>CM032451.1:99744207-99754207 GCA_019049505.1 Pachyrhynchus sulphureomaculatus
TTCGAACTTCAATTAATGCAATTTCGCCAATGTAACCATTGACTTGTGACACGGTGCATTGTCTTGATGAAAGAGCACTTTTTTCTTGTTCATTTGGGGTCGTTTCTTTGCGATTTCTGCCTTCAAAACGCACCAATAACTTTATATAATGTTCGCTATTGATGGTTTTTCCATTCTTAGCATAGTCGATGAGAATTATTCCACGCGCATCCCAAAAAAGAAAGGCCAAAACCTTCCCAGCCGACCATTGCGTCTTGGAATGCTTCGAGCGGCTTTCACCGGCTGCTGTCCACTCAGCTGACTGCCGATTTGATTCCGGTGTGTAGTGGTGGATCCATGTTTTTATCCATTGTCATATAACGCCTGAAAAAAATCGTTTTTTTTATTGCGCTTAAACAGGTCTAAGCAGCGCTCAGAATCATTAACACGTTGTTGTTTTTGGTCCACTGTGAGCAAACGCGGTACCCATTCCGAACAGAGCTTAATCATGCCCAAATGTTCATGCAAAATATGACCAACACGTTCTTTTGACATCCTTAGGGTGTCAGCTATCTCACGCAATTTCACTTTACAGTCATCAAAAATAATTTTGTGGATTTTTTTACGTTTTCTGGTGTAACCACCTCATTTGGGCGTCTAGAGCGTTTAGCATTATTTATATCTGTCCGACGGCATTTAAATTCAGCATACCAGTAAATAATGAGCAATTTTCCATGGGCAGAGTACCCGTAACACTTATCAAGCCATTGCTTTGCTGGAACGGTATTTTTTTCCCATCAAAAAACAGTGTTTAATCAACACATGAAATTCGATTTTTTCCATTGTTTTGAAAATATTAAAAGTAGAGTCCCTAAAACCACTGTAACTTGTAAACTAATCGTAGAAAAGTCGTGAAATGTTGATACGTATCGTTTGAAGGTTGGTACTTCCTAAAAATTATATGGATTTTTTGGAAAGGACTACATCTATGTGTTAGACCAAAAACTTTTTAGCGTACGTACTATATGCACGGTATATGTTCAAACTGGCACCCATCCTTGTAGCAAGACCGATAGCAGAAAATCCACCTTAAATAGCCGGTCTTAATACGAGGCTGGTTTGAAAAGTCCGTGCAAAGTCCGAGAGATGGCACCACCGCGCGTATCGAGGCCATGTTTAGTTAGTAGCATCTCTTGAATGAACGCACACCAAGTTTCAGCCCATATTGGTCTATTTCTTTGTGTTTGGCATTCGTGTGAATCAAGGAAGTCGAGTGATTTTCAAGAAATGGACGAAAAAGAATTTCGTGTGGTGATTAAACATTACTTTATGAAAGGCAAAACGCCTCAGGAGACTAAAAAGAAGCTTGATAAACATTATGGTGACTCTGCACCTTTGATTAGAACAGTTTATAAGTGGTTTCAAAATTTTCGGACTGGCCATATGGGCACAAGTGACGCTGAACGTTCTGGACGGCCTGTGGAGGTTACGACTCCAGAAATCATCGATCAAATCCATGATATGGTGATGGATGACAGAAGAGTTAAGGTGCGTGAGATTGCTAGTGCTGTGGGCATCTCGACTGAACCATAATATTTTGCATAAACATTTGGACATGAGAAAGCTATCCGCAAGATGGGTGCCGCGATTGCTCACGCTTGACCAAAAACGGAATCCTGTGAAGTGTTGCAAGGATGGTTTGCAGCTGTTCCAGAAGAATCCGGAGGACTTTTAAGCGTCGTTTCGTCACTGTGGATGAAACATGGATACATTACTATTCTCCTGAGACCAAACAACAATCTAAACAATGGGTTACCAAGGGGGAATCTGCACCAAAAAAGGCGAAGACCGTTTTTTTTTTCGGCCGGAAAGGTTATGGCGACTGTCTTTTGGGATTCGCAAGAATAATCCTCATCGATTATCTGGAAAAGGGTAAAACTATTACAGGTGAACGCCCGCGATTGGCCCACAAGAAAGTCCTTTTCCATCACGACAACGCACCAGCACACACCTCAGCAGTTGTGATCGCAAAATTAATGGAAATAGGATTCCAACTCGTTTCACATCCCCCCTATTCTCCAGACTTGGCTCCCTCGGACTACTATTTGTTCCCCAATTTGAAGAAATGGCTGGCGGGACAAAAATTTTATTCAAACGAGGAGGTGATTGCCGACACTAATGGATATTTTGCAGACTTGGACAAATCCTATTATTCAGAAGGGATCAACAAACTGGAACATCGTTGGACGAAGTGTAATAAGCCTAAAAGGAGACTATGTCGAAAAAATAAAAAAGGTTTAACCCAAACACATAAGTAGTTTTTATTTTTGCACGGACTTTTCAAACCAGCCTCGTAATGAAGTAAAAAATCAACCATAAAAAAATGATGAAATGAATGAACTAAATAATATGGCCGATTGTTGCGGTCATCCAAAACAATTTTGGCGTTTACAGCATTCAGCATCATTTGTGTCTTAACGAACTCATTTAAATTCAGCATATCATTAAATAATTAGTAATTTTCCAGGGGCAGAGTCCCCGTAATACTTATCAAGCCATTGTTTTGCTTTAAACGTTATTTTTTTCCATCAGAAAACACAGGAAATTCGATTTTTTCCATTGTTCTGAAAATATCAAAAGTAGCGTCACTAAAGCCACAGTAATTTGTAAAATAATCGTCAAAATGTCATTAAATCTTGACATGTATCGTTTGAAGGTTGGTACTTCCTAAAAATCATATGGATTTTTTGAAAAGGGCGACATCTGTGTGTCAGACCACAAACTTTTCAGCCTACGTGTTAACTTGTTAAGATTAAGGGAAGATATTAGTTTGTACTTTTCATAATTTTTTTGTAATTGGTTTTTTTTTCTTTATATGATTTTATTACAATAAAGAAACATTAATTTAACGCTTTGTGGTTACAGAAACGAAGTTGCATTTAACGTTTAAAGAAATTTTTCTATAAAATAGACTCCAGGAGTTCAGGTGTTAGTTTATACCTGAATAAAAATATTGAAATATTGACAGGATATTTTTATTCGTCCTTTCTTCGTCACCAAATAAGCCAATGATTTCCCTTTGCGCAACAAATTTTCAGACTTGACAAATAAAATAACACTCCATTATGTGACACTCCCTACAGATAACCTGTTGTTCAGAATTAAATATAGCCTGTGACCTGACCTGCTTTATCTTTTGGAGAAATTTTTTCAGGATTAACGCTTGTTTTTCTGACCCCCACACTGACACTGACAAAATTAATAGCAACTCGATTAAAATGAAAAAATAATGCACTCAAGGGATCAACAATATTGTAATTCATAAAAAAAATTACCTTTGAGATCGTTTTTGTCTGTGAGAACGATTAATTTTGGTTTTTTTGCATTTTTTCTTGTTAGCGAAATTGTTACAAAATGAAAAGAGAATTACGGAGATGATATTATGTTTTAATTTAGCTATTTAAAATAAGACATTTCCGGAACTATAGAAAGAAGCAAGTATTACTCTAGTTGATGTATAATTGTTTATTTAAACAAATTAAACAAAGTAAATCATTCTGTATATATATATATATATATATATATATATATATATATATATATATATATATATATATATATATTGGATGGTTGTAGCTTCTACTTGTTGGAAATTCATTATAAACATATAATAAAAGACTGTTTTTAGTAAATTTCCACTGGTATATTTAAATTGCGATGACGCGTTTCGCTGCGCGATGCAACTTCTTCAGATCTACATTTTACACCAGGGGTGCTCAAAACGGTCGATCGCGAGTGCTTTTTTGAGTCGATCTCGAGAAAAAAATTCCAATATAGACCTATTCACAGATTTTGTTTTAGGTAACTAAAACAAAATGTAATGAATAAACTACTAAAATTTATTCGATCCACAATTAGGCCAGAATAACCCCCTCATCACTTTTCTTTAAAATCGTAATAACCCCCTGCTAGCGGCAAAAGGCGGCTTTATCAAAGGAACGCGCGGTACTTGTCAAAGAAAAGCCGCGTTTTTGATTCCCGCCGATTTTTTTTTTCTAGAAACTTCGGGCGGCGTGTTTGACGGGAACATTCGAGACTTCGTTCGCGCCGATATAAATGTTACGCCTGCAGGAATAGGAGTCAGTCTGAGTTGTAACTTGAAGGCGATACATTGATACAAAGTTTTTTAATAAATAGTCCAAAATGAGTGCGGCGAAGAAAAGTAAAACTTATCATTTTAATAACGATTGGGAGGAAGAATTTTTCTTTTGCCTGCTAAAGGATAAGTGCATTTGTCTCATTTGCCGTGCGTCAGTTGCAATACCTAAGCGTGGGAACTTAGAGAGGCATCATAAAACGGTTCATAAAAACTATGTAAAGGATTTTCCGTCACAGAGTGAATTAAGAAAACGAAAAGTACGTGATTTGATAACTTGTTTGAAAAAAGAACAAACCATGTTCACAAGACCAGCCAAAGAATCAAAAGCTGCAACGATCGCGTCATTTAAAATATCTCATATATTGGCGAAACACAAGAAACCATTTGATGATGGATTGGTTGTGAAGGAAGCATTTATTGAAGCGGGTGAGACTTTATTTGGAGATTTTAAAAATAAAACAGAGATTATGTCTGCTATTATAGAACTTCAGTTATCTCGTCCGACTGTCACAAGGCGTGTTGAAGTAATGAGTCAGTACATGGCAGATAAACTAAAACATGATATCATGGAATGTACATATTTTTCTTTACAGTTCGATGAATCCACCGATATGACAGACACTGCCCAGCTGTGTATTTTTATTCGAATGGTATTCAATGTCATGTCGGCTAAGGAAGAGTTTTTGACAATGATTCCTCTGAAAGGAAAGACCCGTGGCGAAGATATATATGACGTTTTCTTCAATTCTGTAACAAACTACAAGCTACCAATATATAAACTAGTGTGCATTACAACCGATGGAGCACCAGCAATGACTGGAAACGAAAACGGTTTTGTGGCATTGTGTCGAGCTAATGATGATTTCCCTTCATTTTTCTCCTTCCATTGCATTATACATAAACAAGTTTTGTGTTCAAAAGTTCTAAACATGGAGGAGATTATGGGCATTGCAATAAAAATTGTGAATTCTATCCGTGCACGTAGCTTGCAACGCCGGCTCTTTAAATTGCTGTTGGAAGATAGTGAGTCAGCTGAACATACTGATTTAGTTCTTCACACAGACGTCAGGTGGTTGAGTCGCGGAAAATTCCTAGAAAGGTTTCAAGAATTATTGCCCGAAATAACAGCTTTTCTGGACGAAAGAGGTGATGACACTCACATGCTGAAAAACGGAAAATGGCTGACTGATTTGGCATTTTTGACAGACATCACAATGCATTTAAACACCATTAATTTGGAGCTTCAAGGTAAAGGAAAAAACTATTATTGAGATGATTAGCGCAATAAACGCATTCAAAAGTAAATTGCAACTTATGATAGATCAACTGAAAAGAAAGGATCTGAAAAAATTTTCCGTCTTTGAAAGCAAGGATTCCTCAGTTGAATTATGATATTTATGAGGCAGAATTATCAAATATTTTGGGCCAATTCGAAATACGTTTTTTATGATTTCAGTAAACTGGCAAATATCGCAATCATTTATGAGTTATCGTTTTTCGTGTAAAAACATTGAGGAATTAGCTAAAGAAATAGCAAGTCAGTTTAACATGGACTTATGTTCTGTTGAAAATGAGTTAGTGCAGAATATATCAGATATGCATCTCAAAGCCACAGCATCTGATACAAAATTCTGGTGTTTTATATCTGAAGATAAATATCCGAATCTAAGGCAAATCGCCCTTCAACTGACGGCAATGTTTGGGTCAACTTACTTGTGCGAGTCTGCATTTTCTGAAATGAAGATAATTAAGTCAAAATATCGCAATCGACTAACTGACGAATATATGTCATCATGCTTGCGATTAGCACTCGGTAATTACGTACCATCTTATGAAAAGTATGCTGAGGACATGCAGTGCCACGCTTCAACATCCAAAGTCGCTCTTTAGTTAAGTTTAGACACTAGAACTCGTTTGTTTTGTAAGAACCAATAAACTCGCAATTTTGAATAATTATGAGTTTTTTCATTGACATTTTAGAGCAGACCTACACTTACTTTGACTAAAAAAATCCATATTCTGCGGTAAACTAATATCTATGCCACGATACACACTACCTAGACGACAATCCTGCATCACACTTACTTGCAGCCTCTCAGAGTCGATCGATCGTAGTCTAACAATATTGAGGTAGATCGCCAGCAGTTCAAGTTTGAGCACCCCTGTTCTACCTGTTTTACACTGTCAAGTTAGGTTTAATATTCACAATTTTATATAATTTCTTAATTATAATATTACACCTAATTGAATTACATTGATAGTGTTGGAAAACCCACACAGAGTTGGAATTAGGAGAATAAATTCGATAATGGTGAATTGTTTAAATCTACCGGGTCGTTGAGTAAAGTACCTGTAGTCCTTAATCGATTTATTTGCATTGTCTCTAAAAGGTTTATTTTTAAACCTTTTTGTTGGGTGTGTAAAATTTTGAAATTCTTGTTAAATGTGTGATTTTCTGTTAAAAGATGATTAGCATACGTTGAATTAGACTTTCTATGGATGAAACTTTTTTCGTGTTCTGTAATTCTTTGTATAAATGTACGTCCAGTTTCCCCCATGTATGTTTTAGGACATGACCCACATGTTAATTGATAAACCCCTGATTTATTGTCTTTATTGATTTGTGGTTTGTAGTTTTTAAGATATTTCCCTATAGTATTGTTAGTCTTGTAAACTATGTTGATATTTTTTTGATTTAGTTGCCGAAATAGTTGCATTTAAATGTGGTTTTTTTTTGTCCTTAAAACGTGGGTATATTTCTGAGATTGCCTTGTTTCTAAGTTTTTTCCTAACGATGTTATCGATTAAAGTGACCGAATTACCGTTGTTAATGGTTACTTGTTTTATGTAGTTTAATTCTTTAGTAAAATTGTCCTCTGATAAGGGGATATTAGTTAGTCTATGCATAAAACTATGATAAGCTGCGAGTTTATGATGGTTAGGGTGCTGAGAACTATTGTGAATTGTGGTAACCATAATAACGGTTGTCAAATATCATTGTTTCAATACTGTCCATTACTTGCCGAAATTTTCATGGACAGTATTGAAACAATATGATATTTAACAACCATAATAATAATAGTAATAATTGTCTATACTGGTATCGATACGTAGACGATAAAATTGTATGCTTTCAGGTACGGACAGACAACTAACTCACTTTTTACAGTACATTAACCCTTTACCATAGCAATATCAGTTCTACAATGGAAGAAGAAGTCGAAGGGAAAATCAATTTCCTAGACTTAACAATCAGTAAAACCAGGAAACTTAAAAAAAACCAAAAAAACATGAATTTGCAATATATCACAAACCTTGTCATACAGATACCACAATTTACAATTGTTCTCACCACCTTAACCATCATAAACTCGCAGCTTATCATAGTTTTCTACATAGACTAACCAATATCCCCTTATCAGAGGACAATTTTACTAAAGAATTAAACTACGTAAAACAAGTAGCCGTTAACAACGGCTATTCGGTCACTTTAATCGATAACATCGTTAGGAAAAAACTTAGAAACAAAGCAATCTCAGAAATATACTCACGTTTTAAGGACAGAAAAAACCACATTTAAATGCTTAACCTATTTCGGCAAACCAACAGAAAAACTGGGAAAATTTTTAAATCAAAAAAATATCAACATAGCTTACAAGACTAACAATACTATAGGGAAATATCTTAAAAACTACAAACCACAAATCAATAAAGACAATAAATCAGGGGTTTATCAATTAACATGTAGGTCATGTCCTAACACATACATAGGACAAACTGGACGTACATTTATACAAAGAATTACAGAACACGAAAAAAGTTTCATCCAAAGAAAGTCTAATTCAACATATGCTAATCATCTTTTAACAGAAAATCACACATTTAACAAGAATTTCAAAATTTCACACACTCAACAAAAAGGTTTAAAACTAAACCTTTTAGAGAGAGAGAGTAGATTTACACAATTCACCATTGCTGAATTTATTCTCCTAATTCCAAATCTGTGTGGGTTTTCCAATACTATCAATGTAATTTAATTGGGTGTAATATTATAATTAAGAAGTTATATAAAATTGTGAACATTAAGCCTAACTTGACAGTGTAAAATGAAGATCTGAAGAAGCTGCATCGACAGCGAAACGCATCATCGCAATTTAAATAAACCAGTGGAAACTGACTAAAAAACAGTCAATATGTATATATATATATATATATATATATATATATATATATATATATATATATATATATATATATATATATATACATATATATACAGTCCCTGGCCAAATTATTAGACGCACTGCAAGATTTCATGTAAAATATTAATTACCGAGTGATATTGTACCGTTTTATTATTTTAAATTGATTTGTTTTTTATTTTTATATTATCCAATCAATTACCTATTTATTTGACATAAATAAAACAGCATTAATTTAGAAAAGCATAAGTTTATTAAGTTTTAAAGAAAAGTGAAATTAATGTTAGTAAAAGTCAATATTTAGTCGAGCCACCTTTAGCCGCTATCAAAGCTTTAATTCTGCGCGGCATGCTATCAATGCAAGATTGTACTGTCTCCTGCATTTGAGGATGATGATTCCACACATGAATAATCTTTTCTAGGAACTGGGTTTTGTTGGTAATCACATCTTTAGCCACTTCTCATTTCATCAGCTCCCACACATTTTCAATGGGGTTCATATCAGGACCAATCCAACAGAGGGATATTTTTTTCTGCCAAAAAAGCTTTAACAGACCGAGCAGTGTGGCAGGGAGCTCCATCTTGCATGAAGGTGAATGGTTCCCCATTTGGAAACCATTCTCTGAGCTGCGGAATCAATCGATTTTGTAATACTTCTTTGTACTGATCTTGCCTCATTATTCCTTTGACGACGTACAGACGTCCAGTGCCCTTGCCGCTGATGACTGACCAAATCATCACTTTGGTGGGATGTTTAACCGTCGGGACGACACAATCAGGATGAAACTTTTCTCCATGACGACGACGCACATACTGAGCTTTATTCTGCAAAATTTCGAATGTGCTTTCGTCACTGAAGCAGACCTGTCAAAAATAGGAAAAAATATATAAACTTCCATGTTTATTTGCTTTATTTAACTGAAAATGATAATAATGTATCAATTATTGATTAAATTGCTGTATCTTACCGATCTCCAGAAGTCCACATCTTTGTCTTGCCATTGTTTGGCCCACTTCAGACGCATTGCTTTCATTGCAGCTGTTAACTTGGGCTTCCTGGCGGGGCGACAGGCCTTAAAATCTAATTCTTTCAATTTTTCTTCGAACAGTGCGCTCAGAAGCATTTATGCTAGCATCCTGGAGTCGTGATTTTTATTACCTTTGTGGTAGCAAATCTGTTTTCTACACAAATTTTCTTCAAACATCTCTCTGACCGTGGAGTGAAAATTGGTTTTCTACCGCATCTTTTCTTTCTTTTCGGGCTTAATTCCCTGACTCAATCTTCGTGATATTTCTCGGTTTGTAAATGTTTTCGCAATCACTTCAGCTTATTTACGTGGTGAAAGATCGCCTTTTCTACCCATAATGAAAATAGTCCAATTACTTTTTTTTTAAAACACTGCATACAAAATCAACTAATAACTGAGTAGTATAAAATTGTTAAACAAACAATCACAGTTCATAAAGCCACAGAAACACGTCCGTACCTGACTCGATTCCGATCGCGACTGATACAGGTTTGTACTTATTTACGTTCATGTATCACACAGTGTTGCCATATGTTAAAAATAAATACAAATATGTAGTCTACAACAATTCTTTTAAATAAAAATCAATAATATTGTAGTTTAAATATACCATTTATTGCATAAAAACTCTT
>CM032451.1:99759207-99864533 GCA_019049505.1 Pachyrhynchus sulphureomaculatus
CAGATACCGAAGTCATCTTATAAGTGTTCCATACGGAACGCTAAAAAAAGCACGTAAATCGGATAAGTGGTCTTCGAGTGATAAGCGCACTAACAGACAGACAAGCCGACAGATAGACAGAGAGACCTTGTATTTTTTTTTTTTTTTTTTTTTTTATGGGTCTAGCACACGTGCTACAGGGAAGTCCCTAAAGCGCTACAGGAGCGACACGTATGCGGAGAAAGCGATTCACGTTGTTCTTAAATCGCTGTAAATTGTACTCGGTGGGAAATACAGTCCTGGGCAAATTATTCCAAAGGGATGATGTTCTCCACATAAATGACTGCTTGAAAAGCGTTGTACGAGGAGTAACAAGCTGAACCTCATACGGATGTGAAGTATTAGCGTGACGTGTACTTCTAACATGCACCGCTCTGGGAGGAATTAAGCGGGCCACATCCTTCGAACACTTTCCATGAAAATACTTGTAGAATAGGCTCAAGTCGCCAACCGTTCTTCGATGTTCCAGTGAATCAAGGCCACCTGTCAGTTCCGGGTCTCCAATCATACGAACAGCTCTTCTCTGAATAGAATCCAACAAATGCAGTGTATGTTTGGGAGCGGAGCCCCAAACATGGGAGCAGTATTCCATAGTTGGTCGAATTTGTGCTTTGTAAAGAATTAACAGTTGTTGTGAAGTGTAAAGCTTTCTGGTTCGAAATAATATTCCCAACTTCTGAGAAGCTCTCCTTGCTATGCCTGCAACATGTTCATGCCAGGACATATTTGCTCCCAAATTTACGCCCAACAATTTGAGTGACGATGTTAGGGGAATGGAGTGCCTCGACATGTCGAGGTCGGTTCAGCAACGTTAACTTTTTTAGAAAAAATTGCCGCCTGGGTTTTTTGTAGCGTTAAATTCCACTTGGTTACTGTCACCCCAAGATAGAATTTCTTCCAGGTTTTGTTAAGTTGAATGACTTCCTGCTGTCTGCGGATATTCGTCTGAGTAGCCGATGTCCGAGCGTTCAAAGTGAACGAAGAGATAAGTGTACTGTCATCTGCAAAGCTGTAGATTGGATTCTCGGTCTTTTCCAGCAGATCGTTAATATAAATGAGAAAGAGAGTAGGAGACAGTATTGAACCTTGGGGTACACCGGCGTTGATAGTGAAGGTGTTAGAAAGAAATCCGTCGACTGCCACTCGCAAAGAACGCTCTCTGAGGAAACATGAGAGCCACAAACAGAACTTTTCAGACATACCTTAAGAACGTAGCTTAGCCATCAGCCCATCGTGCCAAACACGGTCGAATGCCTT
Source organism: Pachyrhynchus sulphureomaculatus (assembly GCA_019049505.1). Lineage (NCBI taxonomy): Eukaryota > Metazoa > Arthropoda > Insecta > Coleoptera > Curculionidae > Pachyrhynchus > Pachyrhynchus sulphureomaculatus. Next base: position 99,760,504 of record CM032451.1, read on the forward strand.
GGATATGTCAAGAGCAACCGCTCGAGATTCCCCAAAGTGTTTCCAAACATGTGTTACATAAGTCAGGAGATCTCCTGTTGATCTATTCTTACGAAAGCCATATTGGTGATCGCTAATAATGTTGAATCCTTCAAGATACTTTAGAAGATGCTGATTGATAGCCTTTTCCATGACTTTCGATATTATTGAAAGCAGTGCGATTGGTCGGTAGTTATTTGGCAAGGTCTTCTTGCCTTTTTTAGGTATTGGCTGAATTCTGTAAGATAGGTTGAAAACTCTACAGAAAACTGGTGTTAGTTCCCTCGCACAGTTTTTGAGAACTATGGCAGGTATTCCGTCAGCGCCAGAAGAATTTTGGTGTCTAGCTTCATCAAAATACGTTTTATGATACGCTGCCTGAAGACAATATCAGGCGTCTTTGACTGCACTATGGGAATATTAGGTGGTGTTTTTCCTTGGAAATCGACAGTAGAATGTGAAGCAAAGAGTTCAGCCAACAAGTTCGCTTTCTCAACAGGTGTCTTTGCAATAGAATTATCTGGCCGTGTAAGTGGTGGTATGGTGGATTTGGTGAAATTTTGACTAACTGCCTTAGCGACTGACCAAAAGGACTTGGAATTGTTGGGACAAGAGAGAAGTTTGTTTCTAATCCGTTGATTGTGTACCTCCTTGGTTTTGTCGATAATTTCTTTGCATCTGTTCGTAGCACGAACAAAGGTGTTACGATTTATGGTGTTAGGATTTTCACGCCAATGTCGATATGCAAGATGTTTAGAAGCAACAGCTTCTTTGCATTTTCGGTCAAACCAAGGCTTGCCGTTGGAAGGGCATTTCTTCGAAAAAGGGATGTAAGCCTCCATACCGGCCAAAATAACATCGAAACCTCCTTGGCGCAGTCAGATGGGTCACCGGATCGAAAACAAACGTCTAACCAAGGGAAAGTTCGAAAATATTCCATGAGATCTTCCCATTTAGCAGATTTGTAGTACCAAATCTTGCGCGGTTTAGGCGCGTCTCTGCCACTTATTGGTAGGATACTCGATGTCGATAATAGTTTATGGTAGGAAGAACCTAATGGCGGATTTACGCTGACCGTGTAAATCTCCGGATTGGTGGTTAAAAACAGATCAAGAAGACTGACGAACTCCCTGTCTCGATCAGGGATCCGTGTTGGTTCGTCAATAAGCTGAGTTAAGCCACAGCTGATTGAAAATGATTCGGCTTCACGACCTTGTTCATCGGTAGTATTGGAATATTTAAGCCAGTTGATGTTGTGGACATTAAAGTCGCCCAGGATGGCAATTTCGGCATTTGGATAGTTAATTTGTAAATGATCGATGGTGTCTGCAAGAGAAGCGAAAAGTGCTCTAAAGTTAGTATCGCTTGGTGGTCGATACAGGATACAGATGATCCTTGTGGTTGGTTGAGTCGTTATTTTTAACCACATAACATCAAAGTTTGGGGGCTCCAGAGCCTCTTCTCATTGGCAAAAGAGGTCGCTTCTGACAAAAAGACAGATTCCAAAGTTACGCCTAAATCGGGAATAGAAGTCGTACCCAGGATAAAGATAGTTAACTGTGCTGGTCGATGAACTGACCTTGGTTTCACAGAGAGCGAGTACATGAGGTTTATTTGATTGCAGGTGTTGGTGCACTGAATTTATGTTCGAGTTTTAAACCTCGTATATTGCAAAAATCCATTGTATTTCTAATATATTACACATTATAGATTATCTGGCCGGAGAATATATGTATGAATTAACAAAAAATACGTAAATCGGATAGGGGGCTCTCGACTGATAAGCGCACTAACGGAGAGACAGATTGGCAGACAGACAGACAAACAGAGAGACATTGTATTTTATATATATATTGTAGATAACCTGGCCAGAGAACACAGATGTGAATTAAGAAAAAACACGTAAATCGGATAAGTGGTTCTCGAGTGATAAGTGCATTCACGGACAGACAGATAGACAGAGAGACATTGCATTTTATAGATATTGTTATTCTTTGTTACATGATATTGTCCCATATTTAATGGCTTAGGCAGTGTATTGCAAGAGAACGCGTTAGCGGTAAACCTTTTTCCGACTTGACTCACTATTATCGTCACTGCTTATTTCTTATGTTACCTAACTTAATAAAATATATCTTATAACCTGGCCAGAGAACATATATATGTTTTAAAAAAAAGCACGTAAATCGGATAAGTGGTTCCCCAGTGATAATCGCACTAACGGACGGACAGACAGACAGACAGAGAGACGTTGCATTTTATATATATTATAAAAGAAATTGTTTTATAATTGATAGCTTAAAATAACATTATAAGTTGTATGTTAAAAATAATGTCACACACTACTAGTTAAGTTAATTTGGTAAATTGTACATTAAAATATTAACTATTAAATTTATAATGTTTTTAAATAAATTAAAGTTCTAAACAAGTTTTTACTTAGCTGGAATGATGTTCAACTATTTCACGATCCTGATTTTCCAGTATTATGCAGCAGTTGTGGCTATTCCAAGCCGAAATATTCGAAATATCTATATAAGAAAGCAATAGATTGACACCACAATAAAAACATTTACAAAAAAACAACAAATACCACATACTCTCTATACTTATTCATACGGTGTAATGGGTTGAAAAGTCCCTAGGCTTTTGAAGAAGTCGCAATGTTTTTGCAAAAAATCTATTTTATTCCTCAAAATAGTTTCCTTCCATTATGTGGATACCTTTCCTATAGTACGATTTGTTGAGCTCTGTAAGCCTCAATTTTCCATTCGCCTTCTACATTTGAGTCAAATCTTTCCCTGGAGCCACGTTTTCAAATTCGAAAAGAGATAATAGTCGGTGGTGGTTAGATCTGATGAATACGGTAGATGGTAAAGCAATTCATATACAGATTGGTCCAATATCATCATCGATTTTATGAACTTGTGAGCTGGTGCATTATCTGTGAAATGAGACTTTTTTCCTCGTTAAAAGCTGCTTTATTTTTTTGCTTTCACCTCTCAGACGGTCCAACAAACCAACGTAATCATCTCCAGTAATTGTTTTTCCCTTCTCAAGATAGTCGATCACTATTATTCCATGCGCATCCCAAAAAATACTTGCGAAAACCTTTCCAGCTGATGTTTGTGTTTTTTGACACTTTTATGCTGTTGTAGCCACTTTGCGGACCGCCTGTTGGACTCAGGAGTGTGGTGGTGAATACATGATTCGTGTCTCGTTACGAATCGATGTCAGAACTCCTTTGAATTATGCCGAAGCAGTGCCAAAGAGCGTTCTGAGCCTTCGGCATGATCAGTCGTGAGGGTGCACCATATCTATCGGGCATCTTAGATAATAATGAAAAATAATATTCTTACCACTTTTTTTCAGTGTTCCAAACACTTTGTACGAAATATCCTACCCTCTCAAGAAACGGAAGCCGGCATGTTTCCATTTTTTCGGCTGTCGAATTTCAAAATTCATTTAATGCACAGTCTTAAGACTCGTTTTTGACAATGAGAAGTGGACTAGACTAACTAGTTATCAATGCTCGTGCTATATAAACTATTTATCAAAGATGGTTATAACAAATGACAAGCACAACAGAAATATACAAGTTTTTGTTGAAAGCAAAGAAAAATTCCTGGCTTAAATACATTTTAAAAAATGTATAACTTAAATGAAATTAAAGCACTGCACGAAGAGCAGGAAACTGCGGTAGTGTAGAATCGGATATTCTTTGGTGTTTACAATGTATTATTATAAAAAAAGAATATAGCAGACTACGCACACAAATACAGAAAAAAATTTGACCAGCTAAAGATAGGTGGAATGGTGAAAGATGTAAAGAGATACACGAGTTGCAGAAAAAGAAATATCTATGGAAAAATTAAAGGCTTAGCAAGTGAATGGAGAACAAAATCAAATTGACGTTTAATTGAAAGAGAAACTGAAGATATGGCAAGACTATATCACAAAGTTATTTTCTGATGCAAGACCAGATCAACAGCAATGCTCAAAAAACTTATTTTGGGCCCTGTATTACGACCGATGAAATGCACATTGTAATAAATCAACTAAAAAAATGGAAAAGCCACCGGTCCCGATGGATTCCATGGGAAATTTTTTAAGCTCTTATATGAGGATGGGATTAAGCTGCTTACGGTGATCCATAAAATCTATGATTTAGACAGAATACCAGAAAGCTGGTTAAAGTCTGAGTTTATAACGATCCCAAAAAATGCAGGCGCTAAAAAATGCGGAGAATATCGAACAATATAGAATATACAAGTTTTGTGAAGAAAACAGGTTAGCTACACAATTCGGCTTCCGTGATGCCGTGGGAACCAAAGAGGACCTATTGTCTATGCAGGTCTTGATTCAGCGATGTAGAGACGTTAATTGTGACGTATATCTGTGCCTGATCAACTACCCAAAGGTCTTTGATAGAGTCCAACATCAAAAAATGGTCGGAATTCTGAAAGACCTTGAGCTAGATGGATGGAAAGAATCTGCTGATTATTAGCAACCTCTACTGGAACAAGATTTTTTTTTTATGAGTCTAGCACACGTGCTGCAGGGAAGTCCCTAAAGCGCTCCAGGAGCGGCATGTGTGCGGAAAAAAGCGATTCACGTTGTTCTTGAATTGCTGTAAATTGTACTCGGTGGGAAACAGCCCTGGGCAAATTGTTCCAAAGGGATGATGTTCTCCATATAACAGACTGCTTGAAAAGCGTTGTACCCGGAGTAACAAGCTGAACCTCATACGGATATAAAGTATTAGTGCGACGTGTATTTCTAACATGCACCGCTCTGGGAGGAATTAAGCGGGGTACATCCTTCGTACACTTTCCATGAAAATACTTGCAGAACAGACTCAACTCGCCAACAATTCTTCGATGTTTCAGCGAATCAAGGCCGCCGGTCACTTCCGGGTCTCCAATCCGGCAAACAGCTTTTCTCTGAACAGAATCCAACAAATGGAGTGTATGTTTAGGAGCGGAGCCCCAAACATAGGAACAGATGGGAGGAGATGGCATTTATTAAGGCAGAAGGGAAGCGTTCAGAGGTAATATCGATTAGGCGTGGAGTAAGGGAGGATTGTGTCTTGTCGCTACTGTTGTTTAATATATACTCTGAGCAAATCTTCAGAGAGGCATTGGAAGAGGCTGATAAAGGAAGTGCTTAATGGGGAGCGAATAAATAATATTGGTTATACTGACGATACGGCGTTCATGGTTGGTAACTTAAAGAGTCTACACATCTTATGACAAAAATAAACGAAGTTAGTAATCGATACGGCGTCGAACTTAATAACAGCAAAACAAAGTATATGGTAATCAGCAAGTCTCCGGTTCCAGCTATCTTGTTAATGGTTAACAATCAATAAATACAAAGAACGCCACAATATTCATATATTTAGGTGCCATGATAAACAAACAGTGGAACCACTCGCATGCAATTCGTTGCCGTTTCGAAAAAGCTAGAGCAGTATTCCTCAAAATGACATCACTTTTCAAAAACTCGGCAATACAATTAAGCACAAAAATAAGACTCCTAAGATGTTATGTCATCAGTGTCCTTTTTTACGGTATAGAATCTAACTGAAGCCACTTCTAAGAGACTTGAAGTATTTGAAGTATGGCTATATCGCAGAATTTTAAAAATTTCTGACCATATTACCAATGAGGATGTTTTACGTAGCATGAACAAGAAACTGGAAATTATGGAAATTATTAAAGTAGGAAAATTGGAGTATTTAGAACACATAATGAGAAATTCCCACAGATACGGATTATTACAGCAAATACTCCAAGGAAAGGTTTTTGTAAAAAGTGACCAGGACGCAGACGTATCTCCTGGCTAAACAATCTGTGAATTTGGTTCTCAGCAAATACTACCGATCTGCAGTGGATAAAATAATAATAGTCAGAATAATTGCCAACATTCAAAACAAATAGGTACTTTAAGAAGAAGAAGATTATAAAAACCAAACGAAAAAAGATATACTATTCGTTCTATAACAGATACTGTTGAAGATCTTGGCAAAATATATTACAAGATTCAAACTACTATACACAAACATCTGTTTCTCCCAGATAAAGTATTAACAGTGTAGTATTAAACCAACAAAAACAAAGAATTCAGTTCAGGTTTTTGTCTAGAGATGCAACGTGTGAAACAAGATGAGTAACTGTTGATAATAAAATTACTTGGACGGATGAGTAAGTTTTCGAAACAGCCAAAGTTTTTAATAGAAGCAACATTTGCCTTTTGGATTAACGATGTCTTCAAGCAATATGAGAAACAGGTCTTTTTGACCTATCACTTAATTATACTGTAATAATCTGACAGCAGAATGGCGCTGCGCCACAGAACATTCTCTCAGTAATAAATTTTTGCCTTTATAAATTGATAGATTTAGGATAATAAGATGACCACTAAACTGGTCAAAATTAAATGTGTTGGACATTGTTTATAGGGTTGAAAGAAAGTTGTCACTTAATAGTTTTAAGAGAGAAAATTACATATTACACAATTTCTAATGATAAAAGACACGTAAATTAGCAATCACAGAAAGACAAAAATGAATTTATTAAAAGGATAGGAAAATACTTAGAATCAAATGAGAAAAATTTATGTTTTTAATCCTATTTTCTGGCAGCCTCATTTTTTTTTATTGTTATTTTCTATTATTTCAACATTCTTTCAATAAAGTTGTGGTTACATATTCTTGGAGATGAATTTAAGCTAGGGATTCCTCTTAGGATTCCATAAAGTCTTGTATATTTCCGTTTTGCTTTCACCTATTTCCGACATCTTTTATTTAAAAGATTAAAGAAACTTAATAGTGAATCGTCTAAGGGAGCAAATTACATAATGATCAAGATCAGGGAATTATATTGAGAGCCATAGAAATACAAAAACGTGTTTATAAGAAAGTGACTGCGTAGATTAAAGGACATTATATTTCATCATTATCATCATCATCAGCTTATACTGTCCACTGCTGGACCAAAGCCTCCCCAAGTTTTGCCACCTTTCTCTGTTCTGAGCCGCTTGTGCCCAATTTTCAGCCACTCGCTTCAAATCATCAGTCTTTCTATAATTTTTTTTTGGCCATCATCTTGTACCCCCGTTCTTTTCCTGATAATGTGATTTGGGATGTGATCTCTAAGGGTAACGCCTAGCATTGACTCACCATTTTTCTTCGTATGATACATATTTTGTTGATATTTTTCTTCGTCAATTTCAGAGTATCGGCTCCGTACGTGAAAACGGGCAGTACGCATCACCATATTTAGGATCATTTTTTATATTTTTGTTCTTGTCTTTTTCATTATTATTTTCTTTGATTTTAACATCGTTTCAGCTAAGATATTTTTATATATTCTTTAAAATTAATTTAAGCTAGGGATTTTCCTTTTCCTCTCCATTAAGTCTTGTATATTCACGTCGTGTTCATCTTTTGTGATAATCATTTTTAGTGAATATTTTTTTACATATTCCGTTTTCATTTTCCTAGAGAACATTTTATAATAACAATTAATTTTAATTTAATATTAACAAAGTTCCTAACATAAATACCATTGTTAAATTGCGTTATTAGTGAATGATCATAACCAACTTCGTTAAAGTTAGAAAAAAACGTCCTCTCCTAGTTACCTGGCACAATAATTCCATAAAAATATAAATTAACGTTTTTCAAATTAAAAGTTCAATCAAACTGAAGAATGGGATATTCTATTTAAAAAAATACTGCAAGTTGAACTTGCGCAATTAAAGTTTCGTATGGCTTTTAAATTAAATTTTTTTGTTTTGTTACAGAGGTATAAAATGAACATTCACTTCACAAAACACGCCCCAAAGGAGTTTTCAACAAAGTTTGTTTCCAATCTTTGTTTTTATATACCAGATAAATTATCAAAGCCAATGCACTCGTGATAATTTTCATTTAATCTACACCTTATGGAGAATACTCCATAATTTTTTAGAAATTTTCTGATCAGTACTCTTAGAGATAGGGTAGGGGGACAGCGATTTTTGGCAATCTTTTTAAAATAATATAAGGAAAAGTTTACGTGAGAATTACATCATATATATTTTTGAACTCGTATTTTCACAAACTTTCACCCCACTCGACGACCTTGAAAAAAAATTTTCGATTTCAACCCCCAAAACTAACCTCTTAAGTAAAAAATTTAACTTTTAAACCTCCACGGTTTCGATTAGGCCATCAATTTCTATATTTGCGACAAATTTTCACTTTCTATGTCAAATAATTTCCGAGAAAATCGGCTGTGACAGACAGAGAGACAGACGAACAGACACTAAAGTGATCCTATAAGTGATCCGTTCAGTTCACCCGAAATATAAAATACATTGTGACATATCAAAAATTCGTTATTATTTCTGTTTTAACTCAATAATTTTTTTGTGTTTCGTACCGGACACTCATAAGATCACTCCGGTGTCTGTTCGTCTGTCTGTGCATTTGTCTGTATGTCACTCCCGATTTTCACCGAAACTATTTCACGTGGGAAATTAAAATTTGGCACTAACATAGGAATCAGAGTCGTGTAGTTTTGAAAGTTAAATTTTGACTTAAAGGGTTAGTTTTGGGGGGTGAAATCAGAAGTGAAAAAAAAATTACTAGATCATCTAGTGGAATGTCAAATGAAAGCCTGTGAAAAGTTCAAAAATATATATAATGTAATACGTGGGTATACTTTTCTTTGTATTATTTTTAAAAAATTTACAAAAATCGCTGTCCCCCTCCCTTATCTCGAAAAGTACTGATCAAAAAATGTTGAAAAATTGTGGAATATTCTTCCCACCTTTAATAATTTATCTGGTATATGAAATTTCAAGGTCATCAGTTTCCAACAAAGGTAGGAATCAAATTTTGTTGAAAACTCATTTGGTTTTGTGAAGTTGTTGATCATTTTATACCTTCGAAACAAGATTGAACGTACGCAACACTAAATGCTCAAGTCCAACTTGCACTTGGTCGGTTATTTTAAACGTTATAAGTTTCGTAATGAACATTTTTGCTAGACTCTTAAATCAAGCGATTTAAAGGGTCTGTCCATTAATAATCAATAACTGTGTATATGATATGTTTCGTTTCATTCAGAGCTCGTTATCCTTCTTTAGATGAAAGTTGTAATCATCGGCAATACAATAATGTTAGCGGCAAGGGTTAAAAACTACCTTTTAAACAATATCACTCGAATATAAATATTTGTTATTTTTCTTCCTCAGTGGACGAAGATGTCTATCTGAATTCTCTTGCAGTAATTGAACGAGCTGTCAATTTTGTATGAAGCCTCTAATGCAATTACTGAACACTAAACCTGTCATCTTTTTAATCTGGACGCTCTCCGAGGAATAACCGAACGCGCCTATTAATTGGACTATGCTGGTCATGTTTTATTTATCGTGAAAATGTATACAATCGATAAATACGAAAATAGATCAAGAAGAGTTTTCGACGCAAAATTAAGGGTGTCGGTTATGGATTTTGTAAATGTTAAAATTCATGCTTCTTTAGTCTTTATCTTTAATATATATAAAATGCAATGTCTCTTTGTCTGTCTCTCTGTTTGTCCGTTAGTGCGCTTATCATTCTAGAACCACTTATCCGATTTATGTGTTTTTTTTTTTAATTCATACATTTGTTCTCTGGCCAGTTTATATATAATCTTCTATAATATATATAAAATGCAACATATCTCTGTCTGTCTGTCTGTCCGTTAGTGCGCTTATCACTCGAGAACCACTTATCCGATTTACTTGCGTTTTTTTTTTAAACCTGCATATGTTCCCTGGTCAGGTTATAGGATATATTTTATTACGTTAGGTAACGTAATTAAATAAGCAGTGACGATAATAATGAATCAAGTAGGAAAAGATTTTGCCGCTAGCGCGTTCTCTTGCAATACGCTGCCTAAACAATCTGTTTTTTTTATTTATACTAATGTCCTCTTTCCAGGCTATATAATAATAATACTAACCTATAATATATATATATAAAATGCAAGGTCTCTCTGTTTGGCTCGCTGTTTGTCTCTCTGTCCGTTAGTGCTCTTATCACTCGAGAACTAATTATCCGATTTACGTGTTTTTTTTTAGATTTATATATATATATATATATATATATATATATATATATATATATATATATATATATATATATATGTATATATATATATATATAGAAAGAGGAAGGACAGTAACAGGGCACTGGCAACAAACAATCCTAGGTTTAACTGCTGGGAAACGCCCTTATAAGGAGAAGAGATGAGCAATCAAAGATCTAAAGGCTCTAGTATCTGCTTTTTATTTTTATTATCGAGCTTTCGCTGCCTAATGGTAGCTTCTTCTGGATTCTAAAAATGCAAACCAGGTACAGAAAATAAGCGAAAACGTTCGTTTTTTTAAAACGTGATTAAATGAATTGTACGACTGAATCTGAAATTACTTACAAAAATTTAGCAGTTAGTTCATCTCTGGTGAAGACAATGAAATTTGCATTTTTGTTGGCCAGGTAGTATGCATGATTACACAAAACATGATTAAAAGACACTTAGAGAGTTACAACAAATATTGAAAATAAAACTTTGTCAATAAACATTAGTTAAAACACTTTTTAAAGACAGAAACACAACTGCAAGAAACCATGATGTTGAAATGGTACTCCATTTTAAAATTTTTTTGACGTCGAGTTTAGTAACTATTTAGTGATATTTGAGTCCGAACCGAATATTGTTGGTAGTCTATGTCGTCATCAGGTCGACACAAAAAGCATTAAAGTTAGGGATGTGGTAAATTTTTTTAGGTAGATGCTAATTTTAGATAAATTATTTATTATTAATGATATCTATTTTTTAGTTTTAATTTTATAGAAAAAAAAGAGGAACTTAAATTTGATGAATGTTACTCTTCGACGAGTTATTTATTATTAATTATATTAATTCTTTAATTTTATAATCAAGAAATTCATAGGCTAATTTAAAAATTTAAAAATTTGAAATCGAAAATTAATACTGGACGTTATTTATTATTAGTCATATTTAATTTTTTATTATGTAATTTTAACAAGAAAATATAGAAAAGTAACTGGTAATAAATAGCAAAAAATGACAGGAAGAGATCAGAAACGTCAACTTTACTAGAAACTAATTCTTTCATAAAGATCGTTCTTTTTTATTGGTTTGGTGTAGTTTTGTGTTAGCAAATAAGTATACATGGAGCTCAATCCTTCTATGTCTTTTTTGTGGTTGAGATTATTTTTACAGGTTTTTATGTAACACATTTCCAAGAAACTTCTTCTGAAATAATTAGTCTCAACATCCAGAATGAAGCTGTTGTTATATTGTACTCTGTGATCTGTATTATTTACGTGTAAGCTCAAGCTAGTTGCGTTAGGTTTGTGTTTACTATCACTTTTGTGTAACGCTAATCTCTTAGAGAGCTTTTGTGAAGTTTGTCCAACGTAGACCAAACCACATTGACAGGGAATGCCATAGATTATATTAGATCTTTGTAAAGTATCGGTTTTATCTTTTAAATTGGTATAAAAACAATTCATTCTTTTTATGTTGTAGTTGGCAATTTTAATGTTTGTATTTTTAAAAAGAGAAGACAAGGACTGGAAAAGGCCTTCAATGTATTGTAACTTTCCTACCTTAATATCGACATTAGTGGTGACAGTTGGATTAATTGGAAGGAGGGGTCTTTGAAAATTCTTTCTAATTAGAGCTTTAGGATAGTAATTGTCCAACAAAATGTCTTCCAACAGTTTTACATTTTTTTCTTTAAATGAGGGGTGGCAAATCTTATCTATTCTGTTCTTTAGTCCTCTGATGATGTTCAGTTTCTGTTTCATATATATATATATATATATATATATATATATATATATATATATATATATATATATATATATATATATATTTATTCTTTGGCCAGGTTATAGGACATATTTTATTTCATTAGATAATATAAGAAATAATCCGTAACTATAATAGTGAATCAAGTGGGAAAAAAGTTTGCCGCAAGCGCTCTCTCTTGCAATACGCTGCCTAAACAGTTAAATATGGAACCATATCATGTAACAAAGAATACAATATATATAAAATGCAACGTCTTTCTGTCTGTCTGTCTGTACGTTAGTGCGCTCATCACTCGAGAACCACTTATTCGATTTACGGGTTCTTTTTTAATTCATACCTATGTTCTCTGGCCAGGTTGTATAAAAATAATAATAATCTATATAATATATATAAAACGTAACGTCTCTCTGTCTGTCTGTTAGTGTGCTTATCATTCGAGCACCACTTATCCGATTTACGTGTTTTTTTTTTTTTAATTCTTAACTTAATATTTATAAAAAAAATCTGTAATATATATAAAACGCAACGTCTCTCTGTCTATCTGTACGTTAGTGCGCTTATCACTCGAGAACCACTTATCGGATTTACGTGTTTTTTTTTTTTTTTAAATTCATACGTATTCTCTCTCCCTCTCTGGCCAGGCTATATAATAATAATAATAATCTATAAAATATATATGTCTGTCTGTCTGTCCGTTCGTTAGTATGCTTATTATTCGAGAACCACTTATCCGATTTACGTGTTTTTTTTTTTAATTCTTATTTATCATAAAAACTCTATAATATATATAAAACGCAAAGTCTCTCTCTCTGTCTGTCAGTTCGTTAGTGTGCTTATTCCTCGAGAACCACTGATATCCGATTTACGTGTTTTTTTTTTTTAATTATTATTCATCAAAAAAAAACTCTATAATATATATGAAACGCGACGTATCTCTCTCTGTCTGTTCGTTAGTGCGCTTAGCACTAAAAAATACTTATCCGATTTATGTATTTTTTTATAAATTACATATGTTCTCTGGCAAGGTTATAGGATATATTTTATTATGTTAGGTAACATAAGGAATATACAGTGACGATAGTAGTGAATCAAGTCCAGGCAAGCGGAGCCGCAGGCACGGCTAGTCCTTTATATAAATATTTTAACTACGCCGGGTTTTGACTGGTGGGAAATATAGTCCCCAGTAGGTCACTCCTAACAGACGAGGTTTTTTAAAGGCGTGATAGAAGAAGTAACAAGCGTATACTACTCTCAAAGGTCTCAGTTCATACTTTTTTATTCCAAGGAAAAACACCACCAACTATTCCCATGCAGCTAAGGATGCTCTATATTGTCTTCAGAGTTTCATAAAACTTATTTTAATGAAGCTACACTCCAAGAAAGCTTCTGGAGCTGACGAAACATCTATCATAGTAGTCAAAAAAATGCGCTAGAGGACGAACACCCGTCCTCTGTAGACTTTACCCTCTCCTACATGAAAAGAATATCTCCTTCATGCTGGAAATGCGCTATGGTTAAGTCGATACCTAAAAAAGGCAAGAAGTCCTTTCCAAACAAGTACCGACCAGTTGCACTGCTTTTAATAATATTAAAAGTGATGGAAAATGTTATCAACTAGCATCTTCTAAAATATCTTGAAGGATTTAATGTTATGAGTGACCATCAATACAGCTTCCGTAAGCAAAGATCAGCGGGAGATCTGCTAAGTTATGTAACACATGTGCAGAACAACGCAATTGAATATTTTGGAGTATCTCGAGCGGTTGCACTTAATATATATGCAAGGCCTACTCTTTGTTATTTACATTAACGATCTGCTGGAATGAACCAGGAATCCAATCTACAGCTTTGCAGATGAGAGTACGATTATTTCTTCATTCGCTTTTAACGCTCGAACATCAGCTACTCATGCAACTATCCTTTGACCTCAGGAAGTTCTTTAATTTAACAAACCTGGAAGAAATTCTGTCTTGAGGTGATAGTAACCAAGTAGAACATAACTCTTCAAAATAGAGGCTGCAGTTTTTTCTAAAAGAGTTAACGTTGCTAAATCCGACATAGTTCTGTCGGGGCACTCCATTCCTGTAGCAAAGTCACTCAATTTACGGGGCGTTAATTTGGGAGCAAATATGTCTTAGTATGACCATGTTGCAAGCATAGCAAAGAGAGCTTCTCAAAACAATGAAGTAGCCCGCTTAATTCCTACCAAAGCGGTGCATGCTAGGATTATACGTCCCACTAATACTTCACACCCGTCTTAAATTCAGCTTATCTTTCCTCATACAACCCTTTTTAAACATTCTTTTATATGCGGCAGGACTCCCACCGAATACAATTTAGAGCTATTCGGAGCTTGGGCTAGAGAAGATAAACAGAAGGCTGAGGTCTTTGCAGAACATCTTGAAAGGGTGTTTCAACCACATAATGGACCAGACAATCAGTTGCCCATGATTAGCAACTTGGACGAAGCGAATATAAAACTGATTACGCCTAATGAATTAACCAGCGAGATCCGCACCAATCTAAACCCTAAGAAGGCGCCAGGTTACAATCTAATTACGGGTGAGGCGATGAAACAGCTTCGGCGCAAGGGTATAGTGATGTTCATATACTTGTGCAATGCTGCAATTAGACTTCGACATATTCCTGATAGCTGGAAGGTGGCGGAAGTTATAATGCTTCTAAAACCTGGAAAGTCACCTAAAGTTATTAAGTCATATAGGCCGATATCGTTGCTCCCTATCATGTCTTTGAGAAACTCCTCCTAAAGAGGCTAATACCAATTCTCTCAGAAAAGAAATTGATCCCGGATCATCAATTTGCATTCCGCAGCAAGCATTCTACAATAGATCAAATCCATCGAATAACGAATCTGATTGAGAAAGCTTTAGAAGATAAACAATATTGTTCGGCGATCTTTCTCGATGTAGCCCAGGCCTTTGATAGGGTCTGACACCAAGGTTTGCTTCACAAACTACAAATTACGTTGCCAGGAAAATACGTTCAACTCCTGCAGTCCTATTTATCTTTAGAGTGAGATATGAGGCCGCGTATTCAGACTTCAGAGAGATCAATGCAGGTGTCCCACAGGGTAGCGTCTTAGGACCTTTCTTGTACCTGCTATACACGTATGATCTACCCGTAACTAAAGACGTGTGACCGTCGCAACATTCGATGATGATACTGCAATCCTTGCCACCGGACCAACAGTACAGGAAGCCATCAGAAAACTTCAAGCAGCTAGCGACAGGATACAGGAATGGACTAGGCAGTGGAAAATAAAACTTAACGAGCTAAAATTAATACATACCAATTTCACATATCGAAAACTGGAAGAAATACCATCAGTTAACTTAAACGGGGTTGTGGTTCCATATGCCAATACCTGGGTATGACCCTGGATACAAAGCTCAAATGGAAAGAACATGTGAAGAAAATGCGTGAAGAGCTTGATATTAGATTTCGACAGATGCATTGGCTCATGGGACGACACTCGAAGATGTCAGTACAAAATAAATTACTACTCTACAACCAGATCCTTAAACCAACTTGGACTTATGGTATCCAAATATGGGGATGTACAAGCGACAGCAATGCCAAGATTATTCAAACATAGCAAAGTAAGGTGCTGAGGACTATCGTTGATGCTCCTTGGTACGTGAGAAATTCAGACCTTCACAGAGATCTAAAGGTCCCCTCTGTTAAAGAAGTGATCCAACATTTTGCTAGGAAGCATGAAACTCGCCTACATCGCCATTCCATCACCGAGGTCTTACATCTACTCGACAACGCCAATCTGCACCGCTGATTGAAGAGGACTAAACCCCTCGACTTGATGTAGTGAGTGATGTGAAGTGAAACAAAAAGCAGAGCATAGTGCAGTGAAACAAAGAACACAGCATAGTGTAGTGAAACAAAAAGCAGAGCATAGTGTAGTGCAAGATCCCATATGGAAGTGCAATGAAAACTTCTCGTCATCAATGGATAGCAGTAGGTTAAGTTTTAGTTTGTAAGAATTTTGATAGACAAATTGATGGTTTTTCATACTTGAACAGTTTCAATGACAAATGAGAGAAAAAAAAAGCTATTCGAGAACAACGTGGATCGTATTTTCTGTACACGCATTGCTCCTGGAGGGCTTCCGGGATTTTCTTGCAGTACATGTGATATGCCCATGAAAATATTGTTCATGAAAGTATTCATAGAATAAAGTAAAGTAACTTTTTTCAATATTCCAAAGAGTCAAGGTTACAAGTGAGTTTAAAGTTCATTCTATTAGATGAACAGGTCTGTTCTGGATGTAATTTAACAAATATAGAGAATGTTCGGGAGTAAAGTAAACGGCGTGGCTGGCCGTGGCTCGGAGGCGTAGTACTTTGCTCCTGTGCAGAAGGTCGAGGGTTCAATCCCACAGGTTGGTATACTTATTAAAGAATTCATTTAAGTATATTTGGCCTGGCCACGTACATAGGTAGATAGTAGATAGTAGTTGTTGCGTTGTTTAAAAAAGGTGCCGTGAAATAAAAAAATGTATGTCTCGGCACTTGGACAACGTTGACGGGTATTACCACAACCTCGCCGATATCCTTGGGATATGGAAAAAGGGTAGAATCCCTACTGAGGCGGGGAGGTGAGCGATAAAAAAAAAGGTCTGGCGTATGAGCCCTATTCCATCTGTAATCGATTTTGACCTTAATATAGGATTGTTAAAACTTCAAAATATAGGAAATCTCCTGGATAGTATAACTTATCTTCTGAAACCCTCAAATTGACTGAAGAAGAACACATTTATGTTGTTGTAGGCGTGCTCAACACTATTTATAAACCAGAAATTCTACCTAATGAGGGACTTGTTTTGTGACCGACCTTGTAAGTGTGTGTGGTAGCTAAAAGGTCGATAATTGAATATAACTGTTTTATTTATTTATATTGTTGCTAATACTATCAAGGAAGAAAATTAGAAACTTCTTTAAATCTGAAAGGAAGACTAACTGATCTTCTTCTTCCTCAGCCATCTCTCCACTGCTGGATATAGGCCTCCTCAAACTCCCTCCATCTGTCTCTATCCTGTGCGAGTCTCGTCCACTTTCTTCCTGCAATTGTAATGATGTCATCAGCCCATCTTTTCTGGGGTCGGCAGACTCCTCTCTTTTCATCCCACGGTCTCCAATTTAGGACTCTGGATGCCCATCTGCCTCCTCCCTGTCTAGCCACATGACCCGCCCATTGCAACTTCAATTTGGCAATACGGTCTACCACGTCAACGACTTTTGTTCGGCGTCTGCATTCTGCATTTGGTACTTTATTCCTCAGACTTATGCCCAGCATTTGTCTTTCCATAGACCGTTGTGCACATTTTAATTTATGCGGGGTGTTGGCTGTTAATGTTATAGTTTCCAGTCCGTATGTCATAACAGGGAGAATCCATGTATCGTAGACTTTTCTTTTCAGATTTATAGGAATGTCCCTACTTTTTAAGATAAAATCCAATTTTCCGAACGCCGCCCAGCCCAGTCCAATCCTTCTGGGTATTTCTGCAGTCTGATTTTCTTTTCTCAATTTTATTTTGTGTCCCAGATAAATATACTCATCCACAGCCTCGATAAACTTGTTGTCTATTATCAAATTTCTGTGGGATGGACTCATTATTTTTGATTTACTTATGTTCATCTCGGGACCGGTTGTCAGAGAGGCATCATGAAGTTCTTTAATCATAGTGTTTAGCTCATTTAAATCATCACTTATTAGGACTATATCATTTGCGAACCTCGGGTGGTTTAGGTACATCCCATTTATCTTTATCCCTTTGTTTTCCCAGCTCAACAGCTTGAAAATGCTTTCCAAAGCCAATGTAAACAATTTGGGTGACATAGTGTCACCCTGTCTAATGCCTCTCTTGATCTCGATCTTATCCGTTTTCGCCGCATCATCCACTCTTACATCCATTGTGGCATGACTATAGATATATTTTATCAGGTTCGTGTATCTAGAGTCGATTCTCGCGTCCTTAAGTTCATTCATTATTATCCACTGTTCTACAGAATCAAAGGCCTTTTTGTAGTCAATAAAAGCCAGATGAATTTGTATGTTGTATTCGGTGGCTTTTTCGATAAGTAGGCGTAGGGTTTGTATATGATCATTAGTTCCAAAACCCTTTCGGAAGCCCGCCTGTTCGATCGGTTGATAGGAATCTAGCTTCGATGCTAAGCGGTTTGTGAGGATTTTTGTCAACAATTTGTATAAGTGGGACAGCAAGCTAATAGGTCGATAGTTCTCTAGATTCTCAGGATCTCCCTTTTTGTGTAGTAATATGACTTTAGCATTCTGTCATTGTTTTGGTATCCTTTCTTGTTCTAGACATTTATTAAGTAGAATTCTCACAGCATCAACAAGTTCATCACCTCCGAGTTTCAACATGTCGACAGTCACTTGATCTTCTCCTGCACTTTTATTGTTTTTCATATGTTTGAGTGCATTTTCCATTTCGGTAAGTTCTATCTCTGGCATCTCCTCTGATCCAACATTTAATATGATCCTGTTACTCTCTTCTTGTTGTTTCTTTGGTTGATACATTTCTGTATAGAATTTATGTATGGATTCCACTATCATATTTTTATCGTTTATTGTTGTTCCATTTTGATCCTTTATTTTAATAATATTTGATCTGCCAATGTTTTTACCTGATCTAAGGACCTTCATATTTTTATTTGATTCTATTGTATTTATAATGAGTTTTGTATTATACTTCCGAATATCTTTTCTGGTTTCTTTCCTTATGATTTTATTTAGGGAATTGTATTTTTCCGAGTCTCTATTAATTTGTCTTTTCTCTTCGATGAGTTTCATCGTGTTTGTCGACAATTTTTGGTTTTTATTGTTCTGTCTGAAGGATATTGTTTTGGTAGCTGTTTGTATGCTTTCTGTTATTTTATTTGCAAGATTTTCCATGTTCATATCCTGGAGATCTGATTTGGATTTTAATTTCTGTTTTAAGATGTTTTCAAATATTGATTGCTGTCTGGTTATTGATTCTATTGTGGGTGGTTTCTTAAGTTTTTTATGTATCATGTTGTGTCTTTCAACTTTTGTTTATTCTAAAGGAAGCTCTCACAAGTCTGTGGTCGCTTTCTGTGTCGAATTTATTTAGTACCGATACATCTTTACAGTATTTCAACTTATCTGTAATGATATAATCAATTTCGTTTTCCGTTTTACCGTCTGGGCTTTTCCATGTCCATCTTCTTTTCGTTTTCTTTTCGTAGAACGTATTTGCACAATAGAATTTTTCGCACTGTAGATAGTCCAAAAGTGTTTCACCTCTGGCGTTTCTATTTCCAAGACCAAACTTTCCAATGTAATGTGGGTCTCCTAATTTCTTCTGTCCTATTTTGGCATTAAAGTCTCCAATTAATATTATAGGTTGTGCTTTTTCTGATTTTCTTGCCCTTGTAATATCCTCGTAGAACCTGTCAACCTCCTCATCCTCTGCTGCACTAACTGATACTGGTCTTATTTTCAAGCTTGGTCTTTCATCTGTCATTTATCTTACTTCTTCTATTACCCGTAGCCTAGAAGGTGCAATACCGCATCCCCAATATACGTTTTTCCACGACAAACACAGGTACTTTGTTAGTGCCGTTATTCATCTTAATGAAAATAAAAATATGAACTGTTTTAAAACAATTGAGTCTATTAACTCGTTAAAACAAATTTATAACAAGTACACAACAAGACAGACTGCTATAGTAACATTCTCTAAAAGCATACACCACCATTTTGATCTCAACTGGTATGTTGAACATGCCCTGTTAGACCTGAATTCTAAAATAATATTTGAACTCCGTCTATTTCTTTTCGCTCGCTTTCAACATGTCGAACTATCGTCTTTCGAACTGATCAATAAGATTTGATCATTTAGACCGGTAGTATCACTGGTAGTACTCTTAAGAAATAAAATATATACCATAGGTCTCGATATACTGTTCTGAAGTATTTAGGATTCGTAAAAGGAAAGGTTCATGTTCTTAAAAATCATATTCTACTCGTATTACAATTTCAACGTTTACTATTATTTTGGAAAATATGGCAAGACAATGCAGAGACTATTGAATTATAAGTCGAATGAGCCATGTGTTAAAATATTTTTGAAAGTAATTCCTTAAAAAAACTAGAATACGAGGCTGGTTTGAAAAGTCCGTGCAAAAATAAAAACTACTTATGTGTTTGGGGTAAACCTTTTTTATTTTTCGACATAGTCTCCTTTTAGGCTTATACACTTCGTCCAACGATGTTCTAGTTTGTTGATCCCTTCCCAATAATAGGATTTGTCCAAGTCTGCAAAATATCCATTAGTGTCTGCAATCACCTCCTCGTTTGAATAAAATCTTTGTCCCGCCAGCCATTTTTTCAAATTGGGGAACAAATAGTAGTCCGAGGGAGCCAAGTCTGAAGAATACGGGGGATGTGAAACGAGTTGGAATCCTATTTCCATTAATTTTGCGACCACAACTGCTGAGGTGTGTGCTGGTGCGTTGTCGTGATGGAAAAGGACTTTCTTGTGGGCCAATCGCGGGCGTTTTTCTTGCAGCTCGGTTTTCAAACGGTCCAATAACGATGAATAATATTCACCTGTAATAGTTTTACCCTTTTCCAGATAGTCGATGAGGATTATCCCTTGCGAATCCCAAAAGACAGTCGCCATAACCTTTCCGGCCGAAGGAACGGTTTTCGCCTTTTTTAGCGCAGATTCCCCCTTGGTAAACCATTGTTTAGATTGTTGTTTGGTCTCAGGAGTAACGACGCTTAAAGCCCTCCGGATTCTTCTGGAACAGCTGCAAACCATCCTTGCAACAGTTCACACGATTCCGTTTTTGGTCAAGCGTGAGCAATCGCGGCATCCATCTTGCGGATAGCTTTCCATGTCCAAATGTTTATGCAAAATATTATGTACCGGTTCAGTCGAGATGCCCACAGCACTAGCAGTCTCACGCACCTTAACTCTTCTGTCATCCATTACCATATCATGGATTTGATCAATGATTTCTGGAGTCGTAACCTCCACAGGCCGTCCAGGACGTTCAGCGTCACTTGTGCCCATATGGCCAGTCCGAAAATTTTGAAACCACTTATAAACTGTTCTAATCAAAGGTACAGAGTCACCATAATGTTTATCAAGCTTCTCTTTAGTCTCCTGAGGCGTTTTGCCTTTCATAAAGTAATGTTTAATCACCACACGAAATTCTTTTTAGTCCATTTCTTGAAAATCACTCGACTTTCTTGATTCACACGAATGCCAAACACAAAGAAATAGACCAATATGGCTGAAACTTGGTGTGCGTTCATTCAAGAGATGCTACTAACTAAACATGACCACGATACGCGCCGGTGGTGCCATCTCTCGGACTTTGCATGGACTTTTCAAACCAGCCTCGTAAATCTTTAGCGAGAATCTGGTTTCCAAGAAATTCCTTAGGTACACTAAAAAACACTGAATGTGCTGACACAACTATGCATGGATATAAACCAATACCTCTATGGGTGTTTCCCAGATTATAATAAAGCTTTCGACAAGATACACCTGATCCAGCTTCTTAAGGAAAAATCTCGATATCGCGATCATTAGAATCATTCAATCTTCATTTTAACAAAAACGCGATTGTTAGGAACAAATAAAAACATTATTGATGGAATTGAAACCAGCAAAGGCAGCAGACAAGGATGAGTGTTATTATTGACATTTTTCAACCTAAACTCAAGTGAAATCATGACAGAAGAAATAGGCAGTCAAACAGTGGTCATTACCGACATAGGATAGACGGACGATACAATTTTAAAAGCAATCAACCTGCAAGGCGACCTAAAAATTTTAATTAATGAAGGACGCATACATTTATTACGTCTTCATTTCATTGAAATTGGTACCCTTTTAAATCATTTTCCAGTTTTAGAAATAAGAAATAGATCGAGGGAGCTAAATCAGGGAAATAGGAGGGATGGTCAATCAATTTAAAGCAAAATCCGTTTATTTTTAACAAAACTACCAACGATTTATGAGCAGGCGCACTGATTTACAAAACCAGAACCCCCTAATATACTTTTTTTTTTCTGTGTTTTTCCTCAATTTTTGGACTAAGTGTAGTTAATAATGAAGACTGTTTTGCAGTTTTCCAAGTAATCTGTAAGAAACATTTTATCCTTGTCCCAAAAAAACGGAAACAGGAATTTTTCCTACCGATCTTTGTTAGCGAAATTTCTTGGGCCGACGTGAGCTACCATGTTTCTACTACTCCGAGTGTTCCATTGTCTGTGGATATTATGATGAATTCACGTTCCAATCCTAGTTACCAAGTTAGATGAATCAATCTTTTATGACTTTCAGTCCTTTTTGGTCGGCGTTTAAATATTTAAGTACCCACTGAGCTAGTAATTTTCTCAAATCCAAATCAGAATGGATAATATGAAAAACATATTTTCGTGAAATATTTAGAGTGTTTGCTGTAGATTTTATCCTAGTTCGTCGATTCTCCAAAATCATTTCATGTACAGGGTGAGTCAACGATAGAGTAAAGTTCGTTATCTCATTTGTTTCAGGAATGACGAAAAAATGTTAAATACAGTAGTTTTAGGGAATGTTAAGGTGCACAGTTTAAAATTATTTTTGATTATACAGGGTACTTCAAAAAAGTGTGGCCGATATAACATATGCTTTTTAAATAGAATATCCTATTTTTTAATTTATTTTTAAATGCTCCGTAAAACTTTATAAGTTTTTTTATTAATAGTGTTATATACCTTAACCTAGTAGTTTTTCTAATATTTCAATTTTTTTTTAAATGCTAGTTTTCAGTTTTGTAAAAAATTCCCAGTAGCGCCATTGTTTCTGAAGGTGGAATACTCATAATTGGTACGAGCGTTCTATAAAGATGAAAAAAAAGTCTCATGTAAAGAAATTTGCGTTAGTTGCTACATGGTGTTCAAAATAAATTTATGCATTTCGACTATTTTAAATTGAAAAATCTCAAGCACAACAACTTTTATTAAGTATATCATATACCTATTTCTAATAGTTTTCGATTTATTTTTAATTTTCAATTTTTTATCCTTGTTTTTAATACACCTACGCTATAACATCATAGTTGCCAAGACAAAACAAAAATGTAGGCATTGTCAAATTTTGACATGTCTATTAAGCAAGTAAAAATAGTTTAATTTGTTGTAGTAAGTGATGTATAAAAGTAATAGTTATGGATTTTCCTATAAATGAATTAATTGATATGGGTTTATATACTGATCGAGGCGGGAAAAAATTGTCTTTTGGCAGTAAGGCTTTACGGAGTGAAGTATCCTAATAGACGTATACGATCTAGAAAATCTTTTCGGTGCTTAATGGAACGGTTTGATGGTAGTGGTAGCGTTGAGTATACGAAACGGAAAGTAATAAACCAGAATGCTACCAATGAGGAAAAAGAAATGGAGATTTTACTTCATGTTGAAGATAATCCCCAGGTCAGCAGACGTCAATTAGCTGATTTATCTGACACATCTCAACCTACGGCTAAGTATCATCCCTTTCATATGAAACTACATCAAGAACTTCAAAACCGTGTTTTCGCCATAGAGGCCGATCCAAATTTTTTGTCCAAAATAATGTTTTCTGATGAAGCTACTGTTCGCAGTAATGGAGCAGTTAACAGCCATAACATGCATTATTATTCAACAGTTTATCCATTTTGGGTCCGGGAAGTTCAAAACCAAAACCATTGGTCCCTTAATGTATGGTGTGGAATATTAAATTTTCGAATTATTGGTCTATATTTTTTCCGCGAACCTTCTCGTTAATTTACGTATTTTGATATTTTGGAGTTTAGCATTCATCAGTGGGGTACGAAAAAAATATTCATGACTTTATTTCTTTAGGATCGATTTTTTTCTTTATTATTAAGAACCGCTACTTAAGGTACATTTTCTGCAATCGGTCTTATTACAAAGATCCACAAGTTGTAATATATACAGTGAATTCCATAACAGCAGGTATATATATATATATATATATATATATATATATATATATATATATATATACAGTCCCTGGCCAAATTATTAGACGCACTGCAAGATTTCATGTAAAATATTAATTACCGAGTGATATTGTACCGTTTTATTATTTTAAATTGATTTGTTTTTTATTTTTATATTATCCAATCAATTACCTATTTATTTGACATAAATAAAACAGCATTAATTTAGAAAAGCATAAGTTTATTAAGTTTTAAAGAAAAGTGAAATTAATGTTAGTAAAAGTCAATATTTAGTTGAGCCACCTTTAGCCGCTATCAAAGCTTTAATTCTGCGCGGCATGCTATCAATGCAAGATTGTACTCTCTCCTGCATTTGAGGATGATGATTCCACACATGAATAATCTTTTCTAGGAGCTGGGTTTTGTTGGTAATCACATCTTTAGCCACTTCTCTTTTCATCAGCTCCCACACATTTTCAATGGGGTTCATATCAGGGCCAATCCAACAGAGGGACATTTTTTTCTGCCAAAAAAGCTTTAACAGACCGAGCAGTGTGGCAGGGAGCTCCAACTTGCATGAAAGTGAATGGTTCCCCATTTGGAAACCATTCTCTGAGCTGCGGAATCAACCGATTTTGTAATACTTCTTTGTACTGATCTTGCCTCATTATTCCTTTGACGACGTACAGACGTACAGTGCCCTTGCCGCTGATGACTGACCAAATCATCACTTTGGTGGGATGTTTAACCGTCGGGACGACACAATCAGGATGAAACTTTTCTCCATGACGACGACGCACATACTGAGCCTTATTCTGCAAAATTTCGAATGTGCTTTCGTCACTGAAGCAGACCTGTCAAAAATAGGAAAAATATATAAACTTCTATGTTTATTTGCTTTATTTAACTGAAAATGATAATAATGTATCAATTATTGATTAAATTGCTGTATCTTACCGATCTCCAGATGTCCACATCTTTGTCTTGCCATTGTTTGGCCCACTTCAGGCGCTTTGCTTTCATTGCAGCTGTTAACTTGGGCTTCCTGGCGGGGCGACAGGCCTTAAAATCTAATTCTTTCAATTTTCTTCGAACAGTGCGCTCAGAAGCATTTACGCTAGCATCCTGGAGTTGTGATTTTATTACCTTTGTGGTAGCAAATCTGTTTTCTACACAAATTTTCTTCAAACATCTCTCTGACCGTGGAGTGAAAATTGGTTTTCTACCGCATCTTTTCTTTCTTTTCGGGCTTAATTCCTTCCCTGACTCAATTTTCTTTTTTATGCGTCGTACACTAGCTTCAGAAACCTCCAATCTTCGTGATATTTCTCGGTTTGTAAATGTTTTCGCAATCACAAGGGCCTTCACTTCAGCTTTTTTACGTGGTGAAAGATCGCCTTTTCTACCCATAATGAAAATAGTCCAATTACTTTTTTAAAACACTGCATACAAAATAAACTAATAACTGAGTAGTATAAAACTGTTAAACAAACAATCACAGTCCATAAAGCCACAGAAACACGTCCGTACCTGACTCGATTCCGATCGCGACTGATACAGGTTTGTACTTATTTACGTTCATGTATCACTTTGTCAACACAGTGTTGCCATATGTTAAAAATAAATACAAATATGTAGTCTACAACAATTCTTTTAAATAAAAATCAATAATATTGTAGTTTAAATATACCATTATTGCATAAAAACTCTTAAGAAACATAAAATTACTAAAAAAAAATACAGTGCGTCTAATAATTTGGCCAGGGACTGTATATATATATATATATATATATATATATATATATATATATATATATATATATATATATATATATATATATATATATATATATTATATTCCGTTACAACATGATAATTGATTACAGTGCAGACTAATCCGTTGCTATTGGATCGATGAGCGTTGTGTGCCCACATTGTAAGGCATTGAAATACCGAAATGAAACCCCTGAATTGTGCTGCGCAAGTGGTAAAGTCAAGTTGGCGCCATTGGTCCCGCCACCAGAGCCATTGCCCTCATTGGTTTCTGGAACAGGAACAGATTCCACACACGCTTAGAGTTTCGGGTGCGGCTTGCATTCGCAATGACAATAAACAAATCACAAGGGCAGTCATTGAGTGTTTGCGGCATTAACCTTGAAAATCCATGCTTCTCGCATGGTCAATTGTATGTCGCCTGTTCCCGTGTCGGAAAACCATCAGCTTTGTTTATTTATGAGCCAGACAACAAAACAAAAAATGTAATGTATCATAAAGCATTGCATTAAACGAACTGGTGATGTCAGCAAACCCATCGAAACAAAGCATTTCTTTGTTTTGATTGTTTACTTGAAAATCGATCTTGCAATCGAAATGTAAATAAAACACCTCGAGATTCATTGTGATTTCAAATTTAATGAAGAAAATAAATCATTTGGTTGACATGAAATTATGACTTAATTCAGTTGTGACTTAAATTTTGGAACAAAACCGCATGGTTCCAAGTCGATCACATTTCAGGTACATCACACATTTCCAGCATTTCAGCAGTGTATTGCCGATAGGATTCATCTCGCCTGTAAAATTTCCCATTGGCGTACTCCTCCTTATGTACTCATTCTCAAATTGAATATCCATGACCACAATCGTTAACAGATACAATGCTAACTCAGAGAAACGCCTTTTTCTCATTTTTAATTTTGTTTCCACATTTCGAGTAGCTTTTTACAAACTCACAAAACGATCACAAACAAATTTATTGAAATTTGGACAGGACAACATGTGTCGGGTCAGCTAGTATATATGGTATATATATATATATATATATATATATATATATATATATATATATATATATATAAATATTGTGGTCAAAATAATAGCAGTGCTTACTAAATTTTTATCAAAACATATTTATTAAGTTTTTTTTTAATAGAACAACTAAAACATAAATATGGTAACTTTGAAGCCCACCTAAGATGCATCAAAGTAATATAAGGCTAATTAATTAAATTCTTAAAAAATCAAAGAAAAACGACAAATTTCTAAAAATTATGGTAGACAAAATAATAGCAGTGTTTTACTAAAATTACTGCTAAAAAAAACTGTACAACTAATTAACAATATTTTTCTTTTATGAGCATCAGACACACCTAATACCTAATTGTAAACCTTATATTGGCTATGACAGCTTTACAACGTAGCGGCATAGAGTTAACCAAATCTTGACATCTAAAAACAGGAATGCTTTTCCAAGAATCTCTGATTACAGCCCAGAGCTAGTTTTGATTCTTAGGTTTTTCAGGTACTACGCTATCTTTAATATCGCCCACAGATTTTCTATCGGGTTCAGATCTGGGCTTTGAGCTGACCAATTTAAGACACTAGTTTTTTTCTTTTCTAAAAATTGTTTACATAATCGACTGCTATGTTTTGGATCATTGTCATGCATAAAAACCCATTTAAGTGGCATTTCATATTCTGCATAGGGCAACATAACGTCCTTTAAAATTGCAACATAAACACTGGCGGTCATTATGTTTTTAATCCAAAATATAGGCCCTACTTCGAAGTAGGAGAAACATGCCCATACCATTATTTTTGAACCTCCATGTTTAACTGTCTTAATAGTTTACTGAGGTTCCTAAAGGGCGTCTAACGTATGTTCTGCGGCCTACATTTTCAAATAATACAATTTTGCTTTCGTCGGACCACATTACGCCATTTAAATAGAGGCCATTCAATATGTTCCTTCGCGAACTCTAATCGCCTCTATCTGTGTCTTTTATTTAACAAGGGTACCTTACGCGGACTTCTTGCTGGTAACTTTGCTTCTTTAAGTCGTCGTCGTATCGTCCTAGGAGCTACATCCACTCCCACAACCTCCTGAAGTTCTGTTGATGAAGCAAATGGGTTTGCTTTTGAAGCTTGGACTATAAGTGTGTCCTGTCTGGATGTAGTTTTGCGTTTACGACAGCGAGTTTCAGGTGTAGGTTGCCATCTTAAAGCGTTTGCTACCATTTTAGCTGAGCATCCCAAAATATTTTGAATCTGCATGTAAGATTTTCCATCACGACGCAATTTTCTTATCAATTCACGTTTTTCTTGAGAACACACCAGTGTTAAGCGAACACTGCTATTATTTTAATCAAGCAAAATTCATCTCCTGCTACAAAAAACGTAAATACTTTGTTTATATTTATTTATATATATATATATATATATATATATATATATATATATATATATATATATATATATATATATATATCTATATTGTTGAAACCTCAGCACAGTTGATAAGTTTTTAAACGATAAAATATTTTTTGCCTTAATGGATTTTTGCAGTTACCTTCCAACAGTTTTAGTTATTTTTATTGAACCACTGCTATTATTTTGACCACAACTGTATATATATATATATATATATATATATATATATATATATATATATATATATATATATATGTACTATTAATAAGGTTTTTTTGACATGAGCTTTTTATGTTATTTGATTAATAAAATAACTTACCTAGCTTGCCATTGACGATTGTCTTACGATGAAACAAAAATGTATAAATCTGAAAAAACGCATAAAATTCTTGTCGCATACCCTTAATATTAATAAACAAGTAATTGGCAAAATGAGAAAATAACGAAGAACGAAAACCTCGTTCAATTCCCGAAGAAAATTTATAAAGGCGGGCAATTTGGCCCGGTTATTGGTGCTTCGCTCGGTTTTAATGTAATTTTCTGCCCCAATCGATCGGTTGTGTTGTACCACAAGCCACGTAAGTGCATTTAATAGTTTGCTAGAAATATTAACATTAATAGACAATATCAAGGTTGCAAATACAATACAATACAGGGTGTGTCATATTGAGGTTATTACAATTTTTTATGGCGTAGTTCACGTGCTGCTGGGAAACTTCTAAAGCGCAACAAGAGCACGATATGTATGGAAAAAAACTGCTCACGTTGGTCTTGAATCGCTGTAAATTGTAAAAAGTGGGAAACACACTCCTAGACAAATCATTGCAAAGCGATGAATTTCTCCATATAAAAGACGGCTTGAGAAGGGTTATACGAGAAGTGACAAGCTGAATCGCATACGGATGAGATGAATTAGTGCGACGTGCATTCCTAACGTGCACCGTTCTTGTGGCAGTTAAAGGGACTACATTGATTAAACACGAATAGATGCCAACCGTTCTTCGATGTTCCAAGGAATCAAGGTCGCTGGTAAGTTCCAGGTCACCAGTCAGGCAAACAGCTCTCTTCTGAATAGAATCCAGCAAATGCAGTGTATGTTCGGGAGCAGGATACCAAACATGGGAGCAATATTTCCCTGAGAGAAACTCCCAGCATCGTTCTCTCCATGGCTCTTTGCGTTATTCTCAACATATTTGCACTTTTCTGTGTCAGAACTATAGTTTCGAGTCCGTAGGTGGCCACAGGCAAAATGTAAGAATCAAACACTTGTCTTTTTAGGTTTATGGGAATTTCTCCGTCCTTTAATATAAGTTCATTCTCCAGAAAGCGGCATCATCTTCTCCACAATAATAAGGACTAACCCTCTTCTACATTAAGCCAGCTCTCTTCTAGCCCCATATAATTCTCTTTTCAACATCTTTTTAACAAAAACAAACCCCATGAAAGTTTTTTGGTCAGGCGACTCTCACGACCCCCTCATATAAGGTTTTTCTCAACTACTTTTTTAACGAAACATAACCCATATTTGGCCTTTTTGACAACCTTTTTAGCAAAAAAAACCTTATATTAGGCCTTTTTCATCAACTTTTTATCATAAAAAACAACCCCACTTTTTCATATCTACGCACGCACTTATCAACCCTTCTCTAATGCCTTTTTAACAACCCTTTTTTTCAAAAAACAACCACTAACTCTTTTCTAATTTCGTTTTGACAAAAAAACTACTAACTTCATTAACGCCTTTTTCATATCTAGCTTATCCCCACTAAGATAATTCTAACAATAAACCTCATAGTCATAATAAATACTTTTTAACTGATTTTAGAACACCCTTCGTCACCATAATAAGGACCTGTTGGTCCACCAATATTAACGCCAGTTTGGCCTACAACCAACACTACACACACACACGACGACGATGATCATCTTCATCCAAAAAAATACTACTTCACATAAAGCTGGCGACACTCTCTCATAACGTTCTTTTGACATCTAACCTCCTAACTCCATTATACACTAACAATACCCTAGACAGCGGAAAAACTACTTCTTCACACAGAATCGACAACAGTGTCTCAGCCACGCGCATGCACATATATACAGGTCCAAAAATAGCACAAAAAATGCAGATTTGAGCCCCATAAGAAAATTTTGCAGCAGTTCAGTTATTGTTAGTTTTAAATCTTCTATCAATAATTATAGATCAAGAAGGCAAAGACTCGATGGAAATAAAAGAACGTATAAGACAGGGACGGAGAGCGGTGAAAAGACTAAATTCCATTTGGTGATGGCATAAAGATATCAAGAAAAAAACGGATGATCAACAATAGTAAAACGCATAACACTATATAGAGCAGAAGCATGGAAGATCACTGAAGCAGATAAAAGAAAGATAACAGTAGTTGAAATGAATGCCCTGAGAAGATCGTGCAGAAAAAAAAAGTAGAAGAGATAGAATAACAAATGAAAGAATTAGGGAAATGATGGACGTAAAGGAAACAATCGTAGAAACTTTACAGAGAAAACAACTTACCTGGTACGGACATGTAAGAAGAATGACAGAGGGAGGGGATTGCCGAGAACCGCAATGGAATAGGTACCAACTGAAAGAAGGAAGAAAGGATGAACAAGAAAATTTTGGGGAGAAGGAATAAGGAATGCTTTCAATGAAAGAAGTCTACAAGAAGATCAATGCCTAGATAAAAAAAATGGAAGAAAAGAGCCGATATACGCTATAAACAGAATATATATTAATGTCACCCCAAGAGAGAATTTCTTCCAGGTCTTTGTTAAGTTGAACGACGCCCTGATGTCTGCGAATATTTGCTCGAATAGCCGATGTTCAAGCATTCAAAGTGAATGATGAGATAAGCGTACTGTCATCTGCAAAGCTGTAGATGGATGTGGATTCCTAATTTTTTTCAGCAGACCGTTAATGTAAATGAGAAAGAGAGTAGGAGACGGTATGAAGCCCTGTAGCACACCGGTGTTCATAGTGAAGGTGTCAGAAAGAAACCCTTCGATTGCCACTAGTCTTTGAGGAAACTTGAGAGCCATAAATAGAACTTTTCAGACATACCAGAAGAGCGTAGCCTAGTCAACAGTCCATCGTGTAAAACATGGTCGAATGGCTTGGATATATCAAGCACCAACGTTCGAGATCTCCGCAATGTTCAATTGCGTTGTTCCAAATATGTGTTACGAAAGTTAGAAGATATGTTGATCTATGTTTACGAAAGCCATCTATAATATATATAAAATGCAACGTCTCTCTGTCTGTCTGTCTATCTGTCTGTCTGTCTGTCTGTCCGTTAGTGCGCTTATCACTGGAGAACCACTTATCCGATTTACCTACTTTTTTTTTTAAAACATACATATGTTCTCTGGCCAGGTTATAGACTATATTTTATTCCGATAGGTAGCATAAGGAATCAGTAGTGACGTAAAATAGGGAATGAAGTCGGAAAAAAGTTTGCCGCTAGCGCGTTCCATTGCAATATACAGCCTAAACCATTAAATATGGAACAATATTATGTAGCAGAGAATATCTATAATCTATAATCTATAATATATATAAAAATTCAAAATTTCTGTCTGTCTGTCCATTAGTGCGTTTATCACGCGAAAACCACTTATCTGATTTATGTATCTTTTTTTTAAATTCATACATATATTCTTTGGCCAGGTTATATAATAATAATCTATATCTATAATATACATAAAATGCAACGTCTCTCTGTCTGTCCGTTAGTTCGCTTATCCCTCGAGATCCACTTATCCGATTTACGTGATTTTTTAAACTCATACATATGTTCTCTGACCAGGTTATAGATATATCTTTTATTACATCTATAATATATATAAAATGCTAGGTATCTCTGTCTGTTTGTCCGTTTGCGCGTTTTTCACTGGAGAACCACTTATCCGATTTACGTGCTTTTTTTTAAACATGCTAAACCATTAAATATGGAACAATATCATGTAGCAAAGAATATCTATAATATATAAAAAATGCAACGTCTCTCTGCCTGTCTGTCTGTCCGGTAGTGCGCGTATCACTGGAGAACCACTTATCCGATTTATGTGCTTTTTTGTTAAACATACATATGTTCTCTGGCGGTTATAGGATATATTTTATTACGTTAGGTAACATAAGGAATAAGCAGCGATGATAATAGTGAATCAAGTCAGAGAAAAGTTTGCCGCTAGCGCATTCTCTTGCAATACACTGCCTAAAGCATTAAATATGGAACAATATCATGTAGCAAAGAATATAATATATAAAATGCAACGTCTCTCTGTCTGTGTGTCTGTCCGTTAGTGCGCTTATCACTCGAGAACAACTTATCCGATTGACGTGTTTTTTTTTTCTTTAATTCATACATTTGTTCTCTGGCCAGGTTATCTATAATATTCTGTCTACAATATATATAAAATGCAACGTCTCTCTGTTTGTCTGTCCGTTAGTGCGCGTATCACTTGAGAACCACATCCGATTTACGTATTTTTATAAATTTATACATAGGTTCTATATAATTCGATATAAGTCTAGATAATGGGAGATAAGGTGAGATAATCGGAGATAAGGAGAAATAATGGGAGATAAGTCGAGATAAGCCTCGATAATGGGAGATAAGTTGAGATAATGGGAGATAACTATAAATAATGGGAGATAAGGAGAAATAATGGGAGATAAGGAGAAATAATGGGAGATAAGCAGAGATAAGTCTAGATAATGGGAGTTATGGTAAGATAATTGGAAATAAGAAGAAATAATGGGAGATAAGGAGAAATATTGAGAGATAAGTCGAGATAAGCATAGATAATGGGAGATAAGGAGAAATAATGGAAGATGGGCAGAGATAAGCCTAGATAATGGAAATTATGTAGAGATAATGGGAGATAAGGAGAAATATTGAGAGATAAGGGGAAATATTGAGAGATAAGGGGAAATAATGGGAGATATTTTATTACGTTGGGTAACATAAGGAATAAACAGTGACGATAGTGGTGAATAAAGTACACGCGAGCGCAGCCGCGGTCCCGGCTAGCATGTATATATTGTATATATATATATATATATATATATATATATATATATATATATATATATATATATATATATATATATATATATATATACTAACATACATACATACATACATATATACATAAGGGTTCTTCTTCTACCTTACGGTGTTGAGGTGTCACAGCAGAAGTTTCTCCACACGCGACGATCTGTAGCCATCCTCTCTGCATGTCTCAACTCTATCCCTCTTCTTTGAAACGTTTTGAATAATTCACTGTTCCAATTGTTATGCGGTTGTTCATTTCTGATTCTATTCTCTTGAATTCAGTACTGAGCCCAAATATTTGAAATCTTTGACTTGTTTCACTGTATCGCCATTCAGAGTTATGCGCATTTGCTCCTTTGTTTTTACTTATTAGCATTACTTCTGTTTTATCTGTATTAATACTCATGTGGTTACTCCTCAATTCCCGGTTCCATATCAATAGATTTGCTTTATTATTTGCAACAATTACTAGATCATCAGCATATAACATTTCAGATACATACACTTGTTGGAGCTTGTAGACACCTAATCTTGCCCCCTTAAATTCTTGGCCACATTTTTTGTACATAGCATCCAGTAGAATAATGAACAGCAGTGGTCTTAATACTTCTCTCCGTTGCACACCTGCGGTTGTGACAAATTTCTTCGAACTAATATTATTTGTTCTTATTATGTTCCTAGTAACGGTGTAAACACTTCTTATAGCTCTTAGTAGTATTTTGTCAACTCCTCGATCCTTCAATATCTGCCATATTTTTTTCCCTGGGTACGCAATCAAAAGCTTTATTCAAGTCGATTAAACACAAGTACAACTTGCTATTGTGGGCTAAGATAAATACATATATTATAAAATTGACATGGCTGATGCAAAAAACATGCTAAGATATTTAAACTAATTTAAAATATTAAAACATCTCTATTAACAATTTTTAATAAACGCTACTAAATAATGTCAAACTGTTATTCACAGTAGAAGTGCATTTTATTGGGTGTAATTTAATGATACTTAAAATATTTATAAAGCATAGAAATTAATTACGTCGACGGTTAACAGTGTCGCTTAAATATTGATTTTAGGAAAAACTCGTTCTCTTCTGCCTGGTCGGGAAATATAATAATGTTATTTCTGTTTAAACATTATTTTAGTTTACATAAAATTGTCACCTTACAATTTTGTTAAAAAATTAAATAATTTTAGGCTGCTCTCTATTTTCTTTATACATATTTCGTAAAGGCTGTAAATCGATCACAATGACTTGTTAAAAATATTCTTCTGTATATTCCACGTAATTTTTTCTTGTTGAGATAATTACCGAACGAAACCAAATATTCGTTATAAATTTAGTGCAGTATTTGGAATATGGAAGAAACCTAGATGGTGGCGATCGATAAATTTTGTTGCTCTATACTTACTTACTTACCAGGTTCACAAGTATGAAATGCGGATTTTTTTCTAAAAAAAAACATGTTAAATTCGGAAGAATGCTTTATTTAAAGTATGCTCCGTCGCTTGTTATAAATTTTTCCCATCCTTCGGGCAATTTGTGAATACCAGCTCCTTTTGCTGCGAACCATTCATCCAGCAATTTTTTCACATCTTCGTACGAACCAAAGCGCTGCTCAGCAAGTGCGTGACCCATCGATGCAAACAAGTGGTAATCGGAAGGAGCCAAGTCTGGTGAGTAAGCCGCATGGGGTAGAACTTCCCAGCTGAGTACTTCTAACGTGTCGCGAACTGGTTTTGCCGTATGTGATGGAGCATTGTCATGAAGAAAAATGACTTTGTGTTGCCTCTTTCGGTATTCTGGCCTTTTTTTAAGCGCGAACGGTTCAAATCGGTCAATTGTTGTTGGTAACGTTTAGTTTTAACCGTTTCCCTAGGTTTTAACAGCTCATAATAGACCACGCCCCTCTGGGCCCACCAAACACAGAGCATCGTCTTTCTGCCAAAGTGATTCGGTCTTCCGGTCGATGTGGATGGTGCGCCTGGGCCTACCCATGATTTTTTGCGCTTAGGATTCTCAAAATAAATCCGCATTTCATCCCCTGGAACTATACGATGCAAAAACGACTTCCTTTTGTATCGAGCGAGCAAAATATCACACGTGTTTTTGCGCTTTTTCCATTTGCCTGTCGTTCAACTCATGTGGTATCCATTTACCGGCTTCTGAATCTTTCCCATCTCTCGTAGCCAATTGGAAACAGCTTGTTGACTAATGCCCAATTGTTCGGCGAGTTGTTTTTGTGTTTGCGAATCATCTTCGTCCAAAAATGCTTGTAATTTCACATCTTCGTATTTTTTTTTGGCAGTTTTTCACGTTCCTTGTCTGCAACATCGAAGTCACCCACTTTTGAAACGCCGAAACCATCGTTTTCACGTATCTAACGATGAAGCATGTTCACCATAAACTTCTCGAAGTAATTGGTATGATTTAACAGCAGTTTTTTTCAAATGAAAACAAGAAAGTAATGCTGTCCGCAAATACTTTTTGTTCGGTATAAATTTCGACATATTGAATACAACAACACAACACTATGCCCACACTTTTCCAATTTATCACTCGTGCGCGTCTGACACTTGTTGATGACACAACGAAATGGCGCAGGGTCAAATCTTTAAGCACAAACTGCATTGGTGCATCTGTTGTCTGAAATCCGCATTTCATACTTGTACACCTGTAATCCTTATGCCTTTCTACTCCTTTTGTTAGGAGTGTAAGGCCCGTGGAGTTATTCTATATTTGTCTTTTCCATATTTCCTTCTATATCCTTCCATCCTGTTTAAATTGCAGATTGCCTCTTTTATTTTTCTGTATTAGTTTCTTCTGTTTGTGTGGATTCTGTATCTTGTTCCGGTATTATGTCTTTATGTTGAATTTTGTATGCTATGTCATTCCCATCTGATAGATTTTTATAGTATTCCCTCCATATTTTCATTATTTTGTCTTCTTCCTTTATGACCTTTTCTTCTAATTTTTTGCATCCATTTCCTTTCCTTCCTGTTTCTCTAATTCCTACATAGTGTATTTGTTGTTCTTCTGTTAGTTCATCCTCTTTTCCGTTTATACCCCCATTATTCCGCGTTCTCAAACTAATAACTCGATAATTATTTCCCATTTCTTTCTTTCTATCTATTTCTTTGATTATCATCTTATTTGTATTCCTTTTGTCCGTATCCTTTCTCTTTGCAAGGGTCGTCGTCAATCTACCTATCTCTCTCCTTTTTCTCAGTTTTTTGACTTGTTGATCGTAGAATTCTTAGTTTGTTCTTTCAATTTTTCTTCCTCAATGTCTCACTTATATTCTCTTCCTTCGATTACGATTTTTTGATATCCTATTTTCACCCTTTTTCCATTCTTTCTCTCGTTCTCTGCTATATGCCTCAATTTCTTTTAAATTTCCCGTTCATCTTTTGTTAAATCATTGTTTATGTAAATTCTCTCAGTTTGTTTTTATTTTTCATTGCAGCTTCTTTATCTTCCGTGTTTCCAAGTTCTATCTTGTATATAGTCGCTCCTATTTTTATCACATCTTTAATCTGTACCTTTGTGTCCATACTCCTCTCCATAAAATGTTCTACACCCATTTTCAGCTCTGGTTAGCTATTCGCTTCAAATCTCACTCCCGATATTACAATATTTTTCCATACGTTGTCTTTTTCCAGTTTATTCATCTACAAATCCATACTTCTCATGTTTTCTCTAATTATCTTATTATTCTCTTTCATTACTTCATTCTCCTTTCTTAGTTCCTTTAACTTTTGTTGGTATCTCTTCTGATCTTGTTTTATATCCTTTATATCTGACATTAGCTCCCTGATCAGTTCTATCAAATTGTCTATATTATCTACTCTTTCGTTTTTCTCTTTCTGTGGTGTTCTTATCAGCTTTTTACTTTTCTTGAATAATCCAGTTGGCTCTTCTTTTTCTTCGACTCTTCCTCTTTTCATCGCTCTTTCTGTTATATAAACTTTACGTGTGTTCCTCGTATATTCCATTTTCAAACACGGGAGAAAAAGAAACTGTTGTTTATACTTCTTATCACCTTAAACAGTAAAACGATCAAGGTCGTCTCTTATCGTTTCGTTAGCTTCTTATAATTTCACAGAATTATTCTCATTAACCTCCAAATTTTTTTACTTATTATCTTAATTCTAACACTACTCTCTGCTTTATTTCTAGTCCCTCTCGTTTGCAATAGACAAAATAATTAATTAGATCGAAACAGTACCGTAATTAATGCTCGTTAAACGAGTTGCCGGGCGTTCGATTTACATGCACACACTTAGCGATAACAAAATTACTATGTAGAGAAAGCTAGAATGTGATTATGAATGTCCTCAAAAAAAAGATGAAAGCATTATTCCGCCAACATGCCGAAATCACACTTTCCAAATAGATTTTTGCATCATACGAAGTTTAAACTCGAAGATAAATTCAGTGCATCAACACCTGCGATCAAATAAACCTCATATACTCGTTTTCTGTGAAACCATGGTTAGTTCATTGATCAGCACAGTCAACGTTCTCTATCCTGGGTACCAATCCTATTCCCGTTTTAGGCGCAACTTTGGAGTCTGTCTTTTTGTCAGAAGTCCTGCCAACGAGAAGAGGCTCTGGAGCTCCAAAACTTTGATGTCACTTAATAAATCGCAAGGTTTATCTGCTGCCCCTATCGACCACCAAGTAATACTAAGTTTAGAATACTTTTTGCTTCGCTTGCAGACACCATCGATCACAGAATAATTATCTTCTTGACCTGTTTTTGACCACCAAACACCAAGATTTGCACTATCACCGTAAATCCGCCGTTAGGTTCGTCTGATCCTAAACTGATTTCGACATCGAGTATCCTACCGATCAGTGCCAGTGAGGCCCCTAAGCCGCGCATGATTTGGCATCACAAATCTGCTAAATGAGAAGAACTCATATTATTTTCTAACTTTCCCTTGACTAGAAGTTTGTTTTAGATCCGACGACCCATCTAACTGAGCTAAAGAAGTTTCCGATGTCATTTCGGCTAGCATTGAAGCTAACATTTTTTTTTTCGAAGAAATGCCTTTCCATCTCATCCCATCTTTATTCGTACTCGAAACAGATGCAAAAAAATTATCGACGAAATCAAGGAGTCATATAATTAGAGAATAAAAAAACTTCTTGCTTGCGGCAACAATTCCAGGTTCTTTGAGTCAGTCGCTAAGGCCAGTAGTCAAAATTTCAGTAAACCCACTATATCACCTCTTACACGACCGGATAATGCTCTTGCAACAACACTTACAAAAGCCGACTTGTTAGCTGAACTTTTTGCTTCACATTCTAATATCGATTTCCAAGGAAAAATACCACCAATTATTACCATAGTGCAGTCAAGGATGCCCGATATTGTCTTCAGAGAGCGTATCATCAAACGTATTTTGATGAAGCTGGAAACCAAAAAAAGCTCCTAGCGCTGACGGCATAATACTTAAAAAAATGCGCAAGGGAACTAACACCAGTTTTCTGTAGGCTTTGCAACTTATCCTACAGAAAGAAAACATTTCCTTCCCGCTGGAAGTGAGCAGAGAAAGCTTCTCAAAATCTTGGAATATTGTTTCAAAAGAGAAACTGTTAATTCTGTACAAAGTTCAAATTTAGAAGAGCTGTTCGCCTGATTGGTGAGCCAAAACTGACCAGCAACTTTGATTCTTTGGAGCATTGAAGAACGTTGGGCGACTTGAGTCTATTCTACAAGAATTTTCATGGAAAGTATTCGATTCGAAATTCGCCTTGTCACTCGTACCACCCTTTTCAAGTAGTCTTTTATATGCAGAACCTCATCCCTCTAGAATAATTTGCCCAGGACTGTGTTTCCCACCGAGTACAATTTACCAACAAAACCAACGTGAATCGCTTTTTTCGAACGCGCGCCGCTTTTGTAGCACTTTAGGGATTTTCTTGGAGCTTGAGTGCTATGTCCATAAAAAAAAATTATTATACTTTTTACTTGTTTTTGCCCTGAAAAAAATATTCCACTATTTTCAATCCTACATATAAGCAATATAACGATTTTGCAACGTGGAGGTAGATAGCTTACTAATAAGGTATCACTTCGATGTCTGTATGTATGTCTGTCTGTTTGTCTGTCCGTCTGTCCGGTTATCACACTAGATTTTCTTCGAAAGATTTTGACATAGAAAGTTGAAAATTGGCACTAATATAGAAATTGATGGTATCATCGGAGTTGTGTAGTTTAAAAAGTAAAATTTTGACTTAAGAGGTTAGTTTTGGACGGTAAAATCGGAAATGAAATTTTTTTTTACCTGGTCATCGAGTGAGATGTCAAATGAAAGCTTGTAAATATACAAGTTCAAAAATATATATACTAGCGGGGCCCGCGGCTCCGCTCGCGTGGACTTGATTCACTACTATCGTCACTGCTTATTCCTTATGTTACCCAACGTAATAAAATATCTCCCATTATTTCTCCTTATCTCCCAATATTTCTCCTTATTTCCCATTATCTTTACATAATTTCCATTATCTAGGTTTATCTCTGGTCATCTCCCATTATTTCTCCTTATCTCCCATTATTTCTCCTTATCTCCCATTATTTCTCCTTATCTCCCATTATTTCTCCTTATCTCCCCTTATTTCTCCTTATCTCCCATTATCTCACCTTATTTCCCACTATCTAGGCTTATCTCGACTTATCTCCCATTATTTCTCCTTACCTCCCTTTATTTCTCCTTATCTCCCATTATCTCACCATAACTCCCATTATCTAGACATATCTCTGCTTATCTGCCATTATCTCTCCTTATCTCCCATTATTTATACTTATCTCCCATTATCGAGGCTTATCTCGACTTATCTCCCATTATTTCTCCTTATCTCCCATTATCTCACCTTATCTCCCATTATCTAGGCATATATCGAATTATATAGAATACATGTATAAATTTATAAAAACACGTAAATCGGATAAGTGGTTCTCGAGTGATAAGCGCACTAACGGACAGATAGACAGACAGAGAGACGTTGCATTTTATATATACTGTATTCTTTGCTACATGATATTGTTCCGTATTTAATGCTTTAGGGAGTGTATTGCAAGAGAACGCGCTAGCGGCAAACTTTTCTCCGACTTGATTCACTATTATCGTCATTGGTTATTCCTTATGTCACCTAATAAAATATATCCTATAACCTGGCCAGAGAACATACGTATGTTTAAAAAAAAAGCACGTAAATCGGATAAGTGGTTCTCCAGTGATAAGCACACTAACGGACAGACAGACAGATTATATATATTATAGATGTAATAAAATATATACCTATAACCTGGTCAGAGAACATATGTATGAATTTAAAAATCACGTAAATTGGATAAGTGGTTCTCGAGGGATAAGCGCATTAACGGACAGACAGACAAACTTTGCATTTTATATATATTATAGATATAGATTATCATTATATAACCTGGCCAAAGAATATATGTATGAATTTAAAAAAAGACAGGTAAATCGGATAAGTGGTTCCCGCGTGATAAACGCACTAATGGACAGACAGACAGGCAGAGAGACATTGCATTTTATATATATTATAGATTACAGATATTCTTTGCTACATAATATTGTTCCATATTTAATGGTTTAGGCTGTGTATTGCAAAGGCACGCGCTAGCGGCAAACTTATTTTCGACATCATTCACTATTTTACGTCACTGCTCATTTCTTATGGTACCTATCGTAATAAAATATAGCCTATAACCTGGCCAGAAAACATATGTATGTTTTAAAAAAAAAAGTACGTAAATCGGATAAGTGGTTCTTCAGTGGCGCACTAACGGACAGCCAGACAGACAGACAGACAGAGAGACGTTACATTTTATATATATTATAGATGTAATATTTGCGCACACTTTTCTTTGTATTATTTTCAAAAAATTGCGAAAAATCGCTGTCTCCCCCCCTTTATTTCGAAAAGTACTGATCAAAAAATTTTGAAAAAATTATGGAATATTCTCCACAGGATGTAGATTGAACGAGAGTTATCACGAGTGCATGACCTTAATAATTTATCTGGCATATAAAAAAACATAAAAATTTCAAGGCCATCAGTTTTCACTAAAGATCGGAAAAAAACTTTGTTGACAACACATTCGGGGTGTGCTTTTTGAAGTCATTGATCATTTTATACCCCCATGACAAAAAATTGTATTTTAAAAGTAATCAACGTACAGAACACTAATTGCGCAAGTCCGACTT
The DNA here is from genome assembly GCA_019049505.1 of Pachyrhynchus sulphureomaculatus. Taxonomy (NCBI): domain Eukaryota; kingdom Metazoa; phylum Arthropoda; class Insecta; order Coleoptera; family Curculionidae; genus Pachyrhynchus; species Pachyrhynchus sulphureomaculatus. Next base: position 99,801,947 of record CM032451.1, read on the forward strand.
GCACTTGACCGGTTGTTGCAGATGTCGACGGTAATTATTAGATTATTTTTTGATGTGAGCAAATCAAATTTAGTATTTTGTTTCCAGACTGTGTGTTCAGAAGAGAAGAAGTGTTGGGTAAAAGACTTTTAGAAGAGAGCTGTTCGTCGGATTGAAGATCCAGAACTGACCAGAAACCTCGATTCTTTGGAACATCGAAGAACGGTTGGCGACTTAAGTCTATTCTGCAAATATTTTCATGGAAAGTGCTCAATGGATGTAGCTTGTTTAATTCCTCCCAAAGCGGTGCATGCTGGGAATATACGTCGCGCTAATACTTCACATCCGAAAAAAGCTTGTCACCCCTTATACAATCCTTTTCAAGCAGTCTTTAATTGCCCAGGACTTTGTTTCCCACCGAGTACAATTTACAGCTATTTGAGTTACGTGAATCGCTTTTTCTACACACGTGTCGCTCCTGTAGCGGTTCATGGATTTTCCTGCAGCACGTGTGCTATGCCTATAAAAAAAACATTTTTTTTATTACGTAGTCTTTTATGTTGACGAATCCTCCACATAAAATAGATAATAATTTCTAGAACAAACATAAACTAAGCAAATAAATGATAGAGAAAACATGAGGTGTAATTAAGATTTATTGTCTTCTGCAGGTTAAGAGAACTTAAATTACTCCTCGATTCCTCAAAAAGGAACACGAGGTTAATTAAAACGTAGGAAGAATTTAGTTTAAGGAGTAGTTTTATTACTTTCAAATAGTTTAATTGGTTGTTCAGAAAATAAAATTTGTAATTGATTTTGTAAACTTTTTTAGTCTTCAAAAGGACTTTTTTCTAAAATAAATGACAATAATTTTTGCTACAAGTAATATACCGAGAAGTTCTGTATTTAGTCTATTATTGTTTCTAAAAGAGAATATAAAAAATCTTTACCGGTACGTGAATACCACAAAAAGACTACAATTTAAAAGTACGTTTGTTCAAGCTCTACCAAAACCTTTAAACCAAGAGAAAGTATATATATTTTTTAGGGATTTAGTTTCGAATACCCAGATTTGTAGAACAATTCTAAATACGCATAAATTAAGCTATACTCTATTTATTTGAAACTGATAGTAATAAAAATGCAAGTGGACTGACCGGCGATCCTATAACAGAGGCTTGCTATCTATTTTCAGGTATTTTTCAGGTAACAATGCTCTTTTGTAACGAAATTTGCCGATCAAATCATTCTATTTACATACCTTTCGGTTGCCCCAACTATAAATACATATTGAGAGCAGCATGCCCAAGTGACAAACCAATTAGTGACAAGTTAGTTAGTGTGTTAACAAAACGTCTTCTCCACCGAAACGCCAAAAGTTCGGGCAACTAACCCATAATGAAAAGCGTATAGTTAAAAATGTATTTGACTACGTTAAAAAAATCAAAATTGTGATTTAAGTGTGGACGATTGTGTGACAAAATGTTTTTTAATGACCGAAGTTGGTAAAGCCACAGTTTACAGAATTTTAAGAGAAGAAAAGATGGGGAATATAGACTCTCCAAAAAAGAAACAAAGCATAAAAAAACTTCAGCAACACAAAACAAGCAGTAAGGCGTATTGTTCATGACTGTTTTATGGAAAAAAGAATTTCAACCTCGGATATAATCCTGCAGGCTGCGACAAACCACTCAGAAATAGTGAAAATGAGTGGGGCAGAACTATGGGTGTTTTAAAAGGTATGAATTTTAGGGAAGGAAATTGTATAAAAGAAAATATTTATTGATAGAAAGTTAAGAAATTGTACACTGGAGAAGTGACTACTTAAGGGAAGTTAGAAAAGCTCGCTCTGAAGAAAAAAGGATATGTTACTTAGCTCCAACGTGGATAAATAAAGGGTACGCAGTCAAGAAATTTTGGTTAATTATTACGTATATTGGAAGTGAAAGTGGTTTTTTAGACGGAAGTCTTTTAATATGCGTCTCCAAGAAAGCAGGAGATTGTCACGAAGATATGAATTCCGATGTATTTGAAGATTGGTTTTCGCAGATGATAGACTTAATACCAGACGGTTCTATTATTGTAATGGATAACGCAAGCTATCATTCTAAAACTGTAGAACGAGTTCCAGACTTGGATTGACTGGAAAAGGACATCCAATCTTGGATGACTGAGAAAAACATTTTATTTCTAAAATATAGCGTTCATTGAGAATTATTACAACTTGCAAAGCTTGAAATTTTCAGAAATAAAGACAAATACACAAGTTTCGTCATCGACGCCATTATATCATTGCGAGCTTAATCCGATAGAACTTATGTGGGCACAGGTAAAAGGTGAAGCCGCCAGGAACAATACGATCTATAAATTAGCAGACGTACAATACCTTTTTCAGAATGCCATATCTAATATTTCCACAGAAAATTGGCGAAAATGAGTCGAGCATCTAATGACGATGGATGATAAAATGTGGACTGTGGACATGGTAGTGGATGCAATTGTTGAAACTTTAATTATACGTGTAATTTCAAATGAGTCGGACAACGATAGTTTTTTAAGCATGTCGGAGATAGATGATTGCTAATACCTTTTTCATTGTTGTTTGACTTCCTCATTTGTACATTTTTTAATTAATAATGTTTCATTATAAAATGTATTTTTTTTCTAACAAATGTTTAAACATTATAAAACTGTTTCATTCATACTATTCGCAAATAATACATATACGCCCAAGCGCACCACCACTGGCCAGAACTACTTCAGACTATTTAGCCCCAAACAACAAAAAAAAAGGTCGTTTTCCTGTTGTATTCAAACATAAGAAATTGCGAATATTAGAGGGATGCCAGATGGTATTTCAATACCTTTGTTGAACTGCTGCATTACAGGTAAAATGTAGGTAAAACTTTGGGGCCCTTACTACTGATTGATGCTAATTTGCATGATTCTAGATGATTTTATTGCTCGCACTTTAAAATAAATAGACTATAATAGGATAAGTGATTCAACAGAAAAACCTAGCTCTTATTCAAAAACTCTCTCACAATGTTCGATCAGGCCACGCTTTTCTACCGTTAACAATCGTTTTTTTTATTTAATAATATTTACCATTGCCCAAAATGAAAAATTTTTCAGGGAGAACGGATAGGCATAATAGATATTACACCGTACATGGCCAGATATTATTCATTTTAGCTGAATAAGAATCGGATTTTTGCCAAAATGACATCGTATATAGGGATATTTCAGCGTTGTAGGCGACCATAAATCGATTTCCTAAAACTTATCCCAGGTAGAAAAATATTTGCTACTTAACAATATTGAATAGGCATAGAACAATAGGCGACCCCTCCCGTTACCCATTTGACAGCGTGCGCGCCGGAGTCTCAGTCGAAATTTGATCGTCGCTCTGAGTGTTCGTTTCTCATCTCGGCATTCGTTACAAAAGTTATTTGAAAAAGTGATTTTTCTTTTTTGGAGTTTATCTCGAAGAAAATTGTAATGGATTTGAATATTACAGGTAAGAGCGCATACATATTTTTATGTATTTTTTGTAAATAATTAGTAATGTTTTGAAGGTAGAAAATGTATTTGCTCTAATCAAATATATCAATATTATCCGTGATTTCCGGTGAAATCGAAGTTTTCGTGGTCTTTAAATCAGACGGTGAAAACCACGTGGTATTTTGAATTTATTTATTTTTTAATTTAAACAGTTTTTATTTTGTTCTAGGATCCGAGGGTACATCAGGTGCTCGAGTGGTAATGCGTAGACTACTTTCTGATAAAACGCAGGAACTATGTTGGGAATGTTAAATCTTTGGCACAATGACACTACTCAATATATATTACCAATACACCAAACACTTTATTTTTGCTTTCGACGCGCGTTTCGCTAACCATGTTAGCTTCATCAGGAGCGATGATTGACTAATGCTAAACTAGAAATCTGTCCTATTTATACTTAGTCTAACACCTGAATTACTCAGGCGGAACTAATGGTATAGGCGGGGCTATCAGCTGATAGAGGGGACTATAAGGAATACGTCCTCTGTCTTTATTTAACTAATTTTTACATTTTAAAATTTCCATACTTTCGTATGCGTTCAACAATCTCCTATCAGATACATCTATAATTAATCTTAAATTATCTAAAGTTACAGTATGGTCAGCTTCAAGGACATGTTCGGCAATGCTAGACTTTTCTGTTCTACTGTATTTAAAATGTTCTTTAAATCGTGTTTTAATTGACCTTTTAGTTTGCTAAATATACTTTTTGTAGTAATCATTACAACTAATTTCATAATTTCATATTCCTCAAATTGTCTGATGACTTATAGACTAAGGTGAGGCCTACCTTATTAAATACCTTATTGAGCCCCCTGCAATATTTCGCATTATATTTTATGGAGACATACTTGATGTTATTTTCTTCGCGTGTAAAAAAGGTGGAATTCTGAATATTTAACATGAACTTATGTCTAAAATATGCGCATAAATATGCAAATAATTTTCTCAAAATATGCACATACATCTTGTAAACATGCAGTAAAAAAAATCGAAATAGACTTGAAAAATGTAAATTTATTGTTTCACATTACATGATACGAGTACTATACAAATGTAACAATAAAAAAACCCATTTTAAATTTTCAACATACAGGGCGAATGAACTAAATCTAAATATAATATTATACAAAGTAAAAAATAAATATAAATAATAATGTATTTTATTACTTTACTTAAAGATGAACATATAATAATAATAATAATGCAGGTACATATTATAAAAATTTATATACGTAGTAAACAGCATAATAAAACATACATTTTAAATTTGATACATACAGGGCGATGCAACTAAGTAAGCGAAAATATGCAACTATTGCAAAAGACAGTGTCGCCGTTAGTTATAAAAACAATAAACTACTAAATGTTTCTCAAAATTCTCCATTAAAAAGTTTTGTCTTCTATCGTTGTATAAAAATTTATAAATTGAGAAACTTCTTTCCACATCGACTGATGTAATAGGGGCGTTTTTTAAAATTATTTAATAGAATAGGATCTAAATCAATGGAATCAGTAAAACCCCCCTCTAAAACATTAGCTACTTGGCTGACAAATTGAAACCCACTATTTTTTTCCATAACATTCCGAAATTTTTGAAAAATGTTGCGATCTCACATTGTTTTATTAGTTGAACACTTCGGGTTAATCGCAAATTAGATTCCTCCATTTGAGTTATGGTTTTAGAAACAAAGTTATAATTTGTTTTAAGAAAGGAAAGTTGTTATTTTATCTCCTTGTTTTTGAATAATCGTTTAAGTTCTGTAAGGGATTGGAAAGATTTATGATAATTCTGCAATTAGACCATCTAGTTGAGAGAAGTTGTCGCAATAAAAAAATGTTGCTTCCAACCAAGTGCCCCATCTTGTAATAACAGGCTGAGGTGGAAGAGGAGTGTTTGGTAGTTTTTTCTTTGTAAAACTGAATCCTTAAAGGCGCTTTAAGGCATTTCACTGTAGTAAAATACGACTCACAAGATAAAAACCACAAATCGACGTAACCACTTTAAAAGCACAACCAAAAATGAAATCTAATAAATTAATAATACAAGTATGCTCTGATGGTCGTCTGAGGTTTACTGAATGGTTTTTACTGACCATAAAATAATAAAATTGATTTGGAGAAAACCACCGGCGCGGCGGCGGCGGCATAAACATTGACCCTTATTCCGAAAAATGAATGAAAACGCCTGCCAAAGACCTACGTTATTAGAAATTCCTTCAAATATGCACATATATTAACTAAGTTGGGAATGTGGAATCTTTGGCACAATGATACTACTCAGTATATATCACCACTACACCAAACACTTTATTTTTGCACTCGACGCGCGTTTCGCTAACCATGTTAGCAGTCAATCATCGCTCCTGATGAAGCTAACATGGTTAGCGAAACGCGCGTCGAGTGCAAAAATAAAGTGTTTGGTGTAGTGGTGATATATACTGAGTAGTATGCACATATATGCTATTTTTTAAAGCATTTATGCAAATATTTAGAAAACTGCATATAATATGCAAAATATGCAATATATGCGTTTTGCATATTTGGGTGTCCTTAGTCATAACCATTAACTCTAATTATATTTCTAATACGATTCCTTTCATTACTGAAGTTTACGCTATTCAGAGGAAAAGTGACCAAACGATGAACTAAAAAATGTAATGCAGCTAATTTATGTTGTTTGCTATGAAATGAATCATTCAAAATACGAGTATATCTATCTCTTACTGTGTCTTTTCTATAGATGTCAAATTCTAACCTATTATTATTTTTAAAAATTAAAGTATCTATTCTCTTTGTTCTCAATTTCCTGAATTTAAAGGATTCATATCGGCTATTTAATTTGGAAACAAAATCATCTATATTTGCTTTCTTTGTATCAAAAATCATGAAAACATCATCCACATACCTATACCATACCCTAGGGAAATACTCAGATTCCTGACTGGCTTCGGTTTCAAACTGACGCGTGAATAAATTAGCAATGAAAGGTAATAAGCAATCACCCATAGCTGTTCCTTCTTTCTGAACATAAAATTGACTATTATATTGAAAATAATTTTGTTCCATACAAAGTTTAGATTAAGTATTCATGAATAATTTCGTCCTCAAGATCATTCATCCTAAGTAATTATTCGAGATATTGTAAAGTTTGTGGTATTGGCAAGCTTTGCAACAAAAACGCAAGAACAAAACTTGCCAAATTAAAAAAAATAATAATATATCTTGAGAGTTATATTTTATAGCAAGATATGATGAGCAAAGGAAAGAAGTAAAGCATAAGTTCTTTTGTTTGAAGTCATAGTTGAAGAAAAAGTGAACATAAGCGCATAAAAAATCAGAAGTTTTTCTTAAAAAGAATGACGAATGGTTACAAGGAACATTTAAAATGCCTAGGGAAAAACGCCGTTCGTCTCGTCGAGCAACAAAGAGATCAAAAGAGAGGAGCAAACGTAGAAAAACAGAGGAAGTACGCAGTGCTGTAGATAAAGAAGTAATAATGCGTGCTGCTCAAGCACCCCTCCAAAATTCTGGAGAGAGAATTGCATCCAGTGTTCTAAAAGTTATTTGGCAAAATTCAACTCCCTCTTCGCCACAATACTGTCGGCCAATGAGGATTAGATTTGTTAAAGAAATAGTGCATATTTCAAATTCTGTAAATTACTTACACAAAAATTGCAACAACGCAAACAGGGAATTCGTACAAGGAGATATCTCTTTTTCTATGAAACATATAATGGCGCTAACTATGATTGATGCAAAAGCGTGCAATGCAGCTTCTTCAACACTGAGATGCTACATTTGTGGTGCTAGTTCAAAGTAGTTTAATGATCTTAATGTAAAAAATAACATCGACACAGGTGCATTACAGTTTGGCCTGTCTACATTGCATGCTATAATCCGATTATTCGAAAATATTCTGCATTTGTCATAAAAACTTCCTGTACAAAAGTGGCAGTTAAGATCAGACAGTGACAAAGAAATTATCAAGCAATAAAAGGCAAAATTCAGATAGCAAACGGGCTTAATCATAGATGCACCAAAAACGGGATGGAACACCAATAATGGCAATACAAGTAGGAGAGTTTTTGCCATTCCAGAGGTGGCCGCTGAAATTGCAGGGGTCGATTTCAACCTCATAAATCGCTTGAAAGTGATTTGGAAGTAATATCTACTGGTCATAAAGTCAACTTGAAAAAATTTGCAGACTATAGATATGAGACCGCCAAAATTTATGTGGAGTTGTATCCCTGGCATCCCAGGGATACAACGGAACACAAAATATCAATTCACGGTACAACAGTAGTGAAAATGGCACTTTTGCCCATTGGGTTACTGTCTGAAGAAGTAACAGAGGTTCAAAACAACCACTTTCGCCTGTACCGGCAAAATTTTGCTAGTAAATTCTCAAGAGAAACATGCAATTTAGATGTTCTCAACAGATTATCGCTTAGCTCAGATGCAAGGGTGTTGCCTCTCACCAACACTTTTTAAAATTTATTTAGAGCAAGTTCTAAAAACATGGAAAAAAAATGTAGAAATATTGGTATTCCCTTAAACGACAACATCATATACACGTTATGTTTTGCGGACGACCAGATTGTACTGGCGCAAGATTACGAAGACTTTTTTTTATGGGTTTAGCACACGTGCTGCAGGGAAGTCCCTAAAGCGCTCCAGGAGCGGCATGTGTACGAAAAAAGCGATTCACGTTGTTCTTGAATCGCTGTAAATTGTACTCGGTGGAAAACACAGCGCAGGGCAAATTATTCTAAAGGGATGATGTTTTCCATATAAAAGACTGCTTGAAAAGCGTTGTACGCGGAGTAACAAGCTGAACCTCATAAGGATGTGAAGCACCAGCGCGACGTGTATTTCTAACATGCACCGCTTTGGGAGGAATTAAGCGGGCTACATCCTTCAACACTTTTCATGTAAATACTTGTAGAATAGACTCAAGTCGCCAACCGTTCTTCGATGTTCCAGCGAATCAAGGCCGCCGCGCAGTGGGGAAAAACGAAAAATCGTGTTTCAAAATTTTCTAGAGCCTTCAATTTTGGTTCGATTTGGACGATTTTTTTTAAAAATTGAAGCTTATTAAATTCCGAACAAAGTTGTCGGAGCCGATTTTTCAATTAAACTTTTGTTTCAAAATGGCGGACGTTGGTTTCTGATTATATAGCGACTGGGACACAGAAAACGCTTACAGTTTCTAACCAAGTTGTGCCACTGTTTAGCAATAGCAGCCACTTTTTTGCTACAACAGCAAACAATATGGCTAGTGCAGCAAAATATTTAGCTGTCCCTATTTTAACAAAACGTTTTAGCTGTTGTAGCCATTTTCTAGCTGTGTGAGCTGTCCGTTTCTGCGTGTATCGCTGTTTTTTGTATCTGCTAGAAAATTGTCTACGATACTTAAAATTTACTGCAGCAATATTCTAGCAATAACTGCATGAAAATTTAAATCCCACAACTAAACTTGAATAACTTGAATGATCTGACGGCCACAGTCTAAATGCCAATTGCTCGATTCAATTTTGGCATCCGCCATACTTGATTTGTCATTTTAAGTCAATTGTTGAAACATATTTATAATTAACAACCTTAAAGAAATTATTTATGCAAATGTTATGGATATAAAATAATAATGGTACGTTTACTCATATTTATAATACTTTTATTGTTCATGGCAGCCATTTTGGGTTCATTATTATTAATCTTGTAACTGTGATATTAGATATATTATCTGCGACATAAAAAAACATACATACACGCATTTTAGCACAACTTGGTTTGAAACTGTAAGCGTTTTCTGTGTCTCAGTCGCTATATAATCAGAAACTGCCATTTTGAAGACGTCCGCCATTTTGAAACAAAAGTTTAATTGCAAAATCGGCTCCGACAACTTTGTTCGGAATTTAATAAGCTTCAATTTTAAAAAAATATTCCCTTTTTGTAGGATAGGTTGAAAAGTCTACAGAAAACTGGTGTTAGTTCCCATGCACAGTTTTTGAGAACTATGGCAGATATTCTGTCAGCGCCAGAAGCCTTTTTGGTATCTAGCTTCAATAAAATACGCTTTATGATACGCTGTCTGAAGACAACATCGGGCATCTTTGACTGCAATATGGGAATAGTAGGTGGTGTTTTTCCTTGGAAATCGACAGTAGAATGTGAAGCAAATAGTTCAGCCAACAAGTTCGCTCTCTCAACAGGTGTGGTTGCAATGGAATTATCTGGCCGTGTGAGGGGGGGTGGTATGGTGGATTTGGTGAAATTTTGACTAACTGCCTTAGCGACTGCCCAAAAGGACCTGGAATTGTTGGGAAAAGCGAGAAGTTTGTTTCTAATTCGTTGATTGTGTGCCTCCTTGGTTTCGTCGATAATTCCTTTGCATCTATTCCGGGCACGAACAAAGGTGTTACGATTTATGGTGTTAGGATTTTCACGCCATCGTCGGTAAGCAAGATGTTTAGAAGCAACAGCTTCTTTGCATTTTCGGTCAAACCAAGGCTTGCCATTGGAGGGGCATTTCTTCGAAAAATGGATGTAAGCTTCCATACCAGCCAAAATAACATCGGAGGCCTCCCTGGCGCAGTCAGATGGGTTGTCGGATCGAAAACAAACGTCCATCCAAGGGAAAGTTCGAAAATATTCCATGAGATCTTCCCATTTAGCAGATTTGTAGTACTAAATCCTGCGCGGCCCAGGCGCCTCTCTGTCACTGATTGGCAGGTTACTCGATATCGAAAGCAGTTTATGGTCGGAAGAACCTAACGGCGGATTTACAGTTACCGGGTGTCGGCTTACTCGCCGGCACAACACTTTTGGCAGGTCCATTTTCAGTTGCCAGTTCTTCATCGTTTTGGTCGAGCTGCCATTTCCCGCGACGTCCTCGACCGTTACCTCGCTCGCCCGACGCTTCTTTTATTGGTCTACTGTTGTTTGGGATGTTTTTAGGGTTTTGTGGTGTCAGAAGCTCAAAGTGTCCCGACACTAGGTTACCTATTAGTAGAAGGGAAATAGTTTCAGTGTGTTTTCTTGTGCTTATTATTGTTGGTCCGTCCCTAAAAGTTATTTTTGTATCTCTTGTTCTTCGTTGTTTTGAGAATATATGAAAGTTCCTATTCTGGGTTTCCGAGAAGGCAAGTATATCTAGGCTCGTTCCATAGGTGCCATTTTTCTTCATATAGTTATAGTAGTTATTGAAGTCTTTCATATCGTCGCCCTAATTAATGAAAATGTGTGAAGTTCCGATCAATTTTGTTGTATATATTTTAGAGCAACCTCTCGGAGTCTTTCATGATAAGTGTAGGCTAACTGCACGGAAAAGGCAATTTCCATCATCTACAATGTCGGGTCTGGTAAAACTATCGGGAGTAGTTTCAGCTGAGGCGGTTGTTTGGTTCGTCTGTGGTTGTTGTTGTTGTGGTGGAGCTGTAGCTATTTGTACGACAGGGGTCCGCCTCCTCAACACCCTGCCACCATTATAATTATTATTATTCGACATAGTGTTCCCACGAGTATCCTAGGAAAGAAGAGTCGACTGCGGCAGAGGCTTGATGTCGCAGCAAGGCTACTTACTCCCGGAGGGCGCCCGGTATCCGGGGGAACCGTTTCCAACTTATAAACGCTGAGCCATTGATCTTCTCGCCACGGTAAACACCTTAAGATTGCATTTTTGTTACACATAGTCTGGACAACACAAGACAGCACAACATGACTCAGGTGCCTCGGGATCGTAAATGCCCGTACTAGGAGATTCCCCTAGCCCCTGAGGGGAATCCCAGGATATATATATATATATATATATATATATATATATATATATATATATATATATATATATATATATATGTATACATATATATATATATATATATATATATATATATATATATATATATATATATATATATATACACATATACACATACATACATACATACACATATATGATTAATAAAAAAAATATTTATATTTTCTTTCATCTTATTGTATATTTAGCTAATTATTTAAATGTTTTAATGGGGATTAGGATGTTTGAAATTCTCAATTTGCTTCGTTACGATCGCATTTTATTTTATATTTCATGAATGACAAGCCAATTCATTCATTAATTCCAAAATTTACTATGCGGGGGCGTCATAGTACTACAAGTGAAGGACGTAGTAAAAGGTCATTGTAAGATGAATGGCTGTTCATTGATAAATTAGGAATTCATGATGGCCGCTCGTTCCTTTGCCATGATACCCACGAAGAAGCTCGATAAACCGTTCGGCATATTTCGTAAAATTCAAAATGGCTTTCTAAGACTTCGTTTACAGATGTTTGGTCTTTATTTGTGTGATTCTTTAGTGTTTTTGAATAATAATTTGTTATATAGTGTTGTGATAAGGTGAAAGACTGTTTTGGTCGAAGTTTGGAGTCAGTTTTTACTTTGTTTAATGTAAGTTAGCACTTATTTAACCTAAATATTTACCGGTATGACACCTTGAAAATGTTTACTGTTTTACTATTATTTTTAAAAGCGGACCAACAGCGTCGAGGAAACAAGAATTTAATTACGAAAATTGAGTATTTTTCATAAAAGAAACTGCGGGTTATATTAGTTTTTAAACCAGTTTATACATTTCCAGTCTAAGTTAACTTCAACTTTGGCAACAACTACCGTCTGAAGGTTGTGCCTGCTGTGAGTCGTTTGTAAATATAAAATTGTTATTTTTTAGGATTAAATTTTTAATATTTATTAATCTTACAAACTTTTTGCAATAAATTCAATATATTTTAGAAGAGCCACTAGCAATTTAATCTTAATCAAAAAAAAATGTTCAAAACTATCATTTAATGGAATATAAAGTATGTTCACTTTTATTATTATTACTGTTGAAAGTCTAGACATAACATAATTTCTTCAAAAGTCTCCTGAATGTATGTGGGATATATGACTGCCTCATATCAACTGTCAAATGACCTATTTAGAAAACAAAAAATAAATAATAGTAGTATGGTAAAATATAATAGAACCGATAAGTTCTATTACACTTCATACTTTAAGACTATATTAGTAATATGTGATGTGTAAATTAAGCTAATTTGAGAGATCTCATTTACTTCACTTCCCTCTTCGATTGTCAGAAGCTAATTTCTGTAACCTTGATAGAGCAAACTTATATTGACTTCCACAGTCTGATAATTAACGGATCATTTTATACTTAAGTAAAGCCAGGTTTCCACCAAACGGACAGTTTAAAAAAACTGTTCTGTTTTCAATAAACAAAACAAAATATGTTTTGTTTATTTCAAACAGTTCCTGTAGACTGTTCCAAAAGTTTTGTTGCTAGTGTTTGTTCTCTTTTTCCCATTTTGTTTAGTCCCGCAAGAATGTCTTTTTCTGATGACGATTTTTTGATTAGCTGTAGTTCGTTTTTAGTTAACGCCAAAACAGAAAATTGGGTCGGTTCTCTATTAAAAAGGAGAGTTAATTACGGCACAGAAGAAGTGTATATATATATACACTCCTGGACAAAATTAACGCAACAATATATTAAATCATACAAATCTCTATAATGAATTAATTTTAATAATTTTTTATGAACATTGTTTACACTAAAAGTTAGAAAAAATTTCGGATACTTTAAAAGTGAATTAGCTACCAAATTTCTCTATAAGATTCGAATTAAAATTATTCTTAAGACCTAATAACAAAATCGTTGAAATTATGTAATAATGAAAAAAATAAACTGGGACACTAGTAGCAAAATTAATGGTGTAACTGGAACACTAGTAGCGTGTGTTGCCTCCTCTACTTCGGATGACAGCGTCTATGCCCCTATGCATGCTTCTAATTAAATTTTAGATAAAATCTTGAGGAATTTGCTCCCATTCGGTGATAACTGCATTTTCAAGTTCCCTCAGGTTTCAAGGTGCAGGTGTATGACGTTTCACATTTTTCTTAAGGTGATCCCATACAGGTTCTATCGGATTCAGATCCGGGTTTTTTGGTGGCCATTGCATAATCGGTATATCAACTTGATTAAGATAATCGAGTACCTCCCTAGCCACGTGAGGTCGAGCGTTGTCTTGCATCAACAGGAAATTGGGCCCCACAAAATGACCGAAAGGCATCACGTGTTCTATTACAATATTCTCAAGATGGTAGTCTGCATTCATGGATCTCGTACGGACAGGAACTAACTCTGTGCGAGCATCAAAGCAGATGCCACCCCTTGCAGAGATATTGCAAGCAGCAAACCTCTCTCCTGGTCTTCGCCATACTCGCTCACGACCATCTGGATGTTTTAGACTAACCCTAGTTTCAACTGTGAAGAAAACTTGTTTCCAATCATCCACAGACCAGTTTTCGTGATTTCGAGCAAAACGTAACCTGGCAACTCTGTTCTCTCTAGTAAGCAAGGGCGCAGTGGCTGGTCTCCTACTGTTTAATCCAGCTTCATTTAACCGTCTTCTAACTGTTTTAGAAGAAATTGTGACATTGCGAACAGCTTCGAGTTCGTTTCTTATTGTAGAACTAGTGACAGTCCTATTTCTTAAAGCATATTGTCTTATAAAAGATTCATCTAGGTCGCTAGTGCATCGTTTTCGCCCTTGCCCTAGCCTTTTAGAATAAGTTCCTACTTCATTCAAGCGTCTTACCATACGACTTATTGTGGAACGATGTTGCCTAACAAATTAGCAACATAACTCTGACAATATCCCTCGTCAAATAAAACTGAGGCTCGCACTACCTCGTGTTCAGTTAAATTCCTCGTTCGATTCATTTTTCTAATTCTTCGGGGTTAAAAATAAAACAGTCTACCACAAAAACGTATTACTTTGAAAAAGGGAACAATTCATAAGCTTACTTTTAAAGAAAATCTATCGCATTATTACAGAAAATTGTTTATCTTCTAAAAACTGTAAATCCAAACGAATTGTTTTGATTTCTGTCATGAACAACGAAACAAAATATGCATAGCCTACTATTCAAATACTCGATAAACTTTAAAACTGACATAAGAAAAAGATAAATTAATTTTCAGATTGTTGCGTTAATTTTGTCCAGGAGTTTTTACATATATATATATATATATATATATATATATATATATATATATATATATATATATATATATATATGTATATATATATATATATATATATATATATATATATATATATATATATATATATATATATATATAATATACATATTCGTTTAACAAAATAAATATAAAAATTGGTACTTACTTTAAGTATTGACAAACTCTTCATAAATTGCATACAGTTGATAAAATCTTGATAACTAGTCAAAAGAGTAGAGTACAAATGTCGTAGAGAACAAAACTACAACATTCAGGTGTTCCAACCAAACCGGCTAAAAAACACGAACAAATTTGTTTTCTTTTGATGTACCGACTCGAGATGGGAAAGTGTTTTGTTTGCTAAAAACACTGTTCTCCAACAAACATGTTTTCGGAACTGTTCATTTTTTACAAAACATGGCTCTTTTTGTTGAGAATAACAGTTTTTGATTGTGTTTGGTGCTATGTCCGTTTGGTGGAAAGCCGGCTTTACAAAACCTTCCATTTTAAAAGCAATCAACGTATGGAACACCAACCGCGCAAGTTCAACTTGCACTTGACCGGTTATTATTTTCAGCTGAGATGTCGCTTTTGCCTACTTTTTGTTTGGTAGTTTTTACTGATTTACATAAAAAAGATATTTTTTTTTTTCAAAGTCCAATCTAATCAAAGTAAAATCTGATCCGTACCGTGATTACCTTTAAAATAAAATAAAATCCCTACCTAGGCCAAGTTAATTAGGTCCCTGACATGTATGTATATATCTTAAGATCCAATAATCATTTTCACGTTTTTCCTTAGTTAGTGTATAATAATTATAGCATCTTAGCCAGCTAATAGACAATAAATCGATCTAGCTCAATCTGGCTTAATCTAGAATCCAGTAATAACAAATATTTACTACTCAAACATTTATTCAATTATAAACAAACAAAATAAAATTCAGTCTTATTACAGAAGCGAAGTGCGTGCGTACTGAACATATTAACAAAATCTTTACTATTTGTCAAGGAACATAGTTTCCATAGCAATTATCAAACATAAAGCACTCGTGAAAATTCCCGCTCAATCCACTCCGTAAGAAGACTATTCCGGAATTTTCCCAAAACTCCCCGATCAGTACTCTTCGAGACAGAGTAAAAGGACAACGAATTTTGGCAATCCCTTAAAAATATTAAAGAAAGGTGTGCGATAGTATTAGATTACATATATTCGCGAACTTGCGCTTTCGCAAGCTTTCACCCGACACACCACTCGAAGACCCGGCAAAAAAAATTTTCTTCACTTTTGATTTCCACAGTCAAAACAAGACGACTCTGATTAGGGCATCGAGTCCCACACCCATGCCAAATTCCAACCTTCCATGTCAAACAGTTTTGGAGAAAATCGGGTGTGACAGACCGACAGGCAGACAGGCGGACAGACGAACATACACCGAAGCGGTCCCACAAGCCTTCCGCATGAAACACTACAATAGTTCGATGTTTATTTTACTAAAGATTTATAGGGTTTAAAATGGCAATGATCAATGATATGCGAAGTGTTTTGCATAAGCGAAAAATATTTTAAATATATGCATATGTTTACTCAATAAATAGAAATAATTACGCAAAGATGTTAGCTGCTGGTAAGCCTACTCTATAAAAAGATTTTATGTAATTATTTATTTTAATCGAGAAAAATTAAAAAAAAAAAACTCGGATTGACGCAGCAAATTTGCATTCACATTTCCCGAACTCAAAATGAATGAACGAGGGTTGGTGGTTCAGAAAAAAATGACACTTTCAAGCAATGAAGCTTTATAGAATTACCTTTAATTTAAAAATTTACTTCAAAGGAAGGGATTCTTCACAAAAAAATGTTTCCTACAATAAAAACTTAGAACTTTAGATTTAATGTAAAAATTAATGCCCAGTGGTAGAGATGGGATATGGCAGTAGAGTGGGGTAGTATGGCAAATGGGGGTTGGAAGTTAATATCGGGTCTTCCATTAAGGATTTGACAACTTTTTTATAAAATAAAACGCAACCTATTTGAGACATTTCGAAAATTTTACTATCGGCTTGAAGTACAATCAAAACATTTATGTATAGAATTCGACTTCATTCATATGTCCACCACGGGTACGTTTGCAGCGGTCGATTCGCTGAACCCAATTTTCGATGACTCGACCCCACATTTCGACGGAAACGGCCGCTATCTCTCTTTCAATATTGGCTCTGAGCTCCTCTAACGACGCAGGCTTATTAGCATAGACCAATGATTTAACGTACCCCCATAAAAAGAAGTCTAGAGGTGTTAAATCACACGATCTAGGCGGCCATTCGACGGGTCCATTTCTCGATATAACACGTTCACCCAATTTAGATTGCAGTAAGTCGATTGTTACACCCGCTGTGTGGCTTGTAGCGCCGTCTTGTTGAAACCACATATCATTAATGTCTAGCCCATGCAATTGATCAAAGAAATAACGTTACAACATACCTCTGTAGCGATCTGCTGACTGTAACGTGACGGTTATTTACATCAACGAAAAAGAACGGCCCAATGACACCACCGGCATGAAAACCGCACCAAACAGTAATTTTTTGTGGATGAAGTGATGTTTCTTCAAGCACATGAGGGTTTTCACCTGACCAATAACGCATATTCTGTTTGTTGACGAAGCCGTTTATCCAAAAATGCGCTTCATCACTAAAGATGATTTTGCGATGAAATTGGTCATCTTCTTCCAACATTTCTAGAGCCCAATTCGAGAACGTACGTCGCTTCATATGATCGAGTGGCTTTAGTTCTTGAGTTAACTTTAACTTATTAGGGTGCAGGCTAAGATCCTTTCGCAAAATTCGCCATAGTGTAGTCTGAGCGATGCCCAATTCTTGAGAACGCCGTGAAATCGACTGTTTTGGTTCGTTTGAGATGGACGCTTGAACGACAGCAATATTCTGGCCACTTCGGCCAACCCGTTGTCTTACGGGCACGGGAACATCCAGCAGCGAATATGTTAACTCAAATTTTTTCACTAGACTATGAATTGCTTGTCTACTGGGACGAGAATTACAACCAAAAGTTGGCGTTAACGCTCTTAAAGTTGCAGTCACCGACTCCAAATTTTGGTAGTAAATTTTAATTATTTGTAAACGTTGTTCGTTCGTATACTTCACCATGTTGAAAATGTTGACTTTACTGAATGTTTTGACGTTGACAGTTCGGTGATTGGCTTAAGGGTGCGTTTACAGTGAAATTTCAAAGTTGTCAAGTCCCAAATGGAAGACCCTTTAGAAAGAAAACGAAGTACATGTGTATAGGTGGATTACAACAAGACCTAGTTTTAGAAGATAGACAACAAATCAAGCACACCAGTAAATACAAATATCTAGGATTACAAGTAACAAGAGATGGCATATTGGACGAAGCTATTAGGCACAGGAAGAGACAGAATCAGAAATGAACGAATTCGGGAAATCATGGGGATTAACCACATAATTATAGAATATATACGAATAAAACAGTTAATATGGGACCCCTCAAGGCAAAAGAAAACGGAGAAGATCGAGAAAAAGTTGGAGAGAAGGGATAGATAAGGAAATACGAGAGAAAGAATTGGAAGAAGATCTTTGGATGGACAGAGAGAATCGGGAGACGTCGGAGAACGTTTTAAACTGATCTATATTATCAAATTCTTTAATATTTAGTATAAGGCTAAAACCCACAAGAAGATCTATGTCGTTTAGTAAAGAAGCAAATGCTTGTTTCTGCTGACCCCAATATTAACGACCAAAGCTCCGAAAAAGAAGAGAAATCCGTGGAGGAATCTGCAGAGGAAGCCGAGGAATGGAGCTCCGGCGTGGACGAAGAGACGTGGGATTCTTTATTGTGAATAATTATTTTTGTAATTTTTGCTTAAGTCAACATGCGTTTTTTCTCAATATACTGTTTTTTTTTATATACATCAAAATGTATTTTGCTTCAAAATATACAGTCCAGAAAGCTTTCACTGCTATTTTTAGAAATAAAACACGATTTCAAATACGTAAAAACAAAAAAATAATTTTGGCCGTATATGGTAAAACGCTGAAATAGGGGTATTTCAGCGTTCATCCTCCAGTCGTAGCGTGTAAGTAACACAAAGAATTCTGATACTCTCCGCTTGCAATCTATTATTGACCCGTAAGCATTGATGAGGTTTAATAAAACTTTATCGAAATGTATAAATTTAATATAGATTTTAAAATGATAAACTTAAAAAGTTTTTTTTATTTTCGTAATATCATTTTCTTCTTCTTAAAGTGCCACATCCGATGCGGACGTAGTGTTTCACAGACAAAGAAGATCTACGGTTTAATGCCGGTTCCAAGCGGCTTTACTAGGCGTGAGAGGCGACCGACACGTTGTAATTTTTATTTTTAATTTATTATTTTTTAAGCCGGGATTCGAACTCGGGTGTCCGGCGTAGAAGGCAGACCCCTTACCCTACGCTATGGCCGCCTGTTAATATCATTTAAGCAGTTAATTTTGTGGAAAAATATTTTGAAGTAAATAAAAATTTTTGGTTATACTGCTTTAAGTTCTGTAAATGGGTAAAACTATCACCCAATTTAAAAAAAAAATCGTCCTGTATTATTAATTCGTTTAAATCTTTCGCACTTGAAGTAAAATCTGAATGAAAAATCGTTTAAAAAAAAATCTCCCAAAAAGTATACGGACTTAAATTAGAAATTCAAATTTAACTGCTAAATTTATATTTTGGGAGTACCTACTGCTAAATTTCTTTCTTAAATGGGTCTTTTATTCTTGAGAACTAAGAATTTCATTATATATGTTATAAGACGGACGATTTGCCTATTTAACGTATTTTCTGTGGAAAAAGTTTTAACCGGGATATTGTGATCGTTGACAAAGATTTAAACGATGTCGAATCAAGTTAAAAATGGTTAGTTGACATTAAAAGTTTGTAAAAACTATTTTATTTGCGTCTATCGTTTGTGCAGGCGAAACTACTCAACACCTTCTACGAGGGCTACCTTTTAACTTTCTACAAAAAAATGAAAGAAAAAAATTTTTTGGTAAAAATCGTTTTATGGTTTCTTAAAATATTCTGTTACCTTTCAAATTTATACACTTTTGCATACGTTCGAACCAATTCTCCAAACCTCTGGTACCCTAAAAAAACATGGATTTGGAAGGATTCAACAGCTCCTTCAGGTGATGAAAATTGTTGCCTACAAATTTTTTTTTTTTGGCATTCGGGAACAAAAAGAAGTCCTTAGGCAATAAATCAGGTGAATACGAGATATTCATTCGATATTCTTCTCCGTCAAATAATCAAATATTTGACGTGCAGCGTAGGAGCTGGCATTGTCATGATGAAGAATGATGCGACGTTTTCAATTGTTTTTGCTGCTTTCATCGATGACTTCTGGAAAACAAATTATTGTATACTATTCAGCATTAACTGTTCTTTGATTCTCTAAAGCAACATGGCCAGTATAACTAAAGAAACAAGCGATCATTGTCTTGGAAGTACTTAGCGAACGAATCACTTTTGTTGAATTAGGTTCATTTTGGAACATCCAAAGAGTTAATTCTTGCTTATTTTCCCGCACGTACCAAAAAAATCTAAGTTTCGTCTCCTTTTACGATGTTGTATACGCATTTTGCATGTCCTCGGTCAAATTATTTTCGCCTTTCCTTACACCAATTGATACGAGCCTGTTTTTGAGTTTCGTTCAAATTATGTGGGATTCATTGAGAACAGATTTTTTCACAGCTAAATGTTCATGCAAAATAGAATATGCTGCAGTCTTCGATGTGCCTAAGGATACCTCTATCTCATGGTAATTCACATGCCGATCCTCTTCAGTCATGTTGCGCACGGCATCGATGTTTTTTTGGAACAACAACCGATTTTGGTCGAGCTTTACGAAATTGTACGGAGGCACGACCATGACGAAATTGTACAAACCAATTGTACACAGTCTTTTCTGATTTTGATATATTATAAAAAATTGCGATTCGAGGCATTGTGCATACTAAAATGGTAAAATATCACCTAACGAAAATTTTCACGTGAAATTTCCGTCTGTTCACAAAACTGTTTTTTTTTTTAACGCTCACGGTAAACAAACTACCCGGTCAATTTCTGAAGTGCCACCGTTTTAACAATAGCAAATGTCAAATTTTAAAACAATGGTAATGTCACATCTTAATAGCACCATCTAGGGGTAGTTTGTAAAAACTGAATAGGCGGCCCTCGTATCCAAAAACAAACCAAACTTTTTGAAAATAGTAAAAAATAGTAGTGCCAATGATTTACCTTTTTATTATCGAAAACAGTAACAGTCATCAGTTTTATGTCAGCTTTTATAACTGTTTGTCTATTAGATGCTTTGTTATAGTGGTAAGAGTTAATGTGTTTCGAAGGGCGGCCAGAAAAAAACTGTCGTCAAAAAATTGCTATCAACTTTTGTTAAACTGGTATGCAAAAACTCATAACTGCCTCAAAAATCACACGGTTATGAGTGCTTATCCTATTATCCTGTGTGTTGTAAATATTCGAGTTCTTTAAGAGAACTGAACTAAGCTAATATTCAAAAAGGGCATAATTTCAACAAAAAAAGTCCAGAGTGGTCTGTGGAATTGATCGAAGATAACTTGAAGATTCACAATACATAGTAGGATGAATCGAAAATTTCATATTTATTATCTTGCGTTGGCACTCTCTGAATCTCTCAATCCTTTCATCTCAATAGGAGTATCAGTGACACTATGCAGTTGCTGCCTCAACAGTCATTCTCCTGGCATCTCGATCCTGCGCGCCCTAACTTGACTCGTGCATACCCATACCAAGGAGAGATCTTACTTGGTCGGACCATCTTGTTGCATACCGTTTCCTTGATCTGCTACGTCCTACCTCCCCCGTTAGTACAAACTTTTCCATGGCATCCACTTTCCTCTAATGTGACGAAAATATTTCAGGTACTGTCTATTAATTCTATTTGAAAGTCGGTCATTTATACCAGGATGGATTGGAAAATTCGCGGCATCACCAAGAAATAATTATAATATTTTTATTATAGTACCCTCAATAAGTTCGTACTTTCTTTGGTTGTCACAGTGTAAAATTTTGTTGCTATATATATAGAATTTGTGGTTTTTAGGTTAGAACGAGTTTAGTGTGACCAAGTGCGGCGTTTTTGAAAAAATGGAAAAAATTGAACAACGTGCGGTCATCAAGTACCTGTTAAGATTAACACCAAAGGGGATCCACGATGACACGAAAACAATACTAAGGGAATCTGCTCTGTCATATACCACTGTGAAAAAATGGGTTGCAGAATTTAAACGTGGACGATAGAGCATCGAAAATGGCCATCGCTTCGGCCGGCCCACGACATCTACGACTGAAGAAAACATCGGCAAAGTGTGTGATCTCATATTGAAAGACCGTAAATTAACAATCAGGGAGATTGCAGACATTATAGGCATCTCGTATGAACGAACACAAAACATCATTGCCAACGCACTCGGATTTTCTAAGGTGTCCGCTAGGTAGATCCTCAGATTGTTTTCAGTTGAACAAAAACGAATTCGACTCACGATGTCTCGCGACTGTTTGGAGATATTTTAGGCTGATCCGCAAGATTTTCTTAACAGGTTTGTGATAATGGACGAAACCTGCGTTCACCACTATACTCCAGAGTCAAAACAACAATCCAAGTAGTGAAAAAAATTTTATGAACCGACTCCAAAGAAAGTGAAGGCAATTCTGTCGGCTGGAAAAGTGATGGCGTCAGTTTTTTTGGGATGCTAAAGGTATTATTATGGTGGACTATCTTCCGAAAGGCGAAACAATAAACTCGACTTACTATTGCATCCTTTTGCGTCGTTTTCATCAAGAAATTAAAGAGAAACGCCCAGGATTACTGAGAAAGAAAGTTTTGTTCCATCAGGAAAACGCTCGCGTTCACACGTCTGTTGAGTCTATGACTCAGATTCGTTATTATGGTTTCGAGTTGCTGCCCCACCCGGCTTATTTTCCTGATTTGGCACCGCCGGACTCTATCTATCTATTTCCAAACCTAAAAAAAAACACCTCGGTGGCCAGAAATTTTCATCAAATGAAGAAGTCGAAGCTGCAGTTAACCAATATTTTGAAGACCTTGAGGAATCTTTTTTTCAAACAGGTGTGGAAGTTTAGAAAGCAGGCGGAAGAAGTGCATAGAGCTAGGTGGAGATTACGTCGAAAATTAAAAATATTTTTGTACGTATTTTATTTTGTTTTTCTTGACTAGGCCGCGAACTTTTTAATCCATCCTCGTATTTCAAATGTTCCTTCTAACCATTCATCATTCTTTCTAAAAAAACTGTTTTTTTTTATTCGCTTCTGTCCACTTTTTCTCTAATTGTGACTTGAAATAAATAAATATAAAATAGCACATGGTTTTCACCTTCTTATTCAAAAATCATGAAAACCTCGATGTAACGGAAAATCAGGGCTAATAGTGAAATATATGATTAGTATTTACTCTTTTTTCTGTTAAAGCCAATAAAATCACTGGGATGTACCCTGAAGTATAACAAATACCTTTTTAAATGCCAAAAAACGAGTTTTCGTACAACAATTTCGAGTAAAATTTTCTACCTTCAAAACATTATTAACTATTTAAAAAAAAATACAAAATAATCGATATATATGCGCTCTTACCTATAATATTCAAATTCATCATAATTTTCTTCAAAATAAACTCCAAAAAAGAAAAATCACTTTTTTAAGTAACTTTTGTAATGAATGCCGAGGAGAGAAATGAACACTCAAAATGACGATCAAATTCCGACTGAGACTCCGGCGCGCGCTGTCAAATGGGTAAGGGGAGGGGTCACCTATTGTTCTATGCCTATTCAACATTGTAAGGTAGCAAATTTTTTCTTCCTAGGACAAGTACCCTTATGTGAGGTGTAACGTCGCTCATAACAAAAATTATTCAAGGAAAAGCAATTTGGATGACTAAAAAATTTACTAAATCAATTAAGTCAAATTTAATTTTCTCAACAAGCAACTAAACTAGTTGAAAGTAATAAAACTACTTCTTTTACTATATTTTTCCTACGTTTTAATTAACCTCGGGGCAGTTGTCGAGGACTTGAGAAGTAATTTAAGTTCCCTTAGCTGTGCAAAGGACAATAAATTTTAATTATACTCTATGTTTTCGCTGTCGGTTATTTGCTTAGTTTACGTCTGCTGTAAAAAACTATTGTGAATTCTATGTGAATGATCATTTAAAATAAAATCTATAGTAAAAGTGTTTAAAAAATGGAAAGTTTATAAACAGCATACAAAGTTTGAAAATTGAATAAATTTGACTTTCTCAACCTAAAGAACAATCTTAGCATTACTATCTAACATTTTAAAGAAGACAATCATACCTTATGGTGAATCATTATTTATAAACCATTTTAACCAGCTTCCACGTCTCATATGAGTTAATAACTAAGATGCGAGTTTGAGAATAATTACGTTTAATTTTTCTCTTATCAAAAACATGTTAAAAGTGATTTTAACATGTTTGATTTTGTTCAAGGTCATTCATAATCTCATTCAAGCCCCTTCTACTTACTGATTCTGTTAAGGATGGATCAAAAAAATTTACTGTTTAGTCCAGCCATATTAGTCAACAACTTTAAATATCTTTCTTACTGCAAGTACGATAATTGTACGAAATTTTAAATGATTATCGCATTCTATTCGATAATTACCGCTGCAACATAACAAAAGACAATGAAAAAAGGACAGATATTCGAAATATTTTATTTTTGTGATGAAAAGAACTTCAAACAAGTTGGTTTTTTAGAATTATTGATAAAAGTAAAGTGAGTCAAAAAAGTTACACATACTTGAGATTTACATTTAAAAAATCAGCAACGTCGACTTACACTCGTAAAGAACGCTCTCTGAGGAAACTCCAGAGCCAGAAACAAAACTCTTCAGACATATAATAGCAGCGTAGCTAGATACGGTCGAATGCCTTGGATATATTAAGTGCAACTGTTTAAAATTCTCCAAAATGTTCAATTGCATTGTGCCAAACATTTATTACATATAGAGGATCGATCATCGCTAATAATATTGAATCCTTTTAGATTCTTTAGGACATGTAGATTGATATCATTTTCCATAACTTTTGATATTATTGAAAGCAGTGTGTGTGCTCGGTAGTTATTTGGTAAAATCTTCTTACTTTTTTTTGGGTATCGGCTGAACGGCAGCGCATTTCCAGAAGAAAGGAAATATTCTCTTTCTGTAGGGTAGGTTGAAAAGTCTATACAAACTAGTGTTAGTTCGCGCCAGCATTTTTTAAATAATACGACAGATATTTTATCATCGCCAGAAGCTTTTTTGGTGTCTAACGTTATTAAAATACTTTATGATACGCTGTCTAAAGACAATATACAGTATCCTTGACTGCACCAAAAGAATAGTTTATGCTATTTTTTCCTTGGAAACTGACAGTAGAATGTGAAGCGGAAAGTTTAGTTAACAAGTTGGCTTTCTCAACTAGCGTTTTTTTTATGGGTCTAGCACACGTACTGCAGGGAAGTCCCTATATATATGTAAATTGGATTCCCGGTCTTTTCCAGCAGATCATTAATGTAAATGAGAAAAAGAGTAGGAGACAGTGAGGAGTCTTGGGGCACACCGGCGTTGATAGTGAAGGTGTTAGAAAGAAATCCCTCAACTGCCACTCGTAAAGAACGCTCTCTGAGGAAACATGAGAGCCACAAACAGACAGAGCGTAGCTTAGCCAACATTCCATCGTGCCAAACACGGTTGAATGCCTTGGATATGTCAAGAACAACCGCTCGAGATTCTCCAAAGTGTTCAATTGCGTTGTTCCAAATATGTGTTACATAAGTCAGAAGATCTCCTGTTGATGCTTATGAAAGCCATATTGGTGATCGCTAATAAGGTTGAATCCTTTAAGATATTTTAGAAGATGCTGATTGATAACCTTTTCCATGACTTTCGATATTATTGAAAGCAGTGCGACTGGTCGGTTATTATTTGGCAAGATCTTTTTGCCTTTTTAGGTATCGGCCGAACTGTGGCACATTTCCAGCAGGAAGGAAATATTTCCTTTATGTAGGATAGGTTGAAAAGTCTAGAGAAAACTGGTGTTAGTTCCCTCGCACAGTTTTTGAGAACTATGGCAGGTGTTCCGTTATTGCAATAGGTCATATAAGTAGATTTAGTGACATTTTGACTAATGGCCTTAGCGACTGACTAATAGGAGCTGGAATTGTTGAGGCAGTTTTTAATCTTGCAGTTTGATTTTAATTCGTTGATTGTGTGCCTCCTTGGTTTGGTAAATAATTTCGTTGTATCTGTTGTGGTTACGAACAAAGAAATTATGATTTATGACGTTAGGATTTTCACATCATTATCTGTAAGCAAGATGTTCAGAAGCAACAGCTTCTTTACATTTTTAGTCGAACTAGGGCCTGCCATTCGAAGGGCGTTTATTCGAAATGGGGTCGTAAGTTTCGATACCAGCCAAAATAATATTGAAAACCTACTTATCGCAATCAGACAGGTTGTCGGATCTAAAACAAATGACTAACCAAGGGAAAAATCGAAAATATTCCATGAATTCTTGCGCGATTTAGGCGCTTCTCTGTGATTTACGATAACAGTATAAATCTCTGAGTTGGTGAAACAAGACAAAAAAACTTTCGAACTCTCCGTCTCGATAAGCTAAGTAAACCCACAACTGTTCAGAGTAATTCAGCGTCACGACCTTCTTTTTCGGTTGTATTTGAATACTGAAGCCAGTCGATGTTGTGGACATTAAAGCCGCCTAGGATAGCAATTTCGGCACTTGGATAATTAATCTGTAAATGTTCGATGGTGTCTGTACAAGAAACGAAAATCATTTTAAAGTTACTACTACTTGGTGGTCGATCAAGCCAGAAGATAAATCTTATGGCTTTTGAGTCGTTAACCAACTAACATCAAAGATTCGGGGCTCCTGAGCCTCCTCTTGTTGGCAAGAGAAATTGCTTCTGACAAAAAGACAGATTCCAAAGTTACGTCCAAACCGAGAATAGAAGTTGTACCCAGGATAGAGAAAGTTGATTGTGCTGTTTAATGAACTGACCTTGATTTCACAGAATGCGAGTACATAAGACTTATTTGATGGCAGCTGTTGGTGCAGTGTATTTATGTTAGAGTTTAAATCTCATAAGTTATAAAAATCTATTCTAAAATTGTGTCCTCCGCATGTTGATGCCTCTAAATCGGCTAGTACCCAAAAATTCGAACGAGAGGCTATTTTACGTGCGGAATTTTTGATTCTGAGAACTTTGTCATGATATTCGCTTCTCATAGTGGGAGACATCGGCATAGCTACGAAACATTAAGCAACTTTACGCAGCCTAATCCAATGTGATATTGTCACAACGAGCGATGCCTGGTCGGATCTGGGTATCTGCCATCTAACTTGTTCTTTTAGTCGCCTTTTCTCGATAGATATGGATGATATTCTGTCCCGTATATTCCAAGATGTCGTTACTTTTCGTTTATAACGGTCCATCTAGAAAAGGAAATGCACCATTTGATTCAGTATGACTTGTAAATGTTACATTAAGATGATGATGATTGAGGCGATTCAAAAAAGTACTAAGGTATTATTCTGTACGGTATTTAAAATATGTGGTTTCTGAGGAAGTGTTATTAAGACTATTTTTTAACGGCTGCCATGGAAATATGCAACTACAGAAGATATTAGAGAACCCATGGTGGCTGTCAATGTTATTTATAAATGCAGTATTTACGCGGTAATTAGTTACTTGATGTTTCTAGGGGTTGTAGAGGATGTTCACTCGAACATATTAGTCGTTGATCACCGCTCATAAAAAAGTTATTAAGGGTTGAAATTTTATAAAAATAGCTGTTTTGAAAAGCAACAAAATCCAATATTTTTTATTTAAAATTTTTTTTATGACAAATTACATGTCATTTCTGGAAGCGGTCTTCCAGACCCCTCTTTAGCGGCGGTTTCGCCCCTCAATCCCTTAAAAAAAATTAACCTTTAAATGAGGTAAAATAAAGGTGGCAAAAAATATCTAAGGCTTTACCTCAGATCTCACCAGGGGCTCTGTCCCTGAATCTTGACTGCCTCTAGTCCCCTTTCGCCCTCACCTACTCCTCTCTAGTTTTATTCAAAATTTAAAATTGTCGATTTATATATACAAACAGGTCTTTGTGTACATTTCCCCTTAAGTATTTTCTAGCAATTTTAGGCTTGAAACTTGCAGTTTTTTTATGTCAATTCTATGAAGAGTTAGTTCATAGCTACAAATTATTGTGCAGCGATAATAAATATGAAGAATTCTATTTAGTTGATCTATGTTCATCGAACAGCAAACATGCATTTGCGTCAATTTATTACACTCGTACATAATCGCGAAGAATTGATAGATTTCTTGTTTCAACGATGGTTAATTTGCGAGCATGTGTCGAGAGTGCGGTACGTGGATCAGTGTAAATCGCGAGATATTAAATTTACAATATGTCTGGCATCTAGTGTCAAAGTAGTTGCCAAACGAAAACGCCAGCGAGTTAGACGCACGTACCGCCTTTCTGTATTATCGGGAATCTAGTTTCAAGGCACAAGAGAAATCGAAAAACTGTGCAAATTTATCGGTTTCTTCACGTGGTTTCCAGCTCCACATGTCCAAGTGTTGATGGCGAAGTTTTCAGTTTCCATCAGAACTTGCATAGACTATTCATCCTTTTATCGTCAGGTATACATACATAAGAATTAATGGTTATAATTTGTAGTAGCTAGATACCAAAAAGGCTTCTGACGCTAACGGAATACCTGCCACAGTACTCAAAAACTGTGCGAGGAAACTAATGCCAGTTTTCTGTAGACTTTCCACCCTATCCTACAGAAAGGGAATATTTCCTTCCAGCTGGAAATGCTCCACAATTCAGCCGATACTTAAAAAAGGCAACACCTTGCCAAATAACTACCGACCAGTTGCATTGCTTTCAATAATTTCGAAAGACATGGAAAAGCATATTCTAAATTATCTTGAAGGATTCAACATTATTATCTACCATCAATATGGCTGTCGTAAACATAGATCAACAGGAGATCTTCTAACTTATAGAACACATGTATGGAACAACTCAATTGAACACTTTGGAGAATCTCGGGCGGTTGCTCTTGATATACCCAAGGCATTCGACCGTCTTTGGCACGATGGATTATTGGCTAAGCTACGGTCTTCTGGTATGTCTGAAAGATTCTGTTTGTGGCTCTCATGATTCCTTAAGGGCCGTTCTTTACGAGTGGCAGTCGACGGATTTCTTTCTTCACTATCAACGCTGGTGTGCCCCAAAGCTCCATATTGGCTCTCACTCTCTTTCTCATTTACATTAACGATCTGCTGGAAAAGACCGAGAATACAATCTACAGCTTTTCAGATGACAGTAAGCTTATCTCTTCATTCACTCAGGCAAATATCCGCAGACAGCAGGAAGTTATTCAATATAACAAAGACCTGGAAGAAATTCTATATTGGGATGATAGTAACCAAGTGGAATTTATCGCTACAAAAACACAGGCGGCGGTTTTTTCTAAAAAAGTTAACGTTGCTGACCCCGAGATAGTTATATCGGGGCACTCCATTCCTGTAGCATCGTTACTCAACTTGTTGGGCGTTAATTTGGGAGCAAATATGTCTTGGCATGAACATGTTTCAAGCATAGCAAAAAGAGCTTCTCGAAAGCTGGGAATATTATTTTAAGAGAGATCTTTACACTCCACAACAACTGTTAATTCTATACAAAGCTCAAATTCGACCAACTATGCAATACTGCTCCCATATTTGGTGCTTTGCTTCCAAATATACACTGCAATTGTTGGATTCTATACAGAGAAGAACTGTTCGCCTGATTCGAGACTCGAAACTGGCCGGCAGCCTTAATTTCTTGGAACGTCGAAGAACAGTTGGCGACTTAAGTGTATTCTTTAAGTATTTTCATGGAAAATGTTCGATGGATGTAGTCCGCTTGATTCCCCGAGCGGTCCATGCTAGAAAAACACGTTGCGCTAATGCTTCACATCCGTATGAGGTTCAGCTTGTTACTCCTCGCGCAACCATTTTCAAACAGTCTTTTATATGGAAAACCTCATCCTTTTGGAATAATTTGCCCAGGACTGTGTTTTCCACCGATTAAAATTTACAGCGATTCAAGATCAACGTGAATCGCTTTTTCCGCACACGTGTCGCTCCTGTAGCGCTATAGGGATTTCTCTACAACACGTGTGCTAGACCTATAAAAAAAAGTATAATATGTTGATGTTCTACAAATCATCAGTCGTTATTATTTAGGTTCACATCCATTGAGTGCAACATCGCGAACAACGAATCGGTGGAGTCGGACGTATAGTCGAAATAGATGAAGCGAAGTTTGGCAAACACAAACATCATAAAATTCATCTAATCATTGGTCAATTGGTGTTTGGTGGCATCGATCGTGCATCAAAGGAGGTTTTTAATGAACCCGTAGAAGCACGAAATGCTGCTACCTTGTTGCCAGTCATCAGACGACGTGTCGCGGACGATATGACTATGTTATCCGACTGTTGGCGCGCGTATGGCTGCTTGAATGATAGAGGCTATCGACATCTCACCGTTAATTATTTGGTTAATCTCATAGATTTTGAGACTGGTGCCCACACTCAGAACATATAACGAGTGTAGAGGGATCTATGTGGTGCCGTCTCTAAGTACGGTAGGATAAAGGTCAATTGGCCTTTGTATATCACCGAGTACTTGTTTAAACGGCAATACGAATACCTCGATAGAATTCATGCTTATTTCACCGCAATGGGGGCAATGTACCCGATAGCAGAGGATGACTCAAGATTATCATCCCCCTAAGTTGAAGCCAACCGAAGATGTGAGGAGTAACAGCAACATAGCTGGTGAGTGAATTATAGTTGTGAAAAATGAAAAGGATGGTGATGAGGGGGGGGGTTGGTTGAGGACGAAAGGGAGGTAATTGACTGTAGAGGCAGTTACGTTAGACTTAGTAGCAAAGCGACGATATGTGATACTATACTTTTTGTAAACTTCACGTTACTCTTTTCAAGGATTTATTTTTTTTTTTAGAGGGTTAAGACGTGGTGTCGCTGCTAAAGAGGGATCTGAGAGAACAGCTACCAGTATAGATTGGTCATTTTTCAACAAAAACTAAAATTAGAATCAAAAATATTTGATTTTGCAATGTTTTAAGGCATTTCAGTTAATAAAAGTTCAATCCTTTTTTATGAGGGGTTGCCGACGGCTAACCCTTCCGGTTTTGTGTCAAGGACACTTCCTTCTACACCCCCTAAAAAGCCCCGCCCTTGCGGCGGTGGAGTGATTAAGTAAAAAAAAATTACCATTTACGCTGTAACTATATTTCTATAAAATCTTCCGAAGGTCAGGAATTGTTATTGTGTCTGAATATGTCTGAAACAATGGAAATTTAATCGTTAATTTGAACCTTTGGAATAAACCAAAATTCTCCCTTCAAGCATCAGTTTCTGTACATGATAAATAAGGAAATTAATAGAAATTTACGACTCTCCCTCCCCCCCTTCCCGACTACATCAACGGAGAGAGGGGTTAAGGCGTGCATCACACATAAAACCGATTATTATACTGGGTTACAACCAGTCAGGTGCAAATATTTAGTTTATACCTCTTCAAGCGTATGTAATAGTATTTGAAACGTAATATTCACTTTAGTTTCTTACGATCCATTCACAAGAACCATGAATTCTCTTGATATACTCTATAATTTTTAAATATTCTGATAAATGAAAGTAGCTAGGCCTATGAATGTACAAACTCTTAACTGAGCGGAAGGCAATAAATCTTAATTAAACCCTATGTTTGTGCTATTAATTATGTGTTTGGTTGGTGTCTGCCGTGGAAGTTATAATCAATAGTTAATGGATATGTGGGACGGCGGAAATTTCGACGAGAAACAGTTAATAAGCAATGAAACATCCATTCGAATTTTAAAAAACTTTGTATATTTCTTGGCATTTTAGATCAAAACTCTAAGCGCTTATAATGTGATAAAAAGTCTTTGGCCTGACAATAAAAAACAGAATTTTTGTTAAAAAGTAATTTTTACTTTTCAGTATAATATCCATCAAGCGCAATATATTTAGTTTAACAGTCTTCCAACATTTGGATACCTCTTGGCAAGCTCTCTAAAATAAGCGTTTGTTTTTGATTATTTCAGCAATATATCTTAGTCCTAGTGCGAAAACAAACAGTAGTCGCTCGAAGAT
This sequence comes from Pachyrhynchus sulphureomaculatus, assembly GCA_019049505.1. Taxonomy (NCBI): domain Eukaryota; kingdom Metazoa; phylum Arthropoda; class Insecta; order Coleoptera; family Curculionidae; genus Pachyrhynchus; species Pachyrhynchus sulphureomaculatus. Next base: position 99,833,937 of record CM032451.1, read on the forward strand.
AGATCTGCACGGTGGATGGGGAAAAAATTTGTGTGTACCGCTGCAGCGTAAGGTCTACGAAAAAAATTTGAAATCTACTCTGCTATAACATTGCTATACAATAATAATTGACAAAGTGAACAATTTGTTTTTAATAATAATTTTATTTCGAATATATCGTATCCTGGCAAGAACAGAGACACAACTCAAAAAATGTGTATTTTGAGGTTAGGTCAGTTTTAAACGCTTATGGTACGAAATATATCACAACTGTAAGTCACAAATTATCCGCCAGGGGGCAGTTGTGTCAGTTTTTACTTTTAGGCTAGTTCTTATTCATCACGGCAAGAACAGTGTCACTTTACTGTTTTTACAGATTCATAGCATCTATAATATATATAAAATGCAACGTCTCTCTGTCTGTCTGTCTGTCCGTTAGTGTGCTTATCACTGGAGAACCACTTATCCGATTTACGTACTTTTTTTTTTTTAAACATACATATGTTCTCTGGCCAGGTTATAGGCTATATTTTACTACGAGAGGTAGCATAAGGAATGAGCAGTGACGTAAAATAGTGAATGAAATCGGAAAAAAGTTTGCCGCTAATGCGTTCCATTGCAAGCACAGCCTAAACCATTAAATATGGAACAATATTATGTAGCAGAGAATATCTATAATCTATAATATATATATAAAATGGAATGTCTCTCTGTCTGTCTGTCTGTCCATTAGTGCGTTTATCACGCGAGAATCACTTATCCGATTTACGTGTTTTTTTTAAATTCATACATATATTCTTTGGCCAGGTTATGTAATAATAATAATAATCTATATCGATAATATGTATAAAATGCAATGTATCTACGTCTGTCTGTCCGTTAGTGTGCTTATCATTGGAGAACCACTTATCCGATTTACGTACTTTTTGTTTTAAAATATACATATGTTCTCTGGACAGGTTATAGGATATATTTTATTACGTTAGGTGACATAAGAAATAAGCAGTGACGATAATAGTGAATCAAGTCGGAGAAAAGTTTGCTGCTAGCGCGTTCTCTTGCAATACACTGCCTAAAGTATTAAATGTGGAACAATATCATGTAGCAAAGAATATAATATATTGTAACATTCATTTTTTCCTAGATTTTAAGAGTATGAAATGTTACTGATTTTTGGCTTTATAGTGTACTTCTTTTCATTTTTGTATCGAGCAGTGTATTACACTGGAATGTCTAGCCGCTCATGGTACAGCGTGCAGTGCGGGTTTCCGACCGAATCTATCGAATTCGTGGTACGTCGTGATAGGTCAGATGTTTATTTCCGGAGTTTGTTTCCGGCGTGGCCATTTTAGAGACGTAGTTCTCACGGCTTATTTAAGGGTCTGCAGAACGCAGATCGTGGCTTTTTCCATCAAGCCGCTGCCGAGGCTTTTTTTCCACCGAGCCGCCGAGAAGGCTTTTTACATCTAGCCGCCGAGAAGGCTTTTTTTCCATCGAGCCGCAGACCAGGCTTTTCCCCATGAAGCCGCCGCCGAAGTTATTTCCAACATGTAGCGGCAGAAGGCTGTTCTGCAATCAGTAGCCGTAGTTGGCTTTTTTTCTCCGATCAAGCCGCAGCCAGGCTTTGTCCATCCAGCCGCAGTGGAGGCTTTTTCAATTTTATCGAGAGCCAAGTCGAGTACGAGTTTTTTAAAGTGAAGCCGTAGTGGGCTTTGTTTTTTTTACACGAAGTAGCCGTTGTAGGCTCTTCTCGTCATGAAGCAGTACCGATAAAACTAGTGATGGAATGTGTGAAAGCGGTTTTAAGTGTTCAATTTAAGGCCTAGAAGCCCATAGGAAAACCGTAAGTCACCAAAATATACATCAGTAAACCTATTTCCCGCATATAAGTGATTTAGCATCGAATTGAACTGATAAATCGTGAAGTGAACGTCACGAACTTTCAATATCGGGTGTAGCAAAATTTTAAAAGTAAAATGTCTGATTTCAGGACTCTATTTAGTAATAACTACCTTTAAGGCTAGTGTTTTTGTAATTACTAAACTGCAAGAGTTAGAACTTTTAATTTAAATCATTAATAAACCTTTTTTTTGTTGATTAAAGCTAGTGTCTCATTGAATACCTATCTTACTTTTCAGGATAAAAGGGTTGTACCAGAAAAATTCATTTTATTAACAACTGCATAAATCTTCAGTATTTTTTCATTTTTTTAGCTGAAAGTAGATCCTTTCTATTTTAAAATGAATGGTGCCCAAAAATTTAGTACAACCAAAATTTTTTTTAACAACGATAGAAACTAATTCCAAAAAGACGTACAACAATTATCTCTTACCCATATAACTCTACCAAGAAAAACTGAGCTAGTGTATGTTTAATTTCTTTAGTTCTTTTAAAATCAGTATTCACTCAATCCATTCTCAGAAATTAAAACGGGGCAGTAAAAGGTGCGTCTCAAGGTGCGGGCGAAGTGAAAATTTGACACCCCACAAAATGGACGCAGTCTATACGGGGCGAAATTCACATGTTTCAAGTTTGCGCTCAAACGAGAGGCATTCCGTCTTCGCACGGTACAAATTGACGCTGTCAATGCAGGGCGAAATAGACCCAGTACAATTTGATGCCGGGGCGGAAGTAAAAATGTTACAAAATATAAAATGCAACGTCTTTCTGTCTGTCTGTCTATCTGTCTGTCTGTCCGTTAGTGCGCTTATCACTGGAGAACCACTTATCCGATTTACGTACTTGTTTTTTTAAATATACATATGTTCTCGGCCAGGTTATAGGATATATTTTATTACGTTAGGTGACATAAGGAATAAGCAGTGACGATAATAGTGAATCAAGTCGGAGAAAAGTTTGCTGCTAGCGCGTTCTTTTGCAATACACTGCCTAAAGCATTAAATATGGAACAATATCATGTAGCAAGGATTATAATGTATATAAAATGCAACGTCTCTCTGTCTGTCTGTCTGTGCGCTTATCACTCGAGAACCACTTATCCGATTTACGTGTTTTTTTTTAAATCATACATTTGTTCTCTAGCTAGGTTATCTATAATCTCCTATCTAGAATATATATAAAATGCAACATCTCTCTGTCTGTCTGTCTGCATCTCTGTCCGTTAGTGAGCTTATCACTTGAGAACCACTTATCCGATTTACGTGTTTTTTATAAATTTATACATATATTCTATATAATTCAATATAAGCCTAGATAATGGGAGATAAGGAGAAATAATGGGAGATAAGTCGAGATAAGCCTCGATAATGGGAGATAAGGTGAGATAATTGGAGATAAATATAAATAATGGGAGATAAGGAGAAATAATGGGAGGTGAGCAGAGATAAGTCTAGATAATGGGAGTTATGGCGAGATAATAGGAGATAAGGAGAAATATTGCGAGATAAGTCGAGACAAGCCTAGATAAGTCGAGATAAGCCTAGATAATCTGAGATAAGGTGAAATACTGGGAGCTAAGGAGAAATGATGGGAGATAAGGAGAAATAATGGGAGATGAGCGGAGATAAGCCTAGATAATGGAAATTATGTAGGGATAATGAGAGATAAGGAGAAATATTGGAGATAAGGTGAAATAATGGGAGATATTTTATTGCGTTGGGTAACATAGGGACTAAGCAGTGACGATAGTAGTGAATCAAGTCCACGTGAGCGGAGCCGCGGGCCGGCTAGTTATTTTATAAAATATAATAAAGTTTACTACCCAAAAATATTTATCTGAAAGGTAAAAAAGCCTATATTATTTCCATATGAAATTAATAGTTTTCTTATTTGCGTTATTTTAGAAATACTGCATTTTCGAGTTGTGTCACTGTTCCCGCCGTGGTACGATATTTACAACTAATATATATAAACAGAGACAATATCCTTTAAAAAATTGATAAATTGGTTATCTTCATTCTTCCTTAATATCTTCCAGGATAAATGGTCCAGATATGATTGAAGATGGTTTGTTGGTACTCCCCCCATTATCTTTAAGATGCAAATTTTGGCATCTAAATACGATGGTTCAGTATCTTGTGTATGAGTTCCTGTCAGCGGATCAACATAATTTTGCTGTGATTTCATAGTCGAATCCTCGACTGCTAAGATTCCTAAACGCTGGCCATTCGTCGGAATGAATAACAAATTGAAATTGTACCTCTTTTGCTATAGTTGGCCTTAATATGTTTTCATCTCTCCTTTCCGCAATAAAAAATCGTACTTCTCGTTTTGTTTTCAAACCAAAAACCCACGATCCATCTATTCGTCTACCATGGTTTCGATTGTTTTGCACCGGTGCTTGGCTATCCTCAAATTCAGGTTGTTGATCACCTTATAAGAGCCTTCCCCTGTTATATTTTTGGCGACCCGCGAGTCACGCTTCATCGATTTTTATAGGATCCTCGTTGCTGCCGATTAATTGTCCTCTGCAATTGACTGACACAATTGAGGAGCACACATCGCGGCACATGTTATATCAATCACTTATAGTATGTGACGACCTTCCAGTCAGTTTTTCACATTTTGTACTCGGAATTTCGTGCACGAACATAAACACCAATTCCAAAATATGAGATAAACTTACATTACAATGTAACTTGCCGTTCACATTCCTATAATGGAAGAATTAATTTTCGCTTCTAAACGATTTTGTTGTTTGACAGCCTTTTCTAGGACAACGTAAGACTGGACGAAATGCTTCTCCAACATCGCGTTTCTATTCTCTTTGTATTTCCGCACCACACCTCTCACAGATGTTATTTTCGTCGTTCTACTTAAGACGATTATGCGTTTACAAAAAATTCGCGGCTGCATCTTCGTTAACAGTGATATTAGTATAAAAAAAATTCGCATGGCATATGTATGTGCAACTTGTCATTGAAACTGACTTTGTAATTTTATTGCCTTGCTCAGAAATGTACAGAGTGTGACAACGATAGAGTAAAGGTAATTATCTCATTTGTTTCGAGAATGAGGAAAAAATGTTAAATACAATAGTTTTAGGGAATATTAAGGTGCATAGTTTTAAATTATTTTCGAGTATACAGGGTGCTTCGAAAAAGTGTGGCCGACATGACATATGTTTTTTTAAATGGAACATCCTATTTTCTAATTTATTTTCATATTTCGCGTGAAATTTTATAACTTTTTATTAATAATGTTATATACCTAAACCTAGTAGTTTTTCTAATATTTCAATTTAAAAAAAAAAATACTAGTTTTCAGTTCTGCCAGTAGTGCCATTGTTTCTGAAGCTGGAATACTCATGATTGGTACGAGCGTTCTATAGAGATGAAAAAAAAGATATATAAATATAAAGAAATTTGAGTTAGATGCTACAGGGTGTTTCAAAATAAATTTATGCATTTCGTCTATTTTAAATTGAAAAATCTCATTTTTTAAATGGCACACCCTGTATATTCTTATTTATTCTGATAGATTTTACAAAACCCTCCAATTCTTATTAAGTATGTTATATACCTATTCCTAATAGTTTTCGATTTATTTTGAATTTTTTTTCAAGTTTTACCCTTGTTTTTAACACACTTACGCTACAACATCATAGTTGCCAAGACAAATAAAAAATAAAAAATGTAAGCATTGTCAAATTTTGACATGTCTATTAAGCAAGTAAAAATAGTTTAATTTGTTGTGGTAAGTGACATATAAAGGTAATAGTTATGGATTTTTCTAGGAATGAATTAATTGATATGGTTTAAATACTGGGCTAGGCGGGAAAAAATTGTCTTTTGGCTGTAAGGTTTTAAGGAGCGAAGTACCCTAATAGACGTATATCATCTAGAAAATCTTTTCAGTGTTTAATGGAACGGTTTGATGGTAATGGTAGCGTTGAGTTCATGTTGAAGATAATCCCCAGGTCAACAGCCGTCAACTAGCTGACTTATCTGACACATCCCAATCTACGGCTAATCGCACCACGAGAAAATACAAGTATCATCCCTTTCATATGGAACTACGCAAAGAACTTTAAGACCTTGATTTTGAATGACGAGTAAACTTTTGTACCACCATGAATGGAACAATAGAGGCCGATCCAAATTTTTTATCCAAAATAATGTTTTCTGACGAAGCTACTTTTCGCAGTAATGGAGCAGTTAACAACCATAACATGCATTATTATTCAACAGTTAATCCATTTTGGGTCCGGGAAGTTCAAAACCCAAACCAGTGGGCGCTTAATGTATGGTGTGGAATATTAAATTTTCGAATTATTGGTCTATATTTTTTCCGCGAACCGCTTAACTTAAATCGAATTACCCCAGCTTTTTGAAGAAGTTGATAACTTTGAAAGGGAACAATATGGATTCAACAAGACGGAGCCCCTGCTCATTACCACCGGGAAGTTCGGAAATTTTTAAGCGATCGTTACCCACAAAAATGGATCGGTAGGGATGGATTCATTTAGTGGCCTCCTCGATCATGTGACTTAACACCTTTAGACTTCTTTTTGTGGGGCTATATTAAAGATCGTGTTTTTATGTGAATCCCCCTACAATACCAGTAGATATGGAAAATGGGAAACGGGATGCGTCAGGACAATAACGCCCTTTATGCTAAGGAAAGTGAAGTAAAACGACTAAACATGTGTATTCAAGTAGACGGGCATATTTTTGAACATTTATTATGTCATAATAATTAATCATGGATAAGTTAAACCATATTAAAATTATTATTAACTACTTGTACATGTTTTCACAATAGCGTAAGTGTATTAAAAACAAAGGTAAAAATTGAAAAATTCAAAATAAATCGAAAACTATTAGAAATAGGTATATGACATAATTAATAAAAGTTGGAACGTTTTGTAAAATCTATCAGAAATAATAATAATATACAGGGTGTTCCGTTTAAAAAATTTGAGATTTTTCAATTTAGAAGAGTCGAAATGCATAAATTTATTTTGAACACCCTGTAGCATCTAACTCGAATTTTTTTATATATATCTTTTTTTCATCTCTATAGAACGCTCGTACCAATTACGTAGAATTTAAAAATAAATTAGAAAATAGAATGTTCCATTTAAAAAAACATATGTGATATGGGCCACACTTTTTTGAAGTACCCTGAATACTCAAAAATAATTTTAAACTGAGCACCTTAACATTCCCTAAAACTATTATATTTAACATTTTTTTTCGTCATTCCCGAAACAATTGAAATAATGAACTTTACTCTATAGTTGACTCACCCTGTATTTCCGGCATTTCTTCTTAGATTCAGATATTTTGAAATACAAAATTTGCCACGGTTTAAATAAATTAACTTTTTAACAGATTTACAGATAATTATAAAAAATAATGGCTGTAATTATTTTTATCAATTTCACTCACGAATTGGATTATTGGCGAAGTACACAAAAATAATAAAACATTCCTAGAGCTATCCCTGTCTTTTATAGATTTGATTTTGTGCACACATCAACTTGTATGTCTTTGCTTGTTTGCGATGTCTGCGCACTTGCTCTGTAAACAAGTCATTACAACCTCCCATATTTTTGTCGAAACATGCTTGATTGCGTGAATCGCACCTTTGCTTACCAACATGCAAAGACTTGTTACCGACAATACTGAACGGAATTAGGTATACGTATACCTAATGCTAATTTAAATTTTTTAATGCTTATTTACGCGCTAACAATAAGATAAAAATTTTAGATAGCTAGATAAAATATTTATTTATGAAAACAGTAGTTATTTTCAAAGTATTTTGTTATATTAATTTCCTAAATAGGTAGGTACGCCTCGCCACCCTCCCATTCTGGACCCTCTACCGCCTCCCGTGGAAGGCTACAGACAACGAGACTTATGTTTTTTCATGATTTGGGTACCCTGAAACGTGAAAAAGTATAAAAATCTTGGTGGATGATTAGATTACAAATACAATCCTTTGATTTAACAACTGATAAACTTTCTCTTAATTTTTCTTAAAACGTTACGTAGTGTGAATGCAAACCCACGTTTTTATAAACTACCTGCTTATTGTTTCATCTTAACTTCTTGGCATTACTTCATCCTGATATATGTGGACCACTTTAGTCGAAATTTCATCAGCCTAATGTGTGAGTGCTCATACTATCTACCCACTAAAATGTCATGAACATGCCTTAGGAATGGTTCAATTAAATTAGTTGTACTTAGAGGGCATATAATTTTCCTAAATCAACATAGTTATTGTCGTTTTGCTCTACCACACTGTACCACATGCCGTGCCGTAATATGACATTTAAAACAATTGTCGTATTTTAGGTAGAATACAAAATTAAAGAAAATATAAGCAGTGGAATCAAAAGCAAATAAAATAGACGTCTTCCGTTTAAACAACACATCATGTAAAACAGGAATTACTTAATAAATTCAACTAGAAACTAAAGATCCGAGATAACTGCCAAACAGAACTTTATTTTTTTATATACCAGATAAATTACACAGGGCAACAAAAAAATATTTTTTGTTTTGGTGCCTGGGATTTTAGAGCTGATTTTAAATATATTTGGGACGCTAAATCTATACATGCAATCCGTTTTTCTCTATCAGCTCTACTTTTTTAGATACATCAACTTATCTACCAATGTGGTTTTTATTCAGTATATTCATTTATGAGAGTTCTAAAATTATTATATATTCATTAATGTAGGTACAATGGTTTTATTGTCAGTCTGTAATTGAGTAAATTCCAGGTAAATCTTTAAATAGTGGAACCATTGCCTATCAGGTACCTGAACTGACCCTTTTAATCACCTAACTCAGGTAAGTCTCGTCAGTTTGTGCGTTCTTACTAATGAGAGTAGATCGAATTCGGCGTGTTATTTAATGTTAAGAAAAGAGTGTTTTTGTGTTATTGAACAGAATTAAAATGAGTTCAGGTTCCAGTTCAAGAAGAAGTTGTGTAAATCAACCTGATGTGTTTTGCTATATATGCGGAGAATACATGTTTCAACAAAACAGACAAACTATTAATGACTTTGTAAAGCGAGCGTATCTTGGATACTTTGGAGTTAAGCTTGGTGATCAGGACAAAACGTGGGCCCCGCATCTCGTATGTAAAACTTGTACAGAGCATTTACGGCAGTGGACTACCGGGAAAAGAAAATGTCTAAAATTCGGCGTACCAATGGTTTGGAGAGAACCAAAAAACCACTTCAATGATTGTTATTTCTGTTTAGTAAATACTAATGGAATCAATCGAAATAACCGCAGTAAGTGGACTTATCCCAATTTAGACTCGGCAATACGCCCTATCCAGCACTCAGATGAAATACCGATTCCAACATTTCATCAGCTACCACATATCTCTGATGACGAATATTTTCCCTCTGATCGCTCTTCTGATGCTAATAAAAGTTCTGATGCTAATGAAACTAACAGTGACTATGAGGGGACGTCATCAGTTCCTCAACGCTTCAATCAAAATGAATTAAATGATCTCACCAGAGATCTCAATTTATCGAAAAAAGCTTCTGAAGTACTGGCTTCTAGGTTGAACGACAAAAAAATTTACTGGAACAAGGAACCAAAATTACCTTTTACCGTACAAGAGAAAAAGATCTGCTACCATTCTTTTCTCAAGAAGACAATCTTGTATTTTGTCACGAAATTAGGGGACTCATGAAAGAAATGGGACTTTCTGAATATATTCCAGATGATTGGCGCCTATTTATTGACAGTTCAAAGCGAAGTTTAAAATGTGTCCTTCTACATAATGGGAATAAATATGGTTCAATACCACTAGCTCACTCAACGAAACTGAAAGAAGAATATAATACCATAGCTTTGGTCTTGCAGAAGATAAAGTATTACGAACATCAATGGATGATTTGTGTAGACTTAAAAATGGTAAACTTTCTTCTTGGGCAGCAAAGTGGTTACACGAAATATCCGTGTTTCTTGTGCCTCTGGGATAGTAGGGACAAAAACACACCACTGGGTTAGAAAAGATTGACCTCAGAGAGAAAACATGGACGTTAGGGAAAAGAATGTCATTAACGACGCTTTGGTTGAAAGAGAAAAAATCATACTTCCTCCGTTATATATAAAGTTGAGCTTAATGAAGCAAATTGTAAAGGCTCTTGATAAGAATGGGTCTTCTTTTGCATATATAGGGGTAAAAATGCATCAGTTGAGCACAGAAAAACTCAAAGCAGGAATATTTGACGGCCCACAAATAAGACAATTAATTAAGGATCCTGCCTTCATAAATTCAATGAATCAAGTTGAACGAGAAGCTTGGACATCATTTGTTGCAGTTGTAGAAAATTTTCTAGGCAAACATAAAGCTCAAAACTATGTTGAAATGGTTAACAAGATGCTTAATAGTTTCAAATCCTTAGGGTGCAATATGAGTATTAAAATACACTATTTACACAGCCACTTAGACCGTTTTCCAGAAAATTTAGGAGACATGAGTGAGGAACAAGGCGAAAGATTTCACCAAGATATTAAAGTTATGGAGGACCGTTACCAAGGAAGATGGGACATGCACATGATGGCAGATTACTGCTGGAGTTTAAAAAGGGACTGTTTAAAAAAACATTCAAGAATGTCGCGGAAAAGAAGCTTTCCAAGTGTTGAGTGACTATTTCATTTCTTCAATGTTTTTTTTTTTGTTTGTAAGTACGACATAATATTGTATTTTGTATAACTAAAATAAAAATTTCGTATCTACTTTTGTTTACTACACTTACGGATTTGAGTTACAATAATGTAACTTATATTTCTCTAAAATTGTATATCTTAAAAATTTGAGCTCCTAGGTACAAATGAATACGTTATTTGAATTCAGGACATCAAATTGATATAGAATCAGCTCAAAAAACCTCGACACCAAAACAGCTGTTCCCCTGTGTTATTAAAGGTAATGCAACCTTTATAATTTTCGTTTAATCTACACCCTATGGAGAATATTCCAGAATTTTTTCAAAATTTTTTGACCAGCACTTATCGAGATCGGTGGGGGGACAGCGATTCTTCACAATTTTTTAAAAATAATACTAAAAAAGTGTCCGAAAGTATTACATCTAACATATAATATACATAAAATGCAACGTCTCTCTGTCTGTCTGTCTGTCCGTTAGTGCGCTTATCACTGGAGTACCACTTATCCGATTTACGTGCTTTTTTTTTAAAACATGCATATGTTCTCTGACCAGGTTACAGGCTATATTTTATTACGTCGGAAAAAAGTTTGCCGCTAGCGCGTTCTCTTGCAATACACTGCCTAAACCACTAAATATGGAACATTTAGCAAAGAATATGTATAATATATATAAAATGCATCTGTCAGTCCGTTAGTGCGCTTATCACTCAAGAACCACTTGTCCGATTTACGCATTTTTTTTTAATTCATACATTTGTTCTCTGGCCAGATTATATAATAATAATAATAATCTATATAATATATAAAACGCAACGTCTCTCTGTCTGTCTGTCTGTCCCTCCGTCCATCCGTTAGTGTGCTTATCGTTCGAAAACCACTTATACGATTTACGTGTTTTTTTTTCTTAACTTAATATTTATCAAAAAAAATCTATAAATATGTATAAAACGGAACGTCTCTCTGTCTGTCTGTGTGTCCATTAGTGCGTTTATCACTTATGCCGATTTACGTGTTTTTTTTAAATACATATGTTCTCTGACCAGGTTATAGGATATATTTTATTACGTTAGGTAACATAAGGAATAAACAGTGACGATAATAGCGAATCAAGTCCACGCGAGCGGAGCCGCGAGCACGGCTAGTTACATATATTTTTGAACTTGTGTTTTTACAAGCTTTCATTTGACACTCCACTCGATGACCTGGTAAAAAAAATTGTTTTTTTCACTTCCGATAACAAAATTTAACTTTCAAAATTACACCGCTCTGATAAGGCCATCGGATGTCAAGTAATTTCGGAGAAAATCGGGTGTGACAGATGGACAGACACCGAAGTGATCATATAAGTGTACTAAAAACACAAAATAACATTAATCGAAACGTGCAGGACAAGAGTTCTATTAAACAAAAAAGAATCAGGAATAGAAAGCGGTTGGAACTCTACAATTCGTAAATGAACGACGATAGGTAAAGAACAATACCGATATTTAAAAACATATATCAAGAGATCTAGTCAAAAATATTGTAAGAGTTTATTTAAAGAAATATATATCTTAATAATTTATCAGATAAATTATTAAAGGTAATGTTCTCGTGATAATTTTCGTTCAATCTACAGCCCGTGGAGATAAGGCGGGGGGACAGCGATTTTTCGCGATTTTTTAAAAATAATACAAAGAAAAGTGCTCGCAAGTCTTACATTATACATATATTTTTTTACTCGTGTTTTCACAAGCTTTCATTTGACACCACACTCGTTGACCTAGTAAAAAAATTTTTTTTTTTCACTTCCGATTTCGCCCCCCAAAATTTAACTTTCAAAACTACACGGCTCTGATGAGGCCATCAATTCCTATATTAGTACCAAATTTCAACTTTCTATGTCAAATAGTTTCGGAAAAAAGTCGGGTATGACAGACAGACAGACAGGCACCGAAGTGATCTTATAAGTGTTCGTTACGGAACACTAAAAAGGAAATTATCATATATGGCTGTGATAAAAGGAAGCTCGAAAGTGTTCTTTACGTGTGAAAGAACAGAAAAAAAAGGAGATGAATTTTTTCGAACAATTTAGGCTTTTCATCAAATGTTATTTAAATTTTGAACTAAATTTAGTATAAACGGCCAATATCTCGGTAAATTTAATACTTATGGCGATAACTAATTTCTAAACAAGAGACTTTAAGAAGTACGAGGAAATAACCGAACAAGAGGGATTGCTTTAAGAATAAAACTCGAATCGCCATTGGTTAAAAGGCAGTTTTGTATACGATTAACCCCTAAGAAAGGGGAAAATGGGTGATAACGAACGAGACTTTAGCCATTTGAAAAGCTTAAGAAAATCTGTTTCAGTTCAGTCGATTTTCGTTTATTATTATTAAAGGTTTTGGCTAATTTTAATAATTTTTTTATTTCTATTTTTATTATTTTTGGATTTTTACTTAAATTCCATTTGGGACAGGCTGTTATCCTATGCTAAAGGGTTTCCCACTGTTAAAATTTAAGGGAATTTTAAACTTTAATTTTCATTCTTTTAATTTTGATTTTGAGATCGATTATTTTGTTTCGTCCAAGTTACGGTATATAATTTGGCCATTAATTTTAGTTCTTAGAATTCTAAATATAAGGTCATTTCTTCTTTCCCTATTTTGTTAAACATTCTCTTCTTTTCATTAATTTTTATAACAAATAGTTAAAATGTTGTTAAAAAATTGATTGTATTATTTCTTTATCTAAAACATTATCAAAAACGCTTTTAAGACAATCGGAGCCAAAAGTATAGTCCGAAAATAAATACAAAAAGTTTAAAATACTCACTGGCAGAGTATTTTATTTTTCTCGGAGACTGTATTCGATAAATGGAAACTTTCATATGCAGACACATACTTTTAATGAAAATAAATTTGGCAACGCTGCCAATTCTCTATAGAATGTCGTTTATATAGGTTATTTAGTATACTTTGTGTATGTTTACTGTTTAGACCGTATTACTTCTATTTAAAATTTAAAAAAATATATAATTTAAATAAAAAATGCTTTTTTATTATAATCAGTTGCGACATAAAACCAAATTTACAAAAAAGAGCTCATCAATAAACCCCCTGGGAAACATATAAGATCTTATATGGCAAGAAAAGATGAAATAAAAAAACAAAAAGCATCAAGAGCTAATTTGCCTGCAACGAAAAAACGTAGAAATTTATTAGTTAGAAATAAAGAGGCCACGAGAAAAAATTTAAAAAAAAAAACATGAAGGGGTACTGTATCAATCAAATTGTGGACTGCAGATGGACGTATATCATACTGGTGACATTATTAATCCTCAAGCGTTAACTAATATATTGAATAATGTTTCAATTACATCTGAGGGCTGTGACTTAGTGTATTTCGATTTAGAAACATCGGGATTTTCAAGTACAGCTGATATTTTGCAAATGCGGCGAAATGTTGGGATAAAACATTCAATGTTTATATTAAGCCTACTCAACCGATTAATTACCATGCTTTTAAAGTTACGGGATAAGAACATATTAATGGCGACCTGTATTTATATGGTAAACCTATCGAAACAATCACTCTAAAGGACGCATTAATTTTTTACCAAAACTTGCGTACTTGTTGCCCATAGTGTACGTTTTGATTCGTCCCATTTAATTTCAAGGAAAAATTAATTTTGCAATGATCGAGGATTATAAAAATATTGGTAGTTTTTTGGATACAGTAAGTCTTTTTAAAAAACGCTTTCCTGAGGCCACATATGACGTTAAAATCCTTGAGAATTTGGCAAATGAGTTTTTGAAGAGAGAAGATTTAATTACGTATAAAGAGTGCGCAATGGAAAAACTAATATTGCCATCTAAAAAGTTCTTATGATAAATTGGGATCTACAGGAATAATGCAGTTATTATTTAGTCGAAAAAAACAGTGGCAAACCACTTGTAACCAAAGATACGCAAGTAGTAAATAAAAAAATTAATTACTTTACAAACAGTTTATAATACTTTATTTATTTATCATTAGTATCATTAATTTTATTTATTTAGTTTTACGGAGAAGATTTATAAAACTGTTTTTTTAATATATATTTAATATTGTTATCAATTGATATGTAACAGTGTTGATAAATAAATATAATATTAACTTAAAATATTAAAAAATTATTGGACCTACAAACAACAAAATATTTTTGTTAGATATAAACCTTTTAAATACTAAAGAAAAATATCAAGATACAAATTCAAATTTTTAATTTAATACATTTAATATTTTTATTTGATGATTATAGATAAAGTTGATAAATATACTGTGTTTATTCAATAAATTATTCAACCTACAAATGAATTTCTGTTTAAAAGTTAACCCTTTTAAATGCCGTTTGAAGGTTGGCGCGTAAAATATGACGACATACAGCGTTATCAAATTGTGGTATTTGTCCCTCCCTACGCAGTTATTCTTTCAAACACATATCAGCTTTAAATATTTATATCTTTTTAACAAATCAAAAAAAAAAAAACTTTTCTATTTTTTTTATTAAATATTAGTTTTTTCAAAAAATCGTATGAAATGTTCTTAAAATATACACGAAACTATGCTTTTTTAATACTTCATTGCCTATTGCCTATTAATTATGTGCCCTTTAATTATGAATATCTTACTTCACAATCGGTCAATTTTTTTTTAATTAAACGAAAAACATTTAGATTAATATCATATTTCAATTTCATCAAATTCTTAAGAAAAATGGATTTACGAGTGAAATACCTTAAGGGAATTTGGCATTCATACCGTGCTGCATCTCAATAATAGGCATAAGAGGGATCCAAACAACCAACAAAGATTTTGAATAAAGTCAGGTGAGGTAAGAAAAGGCAGTAAAATAAAATTTACTTACTCATTTCAGATTCAACAATCATCCTTGACAGGATACCTCTGTCTACAATAACATGTTATTTAGTTTTTATGGAAAAGCTAAGTATACAAATGTGGTAATACTACTAGGTTGTATAGGCTACCAATGTTAAAGATTAGGATTTTTTGAAACTCTACATAGTACTCTAGATGCATTCTGTCACAATAATATCATCACGAAAGAAGAACTGCAAACAAAACGTGGTAATTTTAATATACATAAGACAGCCAAAGAAATACTAAGATTATAAAAAGTAGGCCAAGTGCAAGTCGGACTTACGCAATTAGTTTTCCGTACGGTTCCACCGAATCAAGAATTCTGGCTAGTTCCGGTTGTCGAATTAGGCCAACAGCTTTCTTCCAAATAGAATCCAACAAATGCAGTGTATGTTTGGAAGCAGAGCCCCAAACATAGGAGTAGTATTCCATCGTTACACAGTGGGCCAGGAATTTGATTTTTCTTTCAAAATTGTCCAGAGCCCTCAATTATTAACGAAATCAGACATTTTTTTTAAATACTCATAAGCGAATTCCAGAAAAACGCAAGGGAGCCGATTTACAAAATATAACTTCAAAATTTTTTTAAATTGCAAAAAGCAGCACGGAACCGGGAGGTGAAATTTCGAAGTTCATAATTTAAAGTTAACGCGTTCAAAACTGGTTCATGAGGAGTTTCTGAGGTCACTAAATCTATTTTCAGGGTCATTTTGATTATATGTTCCCATTTAATGGGTAAAAATGGGGGTTGGCGGGATGAAATTAAGATATTCTCCTGAATTAGAGTTTGGCGTTCAAAACTGGTTCCTCGGGGGTTTCTGGGGTCGCTGAATCTATATTCTAACCCCATGTTCACCCCTCAGAAGGGTGTATATGATCAAAATGACCCCGGAAATAGATTAAGCGACCCCCGAAACCCCCGAGGAACCAATTTTTTACGCGAAACTCTAATTCAGGTGAATATCGTAATTTCTCCCCCTCCAACCCCCATTTTCACATCTCAAAGAGGTGAGTATGATAAAAATGACCTCGAAAATAGATTCAGTGACCCCAGAAACCCCCGTTGTACCAGTTTTGAACGAGTAAACTTGAAATCACGTGAACTTCGAAATTTCACCTCCTGGTTCTGTGCTGCTTTTTGCAATTTTAAAAAATTTTGAGGTTATATTTTGCAAATCGGCTTCCTTAAGTTTATCCGAAATTCGTTTACGAGTATTTAAAAAAAACAAATGTCGGATTTCGTTAATAATTTAGGGCTCTAGACAATTTTGATCGAAAAATGAGATTCCTAGCCTATAGTGCGTTGGTCGAATTTGAGTTTTGTACAGAATTAACGGTTGTTGTGGAGTGTAAAGCCTTCTAGTTCGAAACAATATTCCCAACTTGTCCTATGCTATGAAATGCTCCTGAGTTTTTATAGCTTTAAATTCTACTTAGTTACTGTCACCCCAAGATAGAATTTCTTCCGGGCCTTTGTTAAGTTGGACGACCTCCTGCTGTCTGCGAATATTTGCATGAGTAGCCGATGTTCGAGCGTTCAAAGTGAATAATGAGATAAGCGTACTGTCATGTACAAACCTGTAGATTGGATTCCTGGTCTTTTCTAACAGATCGTTCATGTAAATTAGAAAGAGAGTAGGAGACAGTATGGAGCCCTAGGGTACACTAGCGTTGATAGTGAAGGTGTTAGAAAGAAACCCGTCGATTGCCATTTATAAAGAACGCTATTTGAGGAAACTTGAGAGCCATAAACAGAACTTTTCAGACATACTATGATTTTAAGGTGTAACCATATCTCTATTTATATATACATATTTATACATAGGTTTTCAAAACTTACAACTCCATCGGAAATAAACATAAACAATAACAAAATAAAAATAAGTATTGATAATACTTACTTACTTACTTCCTCTTCTGAGTAGGGCATAGACCTGTTCTGCTTCGTTATTAAGCCTCTTGTGATTCGGATGTCCAGCTGTCTTTCCATCTCTTTGGTGCTCGTCCTTTTGGTCTTGTTTCATGTGGTTTTTTGTTCATACATATTTTTATCATTCTCGTATCCTTTGTACATGTTCACGCCACTCTCTTCTTATCTTTCTTCCCCATCTGACTATATCTTCTACATTGCATTGTTCTCTTATGGTGTTATTACTCACTCTGTCTAATAAACTTTTTCCTGTTATTGCTTTCAGTATTTTCATTTCATTTGTTCTTAATAGCTGTTTGGTCTTGTTTGTGTCTGCCCGTGTTTCTATGCTATAAGCGAGTATGGGTCTAACGCAATTTCTATATATTTTTATTTTTGCTTCTACACTTAGATCTTTGTTTTTCCAAACTACATCTCTGAGGGCTCCTGATATTGTTGCTGCTTTATTTGTTTGTTGTCTCACTTCTTCTGTTACATCTCCGTAGCTAGTAATTAATACTCCAAGATAACGGAATTTCATTACTTGCTCTATTAATTTCCCATTTGTTTCCAATTTACGCCTTACTGGTTCTTTAGCTATTGTGATTCACTTTGTTTTGTCAGTATTGACTTCCATGTAGTATCTTTCTGCTACTTATTTGAATTTATAGAGAAGTCTTTTTAGGCCGTGTTCTGATTGTGATATTAAAACAATATCACCTGCATATCCCAGTATCTTTATTTGTTTATCTCCTAGTTCGTATCCATCGTTAACTAGTTTTACTTCTTCAATGATTTTGTCCATTATTATGCAGAATGGTAACGGGCTTAAGCTATCTCCCAGTCTTATTCCTACTTTTATATTTATTTGCTTTGTTAATTCGTTATTACTTCTTTTTTTTTGTTGTGTTACCGTGATTGAGTTTTTGAATTATTTGTGGTATTGGGTACGGAATTAGGTAATTTATTAATTCTAATATGTCTTTCAACCTTGCTCTGTCGAATGCTTTCCTTAAGTCGATGAAACAAATAAATGCTGGTTTCTGGTATTCTATAGCTAATTCTCTTAGTTACCTTATTGCAAAGATGGCGTCTATGGTTGATCTGTTTTGGCGGAACCCTTGTTGCTCGTCGCTTATTTGTATATTGTTTTCTATTTCACTTTTCAGAATACTTGTGAACACTTTCATAATACTTGCTAGCAGTGTTATTCCTCTATAGTTGCTTGGGTCTTTTTTGCTGCCTTTTTTAAATATCGGTATCGTAACGCTTTTTGTTCATTCCTTCGGTATTTCTACTTCCTGTAATATCTTATTAAAGAATGTTGTCATTTCCGATATGTAGCTTTCTCCGGCATATTTAATTAGTTCGTTTGGTATCCCATCTTTTTCTGGTGTTTTTCCATTTTTCAGTTTCTTAATTGTCATCGATAATTCTTCTCTTCCCAGTGTCCCAGAATTCACGCAAGATTTGAATTTGGCGCCATTTGTATAATAAAGTGTTGACAACAAAACAAAAAACACAGCGTGACAGCTGACAGTTAAGGGCTATTAAAAGTGGAGCGCTACACGAAAGAACAACGTGTTTTAATTATTGAGCAATATTTTAAAAATAATGAAAGTTTGGCAGCTACAGTTCGGAATTTTCGTACAAAATATGGTTGGAATAGTGATTTAACCTCATCAACTGTGAAGATATTAATTGAAAAATTCAGGGAGACTGGATTAGTTAGTGATCTTAGACGCTCTGGCCGTCCTTCAACAAGTCGTTCCACACAAAATATTGAAGCAGTTCGTAAGAGTGTTGCTGAGACTCCAGAAACATCAATTTAGCACCATCGTCAAGAATTAGACATTTCGAAAAGCTCTTTACAGCGTATTCTCACGAAAGATTTGCATCTTCATGCTTACAAAGTTCAATTGACTCCAGAACTGAAACCTACTGACCACGCACAACGAAAAGAGTTCGTTGAATGGATTATGGAACAACAAGCGGATACTGATTTTTCGAAGAAAAACATCTTCAGCGATAAGGCTCATTTCCATCTTGATGGCTTCGTTAATCGACAAAATTATCGCATTTGGGGTTCAAACAATTCACACGTGACTGTTGCGAAACAAATGCATCCACAACATATCACTGTTTGGTGCCGATTTTGGACTGGAGGCATCATCAGACCATTCTTCTTCGAAAGTGCGGTTGGCCAGACAATAATAGTTAATGGTGATCATTATCGCGTATGATAATCCAGTTTTTTGTGCCTAAATTGCAAGATATGGATGTGGACGACATGTGGTTTCACCAAGACGGTACCACGTACAGCCCGAGTAACAATTCTATTACTTCATGAGTCATTTCCTGGTCGTATATCCCGTTTTGGTGATCAGAATAGGCCGCTCAGATCATGCGATTTAACGCCGTTAGACTTTTTTCTTTGCGATTTTTTTAAAGTCTAAGGTTTATGCCAACAAGCCTACGACTAGAAGGGGGAAATTAAGCGGTATATCAACGAAATTCAGCCACATTTATGCAAAATGGTCATGAAAAATGTCGACAAGAGAGTGCATATCTACCAGCAAAGCCATGGAGGCCATTTACCCCATATGGTATTCCATACATAACCCTATACTGTATACTTTATGAATCAATAAAAAAAAATTACAATTTTTAATTAAAAACCTATGTTCCTATGTTTTCTATCAAAATTACTTCTTGCGTAAATTTTGGGACACCCTTTAATTTGTAGTTTTCGTCGTGATAATAAGTATATATAAATTAAACTGTATAGCATGCCTAAAAACATATATAGGACAAACAAAAAGAAGTTTTTAAAAAAAAATCAAAGAGCACTACTCCAGTTTTTTAAAAAGAAAATCAGACTCTCGTTATATCAACCATTTAATTAAAAATAATTATCATTTTGGTGGAAGTTTCCAAATAATTTATTCCGTCAATAAAGATGCCAAAACTTAATCAGCTGTAATCTCTATAAATAAATAAATTGAAAAATGCCGGTGTCGTACTAAATTATCAATTAGACCTTAACGCAGTGTTATTTTAAGAAACGCTTTTGTTACCTAGGAAAGTCACGTATAAAAAATATACGAGGGTTGTGTGATAAGTACCTAGCCTCGGCGAAAGATGACGATACTACTATTTAAAAAATTATATTTTTCGTAAACATAATCTTTCACAAGAATCTTGTTAAATTTTCAAATCGCTGCGTGATTTAGTTTGTGAGTGGCAGCGATTCAAATAGAACAACTTTTGTGATTTTACAGCATTGGAAAAAATTGAATATTGAGCAGTGATAAAATATTTGAGTGGGCTAGTTACAAATACGATAAAGACCATTTTTTCAAAAATTGGGCAGAGAGCGCTTTTGTATCCTGTTTGTCCATGAAATGGAATGACAAGGCTAGTATGTTACAAAACAACTAAAGATAATACAAAAATCTATTCTTCCATATGTCCCAACCTGTAGAGACAAAACCGGCCATAACCACAGTAGCCAGCCAGAAGCCAGAAGTAACTCATCAGAATCAATCAAAACGCGATCTAGCTGTAACTTTACCACCGGTTAACCATAAATCGGTTTTTTAGTTTTTTGCGCATTGCATTTGTAGTGCAAATTTATTAGTTTAGTTTTATTATTTAAATAGTTTATTATTTTCAATAAGGTTATCGATGACTGTTGAAAATCAGTTGAATGGACAGAATTAGTAACAACAGCGTCTTTACTGGCATGAACAAGGACTTGGAGGTGGTCACGACCATCAAGCGACAATTAGAATATGTTGGCCATATTATGAGACATTATAATGAGTGAAAGATTCCAGACAGACTTAGTCCAGGGAGAAGGAGAACGTCGTGGCTGAAAAATTTGAAAATTTGAGGCAGTGGTATGGAAAGTCTACGGTTAAACTCTTCCGAGTGGCTGTCAATAAAACGATTATCATCAACATGGTAGCCAACATGATAACCAACGATCGTTTAAACGGTTATGATACCCGAAGAAGAAGAGTAGTAGTAGCTACAATACCTACCTTTTTTTATATCATTAACAAAACTACTCAGTAGTATATATCACCACTACACCAAATACTTTATTTTTGTACTCAACGCGCGTTTCGCTGACCATGTTAGCTTCATCAGGAGCGATGATTGACTAAAACTAAACTAAAAATCTACCCTATTTTTACTTAGCCTAACCCTTGAATTACTCAGGCGAAACTAATGGCATGGGCAAGGCCATCAGTTCCGGTCAAGTAACCAGTAGGGGGAACTATAAGGAATAGGCCCTCTGTCTTTGTTTAAACTACTTTTACATTTTAGATTTTCCATACTTTCGTATGCGTTCAACAAGCAATGAAATGTATCATTAGGACACAGTAACAGATAGATATATTCCTAATGATTCATTTCATTGCAAACAACACAAATTAGCCTCATTACATTTTTTAGTTCATCGTTTGGTCACTTTCCCTCTGAATAGAGTAAACTTTAATAAAGAAAGGAATCGTATTAGAAATATAACTAGAGTTAATGGTTATGACGATGACTTAGTAAATAAGCTAATAAACAGGCGTAAGTTTAGGTTTAATATTCAGAATTCCACCTTTTTTACACGCGAAGAAAATAACGCCAAGTATGTCTCCATACCATATAATCCGAAATATAGCAAGGGACTCAATAAGGTATTTGATAGGTAGGCCTCACCTTAGTCTATAAGTCATCGGACAATCTGGGGAATATTTTAGGAAATCCCAAAGATAAGATTCCTAATTATGAGAAAAGTGGAATTTATGAAATTAGTTGTAATGATTGTGACAAACTGTTGGGCAAACTAAAAGGTCAATTAAAACACGATTTAAAAGAACATTTAGCACATTTAAAATACAGTAGAACAGAAAAGTCTAGCATTGCCGAACATGCCCTTGAAGCCGATCATATTGTAACATTAGATAATCTAAGATTAATAAAAAATGTATCTGATAGGAGATTGTTGACCGCATACGAAAGTATTAAAATTATAAAATGTAAAAGTAGTTTAAATAAAGACAGAGGGCCTATTCCTTATAGTCCCCTCTACTAGTTACTTGACTGGAACTGATGGCCTTGCCTATGCCATTAATTCCACCTAAGTAATTCAAGGGTTAGGCTAAGTATTTATAAATAGGGTAGATTGGTAGTTTAGCTTTAGTCAATCATCGCTCCTGATGAAGCTAACACGGTTAGCGAAACGCGCGTCGAGTGCAAAAATAAAGTGTTTGGTGTAGTGGTGATATATACTCAGTAGTATCATTGTGCCAAAGATTCCACATTCCCAACTTAATTAACAAAACTTATAGTTTTTAACTAAAAATAATTTTCTGTTTTTTAACGGACACTGTATTTAATATTTTGGAATAAAGGAAGCCTACAAACTAACTCCGGATAATTTTTAACGTATTTCAAAGTTTTGTCAAGATCCGTATGATCATCTCTACGAGGCTGGTTTCAAAAGTCCGTGCAAAGTCCGAGAGATGGCACCACCGGCGCGTTTATATCGAGGTCATGTTTAGTTAGTAGCATCTCTTGAATGAACGCACACCAAGTTTCAGCCATATTGGTCTATTTCTTTGTGTTTGGCATTCGTTGTGAATCAAGGAAGTCGAGTGATTTTGAAGAAATGGACGAAAAAGAATTTCGTGTGGTGATTAAACATTACTTTATGAAAGGCAAAACGCCTCAGGAGACTAAAGAGAAGCTTGATAAACATTATGGTGACTCTGCACCTTCGATTAGAACAGTTTATAAATAGTTTCAAAATTTTCGGACTGGCCATATGGGCACAAGTGACGCTGAACGTTCTGGACGGCCTGTGGAGGTTACGACTCCAGAAATCATTGATCAAATCCATGATATGGTGATGGATGACAGAAGAGTTAAGGTACGTGAGATTGCTAGTGCTGTGGGCATCTCGACTGAACGGGTACATAATATTTTGCATAAATATTTGGACATGAGAGAGCTATCCGCAAGATGGGTGCCGCGATTGCTCACGCTTGACCAAAAACGGAATCGTGTGAAGTGTTTGCAAGGATGGTTTGCAGCTGTTCCAGAAGAATCCGGAGGACTTTAAGCGTCGTTTCGTCACTGTGGATGCAACAGGGATACATTACTATACTCCTGAGACCAAACAACAATCTAAACAATGGGTTACCAAGGGAGAATCTGCACCAAAAAAGGCGAAGACCGTTCCTTCGGCCGGAAAGGTTATGGCGACTGTCTTTTGGGATTCGTAAGGGATAATTCTCATCGACTATCTGGAAAAGGTTTAAAACTATTACAGGTAAATATTATTCATCGTTATTGGACCGTTTGAAAACCGAGCTGCAAGAAAAACGCCCGCGATTGGCCCACAAGAAAGTCCTTTTCCATCACGACAACGCACCAGCACACACCTCAGCAGTTGTGGTCGCAAAATTAATGGAAATAGGATTCCAACTCGTTTGACATCCCCCCTATTCTCCAGACTTGGCTCCCTCGGACTACTATTGTTCCCCAATTTGAAGAAATGGCTGGCGGGACAAAGATTTTATTCAAACGAGGAGGTGATTGCAGACACTAATGGATATTTTGCAGACTTGGACAAATCCTATTATTCGAAAGGGATTAACAAACTAGAACATCGTTGGACGAAGTGTATAAGCCTAAAAGGAGACTATGTCGAAAAAAAAAAAGGTTTACCCCAAACACATAAGTAGTTTTTATTTTTGCACGGACTTTTCAAACCAGCCTCGTATATGAGGCAAGAATATCCAAATGGTAAATAAAGAATTTTAGTTTAGCCGTATTTTGAATGATATCTAACTCTTTCCTTCTGATTCTGTCCATTGTGTCTTCCCTAATTACAAATAATAATCTATGAATATTCAGATAAGGTACGGATTAGATTATGGGATGGACGGATTGAATAACACAAACACGTTCTTGTCAACAAACTGAATAATTTTTTCTTATTTACGACTTAATTTTTTAACATCAGAAACCATGGAAAGTTAATATAATTCATTCATTAAATGAATTAATCTTAATTTTTCTTTTGGTACGGTGTGTCTCTTTTAATAAAGGACGGTTGTAAACGTTATTATTTTGATACTCAGCAGTTATTTTTAAACCAAAATACTTCAGTGATTTTACTTTTTTTTGTTTTATTTATGAGCCTCAGCGTTTTAACCGGCAGATTGTATATTGAGGTAATCTGGGACGTCACAATACCCAAAAGTAAATGTTTTTGTAAAAAAAAATAATACGGTGCACTTAGAATACCCTTTTTAAGGAAAGCGTGTAGTTACACAAGGGTTTTACACATTTTTTGGTCCCTTATCTATTGAATCTACGTGTAACTGTATATCTCTTTGTATGGAAAATATCCATTCAGAATTCCGAGTTGGTTCTGATTAAAACAGATCCATAAATAAATCTTTCACTGTTCTTGCTGATAGTACCTCTCCAAACCTTGCCACTACTTCATCTCTATCTTTTCTTCCTATTCACCTATTAATGTCTACCAATAGTTTATTTCCCGTGATTGGCCTATTTTGGCTATTTCTTCATACATTTGTTCAAAGAACGCATCTTTTACTTTGAGTGGTGCATCATTATTCACTGCATATATCCTCATCGACGCCAGTAAAACAATAGTCTCACTGAAATGGCCGTGAGCCCGCTGTGTGACAAGATCCGAGGCTCAATGGAGCAGTAAAATCATCAGATGGAGATCTTGAGGAGAAAGGCAAAACGCTGATAGACCCCAGATATGTTGAACTGATGATCTTAAGAGGACGGCTGGAGCAAACTGGTACGATGTGCCATAGAATAGAGACAAATGGAAAGCTTGAAGAGAGGCCTTTATCCTAAGGGTAGAGAAAGGCTGAAAGAAGAACACGATACTCTCCGAATGGTCAGTCTATATCCGTGTAAGCGTACTATACAGGGTTACAGGGAAAGTCGTCCTAGATAATTAAGGACGTTATAGTTTAGGTCGTTTCTGACCGATTTGACTTCATGACATGATGTCCTAAACGTAACCGTTTTCGAGATATTGAAGTTTAAAGATTTTCTAAAAAAAAACATGTTTTTTTTTGCTTTTATATCGATTTTTTTTTATTAGAGGTTCTCGAGTGCGATTTTTTGGTTATTTTTAGTTAGTCTGTATGTCAAGTATCAAAAATCATCAAAAAAATCATCAAAAAAATTTGAAACTAGTTACTAACAGTTTCAAATGGCGGCTTGTTAATGTTTCTAAATTACGAATTTTGTGTTTCCTACTTTAAATCAATAAAGAGAAAAAAAATGTATGGAAGTTATTCTGCAAATTATTTTAAAAACTTTTACGTCTTTTTAGCTATCAAAAAGGTATAATGCTAGGAGTTTAATAGGAAAACTGTACACAGAATGAGACCTAAAGCGGGCTCGGGTAGCAAAAGGTAAATTTTAGTTCTAGGTGAAAATATGAAAAATACACAAATAAAACAAAAAACCTTGCAATTTAATATTTCTTATTAATTATAATTCATGTTCTCTATGGTCGCCCATATTTCTAACACAAATTCTCATTCTTTTTCTTAAATTACTTTTCACAACGCTGATGAGGTGCCGCCTCATTTCGTCAGCCGCATCAATTATTTTTTGTCTTAGGACATCCACGTTTTCGATAGGAGTCATCTGGTCGTATACGAGACTTTTCATGTGACCCCACACATAAGAATCCATCGGTGTTAGGTCTGGGCTTCTCGCCGGCCAAGGTATGGGTCCGCCTCTTCCAATCCATTTGTTGGAATAATTGTCATTGAGCCATGCACGAACACTTCCTCTGTAGTGAGCTGGGCAGCCATCGCATCGTGTTGAAAGTACATGTTTTGTCTCAAACCAATAGGTAGGTCTTCCATCAAATTAGGTAAATCGTTCCGCAAAAAAATTGTCGTATTCCTCGCCATTCAAATTATCTGGAAGGAAGAATGGCCCCAACCCAAATAATTTGAAATATATACCCATCCACACATTTAAGCTGAAACTTGTTTGTGATCCTTTCGTTCTTTTTCTGTTTGGGTTGCCTTCCTCTTTAGAAGCCCAATAGTGGGCATTGTGGTAGTTTGTAAGACCGTCTTTGTCGAATTTCGACTCGTCAGTCCATAGTATTTTCTTAAAAAAAGATGCATCTTCGACATCGGTATTGAGCATAAATCTGCAGAATTCTAATCGTCGCAACGGATCCCTTTCTTCAATGACTTGCACGGGCGTATAGTGGTAAGGGTGTTGCCCAACAGTATGCATTACAAACCATACCTTCCACTGCGAAATACCAAGCTGTTGTGCGACAACATTTATAGATGTGGTTGGGTCCACCTCAAAGAGAGGTCGTATTTCGTTTTCTTCGTCTTCGTCAAAGATACGTGGTCGTCCCATGTCAGTCCGCCGTCTTTGTACGGAACCAGTTTCTCGTAGTCTTCGATAAGTTCCATCAAATACGCTAACATCAGGTACACGACGAGTAGGATATCGCAGTATGTATTCATCACGTGCACGCGACGACACTCCTTCGCAAAATGCGTAACACATTAGGATGTCAGCATATTCCTCGTTGGTATACATTGCCATATTCACAAGCAGAGATCAAAATCCAGTTACGAGCCAATTCACACAGTCAGAAGATGAAACACAGATATTTTTGAAAAGCACGGGTGTAGCACATCTACCATGGACGAATCGCATGAGCAGACTAAAAATCATTCAATAATGTTTAGTGAACAGAAAATGTCACTCGCGCAGAGAGTATCCCGACCGGAAAAAATGCTTACCCAACCTTTTTTATTGTTTGAAGGTGGAGGTAGTAAACCGGTAACGGGGAGTTCGCCAGTCTTCTTGATCTGTTTTTAACCACCAATCCGGAGAATTACACGGTCACCGTAAATCCGCCGTTAGGTTCTTCCGACCATAAACTGCTTTCGACATCGAGTATCCTGCCAATCAGTGACAGAGAGGCGCCTAGGCCGCGCAAGATTTGGCACTACAAATCTGCTAAATGGGGAGATCTCATGGAATACTTTCGAACTTTCCCTTGGATGGACGTTTGTTTTCGATCCGATAACCCATCTGACTGCGCCAGGGAGGTCTCCGATGTTATTTTGGCTGGTATGGAAGCTTACATCCCTTTTTCGAAGAAATGCTCCTCCAACGGCAAGCCTTGGTTCGACAGAAAATGCAAAGAAGCTGTTGCTTCTAAACATATTGCCTACCGACAATGGCGTGAAAATCCTAACACCTTAAATCGAAACATCTTTGTTCATGCCCGGAACAGATGCAAGGGAATTATCGACGAAACCAAGGAGGCACACAATCAACGAATTAGAAACAAACTTCTCGCTTTGTCCCAACAATTCCAGGTCCTTTTGGGCAGTCGCTAAGGCAGTTAGTCAAAACTTTACCAAATCCACCATACCACCACTCACACGGCCAGATAATTCCATTGCAACCACACCTGTTGAAAGAGCGAACTGGTTGGCTGAACTCTTTGCTTCACATTCTACTGTCGATTTCCAAGGAAAAAACACCACCTACTATTCCCATATTGCAGTCAAGGATGCCCGATGTTGTCTTCAGACAGCGCATCATAAAGCGTATTTTAATGAAGCTAGACACCAAGAAGGCTTCTGGCGCTGACGGAATACCTGCCATAGTTCTCAAAAACTGTGCAAGGGAACTAACACCAGTTTTCTGTAGACTTTTTAACCTATCCTACAGAAAGGGAATATTTCCGTCCTGCTGGAAATGTGCCACGGTTCAGCCGATACCTAAAAAAAAGGTAAGAAGACCTTGCCAAATAATTACCGACCAGTTGCACTGCTTTCAATAATATCGAAAGTCATGGAAAAGGTTATCAATGAGCATCTTCTAAAATATCTTGAACGATTCAATATTATTAGCGATCACCAATATGGTTTTCGTAAACATAGATCAACAGGAGATCTTCTGACTTATGTAACACATGTTTGGAACAACGCAATTGAACACTTTGGAGAATCTCGAGCGGTTGCTTTTGACATATCCAAGGCATTCGACCGTGTTTGGCACGATGGACTGTTGGCTAAGTTGCGCTCTTATGGTATGTCTGAAAGGTTCTGTTTGTGGCTTTCATGTTTCCTCAGAGAGCGTTCTTTACGAGTGGCGGTCGACGGATTTCTTTCTAACACCCTCACTATCAACGCCGGTGTGCCCCAGGGCTCCATACTGTCTCCTACTCTCTTTCTCATTTACATTAACGATCTGCTGGAAAAGACCGGGAATCCAATCTATAGCTTTGCAGATGACAGTACGCTTGTCTCTTCATTCACCTTGAACGCTCGGACATCGGCTGCTCAGGCGAATATCCGCAGACAGCAGGAGGTCGTTCAACTTAACAAAGACCTGGAAGAAATTCTATCTTGGGGTGACAGTAACCAAGTGGAATTTAACGCTACAAAAATCCAAGCGGCAGTTTTTTCTAAAAAAAGTTAACGTTGCTGAACCCGACATAGTTATGTCGGGGCACTCCATTCCCCTAGCATCGTCGCTCAATTTGTTGGGCGTTAGTTTGGGAGTAAATATGTCTTGGCATGAACATGTTGCAGGCATAGCAAGGAGAGCTTCTCAAAAATTGGGAATATTATTTAGAACCAGAAAGCTTTACACCCCACAGCAACTGTTAATTCTTTACAAAGCCCAAATTCGGCCAACTATGGAATACTGCTCCCACGTTTGGGGCTCCGCAGCCAAACATACACTGCATTTGTTGGATTCTGTTCAGAGAAGAGCGGTCCGTCTGATTGGGGACCCGGAATTGACCGGCGGCCTTGATTCGCTGGAACATCGAAGAACGGTTGGCGACTTGAGTCTGTTCTACAAGTATTTTCATGGAAGGTGTTCGAAGGATGTAGCCCGCTTAATTCCTCCCAAAGCGGTGCATGTTAGAAATACACGTCGCGCTGGTGCTTCGCATCCGTATGAGGTTCTGCTTGTTACTCCGCGTACGACGCTTTTCAAGCAATCTTTTATATGGAGAACGTCATCCCTTTGGAATAATTTGCCCAGCGCTGTGTTTCCCACCGAGTACAATTTACAGCGATTCAAGAACAACGTGAATCGCTTTTTCCGTACTCGTGCCGCTCCTGGAGCGCTTTAGGGACTTCCCTGCAGCACGTGTGCTAGACCAAAAAAAAAAAAAAAAAAAAATTGGTAGTATCTAAATTCTATTATTATGTTCCTCTACATTTTGGCCTATTGAAATCTCATTTTCTTAGAATTTTCAATAGATCCAGTAGATATTATACCGTTTTAGATAGCTAAAGAGACGTAAAAGTTTTTAAAATAATTTGCAGAATAACTTCCATACATTTTTTTTCTCTTTATTGATTTAAAGTAGGAAACACTTGGTAAAAATTCGTAATTTAGAAACATTAACAAGCCGCCATTTGAAACTGTTTTAGTAACTAGTTCAAATTTTTTTGATGATTTTTGATACTTGACATACAGACAAACTAAAAATAACCAAAAAATCGGACTCGAGAACCTCTAATAAAAAAAAATCGATATAAAAGCAAAAAAAACATTTTTTTTTTAGAAAATCTTTAAACTTCAATATCTCGAAAACGGTTAAGTTTAGGACATCATGTCATAGAATCAAATCGGTCAGAAACGACCTAAACTATAACGTCCTTAATTATCTAGGACGACTTTTCCTGTAACTCTGTATATTTACTTTAATTAATCTTTCTTTCTATGTGGTTATATCTTTCCTTAATCTTTTGTGGATCATCACTGATATTCTTTGTTGGGCTCTGTTGTCTTTAGGTACACCGCTGTAAAAGTGTTTAAATTTTTCTGAACTCTTTCCCTTCTTTTTTGTTTGACGGTTTGTAATCACTGCTACGTCTACTTTAAGTTTTTAACAGTTTTATGTTTTTTACAAATATTGAGGAGTTGGCCCAATACTTGTTAGTCTCCGGGTAGTATTTTATTTTCTACCTACTATGCGCCGGTTGTAACCGTTCATTAATTAAATGAAATTAATCTTAATTTTCCCTTTCGCAATTATGGTTGTTTCTTTTAATAAATTACGGTAGTAAACATTATTATTCAGATACT
The DNA here is from genome assembly GCA_019049505.1 of Pachyrhynchus sulphureomaculatus. Taxonomy (NCBI): domain Eukaryota; kingdom Metazoa; phylum Arthropoda; class Insecta; order Coleoptera; family Curculionidae; genus Pachyrhynchus; species Pachyrhynchus sulphureomaculatus. The sequence goes on from CM032451.1 coordinate 99,864,511, forward strand.
CGGCAGTTATTTTTAAACTCAAA
>CM032451.1:99864633-99899633 GCA_019049505.1 Pachyrhynchus sulphureomaculatus
GATAGACAAATTTAATTGTGAAATTTCAATAAAATAATACATATTTAAAACATATTTATGATGATCATGTTAACGTTGATATGTCATTTAATCAATTTAAAGAATTATGTTTATTATGTTGGAAGGATAAATTTGGATTTTTGGTAATACAAAAAGATTCTAATATAAAGGGGAGGGCGGTATCGAAAAGGATTCTATTCATACATTTACTTATATAAATAAGCGAAATCTTGTCAAAATGTTAATTATTGACGAACGATTGGTAACAGAACTTGTTAATTCGAGAAAAGCTGTTAAACAAGATCATCAGGGTTAAAAAAACCAGCTAGAATTTGAGGCAGAACCTATAGATCAATTACAGAACCTTTACAAGAGCTAGTTTCAACATTGAGGAAAATTGAACCGGCTTACCTAAAAGTTAAAGTAATTTAAAAATTTTATGAATCCTCAACCCCCCGGGAGTGTAGGACAGAATGCTACCCTATTACGTACTGCCTGTAGTAGAAGGCCACTAAAGAACAACTTAGATAGTAGACGTCCAGATCCCACCAAGCATCTCCCGGTGAGATACCATTGTATCGACTTAGGCCAAAGAACGGTTGAAGACAAGTCTATTTTACAAATATTTTCATGGAAAGTGTCCGATGGATGTAGCCCGCTTAATTCCTGCCAGAGCGGTGCATGCTAGAAATACACGTCGCGCTAATACTTCACATCCGTATGGAGTTCAGCTTGTTACTACTCGTGCAACCTTTTTAAAGCAGACTGCTTTCAATAATATCGAAAGTCATAGACATCTTCTAAAAAAAAAAAAAGACAACCAACATCTTCTAAAATATCTTGAAGAATTCAACATTATTAGCGATCACCAATATGGCTTTCGTAAACATAGATCAACAGGAGATCTTCTGACTTATGTAACAGATATTTGGAACAACTCAATTGAACACTTTGGAGAATCTCGAGCGATTGCTCTTGACATATCCAAGGCATTCGACCGTGTTTGGCACGATGGGCTGTTTAGCTAAGCTACGTTCTTGTGGTATGTCTGAAAAGTTCTGTTTGTGGCTCTCATGTTTTCCTCAGTGAGCGTTCTTTACGATTGGCGATCGGAGGATTTTTTCTAACACCTTCACTATCAACGCCAGTGTGCTCCAAGGCTCCATATTATCTCCTACTCTCTTTCTCATTTACCTTAACGATCTGCTGGAAAAGACCGGAAATCCAATCTACAGCTTTGCAGATGACAGTACGCTTATCTCTTGATTCACTTTGAACGCTCGGACATCAGCTGCCCAGGCGAGTGTCCGCGGACAGCGGGAAGTTGTTCAACTTAACAGGGACCTAGAAGAAATTCTGTCTTGAGGTGACAGTAACCAAGTGGAATTTAACGCTACAAAAGCCCAGGCGGCAGTTTTTTCTAAAAAAGTTAACATTGCCGAACCCGACATAGTTATGGCGGGGTACTCCATTCCCCTAACATCGTCACTCCACTTGTTGGGAGTTAATTTGGGAGTAAATATGTCCTGGCATGAACATGTTGCAGGCATAGCAAGGAGAGCTTCTCAAAGTCAATATTATTTCGAACCAGAAAGCTTTACACTCCACAACTGTTAATTCTTTACAAAGCTCAAATTCGATCAACTATGAAATACTGCTCCCATGTTTGGGGTTTTTCGCTCCCAAACATACACTGCATTTGTTGGATTCTATTCAGAGAAGAGCTGTTCGTCTGATTAGAGATCCGGAACTGACCGGCGGCCTTGATTCGCTGGAACATCGAAGAACGGTTGGCGACTTGAGCCTATTCTGCAAGTATTTTCATGGAAAGTGTTCGGAGGATGTGGTCCGTTTAATTCCTCCCAGAGCGGCGTATGTTGGAAACGTCACGCTGATCCTTCACATATATATGAGGTTCAGCTTGTTACTCCTCGTACAACGCTTTTCAAGCAGTCTTTTATATGGAGAACATCATCCCTTTGGAATAATTTGCCCAGGACTGTGTTTCCCACCGATTACAATTTACAGCGATTCAAGAACAACGTAAATCGCTTTTTCCGCACACGTGTCGCTCCTGTAGCGCTTTAGGGACCTCCCTGCAGCACGTGTGCTAGACCCATAAAAAAAGACTTTTATATAGAGAACCTCATTTATTTGGAGTGATTTGCCCAGGACAGTGCTTCCCACCAAGTACAATTTAGAACGTTGCAAGACTAACCTGAATCGGTTTTTTTTCAGCACAAGCGTGCATTTTAGGGATTTATCTGCAGCACGTGTGCTATACGCATAAAAAAAAATAAACAAAAATAAAAGCAATCTTGTTTCAGTACGCTAAGACCTTATCGTATGCTTAGATCTATGCAAATTCAGTTAGACAACTATATGCAGCTTTGAAAGCAATTTATTCTGATCAAAGTCAACTTTAAGAGAAAACTCTCGCAACACTTTCATGTAAATTGGAACAATTTTTAAGCAAAAATAACGTCGTAAAGTTTTCCGGCCATGCAGGAGATAACGAGCATTTCTAAAATCAATACTTTAGATAAGCTATTATCCATCAAATTAATTTCTTTGCCTCTATAATTATCTTAAATATTCAAAAAAGACAACATCCAAAATGCACTGTTACTGTTATTCAGGAAATAACATATATCTTATAAAACGTCTTGTTTTTGTGAAGACTACATGGAAACTTCTGTTCACACAGGGCGACAAATAATTTTTTAGACATTTTTTTTTTATCTTGTTTTATTATTCGACATATGAAGTGACCTCCCACAGGGTAGTGTGCTTGCACCCACTCTGTTTAACATTTACACCAATAACCAGCCAACCTTTCCAGATACTAGAAGATTCTTATACGCAGACGACCTAGCAGTCAGCACTCAGAGCGATAATTTCTTGGCGGTAGAGATGACTCTAACTAACTGCCTTGACTCGCTGATCCCCTACTACAAAGAAAACTGCCTCCAGCCCAATCCCAGTAAGACCTCTTCCACTTAAGAAACAAAGATGCCAACTATAAGCTGAAAAGTACTTGGAAGGACCAGGATGTAACTTTCTCCAGACAACATAACCACCTATCCGGACGTCACTCTAGACAGAACCCTGTCGTTCAAGCAACATATAGAGCCAACGAGCACTAATGTAACCACTAGGAATAATCTTCTACAAAAAATTGTAGGATCTAAGTGGGGCGCTAATCCACACACAGTCCGCTCCAGTGTCCTTGCACTATGTTACTCTGCTGCTGAAAATACATCTCCAATCCGGGAGTGATCAGCTCATGCTTCTAAGCTGGATGTCGCACTCAAAATCACTACAAGCTAAGTTAAGCCACGACTGATTGAGAATGATTCAGCTTCACGACCTTGGCCGTCGCGTCGGTAATATTTGAATATTTAAGCCAATTGATGTTGTGGACATTAAAGTCGCCCAGGATGGCAATTTCGGCATTTGGATAGTTAATTTGTAAATGATCGAGGGTGTCTGCAAGAGAAGCGAAAAGTGTTCTAAAGTTAGTATCACTTGGTGGTCGTTAGAGGCTACAGATGAACCTTGTGGTTTGTTGAGTCGTTATTTTTAACCACATAACATCAAAGTTTGGGGGCTCCAGAGCCTCTTGTCGCTGCTAAGAGACGTCGTTTCTGACAAAAAGATAGATTTTAAAGTTACGCCTAAATCGGGAATAGAAGTTGTACCCAGGATAAAAATAGTGCACTGTGCTGGTTGATGAACTGACCTTGGTTTCACAGAGAGCAAGTACATAAGGTTTATTTGATTACTGGTGTTGGTGCACTGAATTTATGTTCGAGTTTAACCTCGTATGTTGCAAAAAATCTATTTTAAAATTAAGATCTCTGCATGTCGACGCCCCTGGACCAGCTCCCACTCGGAGATTTGAAAGGGGGGGCTATTTTACCTCCGGAATTTTTTGTATCCAGTTGCCTCATCATGCTATTTGGTCCCACAGTCCGGGACATCGGCACAGCCACGAAACGATAAGCAACTTCACGCAGCCTAAGCCGATGCGATGGTATCGCACTCGGCGATGCTAATGGGATCTGAACATCTACCATCTAGGTTGTTCTTTAAGTCGCCTTCTATGACAGGCAGAACGTACCGGGGGAGATATTCTCTCCCTCCCACCTCCCCAGGAGGGGCTGTATATAGAATTCTCATCACATATCGATAAAGCTCTTAATACTTGTGAGTTGATATCAAATACTTTGTGATTAGGATGATGGGGAGAATTAATATTCAGATATCTACTGATATGGGTAAACCGTGTAAACCGAATATATCAACATGCCATTATTTTTCCTTTGACCAGTACATCTAGAAAAGGAAGGGTATACTATTGTAAATTTTATATTTAATTGTTGCTGATTGATTCATTCGGATTTTCTTTATAATTAGGTCAGATAACAACTTTGTCGCCAACATATTTACATTAAAACTTTGGTTTTAAAGAAGCTCAGCTTCCATAAAAACATTCACTACCACAAGATATAGTGGAGAACCCGTGGCTGTTCCTGACGTGTTTGTTAAATGTTCCTTGGAAATGTATTAACCGGTGGCGACGCGACGGTCGGTTAGACCAGAAATAGACCAGAATGCCTTACCTCGATCGGTACCCTTATCTCAAATAGCACGAGACATTTTCAAGCAAGTCGTACCGAAAGGTCCTATCTCGGTCGATGTAGCGACGTAAAGCATACTATTTTCAGCAATACTTGCTCTCGTGATGAAACTTATCGGGCCTTACCACTTAACACTTATCGGTGTGTCACCACCTGACGACGGGAAACTGCACATGCGCGAGGTGGTGTATTACGGTAGCAGCTCTGAGAGTTGGTAAGCGGTGGTGCTGAAGGCGGTGGTGGCTTGCACATCTTGTGACCCTATGTCAAGCTTCTCTGGAATCGCAGCAGGTGGTCTTCGTTTTAATTCCGATCCAACGCTGGTTACGCGGTTAACTACTGTAGGCTTAGTGCGTGTGCACCACTCGTTACGTTTGTTACTTGGTGAGCTTATAGTATAACAGGAAGGTAATGCGTCGGTAGGGTGGCATGTACAGGGTGAGCCAACGATAGAGTAAAGTTCATTATCTCAGTTGTTTCGGGAATGACGAAAAAATGTTAAATACAATAGTTTTAGGGAATGTTAAGGTGCTCAGTTTAAAATTATTTTTTAGTATACAGGGTACTTCAAAAAAGTGTGGCAGATATAAAATATGTTTTTTTAAATGGAACAATCTATTTTCTAATTTATTTTTGAATTCTGCGCAAAATTTTATAACTTTTTTTATTAATAATATTCAAATACTACCGATGAACAAGGTCGTGAAGCCGAATCATTTTAAATCAGTTGTGGCTTAACTCAGCTTATAGACGAACGAACACGGATCCCTGATCGAGACGGGAAGTTCGCCAGTCTTCTTGATCTGTTTTTAACCACCAATCAGGAGATTTACACGGTCAGCGTAAATCCGCCATTAGGATCTTCCGACCATAAACTATTATCGACATCGAGTATCCTACCAATCAGTGACAGAGAGGCGCCTAAACCGCACAAGATTTGGCACTACAAATCTGCTAAATGGGAAGATCTCATGGAATATTTTCGAACTTTCCCTTGGTTAGACGTTTGTTTTCGATCCGATGACCCATCTGACTGCGCTAAGGAGGTTTCCGATGTTATTTTGGCCGGTATGGAGGCTTACATTCCTTTTTCGAAGAAATGCCCTTCCAACGGCAAGCCTTGGTTTGACCGAAAATGCAAAGAAGCTATTGCTTCTAAACATCTTGCATACCGACATTGGCGTGAAAATCCTAACACCATAAATCATAACACCTTTGTTCGTGCCAGGAAACAGATGCAAAGAAATTATCGACGAAACCAAGGAGGCACACAATCAACGGATTAGAAACAAACTTCTCGCTTGTCCCAACAATTCCAGGTCCTTTTGGTCAGTCGCTAAGGCAGTTAGTCAAAATTTCACCAAAATCCACCATACCACCACTCACACGGCCAGATAATTCTATTGCAACGACACCTGTTGAGAAAGCGAACTTGTTGGCTGAACTCTTCACTTCACATTCTACTGTCGATTTCCAGGGAAAAACACCACCTAATATTCCCATTGTGCAGTCAAGGATGCCCGATATTGTCTTCAGGCAGCGTATCATACAACGTATTTTGATGAAGCTAGACACCAAAAAGGCTTCTGGCGCTGACGGAATACCTGCCATAGTTCTCAAAAACTGTGCGAGGGAACTAACACCAGTTTTCTGTAGACTTTTCAATCTATCTTACAGAAAGGCAATATTTCCTTCCTGCTGGAAATGTGCCACAGTTCAGCCAATACCTAAAAAAGGCAAGAAGACCTTGCCAAGTAACTACCGACCAATCGCACTGCTTTCAATAATATCGAAAGTCATGGAAAAGGCTATCAATCAGCATCTTCTAAAATAACTTGAAGGATTCAACATTATTAGCGATCACCAATAAGGCTTTCGTAAAAATAGGTCAACAGGAGATCACCTGACTTATGTAACACATGTTTGGAACAACGCAATTGAACACTTTGGAGAATCTCGAGCGGTTGCTCTTGACATATCCAAGGCATTCGACCGTGTTTGACACGATGGGCTGTTGGCTAAGCTACTTTTTTATGGTATGTCTGAAGGGTTCTGTTTGTAGCTCTCATGTTTCCTCAGAGAGCGGTCTTTGCGAGTGGCTGTCGACGGATTTCTTTCTAACATCTTCATTATCAACGCCGGTGTACCCAAGGCTCCATACTGTCTCCTACTCTCTTTCTCATTTATATTAACGATCTGCTGGAAAAAAGACCGAGAATTATAGCTTTACAGATGACAGTACACTTATCTCTTCATTCACTTTGAACGCTCGGGCATCGGCTACTCAGACGAATATCCGCAGACAGCAGGAAGTCATTCAACTTAACAAAGACCTGGAAGAAATTCTATGTTGGGGTGACAGTAACCAAGTGGAATTTAAGGCTCCAAAAACCCAGGCGGCAGTTTTTTCTAAAAAAACAGTTAACGTTGCTGAACCCGACATAGTTATGTCGGGGCACTCCATTCCTCTAAAATCGTCACTCAATTTGTTGGGCGTTAATTTGGGAGCAAATATGTCCTGGCATGAACATGTTGCAGGCATAGCTAGGAGAGCTTCTCAGAAGTTGGGAATATTATTTCGAACCAGAAAGCTTTATACTTCACAACAACTGTTAATTCTTTACAAAGCTCAAATTCAACCAACTATGGAATACTGCTCCCATGTTTGGGGCTCCGCTCCCAAACATACACTGCATTTGTTGGATTCTATTCAGAGAAGAGCTGTTCATCTGATTGGAGACCCGGAACTGACAGGTGGCCTTGATTCGCGGAACATCGAAGAACGGTTGGCTACTTGAGCCTAGTCTACAAGTATTTTCATGGAAAGTGTTCGAAGGATGTGGCCCGTTTAATTCCTCCCAGAGCGGTGCATGTTGGAAGTACACGTCACGCTAATACTTCACATCCGTATGAGGTTCAGCTTTTTACTCCTCGTACAACGCTTTTCAAGCAGTCATTTATATGGAGAACATCATCCCTTTGGAATAATTTGCCCAGGACTGTATTTCCCACCTAGTACAATTTTAAGCGATTTAAGAACAACGTGAATCGCTTTCTCCGCAGATGCGTCGCTCCTGTAGCGCTTTAGGGACTTCCCTGTAGCACGTGTGCTAGACCCATAAAAAAAAATGTTATATTCCTGAACCTAGTAGTTTTTCTAATATTTCAATATTTTAAAGAAAATACTAGTTTTCAATTTTGTAAAAAATTGCCTGTAGCTCCATTGTTTCTGAGGATGGAATACTCATAATTAGTACGAGTATTATTCTATAGAGATGAAAAAAAAGATATATGGAGAGAAATTTGAGTTAGGTCAAGGTATTCAAAATAAATTTATGCATTTCGACTATTTTAAATTGAAAAATCTCAAATTTCTTGAATGGCACACCCTGTATATTATTATTTTTTCTGATAGATTTGACAAAACCCTCCAACTTTTATTAAGTATGTCATACATATTCCGATAGTTTTCGATTTATTTTGAATTTTTCAATTTTTACCCTTGTTTTTCATACACTTACGCTATAACGTCATACTTGCCAAGACAAAAACAAAAATGTAGGCATTGTCAAATTTTGACATGTCTATTAACCAAGTAAAAATAGTTTAATTTGTTGTAGTAAGTGACATATAAAGGTAATAGTTATGGATTTTCCTGAAAATGAATTAATTGATATCGTTTATATACTTGAAGTGAAGTACCCTAATATACGTATATCATCTAGAAAATCTTTTCAGTGCTTTGTAGAACGGTTTGATGATAGTGGTAGCGTTAAGTATACGAAACGGAAAGAAATGGAGATTTTACTTCATGTTGCAGATAACCCCCAGATTAGCAGCCGTCAACTAACTGACTTATCTGATACATCCCAATCTGCGGCTAATCGCACCACGAGAAAATACAAGTATCATTCCTTTCATATGGAACTACACCAAGAACTTCAAGACCGTGATTTTGAACAACGAGTAAACTTTTGTTCCACCATGAATAGAACAATAGAGGCCGATCCAAATGTTTTATCCAAAATAATGTTTTCTGATGAAGCTACTTTTCGCAGTAATGGAGCAGTTAACAACCATAACATGCATTATTATTCAACAGTTAATCCATTTTAGGTCCTGGAAGTTCAAAACCATTGGTCGCTTAATGTATGGTGTGGAATATTAAATTTTCGAATTATTGGTCCACATTTTTTCCGCAAACCGCTTAACGGGCCTAGATATCTAATTTTTTTGCTAAACAAATTACTCCAGCTTCTTGAAGAAGTTGATAACTTTGAAAGGGAACAAATGTGGATTCAACAAGACGGACCTCCTGGATGGATTCATTCAGTGGCCCCCTCGATGACTCGTGACTTAACACCTTTAGACTTCTTTATGTGGAGCTACATTAAAGATCATGTTTATGTGAATCCCCTTATAACACCAGTAGATATGGAAAATAGGATACGGGATGCGTGCAGGACAATAACGCCCTTTATGCTAAGAAAAGTGAAGGAAAATATAGTAAAACGACTAAACATGTGTATTCAAGTAGACGGGCATATTTTTGAATATTTATTACGTCATAATAATTAATCATTAGATAAGGTAACTATATTAAAATTATTATTAACTATTTGTTTATGTTTTCACAATAGGAAACAAGGGTACAAGTTTAAAAATTCAATATAAATCGAAAAACTATCAGAAATAGGTATATGAAATACTTAATAAAAGTTAGAGGGTTTTGTAAAATCTATCAGAAAAAAAATAATATATAGGGTGTGCCATTTAAAAAATGGGAGACTTTTCAGTTTAAAATAGTCGAAATGCATACATTTATTTTGAACACCCTATAGCATCTAACTCAAATTTCGTTACATATGTCTTTTTTTTCATCTCTATAGAATGTCCGTACCAATTATGAGTATTCCACCTTCAGAAAACAATGGCGCTACTGGCGATTTTTTACAAAATTAAAAATTTAGTATTTAAAAAAAAGATTGAAATACTCGTATTAGAAAAACTACTAGGTTTAGGTATATAATATTATTCATTAAGAAGTTATAAACTTTTATGCGGAATTTAAAAATAAATTAGAAAACAGGATATTCCATTTAAAAAAAAACATATATTATATCGGCCACACTTTTTTGAAGTACCCTGTATACTCAAAAATAATTTTAAACTGTGCACCTTAACATTCCCTAAAACTATTGTATTTAACATTTTTTCGTCATTCCCGAAACAAATGAGATAATGAACTTTACTCTATCGTTGATTCACCCTGTAGAATGGAGTAGAAAAGTCGGTCCTTTGGGTTAGCTTCATGTTTTGTCGGTATTAGTTAATCAGCCGGTGTCTCACAAAGAGAAGAATATTGGTAGCATGGACTCGCAGCAATCCATCCTAACTGCCAGGAATTGGGTGCAGCAAGAAAAAGCATACTGGTCTCCCGGGTCTGCAGTATACCGCTAGATATGTATTAGATAGAAATGAGCTGGTGGTCTCACGGGACTGCAGCTAGACCGCCCTATTTGTCGGGAAGTGACGTGGAGTCGTATGTCTGTTGTGTCGAGAGAAAGGATCTATGTTTCTCTCGGTCAGTCGATCAGTCTGACATACTTACAAGCTCTCACGTAAAATAAAAGGATATATAAAAAAGATTGAATACTGCAACGTTGTATCGAGTTGTCTGCTTGGCCGCTACTTGGCGGTGTCTGCTCATCTCTCAGGTTCCTGGTCTCCTTAACGGATCAAAAGATTGGCTGGTTCTGACCGTTTCAGTGTACCTAACGGTATTTGGCTCGGCGTGCTACTATGGTGTGGAAATAATAGTGATCCGAGGCGCGGTTGGAAAATTACAAAACCGATTGTCCACGTTTCTATCGAAAGATTTTATGAATAAATTAATACGGGTAGTTTCATAGTTAATTGTTAAAACAAGAATTAACCTTTTCGGATATAGAATACAGAAGATAGATTCGGTATGCATATTGCCCCTGAAAAATTAAGTAACTTCGTTGCAAGACCTCAAACATATTTCTATTAAATCATCCAAAAATGACGAATATCTCTAATGTTCAACGTCAAAATTGACAGGAATATCTCCACAGTCAAATTTTATAATTTTAAACCTTTTAATAAAATGTGAATTATTAATAAATGAAAACTAGTTTTTCTCTGTGGGCGGATTTTGTAGATATAAAAGATACTCCACCGCAAAACGAAGCCGGCTCTCTGGCATTAGAGAGCCGGCTTCGTTTTGCGGCGACGTTTCGTTACACCTGTAAGTCTTTCTGTAAAAAAAGCTATATTTTTTTTGATGTAGTCTCCGCCAATATATGAAATTTTCAGGATATTTTCAATAATGAAATTATTTATATTAATTACTAATTATAGAGTTAATTAAAATTAGCAAATAATTAATTGGTAATATAATATTTAAAGCAGCGAAGTAATTAAGTAGCTGGTTAACGGCTCAACTCAAATATTGATTTTAGCCTGCCCTCGTTGATCTTATCTAGTCGAGAAGCTTAACAATGCTATTTTTGAATAAAAACGGTTTCAATTTACATGAAAGTGTCGGAAACATGTTCCTTTAAAGTTAAACTTTATTAAAATAAATGGCTTTCAGAGAGATAGATAGTTGTCTAACTGAATTTAGATAAACTTTAAAAAGCGTACGGACTGAACTTCACAGTACATAAGGGAGAGTTATTTGGATTAGGTTCCTTTTCTTATTTTGCTTCATTTTAAGTTTATTTAGAGCTTATTATTAAAAATCTCTACAGAGGGTAAATCTTACAAGCTTGTTATAACTAATTTTATAACTTTCGTTTGAAAATAGTATAGTTATGTTAGTTTAGTTTTCAAGATTGTCATTTGGCCAGTAGTTATATGGAATCATAATTTGTTATGAATATATTGCCAATTTTTTTTCTATTAGAGCAGAGCACACGTGCTGTAGGAAAATCCCTAAAACGCTATTCAAGAGACATAAGTGCAGAAAAAGCGTTTTACGTTGGTCGTAAATCGCTGCACATTGTGTTTGGTAGGAATCACAGTCATGGTCTTATTATTCAAAATCAGATTCTTTTATTAACCAAGTTGATTACATCTGGTAACATTGGTTTCATCATAGAATAAATTAAAATAGAAATAATGTATAAATACGCATATAACTATAACTACCATCAAAACACAAATGTAACTACAAATACATAGATAGTCGCATACACACATACCTAAGTAAATAAGGATAAAAATATAATAAAACAATATATAAACAAAATATTAATGTCAAAACATAGAAATAAGTACAAATAAATAGATAGTCGCACACATACCAGTAAATAGGTATAAGAATATAATAAAATAATAAATAAACAAAATATCGCACAGAAACAGAGGCATGATGTATCTTACTATCCGACTCATACACGCATCTGCACCATCGGACTGATTTAGGCGCCTGCCCCCTGCATTATATTAAATTCAAATTTTAGATTCATCACAAGTTACAACTGCCTTCGCTGGATAAAATTCTAAAGGGATGAGATACTCCATATAAAGGAATTATTGAAAAGTATGGTGCGAGGAGTGACAAGCTGAACTTTATAAGAATGTGTTGTAGTGGTGCAACATATATTCTTAGGATGCAGCAATCTAGGCGAAATTAACTGTACCACATCCGTCGAGCATATTCCATGAAAATATTTATGGAATAAACAAATCGCGAACCTTTCTTTTATGCTTTAAGGAAACAAGCTAGATGGTGAGTTCTGGTTCCTCAATGAGGTGAATAGCTCTCTTCCGAATAGAATTTACCAAATGCAGCGAATGTTTAAGAGGAAGGCCTCAAAGTTAACTGACTTTGAGCTATGCAGATGATTATAAGTCATCGTGAAGTGTAAAGATTTCGAGTACAAAATATTATTCTCAGCTATTCCCAGAATCCAGATTGGTTTCTTTTAGGATTATCTTAGATTGGGCTCTCTTTCTCTTAAATTCTATAAAGTTTTCTGGAGCTGATCTGCGTTTGAATATGTTTAGAGCTTTTTCCCTATCTCTTATAGCCCTGGAACACTCACTGGACCACCATGGGACTGAAATCTTGTTTTTGTATTGATTGCTAAACGGAAAAAAAGGGGAAAATTGAAATATGTCACAGATATAGGAATTGATGGCCTAATCACAGCCGTGTAGTTTTGAAAGCTAAATTTTGACTTAAGAAGTTAGTTTTGGTAGCACCAGGTATTGACGGAGTTTCCACCTTACTCCTGAAGAACATGCCCAGAAAGGCTGTGCTGCAGTTTATATATATATATATATATATATATATATATATATATATATATATATATATATATATATAATAAATGCAGTGGTGCAACTAAAACCGGGCAAAAAAAACCCCGGTTTTAGTTTTTTTTTTCGCCCCTCAATGTGCTGAAGAAAGTCACGGAGAAGATAATACTCAATAAGTTAAATACCATTTACAAAATAGAAAATAAATGATCAGAACATTTTGAATTCCGCGGCGGGCAGAGCACCGTTCTGCTAATCGTAAAAGTATTACAAGACGCATTAGACAAAATTAATATTCAGTAGATCACCGTTGCGCTTGCCTTGGATATCCAAAAGGCATTTAACAGGATTTGGATTAATGGGCTATTTTATAAGCTAATTACATTACACAAACTACCATTGTACATTTTAGCATTGTTACACAGCTACCTGGTTAGGAGAGAGTTTAGAGTAAGTGTTGGAGACTCCTTATCATTGGACAAATATACGAAGGCAGGCGTTCTGCAAGGTTTAGTTTTATTACCAAAACTATTCAACTTATATATAATTGATCTTCCCAAATACCCATCAACTAAAATAGGATTATTTTCAGATGATGCGCTAATTTACGCGCATTCATACTATGCAAGCTTTGCTAGAGCGCACATCTGCAAGCATTTAACTAAATTACTTGCATGTCTAAAACTTTGGCAGATCAAGCTAAATGAATCTAAATGTGAAGGAATAAGTTTAGCTAGAGAATTCACCAACAACAAGATAAACTTACCTATTTAAATAAATGATACTCAAATATCATTCAGAAACAAGCTGAAATATCTGGGTGTCATTATTGATTCAAGATTAAGATTTTACTTACATGTAAGCCACACACTACAAAAGGCTTTTTTAGCCACACAAAATTTATATGCACTTATAGCACCTAACTCACACATGGATCCAATAAATAAATTGATGGTCTACAAAGAAATAATAATACAAGTAGTAATGTATGCCGCACCAATATGATGCAGCATATCCAACACAAAAACGGAACGACTACAACGTACACAAAACCACATATTAAAATGCATTACATCCACTGGATGATACATAATAATCAACAAACTACACCAAATGTCTAACATGTATATGATAAGACAATATAGAGAAAATATATCTAATAAATTAGAAAAATATTACCCACAAATCTCTACTCTAACAAGTAACATCAAACAAACTAGACAAAAAAATGAACCAAAGCATAAACCATGATACTCCAGATTACCCGTTTATTTCGAGGATCCATCTATCTATCTATTTATCTATCTAATAAACCTTCTTCCATCCAGTGTCGGATATAGGCCTTCCCTTCCTTTTTCCATCCCCGTCGATTCTGCGTCTTTCTGATCCAACTTAAACCAACCGTTCTTTTCCTCTCGATCTTTGTCCCAACCATGGCCTCCATTCTTGTGTTCTTTTATCTCTCATATTGTTATCTCATTGAGTGACCTGCCCATCTCCATTTTAAACCTGCTACCTGTTCTCTTACATCCATCATTTTGGTCTTGTATCTTATACTTTCGTTTCTGATTCTGTCTTGTAATTTTATATTTTACTTAGTTGCTCCATCATCTTTTTAGTCAATGTCCATGTCTGGGCCGCGTAGGTGAAAACCAGTAGAATGCTCTGATCAAATACCATCTTTCTTCGAGGATCCGTAATCCCAATAAAAATTGACCAATTTACTTAAAATCAACAAAAAATACAGTAAAATAAACAAAAACATGAACAGTAAAAGAAAAGTATCAACGGGTAAGCAGATAACACCAGAACTTATTAGGATAAAATTAGACTTAAATGTAAATAGTGTAATTTAAACTAATTGTTAAGTGTTTAAAGTCAAATAATAACGAAATATATAGTGTACAGTGAATTTAAAATAATGAATATATAACAAATAAGATAAACGTTGTAATATACTGTAAGTAAATAAATAACAAGTGAGTTATTTATTTACATAGGATAGGATAGATAGTACATAGAAATGAAAAATAAAGAGAGTGAAAATATGAATATATGGGGACAAGAATGAAAATACCACAATATTTTCAACAAACCAATAAGTGAAGTTATCTTGATAAAACTCAGTACCTGATAAAATCAAGATGGATTTTTTTCCTTTCATAACTTTTCCCGGTAAAAACAAACAAATAAATCAACACCACAAATAAAAACAAAAACAACAAAATCCCACCGAACAAAGATAAAAAGGAACTAAAGATGTAAATCTGAAGTGATTGGGAATAATTAAAAAATCATTGAGCAAACCCACTCAAAAAAGGTGAAACAACAAGCCTGCCGAAAGGTATTTTAAACAAATGAATGTGGATGTATTACAAATTTTATTCGTTAGACTTAGAACTAGTAAGCTCAAATGGTATAAATGATTAATAATAAAGATATATTTTGAACTTTAACTAGTTAGTTTTTTTTTGGGGGGGGGGAGCGTGAAATCGGAAATGAAAAAAAAATTCAAGGGAGTGGGGTGTCAAATGAAATCTTGTGAAAATCCGATTTCAAAAATATATTTTTCTTCTTAAAGTGCCTATTCCGTTCGAATGTTGGCAATCATTCTGGCTATTATTACTTTATACACTACAGCTCCATAAAGACCGGTAGTATTTGTTGAGAACCAATTTCGCAGATTGTCTAGCCAGGAAATACGTCTGCCACCTGGTCCCCTTTTACCAAATACCTTTCCTTGGAGTATTTGCTGCAGTAATCCATATCAGTAGGAATTTCTCATTATGTGTCCTAAATATTCCAGTTTTCCTACTTTAACAGTTTCCATAATTTTTAATTCCTTTTTCATGCGACGTAAGATATCCTCTTTGGTAATATGGTCAGTATAAGGAATTTTCAAAATTCAGCGACATAACCATAATTCAAATGCCTCAAGTTTCTTAGAAGTGGCTTCAGTCGGCGTCCTCAATTTTATTGCTGAGCTTTTCGATACAGCAACGAATTTCCTGCGAATATTTTCATTGATCGTTTATCATGGTAGCTAGATATGAATTTTGTGGAGTTCTTTGTATTTGTTGATTGTTAACCATCAACAAGGTTACAGAATTTCAACTATTTTGTGATGTTGGACTCTATCAAAGGCCTTTTGGTAGTCGATTAGGCACAAATATACGTCACAATTGACGTCTCTATATTGCTGAATCAAAACCTGCATAAAAAACAAGGCCTCTCTGGTTTTCATGGTATCGCGAAAACGGAATTATGTAGCTGACATGTTTTCTTCACACAACTTGTATATTCTTCTGTGAATAATTTTCAGAAATGTTTTTAAAAGATGGCCTATGAGGTTAACTGTTGGATATTCTCCACATTTTTTAGCGTCTGCATTTTTTAGGATGGTTATAAACTCAGAGTTTAACCAGCTTTCTGGTATTTTGCCTAAACCATAGATTTTATTGTAGATCACCGTAAGCCACTTAATCCCATTCTCATCTAAGAGCTTAAGAAACTCTCCATGAAATTCATCGGAACTGATGGCTTTTCCATTTTTTAGCTGATTTATTGCAATGCACAATTCACCGGTGGTAATAACTGTGTAATATATCTTGCCATATCTTCTCTTTTTTATCTATAACAACGTTTCCTTGATGATCTATTAAACGTCCATTTGATTTCGTTCTCCGTTCACCAATTAAGTCTTTGATTTTTTGATAGATATTAAAGCTATCATATTTTCCCTGCAACTCCTCTGTCTCTTTACGCCTTTTACCATTCCATCTATCTTTAGCTGTTCGAATTTTTCTCTGTAGTTGTATGTCTAGTCTGCTAAATTCTCTTTTGTTACCTCTGTTTTTGTGTAACCGTCTTTCCTCCGTTAGTCTTAGACTGTCATCTGTCATCCATTCCTTCCTTTTATGTGTTTGTTCCATAGTTTGATACTTATTCTTTAGCAGATTCTATGTCTTCGGTTAGATCTGTGTCTCGGAGTTCTTTATTAAGATCTTTTTTAATTACGTTTGTTACATTTTCCTCTTTAAGTTGCCGCAATCGTATCTGTTTTTCTGTTTTCTTTTCAACTTTTTCAAGATAATTCTTAGGGGGTCACAATGCCCTACCAGGGCATTGTGACCCGAGTTTATATCAGCACTGGGATATGTTTTGACAGATACAACTATTTCTAAAACGTTTATTCTCTAGCATATAGTCTATTTGATTCTGGTAATATGGTCTGGTGAGTCTAGTGGGAACTTCCATGTGTATAACATTCGTGGTGGTAGGTTGAAGAAGGTGTTAATGATAACATATTTCTTCACTGAAAATGTTTAGTCGTTCGCCCCTTTTGTTTTTTTTTTCACCTAGACCATATGGTTCCACGGATGTTTCTGACCTACTCCTTCAAATCTTGGCGTTGAAGTCTCCCATTGTGACTGTCAAGTCTCGTTTTAGTATTAATTTTAGGACTTCTGCTATTTGCTAGTAAAATTGCTCAACCCCGTCATCCTGTTTATCTGCAGTGGGAGCATATATTTGTATGACGTTAAGAGGAACAGGTTTCGTTCTTATTTGGACGAGCATGATTCTGTCTGAAATAGGCGTAAAATTTGTGACGCATTGGTTTGTAGCTTTCTCAACTATAACTCTCACTCCATACTCACGTTTATTTTCGGCCGATCCTGAATAGTACATTTTATAATTTTCCATGCTACAGTAACTTGAATCTGGCCATCTTACTTCGCTTATTCCCATACTGGATATGCCAAGTCTTTTCATTTCTAGGATCGCATTATGAGCTTTTCCTGCCTGGTAAAAATTTTTTACGTTCTAGGTGCATATTTTGATGTTTTTCAATGTTTTCTTTTCTGATTTAGCAGCGTTCAAAAATATATATGATGTAATACTCGCGTAAAGTTTTTTTTTATAATATTTTTAAGCAACTGCCAAAAATCGCAATCCCAAACTATCTCTGAAAGTACTAAGCAAAAAATTTCGAAAAAATTCCGGAATGTTTTCCATAAGGTGTGGATTGAATCAAAATTATCACAATTACCTTTGATAATTTATTTGATATGTAAGAATAAAGATCGAAAACAAACTCTGTTCGATATATGTTTCGTACTTGTAAGTCCCCATCCTGTTTAATAAAAAATGTTATTCACTGTATAGATTAAAGTGTAAACACACAAGCACAGTAAGGATCTAAGATAATTATTGTGGGAGATTTTGACATAATTTTTTTGGAATGTGTTAATAATAGTCTATCCACCAATTTAAATAGTATTAGGCTTATACAAATAATAAAAGACCCTAGTTCTACTAGAGACATAACCTTGATAGACAATGTGTCTTTTTCTAACGATCTACAATTTTATGTTATAGAAAGTTTATTAAGCCGTCACAACCAAGTTTAAATCCGAATCCTAGATGCTGATTTTTGAAAACTCACTTGGTGTGTGCTTTGTGAAGTCACTGATCATTTTATACCTCCGTAAAAAAAATTTTTATTTCAAAGGCAAACACGGTACTGAACACTAATTGTGCAAATCCGACTTGCACTTGGCCGTTTTTTTTTTAACTAATGTTGTAACATTCATTTTTTCCTAGATTTTAAGAGTATGTAATGTTACTGATTTTTCGCTTTATATTGTACTTCTTTTCATCTTTGTATCGAGCAGTGTATTACACTGGAATGTCTAGTCGCTCGTCGTACAATGTGCAGTGCGGGTTTCCGACCGAATCTATCGAATTCGTAGTACGCCGGGATTGGTGAAATGTTTGTTTCCCGGAAATCGCCATTTTAGAGACAGAGTTCTCACGGCTTATTTAAGGGTCCGGAGAGCGCGGATCTTGGCTTACTTCCACCAAGCCGCCGAGAGGCTTAGTACCATCAAGCCGCCGTGATGGCTTTTTTTTCCATCGAGCCGCCGAGAAGGCTTATTCTCATCAAGCCGCAGCCAGGCTTTATCCATCAAGCCGCAATAGAGGCTTCTGACAATATTTTCGAGAGCCAAATTAAGTACGAGTTTTTAACGTAAAGCCGTAGTGGGCTTAGTGTGTTTTTTCTACATGGAGTAGCCAAAGTAGGCTCTTCTCATAAGTGATGGAATGTGTGAAAGCGGTTTTGTGTTCAATTTAAGGCCAAGAAGCCCGTAGGAAAACCGTAAGTCACCAGAACATACATCAGTAGATCTGTTTCCCGCAAATAAGTGTTATAACAGCAATTTGAACTGATAAATCGTGAAGTGAATATCACGACTCTCCGATTTCGGGTGTAGTAAAGTTTTAGAAGTAAAATGTCTGATTTAGGAACTCTAATTTTAATAACTACTGTTTAGGCTAGAATTTTTGTAATTCTTAAAACTGCAAGGGTTGGAACTTTTATTTTAAAATCATGAATAAATTTTCTTTTTGTTGATTAAAGCTAGTGTTTCACTGTACACCTATCTTTCTTTTCAGGATAAGAAGGGTTGTACTAGACTAATTCTTTTTAGTAATAACTGTATAACACTTCAGTGTTTTTTTCATTTTTTTAGCTGAAGTTAGATCCTTTCTATTTTAAAATGAATGGTGCCCAAAAAAAAAATAGTACAATTAAAGTTTTTAACCATAAAAAAATAATTCCAAAAAGACGTACAACAATTATCTCTTACCCATATTTCTCTACCAAGGAAAAGTGAGCTAGTGTTTGTTTAATTTCTTTAGTTCTTTTAAAATCTTTATTCACTCAATTCATTCTCAGAAATTAAAAAGGGGCCGCAAGAAAATTGCGCTCAAGCGTGGGACAAACAACTTTTCACAGGGTACAAAAAATGACGCCACAAAGTGCGGGCAAGTTAACACGTTACAATGTGTTAAAGAAAGAAATTCTTGTCTCTCTTTCTTTCTTTCTCTTATATCCTTTTACCCCGCCGGGTGTCGGATAATAATTTGTCTATGTATCTACAATCGTAGATTCTATTATTTTTATCCAGTCCTACTTATCCCTGTCCATTAACCTTTTTGTTCACTTCTTCTATCGTTTTCCCCTTTGCTTTTCCCATCTTTTCTATGCCCCTAATCCAAGTTAGACTTGATCTTCCCCTTTTTCGCTTCCTTGCTGTTTTCATTTCCAGTATTCTTTTTGGTATTTCGTCGCTAGTCAGCCTAAGTACATGCCCATACTATTGTAATTGCTTTTTCTTAATTTTTTTATTATTGACTCGTTTCCCTCTAACTTCTTCGTTTTTGAGGTGGTTCAGGTTAGTCTTTCCTGCTATCTTCCGGAGATGTTTCATTTCTGCTGCAATCAGTTTAGGCCTATGTTTTTGTTGTATTCTCCAAGTTTCACTTCCATATAATATCAATGGGTTCACTATTAAATTATATGTTCTTAATTTTATTCCTAAGGTGATTTCCTTTTTCCCAAAAATTTTCCTGTTTAGCGAATAATATATATTGTTTGCTTTTTTAATTTTATTGGCTATTTCAAGTTCTTTCTTCCATCATTTTCTGTTATACTTCCTAGATATTCCATGGTGGTCACTTCGTCCAGGGCTTCGTTCTTATACGTTATATTATTTTGTCCTTGCACTTCCCTTTTATTTATATACGTTATTTTGCTTTTTCCTACATTTACCTCCATTTTCAGCTTTTCTATTTCTTCTATGCATATATCTATCAATTTTTGCATTTTGGTGTCTTCGTCCGCTATAAGCACTAGGTCATCGATATATAATAAGCTGATTGGCATCATATTTCCATATCCCACTGTAGTCTGTAGTTTGGATGTTCTTTGTCTCGTATTGTTGAGTAGTCTATCCATTACTATTATAAAAATATACGGACTCAAACTGTCTCCTTGCTTTATACCCATTTTAATTGCAAATGTTTCTGATTTATTTCCAATTACTTGCACTTTTGCTCGTGTGCCTTCTTGTGTTGACTTTTTGATTTGTATTAGTTTCTTAGGCGTCTCTATTAATTTCAAACAGTTTTTTTATCGCTTGCACTGAATCAAAAACCGCCATTAGTTCATATATGCGAGTATGAGTTCTTCTCCCGTCTCTATTTTCCTTTCTATAAGTCTTAATACAAATATATTATCTGAGGTCTGCTTCTTCTCCCTGAATGCTATTTGCTCATCTTTTAGTTTGTTTTCTACGTTTATTTTTAGTTTGTTTTATATTATTTTTGTGTAGAATTTATATACTACCGATGATAGGCAAATTGGTCTATAGTTATCGGAACGGGTTCTATCTCCTTTTTAGTGTTCCGTACGGAACACTTATAAGATCACTTCGGTGTCTGTCTGTCTGTCTGTCTGTCTGTCTGTCTGTCTGTCTGTCTGTCTGTCTGTCTGTCTGTCTGTCTGTCTGTCTGTCTGTCTGTCTGTCTGTCACACCCGATTTTCTCCGAAACTATTTGACATAGAAAGGTGAAATTTGGTAATAATATAGGAATTGATGGCCTCATCAGAGCCATGTAGTTTTGAGAATTAAATTTTGACTTAAGGGGTTAGTTTTGGGGGGTGAAGTCGGAAGTGAAAAAAAAATTTTTTTACTAGGTCATCGAGTGTGGTGTCAAATGAAAGCCTGTGAAAACACGAGTAAAAAATATATATATAATATTATACTTGCGCGCACTTTTCTTTGTATTATTTTTAAAAATTCGCGAAAAAATCGCTGTCCCGGGCCTTATCTCGAAAAGTACTTATCAAAAAATTTCGAAAAAATTCTGGAATATTCTCCACGGGGTGTAGATTGAACGAAAATTATCACGAGTGCATTACCTTTAATAAATTATATGGTATATAAAAAAAACAAAAATTTCAAGGTCATCAGATTTCGGTAAAGATTGGAAACAAACTTTGTTGAAAACTCATTTGGGGTGTGTTTTGTGAAGTCACTGATCATTTTATACCACCGTAACATAAATTTTGACTTAAGGGGTTCGTTTTGAGAGGTGAAATCGGAAGTTAAAAAATGAAAGCTTGTGAAAATACGAGTAAAAAATATATATATAATGTAATACTTGCGCACACTTTTCTTCGTATTACTTTTAAAAAATAGCGAAAAATCGCTGTCCTCTACCTTATCTCGAAAAGTACTGATCAAAAATTTTTTAAAGAATTCTGGAATATTCTCCACGGGGTATAGATTGAACGAAAATTATCACGAGTGCATTACCTTTAATAATTTATTTGGTATATAAAAATAAAACAAAATTTCAAGGTCACCAGTTTTCAGTAAAGATTGGAAACAAACTTTGTTCAAAACTCATTTGGGGTGTGTTTTATGAAGACACTGATCATTTTATACCATCCTAACAAAAAATTTTATTTTAAAAACAATCAACGTACGGAACACTAATTGTGCAAGTTCAACTTGCACTTGACCGGTTTTTATTTGGATAAGGGCATTATTATGTTGTTTTTCTATTCCTCAGGTATCTTATTCATTTTCCACGCCCCCGACAATACTTTAAACAGCCAATATATCCCTTTCTTTTCCATATATTTGATCATTTCTGGGTCTACATCTTCGCCACTTACTTTAGCAATTTTGTTGTGATTTATCGCCTCTTCCAGCTCTTCGATTTCAATTTTATTTTGGTGCTTTTCACCTTCTTGTTATCCACCAGTATGTCTACTTCTATTTGCTGAATTCTGTCTTTTTCATCTAGGTCAAATTTCTGTTCATAATGTCTTATCCAGACTTCCATTTTTCCAGCAGAATTTGTTTTAATTATGTTAGTTTTATCCCTTACACCAGAATCTACTTTCTTTCATTTTCCCCTTAGACCTTTGATTGTGCTCCAGAATTTTCGATTGTTATCTTTGTATCCTTCTTTTAATTCCCTTTCAAAATCTTCCCATGTTTGTTGTTTGGCTTTCTTCACTAATTCTTTTGTTTCTCTTCGTTTCTTGTCGTATATTTCCTTGTCTTTTAACTCTTTGGTAAGTATATATTTTTTCCATGCTTGTTTTTAGTGTTCCGTACGGAACACTTATAAGATCACTTCGGTGTCTGTCTGTCTGTTTGTCTGTCTGTCTGTCTGTCTGTCACACCCGATTTTCTCCGAAATTATTTGATGTAGAAAGTTGAAATTTGGCCCTAATATAGGAATTGATGAGCTGCCGTGTAGTTTTGAGAATTAAATTTTGACTTAAGGGGTTAGTTTTGGGGGGTGAAGTCGGAAGTGAAAAAAAAAAAATTTTTTACTAGGTCATCGAGTGTGGTGTTAAATGAAAGCTTGTGAAAACACGAGTAAAAAATATATATATATAATATTATACTTGCGCGCACTTTTCTTTGTATTATTTTTAAAAATTCGCGAAAAATCGCTGTCCCGGGCCTTATCTCGAAAAGTACTTATCAAAAAATTTCGAATAAATTCTGGAATATTCTCCACGGGGTGTAGATTGAACGAAAATTATCACGAGTGCATTACCTTTAATAATTTATATGGTATATAAAAAAAACAAAAATTTCAAGGTCATCAGATTTCAGTAACGATTGGAAACAAACTTTGTTGAAAACTCATTTGGGGTGTATTTTGTGAAGTAACTGATCATTTTATACCTCTGTAACAAAATTTTTTTATCTTAGAAGCAATCAACGTACGGAACACTAATTGCGCAAGTTTAACTTGCACTTGACCGGTTTTTTGTCTTGTATTGCCAATTTAATTTCTTTTGTCCACCACCTTCTTCTTTTCCTTCCAGTATTTATTATCCTATATCCACAAACTTCCCTTGCCGTGCTAATTAAAATTTCTTTTAATGCTTGCCATCTGTCATCTAGTGTCCATCTTCTATTCTTTTCCTCCAACCTATTTATTTTTGTTTCGAAAATCTTTATGTATTTACATTTATTTTCATCTTTTGATAAGTTCTTTATACCTATTCGAGTGTATTTTTTTGTTCTCTTTGTGTTTAGTTTAAAATTCTTTAGTCTTGCTATTACTAGTCTGTGTTGTGTATCCATTTCTGCTTGTGGTTCTACTTTTACCTCTTCTACATGTTCCTCTATTTCCGCTGTATATACTACGTAGTCTATGATGCTCCTTGCTTGTCTTTCTTGTGCCACGAATGTGTATCTATCCTCTTGTTCTTGTACCCAGCAGGAGTTTCCAATGTTCAGTTCATTTGCTATACGAAACTGTATCATTCTATTTCTATTTCTGGTTATTTCATTTTCCCCATATGGTCCTCTACATCCCAGTCCTTTATGTATATCTTTACCTATTCTATCGTTCCAGTCTCCTATTTTAATAATTTTGTTTCGTTTCTCTCGTAGTTTATCCATGGTTCTTCCTAAAAAGGAATATAATTTTTTCCTCTCTGTCCAATTAACTTATTACGAATAAACGATTCTTTCTTGCCACGCCATAGATCTCCACTACGTGTTTCAATCTCCGTAAAACCCGTACGTGGGAAATAACGTAATCCTAGAAAGCAAAAAGCCCGATCCCGTTCACCGAAGTCGTGCATAGAATTTGACGGATTTAGCATGTTAGTGTAATTGGTCGAATCGTACGTGTCGGCGACTAATCCTTTTTTAGTAGAAGACTTAGCACAGTGTGTTTCATGACAGATTGCTGTACTAGAAATGCCGACGAGAAGTAAAAAATTGCTTAAGGGGTCCTGATTGAATTTTGAAGCGGAACGTTTTGGCAGCAGCTGTAATCTGTTGAAAAAAATGATAAAATTCTTTAAATTTTTTTTGTAACCAGATGCCATGGAGAGTTCTTTTAAAAATAACTCGCATAATGTGAATTTCATATTATTGTATTCCCTGGAATATTTATTGAAAATTACAAGTAATTTTTACTCATAAATTATTTAATTTGAATACAGGTTGTCCTATGTAGGATGTTTTATACGATAATGACCTATTACAACTTTTGTAATACAGTAGAACCCCCGATTAACCGAGTCGCGATTATCCGAGCTCTGGATTAACCGAGCCAATCTAAGAACCTGATTATCCGAGGAAGGCGCGTCTAATATGTATGTACATATTTCCATTTAAGCACGAGTATACTCACATAATTTATTTGGTTGGAGTTCTGGTAGTTAAGTGTAATTAATACGAACTGCTTTGTTTGAATTTTTGTTTGTCGTATTATAATGGAGCAAAACAAGCATAAAAGAATCGTCGTTCCTTTTGAAGAAAAATTAAAAGCCATCAGAAGAATTGAAGCAGGGGAGACAATTAAAGTTGTTGCCCGAGATTAAGGAGTAGGTAAGATAACAGTTGGAGATTGGAAAAGACACCGCACAAAAATAGAAGAGTGGTGTATAAATCAAGCCTCCTAGTCCTCAGGAAGAAAATCAATAAAAACCGGCGACTATGAAAAGGTTAACGAAGCTTTATTCATGTGGTTTAACCAACAGAGATCAAAAGGTGTGCCTCTGTCAGGTCTAATTTTACAACAGAAAGCAATAATGATTAGTAGGCAATTCCCAGAGATAGATCAGTTTACCACCAGTTCTGGATGGCTTGACCGCTGGAAAAAAACGGTACGGTGTACGACAACTGACTGTATTTGGTGAAAAACTTTCTGCTGATGTGTCATCAAATGAGAAGTTTAAGCAGAACTTTAAAAAGCAAATCGAAGATTGTGGATACACATGTGATCAAATTTACAACTGTGACGAAACTGGTCTGAATTATAAAATTCTTCCATCAAAAACATTGGCATCTCGACAGGAAAAATCAGCTCCTGGGCACAAACGAAGTAAGGAAAGATTAACTATAATGGTATGTTCCAATGCATCGGGCAAGCACAAAATCCCACTGATGGTGATTGGCAAGTCTGCACGTCCAAGAGCTTTAAAAGACATCTCACTCAAAGCCCTACCAGTCTATTACAAAAGTCAGAAGATCGCATGGATGGATGCGACCTTATTTACTAACTGGTTTGAAGAAGAGTTCGTGCCATCTGTGACTAAATTTTTGAACAGAAACCGTCCTCCTATTAAAGCAATTTTGTTAATGGATAATGCCCCCTCTCACCCTGGAGAAGAACTTCATGTGGGCGAAATTGTTGTAAAATTTTTTCCTCCAAATGTAACCAGCATAATGCAAACAATGGGTCAAGGCATCCTCGAACACATTAAAAAAAATTATAGGCGTTTATATCTTGAACATCTGTTAGAATACACAGAAAAGGAGGATATTATCAGTGGGATGAGAAAGGTTACACTGAAAAATGTTATGTACTGGGTAAGTCAAGCTTGGGATTCTGTGCGTACTACCACTATTCAAAAATCTTGGTCAAAAGTTATTGATTTTGAGGACTATAATGACAGTGAAGATGATACTCCATTAAATGAATTAGCTTTGAAATTGAGAAGTCCTGGAGAAATGTTCTGTTCAAATTTTGACAGCGAGATAGAAGAAAAAGAAAAAAGTTTATTTGAATTAATGCAAAAATTAAAAGGTTGCGAAAATCTGACAAGAGAAGATGTTGTTGAATGGATTACAGCAGATGATTTAGAAGAAGAAATGAGTATTAAAGAAATAACGAATGCCTTTCAGGAAACCGGAAAATCAGATGACGATGACGATGACGAAGCGGCGGTGGATGAACAGTCTCCCACTAAGATTTCTCATCAAGAAGGTTTTGCTTCTTTGGAAAAAGCTTTGAGGTATATCGAACAACAACCAGAGGCAACCTCAGCGGATTTGCTTCTTAATAGATGGAGAAACATTGCAGCGAGAAAAAAAAGATGCAATATGAAACAGAAGCGCATAGATACCTATTTCACTGTTTTATAATGTATGTACCTATTTATATGTTAAAAACGTTAATACATCGGTTTAAAGTATTGGTGTTTATTTTTTTTATTTTTTAAATGAATAAAAAACAAATCCTGATTATCCGAGTTTTCAGTTATCCGAGGAGGGTGCCCCCCCCACGTTACCTCGGTTAACCGAGGTTCTATTGTATATACAAAGTTACTTTTTGCAACTTTGCAGAATGTTTTTTAATATGCTATCCTATAATAATGGTGTTTATCTTAATTATTTATTACACCAAAGTTAAATTTTGTCAACAATACCTTAATTTAGGAGGGTATACCATTGAACCCATTACGATGTTAAAGAAAAAACAAAATTACACATCTTTTTGAATTTGTATTATATAGTCACTTTAAAACAATTTGTTTTAATAAATAACAAATAAATCACGATAATTTAGAAATTTACTCTAGTAGCCGCTATTAATAGGCAGTAACTTTTAATAAATCTTTTTACTCACTTTTATAGCAAAATACGAAGGTTGTATGATGAGCCATTTAAATAAAACAACTTTTGTGATTTTACATATATATATTTAAGGGTCTGTTACAGCTGACGTTGTCTCCCTTCTCTCAACCTCACGTTCCATTCTCTTCGATCTCCCCAGTCTCCTTCCTGTAACCCTCTGTTTTCCATTGCCTCATCGACGTCATCCCGCCATGAGCGCCTAGGGCTTCCCCCATTCTGTGATTTTCTTAATCCACCTTCTGTCGTCGCTTCTCCTTACGTGATCATACCATTTCAATCGTTTTTCTTCTGTGGCATGTACTGCGTCTTTTGTTATTCCCATTCGCGTTCTTATTTCCTTGTTCCTAATCCTATCAGTCCGGGTCACCCTACAACACCTTCTCCAACCTTCCATCTCTACCGCGTTTATTTTTGATTTATATTTCTTGTTAATGGTCCATGTTTCTGACCCGTATGTCATGATACTTTCAATGATTGTTCTGTATATTCTGACTTTGTTTGCTTTCGTTATGTACTTATCTCATAATATTAAGTTTAACTGTCTGATGTAGGTCTCGTTTGTCCCAGTCTCGATTTCATTTCTTCTTCGGATGTTGCTTCTCTTGTTATTATGATGCCTAGGTATTTAAATTTTGCAGTTCCTTTAATTGTTACGTTCTCTTCAATTTCTAGATCTTCTATTTCTCCTGTTTTAGTTGTTAGGTATTCCGTCTTATTAAAGTTATGTCTAGCCTTTGTCATACTCTTCCTTCAGTTTCCTCACCATATAGCTGAGATCTTCTTCGTCCTGTGCTGTGACGACTTGGTCATCAGCAAAACTCAAGCTGTATAAGTAGTCGTCTCTTACTGGGACTCCCATACCTTGACATTTATTCTTCCAGTTTTTTTAAGTCTGTTCCAGGTAGATTTTAAACAGTGTCGGAGAGGTTATACACCCTTGTAGTAGTCCTTTCGTTGTTCTAATTTTGGCCCCTAACTTATTACCAATTTTTACTCTGTTAATATTATTTCCATATATCGCTTTTACTGCTTTTATTAATACTTTGTCGATTCCCATGTTTGACATTGCTTTCCAGAGGTGATTTCTAGCGTCTGAATCGTAAGCTTTTCTTATATCGATGAAAGCTAGGTGGATTTCTCTGTTTTTAGCTAGTTTCTTTATCTTTCTTGGTCTCACCCTATTTTGCCTTTTATATTGTCGTCTATCTTATTTTTAATTACTTTCCCATACAGTCGTCCAATGCTTGAAATGATGCTGATGCCTCTATAGATGCCGTCTCCAAAGAGGGCGGAATAAGCTTAGCGGGCATCGGAATTCTATCCACAACCTGCAACGGTGCATTCTTAAAAAAGTTATTAAATATATATGCAACATCTATCGGATCGGGCTCAGCAGATGAAACAGTTAATCGGGAAGTCATTGCATGTAGCATCAAAGCATGCACAGAATCGAGAACAGTGGCTGATGATAGTTCAATTCATTTATTGAGCACAGAGTTACCATACCTTCTCGAGGATATGATCAGTTTTAGGATCTCTGTTAGTAAACCATCTGGACCAGATATTTTCTTATTTTTTGATGACTTGTATCACTTCTTCTTTTGTTATGTCTAAGCCTGTTTTCTGCTGCTATTTAGAATGCACACAATTTATTTCCACAATATCCGAGTGCGAGTTCAATTGAATAGTCCATAACGCGATATCCCTTAAAAGCCGCGTTATGGATGACGAAACTACTGGACTTGATGAAATAGCATTGAATTAGGAAACCGTTACCTCATCGTCTTTAAAATTGTCTGCTGCAGAAGCAAACGAAACGTCAAGTAGTCAAACTTTTGGTCTACAGTTCATAAGCGATATCATCCGTGATTCACATTCGACTGTCCGTGAAAGACTTTATTTTATGTTGAATAATAATGTTATTTTTATTATTTATATTGTTTTCCTGTCTTGCCTTCAGCATATATATGTAAGTATGTGAAGCGAAGCTATTCAAAATAATAAATTAGGGTTAAATGTTATGAAATATTTTCCAGCAATTTCACAAAAACAATATTTTCCCCCTTTTGAACATTTCGAGTTCCTAAATTGAGTACATCGCTTTTATTTCTGAAGAGGTCGATTTATATATTTATTCGTAAAATATCGTAACACGCATACTCACCGAATAAAACTGGGAGTTTACCGAATACACAAACATTTTAAGGACTCTCTGAAAATGCACGTTTACAATAAGTTATGATAGAGTTAAATTTTTAGAAAAATAATCGATAAAAACTCGATTATCAGTATGTTGCGAGTTTATAGAAGTATTAAGGACTGGCAGAAAAAATTGGCCGATTTGAGCGATTTTTGTGAAGAAAAATCCAAAACATATAAAACAGAATATTTTTTAATATTATTTAATCGTGTGGATGTGTATAAATCATTTTAAAGTAAAAAAAAACTGCCAAGTGCAAGTCGGACTTGCGCAATTAGTGTTTCGTACTGTGATTACTTTTAAGGGAACGTAAGACTTTCTCGGGTCGGAAAAAAATTGACTTTTTAGAAAGTATCCTATTGAAAAGTATTACATTTCAATATTCTCTGAAAATTTTAGAGGAAAATTTCAAATACTTTCTAAGTTATAGACGGTTATAGCGTCAAGTGTAAGGCAGGCCAAATCGACCGCGCGGCGCACAGCGTGTGTCGACTAGTACAAGTTAGCTGGACAAAATTATTTTTTCACTTATTTCAACTGTTTATGTATATTCTAGGCATATTAAGTTATTTTAAGAAAAAAATCATCGCGTTGGTTTTTTTAATGGGCGTGGCTAATTTTTTCCCCTAAATTAGTCAGCTACGCAGACATATTTAACAATAACTCGGGAACAACTTGTCAGATTTTTATAAATAAAACATGAAAAAATGCGTAACAAAATTTTATTAAAGTTGATTGAATATTATTTTATTCTATCTTTTATCGTTTTGGAGTTATTTAGAAATTAATGGAGAGAAAGAAATTTTTTTCGTGTAAAATTCATTATTTTTTTCGGTAAAAAAGAGCAATAACAAAAGAAAAACAAAATATTATACATTTTTCTGACAGCTGCCTGTCTGGAAAATAAAATAAGGTATTAATCATGAAAATCGGTTAATAAATGTGGGTTTTATTCACAATTTACCGCAGGTACTCAATATCGATAAAATTTGTGTAATACAGCCACCCTTGCATATCGCGGTAGGATTGCATCAGCTTAGCAGGTAGATAACGGAACTAAAGGGCAAGGATATTTTGTATGGTTATTAGAATTAAAAATTATAATACAGTGTCTTTCATTTAGCTGCATTTCGCTTACCTGTATTTTTTGTCCAGCTGCACAAAACATTGTATAACAAAAACAAAATATTCTGCGTATGTGCACGAATTTTTCTACAAACTTGAATGTGCAACTAAATGAAAGACACTCTATTATTATTTTTAATAATAACCAGATGAAAAATCATTTATTGCATTTGTCAATTAAAAATAAAAAACAATTCCATATTACTTAGTTTTATTGACACAAAAGGATAAACTCAAATAATACCTGCCTTTCAAGTAGGTAACTTGTGCATTATACGTACATAAGTAGTTGGTATTTTAAAATGTTTTTGATTTTTTTAAGATACATATTTCTTGCTGTTCGGTTCAAAAAAAAATTATTTTTGAAAATTCCAGTCAAAAATTGTTTTTGTTTAATTTTAAAATAAATGTTATAAATGCTCTGTAATAAATTTAGCATAATGACACTGACTGTAATTATATGTAAAATAAAAATACTCATTTATTGATAAAGAAAAATTTACAAGTCAAGGTTTACATGCTTAGTACAAGCACTACGTAACTAAAAATAGTAGCTGAACCTAATAATCATCATCAGAGTCTTCTGATGAGTCGTTTACTGTATAATCGTTATCATTTTGTGGCATTGTGCGACAATATGATGACGATTCCAATCTTGACTCTTCTATGCTAGGGCTTACAATTAACTTTAATACATCTGTACATATTTTTTCCGGCTTTTTTTTGGGAATCTCTCGAAGGCTATTGATCAAAGGATCAGATGTTATAATTAACATGCACAGTAAGTCTCTATTCGTGGCAACACGCGAGCACTTGCGGGTGTTGTACTCCCTAAATCTGCGGCAATCTTTGTTCCGTGCTTCTTGAGCCTCTTCGAAAAGCTGCCCAATTGGAAGCAATGCCGCTTTGATCACTTCTGTGCTGTGAATTAATATTTTACGCACAGTTGCAGGCATACAGTACCACGAATAGAGACTAAGATAATGTTTTCTGGTTTCAAGTCAAGATTTTTTGAATTCAACTAAGTTTATCTCGAATCCAGAAGACAATGTTCTCAAAATAACATCAAACTTTTTTTATAATTGTAACATCCAACCCTATGATCTGAGCACTCATCTCAGCATTCTTAAAAAAGCGACGGGCTGTATTTCCATCATTTGAAGAACCAAATCCTGGCTTTGGTTTATCTACAATGAGTCCCATCTCGTTCTTAAATTTCAATTTGATTTCCTCGGAACGAACCTTGATATCTGCTTTGTCTTCGTTGCTTCTAGCCTGCCATTTCTTAATATTCAACTTATAACTGATATGTAAAAGACATTCGAAGCAACGAATCCAAGCATGAAGTGTAGATAAACCAAAGCCAAAATGTTCTTGATTGCTGTTAAACATCGCGGGGTCATCGTTCATCGTCTTGGGGGTGGCGCCACAGATGAAACACTTTTGGGATGAACTAGTTTCCGTTAAGGCGTTACACACTTTTCCGTCTGTCATTGTCAGCAAAAGTTCGTGTTTTACAGAGATTTGAGAATGACCAAAGTTGATAAGTGTTGGAAGAAGAGCATTAACTTCTTCCCACAATCTATTTGTCTCCACTAACGTGAAGTCGTTCGTTTCTTTGGCAAATATAAATTTGATTGGGCGACAATACAAAGTTGACGAAGGCCGAGGATTTTGCCAAATAATTTTGGACCCATCATATAACTTAAGGGGAACTAAAGAAAATGCGAAAAGAAACTCGTCCGTATATTCAGTGTTTTCAAATCTCTGTTTGTATGTGCTGTGCCCAGAACTTCCATCACATCCCCATTTACTAACAAGTGTAAACGATGAACTTGTTGGGAGCACACTGCTGATAACTTCATTCTGTGCTAATACTAGACCTTCCATTGTTTTATTTAATAAGGCTTGCAAATTTATTTCAGCACGAGTTTCTGTTATAGCAATGTGCTCCTCTGCAGGGTAACAGGCCTGTTTGGACTTTTTTAAACTAAAATATGACGGAAACACATATGCCCCGCCTTCATGGCCCACTTCCTAGTTTGTTTGTAAGAATGCGTTGTTGACTTAGAATCTATATAGTAAGCTAAGGCTTCGTCACTACTTAATTGCCTAGGATTAACGGAACTGGTATTTTAGACTTAATAATATTATCTGGGCTCTCACTAATGTCTCTAATCACATTGGCATTTTCCTTTGCCCTGCTGAACGCACAGCAATTTCGGCGGCAGTCACCAATTCACTGACACTTCGGGATTCTACGAGATCCACGACGCGACGTTTCTTCGTCTTAAACGACGATTCCTCGAAATCTTTGCGAGGTCTTCCTGCAGGAGTCACATTCTCACTTGATGTTGAAGGTTGTGGCGCAAAAGAACTCGCAGTAAACTATATGTCTGCTTCATCCAACCAATTCTTATTTTTAATTAAAAAAAACGCTCCTTCGACTTTCCTGAAGCCAACCATTTGGCACCAAACTTATTAGACAAGTTGG
The DNA here is from genome assembly GCA_019049505.1 of Pachyrhynchus sulphureomaculatus. Classification (NCBI taxonomy): domain Eukaryota; kingdom Metazoa; phylum Arthropoda; class Insecta; order Coleoptera; family Curculionidae; genus Pachyrhynchus; species Pachyrhynchus sulphureomaculatus. Next base: position 99,897,643 of record CM032451.1, read on the forward strand.
ATATCTTCAACTTTATTTCTTTTTGGCTGTTTTCAGTAATGTCACCAAAGTGAAATTTTGAAGAAAGAAAGTCATATACACGCGGGTTTTTTTTATTCTTCGTGTGTTTCAACCACTCCTCAAAAAAGGCTACCCTTGAAATAGAGTAAACGTGTTCTGGAAAAAAATTAAAAAAAAACATGTTGTACTGAAGTGTGCTAAACAATATGTGTATTTTTACGAAGAATAAAGTTATTTCTGTGTAATATCTAAAAAGGATAGAGGTGAATGTCTGTATATTCTGAACTTTCAAAGTTTTTTTAAAAAAAAAAAAAACACGCTAAAATATATAGGCTATTTAAAAAAAAAATACTAAAATTCAAATTAATAGATTCTGATTAAAAAAATACATTAAAAAATAGTACTTACCCTCAGTATTAATATTCATCACAAAAACTTTCACAATATTACAATATGTCACTATAAGATCTGCACGAAAGTGTCGCTAAATTGCAACTGATTGATTGAAAGAGCTGCATTAAACTCATTACCTGACTTCTGACGCTTATGACTCGTCACTTGCAAATTTGATAAACAACCTTTTCTCGGAATTCGGGGTTTGGTGGTGTTGTTTACGTTTTTCAAATAAGATTTCCTGGAAATCATAACATGAATTTTGTCCACCTAGCATGTTCTACGCGACACACTGTGCGGCGTGCCAACTTACCTTTCGGCCGTTTACAAAGGTTTTACTCTACCTGCGTCGAACATCTACTGATACTTTTATGATTCTAAGAAAGATAGAAGCAGGTAAAAGGAGAGCTTACTATAATGGGTATAATATGTTTTCAGTTTGAGGCAAAACTGTAGCTCCAATGCAGACCGTACGCTGGACTGCTCCTGTCTAAAATATCGCTCGCAGGGTTAACATCACTCAGTAAACGTTTTGGTTAATATTGTGCAAAATGGATAAAAAATACGGGTAATTTAGTTCTAAGCGAGTGTGCAGACTAAGTAAAAGACAATTTTATGGTAATTAATTTTCAAATGAAAGTAATTCTAATTTTGCCAGTACGTCTGCAGAAAAAATTGTAAAAACTTCTGATTTGAGTGCAAGCTCTGATTCGACTTTTAGTTATTGTATAGTATAATATTTAGTTTTTACAACTTTACAACAAAAGTTGATGTGCAAAGTTTGTGATAGAGATGTGAAATTTTTCAAACGAGAAGAAAGAGGAATAGGTTTCAACCTTTGTGTTGTGTGTGAATGCGGCGATACACTCATTGACTCGAGCCCCAAAATTGGGAAATCATATGAAATTAAAACATTTTTTTACAGAGGTATAAAATGATCAGTAACTTCACAGCACACACCCCAAATGAGTTTTCAAAAATCAGTATCTATGATTAGGACACAAACTTGTTTGTGATTGCTAAAAAAAAACGTTCTACAACGTAAACTTGTATAGCATTAGAAAAATTGCATAATTAAGTTCATGTTCATGAAATATCTTAAGTCAAAATATCTTAAGTTCGTCAATACCTAGGCTAAGTTAGTTAGATCCCTACCATGCATAATCTTAAGATTAGCTAAAATTTATATTAAGTTTAATTACTAAGTTCCAATTTTTAAGTTTATGTTCTGAAATATCTTAAGTTGAAAACTCTTAAGTTTATCAATACCTAGGCTAAGTTAGTTAGGTCCCTGCAATGTACATATCTTACGACCTAAATTGTAAATCATGCTTATTCTACTCATTGTATATTAGTTATAGTTTGTGGTTACTAGCTAATTTGTCAATAAATGAAATCTGAAACCTTCCAAAAAAATTATATTAAAATATCCCACAATAATTATCTTAGATCCTTGTGCATTTCTGTTTATACTTTTATCCATGCAGAGTGTAACATTTTTTTAATAACCAGGATTTGTATATTATATAACTACGAAAACATATTTCGAACAAAGTTTGTTTCCGATCTTTGTTTTTATATACCACATAAATTATCAA
>CM032451.1:99902133-99943993 GCA_019049505.1 Pachyrhynchus sulphureomaculatus
GTTATGTTTTACTAATTAACTGGAAATATGAGAAAACATGTTTAAATTAATATTTGAAACTTAACCAACGAGGATTAGTATTAAACTTCGGAACATTTTATTTAGAAGTTACATCATTGTTATAAAAATGTAAACAAAATTAATGACAAAAAAGTCTCCATACACTCAAGACCTGCATTGAAAAAAACACGTTATAACCAACCGCATTTTATCAAGATATCTATTGCTCACTAAACTGAAAACAAATGAATAATTTTACGGCCATACTTTATAATCTGTCACTGCAGTGGGTTTTCAGAGTAGTATTAAAAATGAGCGAGAGAAATTGTAAAATTCCATTTCAAGTTTGAAAGATCATAACTGATTTGTGGGAAGATGGAAAATTGTACAGAAATATAGGAAAAATTGTTAAAAATCGGATGCTACTGTTCAGTACATTGTAAACCAGTATAAATCAACGGGTTCTTATAAAATTCGATCACGCTCCGGTCGTCCCAAGAAACCGACTCCACGTGAAGAGGCCAGTATTGTTAGACAAATAATTATAGATCCCAAGAAAAGTGCACCAAACTTAAAAGAAGACATACGGGAACTATTTTCGAAAAATGTTAGTTCACAAACAGTGAGAAATTGTTTACACAGGGGTGTGCAGCCAGGAAGAATCCGTTAATTTCAGAAGCTAATCGCAAAAAGCGATTACCTTTTGCTAGGGAATACGTTACTAAACCTCCTGAATTTTGGAATCCGCAATATTTAGTGATGAAACTAAAATTAACCTTTTTGGGTGTAATGGTAGAACTAAAGTTTAGAGGAAGAAGAGTACCGCATTCGATATTAAAAATATTTGCTCCACTGTAAGACAAGGGGGTTGCTGTGTTGGCAATTTATATTTTATTAATGGTACCATGGATCAGCATGTTTATCTGAACATGTTGAGAGACAATTTAAGAGAAAATGTCGAAAAATTAGCACTCGAAAAAAAATACATTTTCCAACCGGACAATGATCCGAAACATATTGCAACCTTGGTGCGAGGATGGAGGATCTATAATGTACGAAAGCAGCGTCATACACCTCCGCAATCACCCGATGTTAACCCCATCGAACATTTATGGGAGGAACTTAAACGGCATGTTCGCTAACATAATGTTCCAAATAGAGAAGAATTAAAAAATCTGGTTGCAAGCATGATAAAAAGGTTACAGGACATTATCAAGGCCAACGGCGGTCCCACTAAATATTAGTTTAAAGGAAGTTATTATTTTTCATTAAAATCCGTCAAACTATTATTGGTAATTGTTAAGTGTATAGAGACTTTTTGGAGATATATACAGTCCCTGGCCAAATTATTAGACGCACTGCAAGATTTCATGTAAAATATTAATTACCGAGTGATATTGTACCGTTTTATTATTTTAAATTGATTTGTTTTTTATTTTTATATTATCCAATCAATTACCTATTTATTTGACATAAATAAAACAGCATTAATTTAGAAAAGCATAAGTTTATTAAGTTTTAAAGAAAAGTGAAATTAATGTTAGTAAAAGTCAATATTTAGTTGAGCCACCTTTAGCCGCTATCAAAGCTTTAATTCTGCGCGGCATGCTATCAATGCAAGATTGTACTGTCTCCTGCATTTGAGGATGATGATTCCACACATGAATAATCTTTTCATCAGCTCCCACACATTTTCAATGGGGTTCATATCAGGGCTATTACCCGGCCAATCCAACAGAGGGATATTTTTTTCTGCCAAAAAAGCTTTAACAGACCGAGCAGTGTGGCAGGGAGCTCCATCTTGCATGAAAGTGAATGGTTCCCCATTTGGAAACCATTCTCTAAGCTGCGGAATCAACCGATTTTGTAATACTTCTTTGTACTGATCTTGCCTCATTATTCCTTTGACGACGTACAGACGTCCAGTGCCCTTGCCGCTGATGACTGACCAAATCATCACTTTGGTGGGATGTTTAACCGTCGGGACGACACAATCAGGATGAAACTTTTCTCCATGACGACGACGCACATACTGAGCTTTATTCTGCAAAATTTCGAATGTGCTTTCGTCACTGAAGCAGACCTGTCAAAAATAGGAAAAAATATATAAACTTCCATGTTTATTTGCTTTATTTAACTGAAAATGATAATAATGTATCAATTATTGATTAAATTGCTGTATCTTACCGCTCTCCAGAAGTCCACATCTTTGTCTTGCCATTGTTTGGCCCACTTCAGGCGCTTTGCTTTCATTGCAGCTGTTAACTTGGGCTTCCTGGCGGGGCGACAGGCCTTAAAATCTATTTCTTTCAATTTTCTTCGAACAGTGCGCTCAGAAGCATTTACGCTAGCATCCTGGAGTTGTGATTTTATTACCTTTGTGGTAGCAAATCTGTTTTCTACACAAATTTTCTTCAAACATCTCTCTGACCGTGGAGTGAAAATTGGTTTTCTACCGCATCTTTTCTTTCTTTTTTTGCGGGCTTAATTCCTTCCCTGACTCAATTTTCTTTTTTATGCGTCGTACACTAGCTTCAGAAACCTCCAATCTTCGTGATATTTCTCTGTTTGTAAATGTTTTCGCAATCACAAGGGCCTTCACTTCAGCTTTTTTACGTGGTGAAAGATCGCCTTTTCTACCCATAATGAAAATAGTCCAATTACTTTTTTAAAACACTGCATACAAAATAAACTAATAACTAAGTAGTATAAAACTGTTAAACAAACAATCACAGTCCATAAAGCCACAGAAACACGTCCGTACCTGACTCGATTCCGACCGCGACTGATACAGTTTTGTACTTGTTTACGTTCATGTATCACTTTGTCAACACAGTGTTGCCATATGTTAAAAATAAATACAAATATGTAGTCTACAACAATTCTTTTAAATAAAAATCAATAATATTGTAGTTTAAATATACCATTATTGCATAAAAACTCTTAAGAAACATAAAATTACTAAAAAAATACAGTGCGTCTAATAATTTGGCCAGGGACTGTATATATATATATATATATATATATATATATATATATATATATATATATATATATATATATATATATATATATATATATATATATATAGATATATATATATATATATATATATATATATATATATATATATATATATATATATATACAAAGGCTATATTTGTGCCAAATTTCAACTTTCAAATAGTTTCGGAGAAAATCGGCGGTGACAGACAAATAGACATGGTTGATGAGAAACTATGGTTCTTTAGATTAGACCGTTGGAAACTAGAATTGCTTTTTGATGTTTTGCTTACTCTAGCACTAAGCATCTTCAATAATACGTACTAAGGTCATTTCTGGTTCATACGGTTTTCATCATCCTTAAGCCTATTAAGCCTAGAGGATTTCCAGTTTCCTCACATACACTGTATAATACGTACCGAAAATTGTATAAATACCTTCAGTTTTTAAAACTATATTTATTGTGATTGTTTCCCACCAAGTACTGTTTCAAAACCAACTATTGGGTCTAATTTACAAAGGATTGTAAAGAATCATTTATTTTGTCTACCCACCAACTTTCAGCCCAGTATTTTCATCACATCGTACTAATTTAAGACCAACATGAAACGCTTTTTCGACACACGTATCGCTCCTGTAGTGCATCAGGGATTTCCCTGCAGCACATGTACTATGCCCACAAAAAAAGATCATAGTCTTTATCTACAATAAAAAAAAATAACATAATTGATTTTCTAAGTACATCATGGAAAGCAAAAAAGGTGAATTTATATGAATACTAAAAAAAAGAGGAGCACATTTACTGCAATCAGATTACTGGTTTTTCCTGTTCGATTTAAAAATGTTGTTGAAACTCGAGAACCCTAATTAAATAAATTTTCCTCTTTTTACTTCAGTTGCTGTCAAATATTGCCATCGGCATTTCAATCTACATAAAACAAAACGATATACAACACAATAAAATGGGGTTAAAACATTATGAAGCATGTTCAAACAATTTGCAAAAAAACAATATTTTCCCAAATGACGCAAAATTTCTCTTTGTTCTGTTTTGTTCAGTTTTATTTTCGTTAAATGATCTATCTAGCATAGGGCATTAAAAATGTAGAATTGTTTTTTTATAGTAATTTATTTAATTAGATTAGTTGATTGTGTTTTGTTAATGACAAACAACCAAAAATGACAATTTTTTTTTGTCCAGATTTAGCTTGATCAAGTACTTCCTTCCTCATGTCATGGCAAATACTGTAAAATGAATATAATTAAATACCTAGGCTATCTGAAAAGTTCTCGGCCTGGCGCACATATGGCGTTAGAAACTGTGAAACCATAATTGTATTGGAGAATTCCGTTCTTTATATGAACACATGTAAAATTTTATTACGATCTGTCAATTCATTCGAGTAGTAGCAGCTGTTAAATATTGACGTGTCATTAATTGTTTTTACAATGGAAAAAATTGAGTATCGGGCGGTCATTAAACTCTTTGTTTTAGATGGTTTAAAACCAACAGAAATTCATTTGATATTGTTAAAAGTGTATAAGGATGCATCACCTTCACTATCCACTGTGAATAAATGGGCTGCTCTTTTTAAATCTGGTCGTACAAGCTACGCGAAAGTCATCCAAAACCTGCACCAACACCACAAATCATTCAACAAGTCCATGATATGGTGTTAGATGATCGACGAGTGAAAATGTGTTGTCCAAGCTTCTCAAGTTTCTTTTCAGTCTGTGTTTAAAATCATCGTCCTTTCCACAAATCTGGAAGAAGTCTAAAATATGTCCCGTATTCAAAAAGGGTGATAAGAGCCTCATTGAAAATTACAGACCTGTGGTAATATTGAACAACTTTTCAAAGGTTTTCGAAATTATGCTGTATGACATTATATTTAATCATGTTAAACTTTTCATAACTGAAAGCTAACATGGATTCTTTCCAGGGCGTTCAACCATTACCAATTTAGTTACAATTACTCAATTTATTTCGGGAAGTAAGGACAATGGAGGACAAGTCGACGTAGTTTATACAGACTTCTCAAAGGTGTTTGACCGGCTTGACCATGGTATTCTCCTTGAAAGACTCTCAAACTGTGGAATTATTGGCAATTTATTAAACCTGCTGAAATCTTATTTAATTGGTCGTTAACTGATAGTAAATTATCGTGGTTTTGAGTCGGTCATTATTAATGCTACCTCTGGTGTTCCTCAAGGGTCTATCCTAGGACCGTTATTATTTAACATATTTATAAATGACATCACCAATGGCCTCACCTCGTCCTCTTTGCTTTATGCTGACGATCTGAAAATATACCGACGGATAGACCCTCTCCATGATTGTGTAACTCTTCAGGATGATCTAGATACTTTAAATCGTTGGTGTATTCATAATAACTTATATTTGAACACAAAGAAATGTTTTTCTATGTCATTCACTCGAAAGAAATTACCAGTAAATTTTTTATATAATTTAAACCATAATGATCTTGAAAAATGTTATCGTTTCAAAGATCTTGGTATAACGTTTGATGCTAAACTCAATTTTGTGGACCATATAACTGAGACCACTGCTCCTTCTTATAAGTGCATGGGTTTCATCATGAGAAATTCTAGAGCCCTTTCAAACATTGAAACCCTCATCACTTTATTCAATGCTTTGGTTCGTTCTAAACTGGAATATGGTTCAGTTATCTGGTACCCAACATATGACATCCACAGAGATCACATTGAAAAAATCCAAATACGATCGATGGTATTTATCCACCATTGGGTTTCCCTAATGTTGTTCTATTGAGTAGATTCAGTATTGTTAGCCTTTCTCGGCGTAGAGAATATGCTACAACCTTGTTTTTATATAAAATCTTGAACAACATAATCGAATGCCCTTGCGCCCTCTCAAGTATTAGGTTCTGTGTGCCATCTCAGCATGCTCGCCTACGCTATTCCCTTGTCTATATGCCTGTTCCAAGAACAAACTTGATGTACTCGCCGCTACACCTTATGTGCATGAATTATGAAAGGGTCAAACATATAGTTGATATTTTCTATTGCAGTATAACATCTTTACGTAGGTCATGTTTAACTGTGGATTAGGTCTCTCTTTCTTTTTGTTTTTCTTTAGCTTGTAGTGTAGTTCTTAGAATTATTGAAATACTAATTTGATAGATACTTATCTATTTGTATTTGTTATAATTGAATGTTCCTATCCTATAATTGGATTCTTATATAGGACAATTGTATTAATTAAAAATAAATAAATAAGTAAATTACCATAACCTTTTGGATCAGTTGGATGCAAAAATTTATGAGAAAAGACCTGCTTTATAAAAGATAATGCACGTGTTCATACAAGTGTTTTGTCGATGACAATATTATCTGTTTCCAAACCTGAAAAAATTCGTGACGAAAGCGTTTCACATCAAATGGCGAAGCTATTGCAGCCGTGAATGAATATTTTGCAGAGCTTTCGAAATTAAACTTTAATAATGGAATTATTGGAAAAATGTTGGAATAAATGTATTGACGTTTCAGAAGATTATACTGAAAAATAAAACATATTTTAGGTCAAAATTTTTTTTTTTTATTGTTAGGCCGAGAATTTTTTCAGACAGCTACGATTGGTTATCTAATTATTAAAATAATAGTAAGTGATTTTTTTGAAATAGCTTTAACTTTGATCAAAGTAGAACCATTCACCATTAGGTCGTTAAAATAATGAGAGTTCCATGATTAGAAGAAAATACTTATAAAGTTGTGAGAATTAAGTGAAAAATATTCTCAACATAACAAAAGCAATATTCAATTGTATAATTGAGGTATCTGTTACTTTGTGACAGTACATTTTAAATTTTTAAATGAAATGAAATGAATTACTTTGTTATTTGTCACTTATTTTTTTTTATTTATCCGCTACTGCACTTTCGTAGGTCTTCTACATTTTCAAGCGTGATGCTACAAACTAAGGTTGTTTATTTGTAATTTATAACAAATTTCTAGGTACGATTTGGAATTACTCGTCATTAAATTACAATAACCGTAAATTAATTTATTACAGAGGGTTAAATTACATTATTGTTTCAAATTTGTTTCGATTAGACTTGCGTATGTACCTAACACACGTATACACAACACATGTTTCCATCTGTTTAATTTGATGTAGCTTTTAAGGTCTTCCGGTTAGTACCACGGAATATAGTTGTCCCTTGGTCGTCGTTATAAGCAGACTCCATTGTATAATTAAAAACGTAAGTGCAATGACATGCCGGGATTGGAGCCCGGAATTCTTCGTACCATGTACCGAAATGATAACACGGACCTAGGGACACCACAAAAGGTTGCCTAAATTGTACCTTAATCCACCAATTTAAATCACCAGCTTACATAAAAGACAGAAAATCATGTCAATAAAAAATACATCGATTTTCTTATTAGATAAGGTCATAAATAATAACAAAGCTAAAATATAGGTAACAAAAAACTGTATAAGTTTACCTTATTAACTGCTTAATTTGCAAACAGTTATTTTAAACTCTAAAAATATATATATTTATTTCTAAACTTATTACCAGTTATTGGCTCAATAAACAAAAACAAATACCACCCAACAAAAAACCTACAACTACATTTTAAACTGAAAGAAGAAGTACCCATGAATAAATTACGGATTTACAAGCAGTAAATCTTCTTCCGAAGACCGAACCAGTAGGTAATCGTCAGTAATCTTTACTTCTTCTTCATTTTACCTTCAGGCCTACGCAATCGCGAGTTGTATCTTTTAATGAGAGGTCTAATTTAGTAATTTTTATTCAATAGGCACTGAAACTACACGACCCGGCAGCCACTGGTTACACCAAACTTCAATTTAGTCCAGTTCTGGGACCCCAAAATCATGTCACATGCCTTAGGCAAGTCTTAAAATATGTCAGCGCGTTTTTCGGATGGTGTTTTGCGCTTAATTAACGGATTACATCCTTTCGTGCGCGATTTTAATTGCTTGTTGGGAGGCGGGTGTAGTTTTTCACTAGAAATAAATCAAATAGAACGTAAGCTGAATATATTACAAAATATTTTTTCGTTGGTAATCTGCTATGGAAAAAGGCCCCGAAGTTTAAAAAGACTACATTGAAAAAGACAATTAATTAGTGGTGCCTACTTAACACATTGTACAAAATATTGTTATTCCACTACAAAAATAATCAACGTGTTCTCTGAACTGTTATAATACTCACTAAATTAAGTCACTTCCATCTATACTATACTAGGCTACTATTATAACTAGGCGTCTGATGAAGCAAATATCCTAAAACAGCTAACATAATACTAATGAACGTTGCAGCATTCAACAATAGAACATCAACTTCAATTTAGTACAGTTCTGAGATCCCAAAATCATGTCATAGGCCTTAGGCAGGTGTTAAAATATGTCAGAGCATTTTTCGGATGGTGTTTTGCACTTAATTAACGGATTACATCCTTTCGTGGGCGATTTTAATTGCTTTTTGGGAGGCGGATGTAGTTTTTCACTAGAAATAAATCAAATAGAACGTAAGCTGAATATATTACAAAATATTTTTTCGTTTGTAATCTGCTATCTGGAAAAAGGCCCCGAAGTTTAAAAAGACTACATTGAAAAAGACAATTAATTAGTGGTGCCTACTTAACACATTGTACAAAATATTGTTATTCCACTACAAAAATAATCAACGTGTTCTCTGAACTGTTATAATACTCACTAAATTAAGTCACTTCCATCTATACTATACTAGGCTACTATTATAACTAGGCGTCTGATGAAGCAAATATCCTAAAACAGCTAACATAATACTAATGAACGTTGCAGCATTCAACAATAGAACATCAACTTCAATTTAGTACAGTTCTGAGATCCCAAAATCATGTCATAGGCCTTAGGCAGGTGTTAAAATATGTCAGAGCATTTGTCGGATGTTTTGCTCTTAATTAACGGATTACATCCTTTCTTGGGTGATTTTAATTGCTTTTTGGGAGGCGGATGTAGTTTTTCACTAGAAATAAATCAAATAGAACGTAAGCTGAATATATTACAGAATATTTTTTCGTTGGTAATCTGCTATCTGGAAATAGGCCTCGAAGTTTAAAAAGACTACATTGAAAAAGACAATTAATTAGTGGTGCCCACTTAACACACTGTACAAAATATTGTTATTCCACTACAAAAATAATCAACGTGTTCTCTGAATTGTTATAATACTCACTAAATTAAGTCACTTCCATCTATGCTATACTAGGCTACTATTATAACTAGGCGTCTGATGAAGCAAATATCCTAAAACAGCTAACATAATACTAATGAACGTTGCAGCATTCAACAATAGAACATCAACTTCAATTTAGTACAGTTCTGAGATCCCAAAGTCATGTTATAGGCCTTAGGCAGGTGTTAAAATATGTCAGAGCATTTTTCGGATGGTGTTTTGCACTTAATTAACGGATTACATCCTTTCGTGGGCGATTTTAATTGCTTTTTGGGAGGCGGATGTAGTTTTCCACTAGAAATAAATCAAATAGAACGTAAGCTGAATATATTACAAAATATTTTTTCGTTGGTAATCTGCTATCTGGAAAAAGGCCCCGAAGTTTAAAAAGACTACATTGAAAAAGACAATTAATTAGTGGTGCCCACTTAACACACTGTACAAAATATTGTTATTCCACCACAAAAATAATCAACGTGTTCTCTGAACTGTTATAATACTCACTACATTAAGTCACTTCCATCTATACTATACTAGGCTACTATTATAACTAGGCGTCTGATGAAGCAAATATCCTAAAACAGCTAACATAATACTAATGAACATTGCAGCATTCAACAATAGAACATCAACTTCAATTTAGTACAGTTCTGAGATTCCAAAATCATGTCATAGGCCTTAGGCAGGTGTTAAAATATGTCAGAGCATTTTTCGGATGGTGTTTTGCACTTAATTAATGGATTACATCCTTTCGTGTGCGATTTTAATTGCTTGTTCGGAGGCGGTTGTAGTTTTTCACTAGAAATAAATCAAATAGAATATAAGCTGAATATATTTTAATATCTCACGTTCTCAAGATATTCCTGAGAATCATCCATATTAGAATATATAAAAAATGTAAGGTAGAAATAGATAACACACAATTCGGATTCCAAAAAAGCATGGGTACACGGAAAGGTTTATTCTCATTAAATGTACTGGTCCAGCGTTGCAAAAATATGAATGTAGATGAATATGCATGTTTTATAGATTACAATACAGCTTTCGACCCTGTGATGCACGAAAAATTATTAAAAATTATAGAAACAACAAATATAGACAAAAAAGATATAAATATTATTAAAAATCTGTACTGGAATCGATCCGTGGGAGTTAGAATTGGACTGGAAAATACCTAGAGCCTAAAATAACCCGAGGTGTAAGACATGTTCGTCTGGCAGTGGATTTGCACGACGCTGGCTCACACCACCATACCGAATAAACCAGACGCGAGACAGCAAGAAATTACACAATTCACAAGGGCCCTTAAGAAAAACGAATATAAAGATCAATCCATACGGAAAGCATTAGAAAGGCAGCGCTACCCACAGACAAGGACAGACGAACGGGACCTCGACCAAAGTAGAGTATCAAAGTAGAGTCCTATTACGGTATGTGAAAGCAGTTACAGAAGAGTTCTAAGAAAACACAACATAGGCACAGCATACAATCCACAAAACACTCTGGCAGACATCCTGGGTAACCCCAAGGACAAGAGAAAACTGGAAAACCATGGAGTTTTACAGCATCCCGAACAGAAGAACCTCCAGCCGGATCCAAGAACATAAAATAAGCATCAAAAACAACTTCAGCACCATCATGATACTGGTCACAACATCAATTTTGAGGGATCTAAACAAATAGCCTCGATCTCACATTATAAAACACGCATAGTCAGAGAAGCCTTGGAAACTGAATAGAATGGACAGCTAAATAAGCGGGATGATCACGTTATGTGCATGAATTATGAAAGGGTCAAACATATAGTTGATATTTTCTATTGCAGTATAACATCTTTACGTAGGTCATGTTTAACGGTGGATTAGGTCGCTCTTTTTTTTGTTTTTCTTTAGCTTGTAGTGTAGTTATTAGATTTATTGAAATACTAATTTGATAGATACTTATCTATTTGTATTTGTTATAATTGAATGTTCCTATCCTATAATTGGATTCTTATATAGGACAGTTGTATTAATTAAATAAATAAATAAGTAAATTACCATAACCTTTTGGATCAGTTGGATGCAAAAATTTATGAGAAAAGACCTGCTTTAAAAAAAGATAATGCACGTGTTCATACAAGTGTTTTGTCGATAACAATATTATCTGTTTCCAAACCTGAAAAAATTCGTGGCTGGAACGCGTTTCACATCAAATGGCGAAGCTATGGCAGCCGTGAATGAATATTTTGCAGAGCTTTCGAAATTACACTTTAATAATGGAATTATTGGAAAAATGTTGGAATAAATGTATTGACGTTTCAGAAGATTATACTGAAAAATAAAACATATTTTAGGTCAAAATTTTTTTTTTTATTGTTAGGCCGAGAATTTTTCAGACAGCTACGTTTGGTTTTCTAATTATTAAAATAATAGTAAGTGATTTTTTGAAATAGCTTTAACTTTGATCAAAGTAGAACCATTCACCATTAGGTCGTTAAAATAATGAGAGTTCCATGATTAGAAGAAAATACTTATAAAGTTGTGAGAATTTACTGAAAAATGTTCTCAACATAACAAAAGCAATATTCAATTGTATAATTGAGGTATCTGTTACTTTGTGACAGTACATTTTAAATTTTTAAATGAAATGAAATGAATTACTTTGTTATTTGTCACTTATTTTTTTATTTATCTGCTACTGCACTTTCGTAGGTCTTCTACATTTTCAAGCGTGATGCTACAAAATAAGGTTGTTTATTTGTAATTTATAACAAATTTCTAGGTACAATTTGGAATTACTCGTCATTAAATTACAATAACCGTAAATTAATTTATTACAGAGGGTTAAATTACATTATTGTTTCAAATTTGTTTCGATTAGACTTGCGTATGTACCTAACACACGTGTACACAACACATGTTTCCATCTGTTTAATTTGATGTAGCTTTTAAGGTCTTCCGGTTAGTACCACGGAATATAGTTGTCCCTTGGTCGTCGTTATAAGCAGACTCCATTGTATAATTAAATACGTAAGTGCAATGACATGCCGGGATTGGAGCCCGGAATTCTTCGGACCATGTCCCGAACTGATAACACGGACCTAGGGACACCACAAAAGGTTGCCTAAATTGTACCTTAATCCACCAATTTAAATCACCAGCTTACATAAAAGACAGAAAATCATGTCAATAAAAAATACATCGATTTTCTTATTAGATAAGGTCATAAATAATAACAAAGTTAAAATATAGGTAACAAAAAACTGTATAAGTTTACCTTATTAACTGCTTAATTTGCAAACAGTTATTTTAAACTCTAAAAATATATATTTATTTCTAAACTTATTACCAGTTATTGGCTCAATAAACAAAAACCAATACCACCCAACAAAAAACCTACAACTACATTTTAAACTGAAAGAAGAAGTACCCATGAATAAATTACGGATTTACAAGCAGTAAATCTTCTTCCGAAGACCGAACCACTAGGTAATCTTCAGTAATCTTTACTTCTTCATTTTGCCTTCAGGCCTACGCAATCGCGAGTTGTATCTTTTAATGAGAGGTCTAATTTAGTAATTTTTATTCAATAGGCACTGAAACTACATGACCAGGCAGCCACTGGTTACACCAAACTTCAATTTAGTACAGTTCTGGGACCCCAAAATCATGTCACATGCCTTAGGCAAGTCTTAAAATATGTCAGCGCGTTTTTTTTTTGCGGATGGTGTTTTTGCGCTTAATTAACGGATTACATCCTTTCGTGGGCGATTTTAATTGCTTTTTGGGAGGCGGATGTAGTTTTTCACTAGAAATAAATCAAATAGAACGTAAGCTGAATATATTACAAAATATTTTTTCGTTGGTAATCTGCTATCTGGAAAAAGGCCCCGAAGTTTAAAAAGACTACATTGAAAAAGACAATTAATTAGTGGTGCCCACTTAACACATTGTACAAAATATTGTTATTCCACTACAAAAATAAAATCAACGTGTTCTCTGAACTGTTATAATACTCACTAAATTAAGTCACTTCCATCTATACTATACTAGGCTACTATTATAACTAGGTGTCTGATGAAGCAAATATCCTAAAACAGCTAACATAATACTAATGAACGTTGCAGCATTCAATAATAGAACATCAACTTCAATTTAGTACAGTTCTGAGATCCCAAAATCATGTCATAGGCCTTAGGCAGGTGTTAAAATATGTCAGAGCATTTTTCGGATGGTGTTTTGCACTTAATTAATGGATTACATCCTTTCGTGTGCGATTTTAATTGCTTGTTCGGAGGCGGTTGTAGTTTTTCACTAGAAATAAATCAAATAGAATATAAGCTGAATATATTTTAATGTCTCACGTTCTCAAGATATTCCTGAGAATCATCCATATTAGAATATATAAAAAATGTGAGGCAGAAATAGATAACACACAATTCGGATTCCAAAAAAGCATGGGTACACGGAAAGGTTTATTCTCATTAAATGTACTGGTCCAGCGTTGCAAAAATATGAATGTAGATGAATATGCATGTTTTATAGATTACAATACAGCTTTCGACCCTGTGATGCAGGAAAAATTAATAAAAATTATAGAAACAACAAATATAGACAAAAAAGATATAAATATTATTAAAAATCTGTACTGGAATCGATCAGCGGGAGTTAGAATTGGACTGGAAAAGACCTAGAGCCTAAAATAACCCGAGGTGTAAGACATGTTCGTCTGGCAGTGGATTTGCACGACGCTGGCTCACACCACCATACCGAACAAACCAGACACGAGACAGCAAGAAATTACACAAATCACAAGGGCCCTTAAGAAAAACGAATATAAAGATCAATCCTTACGGAAAGCATTAGAAAGGCAGCGCTACCCACAGACAAGGACAGAAGAACGGGACCTCGACCAAAGTAGAGTATCAAAGTAGAGTCCTATTACGGTATGTGAAAGCAATTACAGAAAAGTTCTAAGAAAACACAACATAGGCACAGCATACAATCCACAAAACACTCTGGCAGACATCCTGGGTAACCCCAAGGACAAGAGAAAACTGGAAAACCATGGAGTTTACAGCATCCCAAACAGAAGAACCTCCAGCCGGATCCAAGAACATAAAATAAGCATCAAAAACAACTTCAGCACCATCATGATACTGGTCACAACATCAGTTTTGAGGGATCTAAACAAATAGCCTCGATCTCACATTATAAAACACGCATAGTCAGAGAAGCCTTGGAAACTGAATAGAATGGACAGCTAAATAAGCGGGATGATCACGTTATGTGCATGAATTATGAAAGGGTCAAACATATAGTTGATATTTTCTATTTCATCTTTACGTAGGTCATGTTTAACTGTGGATTAGGTCTCTCTTTTTTTTTGTTTTTCTTTAGCTTGTAGTATAGTTATTAGATTTATTGAAAACTAATTTGATAGATACTTATCTATTTGTATTTGTTATAATTGAATGTTCCTATCCTATAATTGGATTATTATATAGGATAGTTGTATAAATTAAATAAATAAATAAGTAAATTACCATAACCTTTTGGATCAGTTGCATACAAAAATTTATGAGAAAAGACCTGCTTTAAAAAAGATAATGCACGTGTTCATACAAGTGTTTTGTCGATGACAATATTATCTGTTTCACCTGAAAAAATTCGTGGCTGGGAAGCGTTTCACATCAAATGGCGAAGCTATTGCAGCCGTGAATGAATATTTTGCAGAGCTTTCGAAATTACACTTTAATAATGGAATTATTGAAAAAATGTTGGAATAAATGTATTGACGTTTCAGAAGATTATATTGAAAAATAAAACATATTTTAGGTCAAAATTTTTTTTTTTATTGTTAGGCCGAGAATTTTTCAGACAGCTACGATTGGTTTTCTAATTATTAAAATAATAGTAAGTGATTTTTTTGAAATAGCTTTAACTTTGATCAAAGTAGAACCATTCACCATTAGGTCGTTAAAATAATGAGAGTTCCATGGTTAGAAGAAAATACTTATAAAGTTGTGAGAATTTACTGAAAAATATTCTCAACATAACAAAAGCAATATTCAATTGTATAATTGAGGTATCTGTTACTTTGTGACAGTACATTTTAAATTTTTAAATGAAATGAAATGAATTACTTTGTTATTTGTCACTTATTTTTTTATTTATCTGCTACTGCACTTTCGTAGGTCTTCTACATTTTCAAGCGTGATGCTACAAACTAAGGTTGTTTATTTGTAATTTATAACAAATTTCTAGGCACAATTTGGAATTACTCGTCATTAAATTACAATAACCGTAAATTAATTTATTACAGAGGGTTAAATTACATTATTGTTTCAAATTTGTTTCGATTAGACTTGCGTATGTACCTAACACACGTGTACACAACACATGTTTCCATCTGTTTAATTTGATGTAGCTTATAAGGTCTTCCGGTTAGTACCACGGAATATAGTTGTCCCTTGGTCGTCGTTATAAGCAGACTCCATTGTATAATTAAATACGTAAGTGCAATGACATGCCGGGATTGGAGCCCGGAATTCTTCGTACCATGTACCGAAATGATAACGCGGACCTAGGGACACCACAAAAGGTTGCCTAAATTGTACCTTAATCCACCAATTTAAACCACCAGCTTACATAAAAGACAGAAAATCATGTCAATAAAATATACATCGATTTTCTTATTAGATAAGGTCATAAATAATAACAAAGCTAAAATATAGGTAACAAAAAACTGTATAAGTTTACCTTATTAACTGCTTAATTTGCAAACAGTTATTTTAAACTCTTAAAATATATATTTATTTCTAAACTTATTACCAGTTATTGGCTCAATAAACAAAAACAAATACCACCCAACAAAAAACCTACAACTACATTTTAAACTGAAAGAAGGAATACCCATGAATAAATTACGGATTTACAAGCAGTAAATCTTCTTCCGAAGACCGAACCAGTAGGTAATCTTCAGTAATCTTTACTTCTTCTTCATTTTACCTTCAGGCCTACGCAATCGCGAGTTGTATCTTTTAATGAGAGGTCTAATTTAGTAATTTTTATTCAATAGGCACTGAAACTACACGACCAGGCAGCCACTGGTTACACCAGACTTCAATTTAGTACAGTTCTGGGACCCCAAAATCATGTCAAGGCCTTAGGCAAGTCTTAAAATATGTCAGCGCGTTTTTCGGATGGTGTTTTGCGCTTAATTAACGGATTACATCCTTTCGTGGGCGATTTTAATTGCTTTTTGGAGGCGGATGTAGTTTTTCACTAGAAATAAATCAAATAGAACGTAAGCTGAAGATATTACAAAATATTTTTTTCGTTGGTAATCTGCTATCTGGAAAAAGGCCCCGAAGTTTAAAAAGACTACACTGAAAAAGACAATTAATTAGTGGTGCCCACTTAACACACTGTACGAAATATTGTTATTCCACTACAAAAATAATCAACGTGTTCTCTGAACTGTTATAATACTCCCTAAATTAAGTCACTTCCATCTATACTATACTAGGCTACTATTATAACTAGGCGTCTGATGAAGCAAATATCCTAAAACAGCTAACATAATACTAATGAACATTGCAGCATTCAACAATAGAACATCAACTTCAATTTAGTACAGTTAGTTAAATAGCTTTAACTTTGATCAAAGTAGAACCATTCACCATTAGGTCGTTAAAATAATGAGAGTTCCATGATTAGAAGAAAATACTTATAAAGTTGTGAGAATTTACTGAAAAATATTCTCAACATAACAAAAGCAATATTCAATTGTATAATTGAGGTATCCGTTACCTTGTGACAGTACATTTTAAATTTTTAAATGAAATGAAATGAATTACTTTGTTATTTATCACTTATTTGTTTATTTATCTGCTACTGCACTTTCGTAGGTCTTCTACATTTTCAAGCGTGATGCTACAAACTAAGGTTGTTTATTTGTGATTTATAACAAATTTCTAGGTACAATTTGGAATTACTCATCATTAAATTACAGTAACCGTAAATTAATTTATTACAGAGGGTTAAATTACATTATTGTTTCAAATTTGAAGAAATACTTTTGAATATTTTTTACAAAAATTCCTTCTTTCAAGATATATCTAAAAAACTCTTAAAATACGCCAAACAGGGTTGAAATCTGAACACCTGTTTGATTATTTAATAGGATTGTATCTTTATTTTTATTGTGCTTGTAGATCTCCATAGCTTCAAAAATATTTAATTTTCTTCCTTTTTATGCTTTATGTAATATTTGTAGATTATTTATGTCTGGCAAAATATGATTTGTTTGATGGAAGTGGTTAGCAAAGTTGGAGTTTTTTTTGTTTAATCTAAAAGATGTTTGGTAATCTTCTTTAAATCTAGTATCGAAATTTCTCCCTATTTGGCCTATATAACAGCTGTTACATTCATTACATGACAGTTCCTAGACCGCTCCATCACCAAAGATAACAATAAACTATCATTCGATATTTTTAGAAAGCCCACTTTTACAGACACCACTATTCCTAATAATTTATGCCACCCCAACTCACATAAACTTGCAGCCTATTGATCCATGATTCACAGAACATTCTCCATCCCCTTAAATAAACAAAATTTAGAGAAAGAATTAGATATAATCAAGAATATTGCCCACAATAACGGATTTCAGAAAAAAACCATAGATAACCTAACATACACACAATACAACTAAATTTAAGACATATTTATCCACACATTAAAAACGACGGAAAACAAACTTTTTCCTCATTGGCATATTTCGGACCAATTTCTAATAAAATTGCATATATACTCGCAAAAGACAACATAAATATCGCTTTTAAATCACTCCAAAAACTTTCCTCCCTCTTTTTCAATGTAAAAGACAAAACTCATAAATACAAAGACTCTGGAGTTCCAGGCATAAGTACTACAAATATTACATAAAGCACAAAAAGGAAGAAAGTTAAATATTTTATAAGCTATAGAGATCTACAAGCACAATAAAAATAAAGATACAATCCTATTAAATAATCAAGCAGATGTTCAGAATTCAACCCTGTTTGGCGTATTTTAAAAGTTTTTTAGATATATCTTTAAAGAAGGAATTTTTGTAAAAAGTTCTAAGAAAATACTAAAAAGTATTTCTTCAAATTTGAAACAATAATGTAATTTAACCCTCTGTAATAAATTAATCTAAGATCATTGTAACCTAATGATGGATAATTCCAAATTGTACTTGGAAATTTGTTATAAATCACAAATAAACAACCTTAGTTTGTAGTATCACGCTTGAAAATGTAGAAAACCTACGAAACTGCAGTAGATGATAAACAAAAAAATAAGTGACAAATAACAAAGTAATTCGTTTCATTTCATTTAGAAATTTAAAAGCAATATTGTTTAATAGTTATCTTTCAAATTCTTGGAAAAATACTATAATTATCCTTATATTAAAATCTGGCGAAGACAGATCGCGAGAGAATAATTATCGTCTCGTTAGTCTCTTCTGCTTGGTCTCGGATTGTTAGTTGAAAAATTAATAATAACAAAATGAATAAGTTTGAAGTTAGGGCGGAAGATTATATTGACAGGCAATCTACTAAGCTAGCCTCTAACGAAATTAAAGGTTTTAATATTATGTATCATACTGATACCATATTTTTGGCATGAGTAAATCAAGAAATTAGAATAAGAATGCCAACCAACTTAATTAATTTCCTTCCCATTAGCGTTTGTTATGTCACTGAAACACCGCAGCAAAATCTTATTTTGTTTTTTTTATAGTGACTTATGCAAAAGGCTTGCTCTTTCATTGGAGAGAGTGGGTTTCAACTATTTAGAATATCGCTAACTATGCTGTTTTTTAAAAAGTGATTGGCATTACTTATTTAATGTCTAACAATTGATCACGGCTAGAGTAAAAATAGGTAAAGCTAACACTAATAAATATAGTTAATTTTAAAAATGCCTTATCAAATAGACAATGAAACAAAAAAGTTGTAATTAAAAATAAATATAAACTTTCCAGATTTTCTAAAACATCCCAAACTTAATGCCGTCTTTGAAAATAAAATATCCATCTTTTAATATAACTGGAACTTTTAATAAGGTAGAAGAAAATGCTCTCTACTTGGTAGATACTTCAATTTTAAACCGTTCGTACTTCTAGCTTTAGAGCATACTTTTTATGTGAATGCTCCAGAACTTTCTTAAGAAATTGTCCATTTTCATTGCCACAAATAGATTCTAGTGAAAAAAAGTGGTAAATTTGGTTTTATTATACAATTTTTGTTTCGTTTCAGGAATGTTCGATTTTTATATTTGAAAAACGCTGTGCCGAAAAACTTCACAAACCAAAACGAAAAGAAACTGTTACGGAAATTTTAAGGAATGGGGTGAAGGAACTCGAACGGTATCGACATCCAAAGGTAAGTGATTGACATTATAACGATGTTTATTTTTTAAAAGATGATTTACCAGCTTATACGGGTCACTGCTAGATGAAAGCTTCCTTCAAGTTTCGCCACCCTTTTCTGGTTTGGAGCACTTGTACCCAATTTCCAGCTGCTCTCTTCAAATCATCAGTCTACCGATTTGGTGGTCTACCTCTACTTCGATAGGCTTCGGATTTTGGTCGCCACTCTATAATTTTTTTTGTCCATCGTTTATCCTGAAACCTAGCAACATATCCAGCCCAATTCCATTTAAGATGTAGAATGAATTTGACTGCGTCTTGTACCCCCATTCTTTTCCTGATAATGTGATTTTGGATGTAATCTCTAAGAGTAACGCCTCACATTTGACGGCGCTAATTTGTTACGTTTAGCGCCAATTTGCTATATTTGGTGCCACCAATCTGTTATACTGGGGGTTAGTTGTTACGTTTGGTTTTACCAAAACCTTCATCGCTAAACAATTTTCCCCTTAAAAACCCACTGTTGGGCTAGTCAAAATCAACAATCCCTCGCTAGCGGCCTGCCCAGAAGGTTTTGGGTATAACCATTTGCTGTCAGAATAGGAATCAACCCCTCACTGCGCTTGATCTTTCCGGTAGGTATCCTTAATGAAGCAAAAAACTACCCAATCTCCCATATAAGGAAAATTTCCCAAAATCCAAGACTATCGTTCAGGTTAACGCCCAAGTACCCCCCCCCCCCCCCCCCCCCCTTAGGTTCGGTAGGATAATATCTACTCTCTCTTTCTCAGGCAGGTTCGGTCTTTTTACTCTCCCTGTTAATTTGATCTCTCCTGAAAATCCTAAAGGCGCCACCGAAGTTTATTTTTACTACAGCCGACTGGGATGGTTAGAGGAAAAAAAAAACTTGAAAAAAAACTGTAAAATATTTTTTTGACAATAAAAGAAAATAGATGAAAAAATTTCCATTTACCTTTAAATATATCTAAGAGTATTTAGTTATCTTAACATCAAGCAATGAAGTTTGCACTTCTATAAAACCAAAAAAATAAATCTTACAAAACTAGACAGTTGCAATGTTGGCGTATGGTTTACCATACTAGAAAGTTGTAGCGTTGGTGACGTACTACAATTATTACTAATAGTTAATTGAATTAATTTTTAATTATTAAATTTAAATAATGATGTACGTGTGTTTGCAAAGATATCGAAGGGCAGAGATTTTAACTAGTGAATTTACAAAACAGAAAATTTACTTGACGTTTCAATTCTTCGCGAATAAATATGAAAATGTTATGGTTGAGACCTACCTGGAGTTTTCTAGTCGGTCCTCCGAATGATGGAGAAGGAACACGAACTAGGTGGTTCTCCAAAACGTTAGATGGATGGTACGGCGTGTACGCGTACTCTTACCCTAATGATAAAAGAAAATTTCAAAGTGGTAACTTGGTTGGGTAAGACCAAAATCCAAATGAAAGTTGGAAAGACGGACGATTCAAAAGGAATCAAAGGATTAAAATTCAAAAACTTTAGACTCCAAAACTCCAAAAACAAAAAAGAAAACCTGGAACAAAGAAACATCCTTGTTTATGACATTATATTCCAGTAAGTGTTAGAAAATTCTCGAAGGAAATTCGATTTAAAAAGCCATACAAACAAATTAGCAATCACGTATAATGGCTACTTACATCGAGTCTTTAAAATGCTATTCTGCACTTTTCTGGTAATAAAAATAACGCCCCTAAATAGCTGGTACGGTATCTGAACCAAAAACTTTCCACAGTACCGCAACCGGGAATTTCAGCTTTTCAACAATCGGCACAACGCCCGTTTTTTATAAAACTTTTAATAATACTGAATTACTACACTGGCAGTGTCATGACAGAGAGAGTGATCACTAACGTGATTTTGCTTTAAATAGGATTGTCCCACTCCGGATTTTTACTTCCTCTTCCGTGGACAAAATGTGCAATCTGAAAATAATCCACAAATTAAAGATTCGAACACTGGTTCGAGTCGAACATGAGGTGAGAAAAATCAACTCAACAAACTTGATGCTTTATCGCCACTCTATATCAATACATTTGTAAGAGTGCGAGAGAAAATAAAGCGTATTATTCGCTGGCATAAAATAATAAACAATTTGGCTTTGGACCATCTTTGGCAACGCCGCATTTCGAAACTTCTAGACATGTGACGTGTCCCCTTCAGAATATCAATTCTGTTTATTTACCAAATCAGGATGAATCGTAAATCTATCCATAAAAATTAAGTGTTTCCATTTATCTCCTCTGGAAAAGCACTATGGAAACCACATACCAGTTCCTTACATGACACTAGTAAAATTTGGGAAATATTTTAAGAAAATTACAAGGTTATGTCACCTTGACGTAAATAAACAATAACAAGAACAACGAGTAGTTTTCTCAAAGAAAACTAAATTAAAAATAAGGTACATCAATTTATAATTTAAGAGAATTTAATGTAATCTAATCTATATTTTAATTTTATGTTCATTTAATTCTATCAAAGTCTATGAAAATCAAAAGATAGACAAAATATTTTCGAGGGAAAATTTTGACCATAACAATTGACTTCTCCATTTTCCTTTGCATAACACATATTTTGTTAATATTTTTCTTCGTCAATGTGAGAGTATCGGCTCTGTATATATGTAAGAACGGATAGTACGCATCTGTCAAAAACTTTTCTTTTTAAACATATCGGAAGATTAGATTTAAATATATAGCCCAGTTTGCCATATGCCGTCCAGAAGAGACCTACTCTCCGCTGAATTTCATGTGTTTTGTTTTCTCGTCCTATGCCGACCTCATGTCCTAGGTTATTATATTGGTGTACTTGCTCGGTCTTTTTTTTTTTTATGGGTCTAGCACACGTGCTACAGGGAAGTCCCTAAAGCGCTACAGGAGCGACACGTGTGCGGAGAAAAAGCGATTCACGTTGTTCTTGAATCGCTGTAGATTGCACTCGATGGGAAACACAGTCCTGGGCAAACTATTCCAAAGGTATGATGTTCTCCATATAAAAGACTGCTTGAAAAGCGTTGTACGAGGAGTAACAAGCTGAACCTCATACGAATGTGAAGTATTAGCGCGACGTGTACTACTAACCTGCACCGCTCTGGGTGGAATTAAGCAGGCCACATCCTTCGAACACTTTCCATGAAAGTACTTGTAGAATAGGCTCAAGTCGCCAACCGTTCTTCGATGTTCCAGCGAATCAAGGCCGTCGGTCAGTTCCGGGTCTCCAATCAGACGAATAGCTCTTCTCTGGATAGAATCCAACAAATGCAGTGTATGTTTGGGAGCGGAGCTCCAAACATGGGAGCAGTATTCCATAGTTGGTCGAATTTGAGCTTTGTAAAGAATTAACAGTTGTTGTGGAGTGTAAAGCTTTCTGGTTCGAAACAATATTCCCAACTTTTGAGAAGCTCTCCTTGCTATGCCTGCAACATGTTCATGCCAGGACCTATTTGCTCCCAAATTAACTCCTAACAGATTGAGTGACGATGTTAGAGGGATGGAGTGCCCCGACATAACTATGTCGGGTTCTGCAACGTTAACTTTTTTAGAGAAAACTGCCGCCTGGGTTTTTGTAGCGTTAAATTCCACTTGGTTACTGTCACCCCAAGATAGAATTTCTTCCAGGTCTTTGTTAAGTTGAATGACTTCCTGCTGTCTGCGGATATTCGTCTGAGTAGTCGATGTCCGAGCATTCAAAATGAATGACGAGATAAGTGTACTGTCATCTGCAAAGCTGTAGATTGGATTCTCGGTCTCTTCCAGCAGATCGTTAATATAAATAAGGAAGAGAGTAGGAGATAGTATAGAACCTTGGGGCACACCGGCGTGGATAGTGAAGGTGTTAGAAAGAAATCCATCGACTGCCACTCGTAAAGAACGCTCTCTGAGGAAACATGAGAGCCACAAACAGAACTTTTCAGACATACCATAAGAACGTAACTTAGCCAACAGCCCATCGTGCCAAACACGGTCAAATGCCTTGGATATGTCAAGAGCAACCGCTCGAGATTCTCCAAAGTGTTCAATTGCGTTGTTCCAAACATGTGTTACATAAGTCAGAAGATCTCCTGTTGATCTATTTTTACGAAAGCCATATTGGTGATCACTAATAATGTTGAATCCTTCAAGATATTTTAGAAGATGCTGATTGATAGCCTTTTCCATGACTTTCGATATTATTGAGAGTAGTGCGATTGGTCGGTAGTTATTTGGCAAGGTCTTCTTGCCTTTTTTAGGTATCGGCTGAACTGTGGCACATTTCCAGCAGGAAGGAAATATTCCCTTTCTGTAGGATAGGTTGAAAAGTCTACAGAAAACTGGTGTTAGTTCCCTTGCACAGTTCTTGAGAACTATGGCAGGTATTCCGTCAGTGCCAGAAGCCTTTTTGGTGTCT
Source organism: Pachyrhynchus sulphureomaculatus (assembly GCA_019049505.1). Taxonomy (NCBI): domain Eukaryota; kingdom Metazoa; phylum Arthropoda; class Insecta; order Coleoptera; family Curculionidae; genus Pachyrhynchus; species Pachyrhynchus sulphureomaculatus. The sequence continues at coordinate 99,926,211 of CM032451.1, forward strand.
AGCTTCATCAAAATACGTTTTATGATACGCTGTCTGAAGACAATATCGGGCATCCTTGACTGCACTATGGGAATAGTAGGTGGTGTTTTTTCCTTGGAAATCGACAGTAGAATGTGAAGCAAAGAGTTCAGTCAACAAGTTCGCTTTCTCAATAGGTGTCGTTGCAATAGAATTATCTGGCCGTGTGAGTGGTGGTATGGTGGGTTTGGTGAAATTTTGACCAACTGCCTTAGCGACTGACCAAAAGGACCTGGAATTGCCGGGACAAGCTAGAAGTTTGTTTCTAATCCGTTGGTTGTGTACCTCCTTGGTCTCATCGTCTCCACCTTATTCAGTTTTATAGTGTCGTTGAATACGAAATTTGTCATAAAATGAGTCTTGGATAGATTGATTTTTAAAACCAACTTTTCCTGAAGCTTCTTGATACATGTACAGCTTAGTTTATGCTTCTTGCATATTGTCTGTTATTAAGACAATACCGTCGGCAAAACAAAGGTAATTTACCTTTCCACCGTTCATTTTTTCCCAGTTTATTGGTTGTAGCATGCTTTCTAGAAGGGTTACGAAGAGCTAGGGACAGAGCGTATCATCCTGGGGCACTCCTCTTTTGATTTGAAATTTGCTGATGCATTGGTTAGTTTGTGTTTTGACATTGGCGGTGATATTTTCATATAAGTATTTAATTACACTCGAGTGTCGATGATCAATACGATATTTAGCAAGCGCTTCCAAGAGTCTTTGCTGGTTTACAGAATCAAAAGCCTTTTCGAAGTCCACGAATATGAGCATCGAAGGCTTATTACATTCTATACATTTTGCATTACATGAATGTCTATCTCCAAATATTGCTATAAATAAACACATTTTATACCGAATTGTTTGTTTGATTATTAATAATTTTTAATATTTTGTTAAGTATTTCAGTGTTCCGTACGAAACACTTATAAGATCACTTCTGTGCCTGTCCGTCTGTCACACCCGAGTTGCTCCGAAACTATTTGACATAGAAAGTTGAAATTTGGTACTAATTAGGAACTGATAGCTTTATTGAAGCCGTGTAATTTTGAAACTTATATTTTGAGTTAAGGGGTTAGTTTTGAGGGATGAAATCGAAAGTAAAAAAAAATACTAGGTCATCGAGTAGGATTTCAAATGAAAGCTTGTAAAAAATACGAGTTCAAAAATATATATAATGTAATACTTGCGCACACTTTACTTTGTATTATTTTTAAAAAATTACGAAAAATCGCTGTTTCCGTCTTATCTCGAAAAGTATTTATCAAAATATTTTTAAAAAATTCTGGAATTTTCTCCAGAGGATCTAGGTTGACTGAAAATTATCACGAGTGCACTACCATTAATAATTTATGTGATATATAAACAAAAACAAAAATTCCGAGGGTCATCAGTTTTCAGTAAGGACTGGAAAAAACTTTGTTGAAAACTCATTTGGGGTGTGTTTTGTAAAGTCATTGATTATTTTATACCTCCGTAACAAAATTTTTTATTTTAATAGCAATCAACGTACGGCACACTAATTGGGCAAGTCCGACTTGCACCTGGCCGGTTTTTGAAATATAATTAGTACACAGAGGCGATCATGGCATAGTGGTTACGGTATGTGCTTTGTACACCAGCGACCCGAGTTCGCATCTCGGCTAGGAAAATCATCATACTAAGAAAAGATACATAACTCATAAAATAAAAATTTAAGACGTGTAGGTCGCCTCTCTTGGAAACGAAATGAGCCACTACCCATAGTATCATGCCTAGTAAAGCCCTCTCACTTTGTCCGCTCGGAACCGGTATTAAACTGTAGGTCCCCTTTGTCTCTAGAAATACGTAAAAAGACACCAACCACAGGCAAATGAGAGAAGGTCGCCTACGTCAGTATCGGATATGGCATTTCAAGAAGAAGAATTAGTACGTCTTGTATTAATTGTAAATGTAACGTAAGCAAAGAACACCTAAAGACCATTTCTTATATATTCTAAGTCAAGGTCAACGATACATGTTAAAATTTAGTAAGTTATGTCGAAATTGTTCTCTTCAAAAAAAAGCTTAAAATATTTAAGATTTAAAAAGTAAATATGGGAGATATTTTAGAAATATCTTAATTGTATTGCCTAACTAATCACAAAAACTATATAAATCGTATTTAAGAGAAAAAGGATCATTCCAGAGAACTTCGTGAGACAATCGCTAATGTGAACTAAACACTTTCTGTAGAAAATAACAAATATTTTTAAAGGAACATTTTTCACACAAATATATATATATATATATATATATATATATATATATATATATATATATATATATATATATATATATATATATATATAAATATATATATATATATATATATATATATATATATATATATATATATATATATATATATATATATATATAAATATATATATATATATATATATATATATATATATATATATATATATATTTTGTGTGAAAATATATACAATACATATATACAAATATATATATATATATATATATATATATATATATATATATAATATATATATATATATATTTGTGTGAAAAATGTTCCTTCAAAAACTTGTTATTTTCTACAGAAAGTGTTTATTTCAGTCATATATATATATATATATATATATATATATATATATATATATATATATATATATATATATATATATATATATATAGGAACAGATGCAAAGAAATTATCGACGAAAGCAAGGAGGTACACAATCAACGGATTAGAAACAAACTTCTCGCCTGTCCCGGCAATTCAGGGTCCTTTTGGTCGGCCGCTAAAGCAGTTAGTCAAAATTTCACCAAATCCACCATACCACCACTCACACGGCCAGATAATTCTATTGCAACGACACCTGTTGAGAAAGCAAACTTGTTGGCTGAACTCTTTGCTTTACATTCTATTGTCGATTTCCAACGAAAAACCCCACCTACTATCCCCATAGTGCAGTCAAGGATGCCCGATGTTGTCTTCAGACAGCGTATCATAAAGAGTATTCTGATGAAACTAGACACCAAAAAGGCTTCTGGCACTGACGGAATACCTGCCATAGTTCTTAAAATCTGTGCGAGGGAACTAACACCAGTTTTCTGTAGACTTTTCAACCTATCCTACAGAAAGGGAATATTTCCTTCCTGCTGGAAATGTGCTACAGTTCAGTCGATACCAAAAAAAGGCAAGAAGACCTTGCCAAATAACTACCGACCAATCGCACTGCTTTCAATAATATCGAAAGTCATGGAAAAGGCTATCAATCAGCATCTTCTAAAATATCTTGAAGCTTTCAACATTATTAGCGATCATCAATATGGCTTTCGTAAAAAATAGATCAACAGGAGATCTTCTGACTTATGTAACACATGTTTGGAACAATGCAATTGAACACTTTGGAGAATCTCGAGCGGTTGCTCTTGACATATCCAAGGCATTCGACCGTGTTTAGCACAATGGGCTGTTAGATAAGCTACGCTCTTATGGTATGTCGGAAAAGTTCTGTTTGTGGCTCTCATGTTTCCTCAGAGAGCGTTCTTTACGAGTGACAGTCGACGGATTTCTTTCTAACACCTTCACTATCAACGCCGGTGTACCCCAAGGCTCCATACTGTCTCCTACTCTCTTTCTCATTTACATTAACGATCTGCTGGGAAAGACCGAGAATCCAATCTACAGCTTTGCAGATGACAGTACACTTATCTCTTCATTCACTTTGAACGCTCGGACATCGGCTACTCAGATAAATATCCGCAGACAGCAGGAAATCATTCAACTTAACAAAGACCTGGAAAAAATTCTATCTTAGGGTGACAGTAACCAAGTGGAATTTAACGTGTCGAAAACCCAGGCGGCAGTTTTTTTCTAAAAAAGTTAACGTTGCTGAACCCGACATAGTTATGTCGGGGCACTCCATTCCTCTAACATCGTCACACAATTTGTTGGGCGCTAATATGTCCTAGCATGAACATGTTGCAGGCATAGCAAGGAGAGCTTCTCAAAAGTTGGGAATATTATTTCGAACCAGAAAGCTTTTCACTCCACAACAACTGTTAATTCTTTACAAAGCTCAAATTCGACCAACTATGGAATACTGCTCCCATGTTTGGAGCTCCGCTCCCAAACATACACTGCACTTGTTGGATTCTATTCAGAGAAGAGCTGTTCGTCTGATTGGAGACCCGGAACTGACCGTCGGCCTTGATTCGCTGGAAAATCGAAGAACGGTTGGCGACTTTAGCCCATTCTACAAGTACTTTCATGGAATGTGCTCGAAGGATGTGGCCCGCTTGATTCCTCCCAGAGCGGGGCATGTTAGAAGTACACGTCGTGCTAATTCTTCACATCCGTATGAGGTTCAGTTTGTTACTCCTCGTACAACGCTTTTCAAGCAGTCTTTTATATGAAGAACATCATCCCTTTGAAATAATTTGCCCAGGACTGTGTTTCCCACCGAGTACAATCTACAGCGATTCAAGAACAACGTCTAAAAAAAACCTCATTCCACCCGAATAATTTGACTTCCAACCTTCTAAGGAGGTTTCTGATGTCATTTTAGCAGGCATGAAAATTCACATCCCTTCTTCGAGGAAATGCCTCTCCAAAGACAGTTCCGGATTACACCGAAAATGCAAAGGGGGTATCACTTCTAATAATGGCGAGAATATCGTAACGTCATAAATCGTAACATCTTCGTTCGTTAACAAATGCAAAAAAATTATTAACTACCCCAAGAAGGCACACAATCAGAATTAAAAATAAGCTTCTTGCCTGTTCCAATATTCCAGGTCCATTTGGTCAATCTCGAAGGCTATAAGTGAAAATTTCACTAAATCAACTATATTAGCACATGATCAAATAATACCATTTCAACAACACTTCTTAAGAAATCCAACTTTTTGGCCGAATTCTTTGCCTCACATTCTACTGACGATTTCCAAGGATAGGCACCATCCTTTAGTCCCAATATGCAGTCAAGGATGCCCGATATTGTCTTCAGTTAGCTTGTCATAATACGTATTTTATTGAAGCTAGACACCAAAATGGTTCTGGAGCTGATGGAATATCTGTTTTAGTTCTCGAAAAATGAGCGAGCGAACTAACACTAGTTTTTTTTGTAGACATTTCAACCTATCCTACAAAAAGGGAATATTTCCTTCCTGTTGAAAATAGGCTGCAGTCTCACCGATAACCCAAAAAAGCAAAAAATCTTTCCAAACAACTACCGACTAGTCGGACTCTTTTAATAATATCGAAAGTTATGGAAAAGGTTACACAGGGGAACAGCTGTTTGGTGTCGAGGTTTTTTGAGCTGATTCTATATCAATTTGATGTCCTGAATTCAAATAACGTATTCATTTGTACCTAGGAGCTCAAATTTTTAAGATATACAATTTTAGAGAAATATAAGTTACATTATTATAACTCAAATCCGTAAGTGTAGTAAACAAAAGTAGATACGAAATTTTTATTTTAGTTATACAAAATACAATATTATGTCGTACTTACAAACAAAAAAAAAAACATTGAAGAAATGGAATAGTCACTCAACACTTGGAAAGCTTCTTTTCCGCGACATTCTTGAATGTTTTTTTTTAAACAGTCCCTTTTTACACTCCAGCAGTAATCTGCCATCATGTGCATGTCCCATTTTCCTTGGTAGCGGTCCTCCATAACTTTAATATCTTGGTGAAATCTTTCACCTTGTTCCTCACTCATGTTTCCTAAATTTTCTGGAAAACGGTCTAAGTGGCTGTGTAAATAGTGTATTTTAATACTCATATTGCACCCTAAGGATTTGAAACTAATAAGCATCTTGTTAACCATTTCAACATACTTTTGAGCTTTATGTTTGCCTAAAAAATTTTCTACAACTGCAACAAATGATGTCCAAGCTTCTCGTTCAACTTGATTCATTGAATTTATGAAGGCAGGATCCTTAATTAATTGTCTTATTTGTGGGCCATCAAATATCCCTGCTTTGAGTTTTTCTGTGCTCAACTGATGCATTTTTACCCCTATATATGCAAAACAAGACCCATTCTTATCAAGAGCCTTTACAAATTGCTTCATTAAGCCCAACTTTATATGTAACGGAGGAAGTATGATTTTTTCTCTTTCAACCAAAGCGTCGTTAATGACATTCTTTTCCCCAACGTCCATGTTTTCTCTCTGAGGCCAATCTTTTCTAACCCAGTGGTGTGTTTTGTCCCTACTATCCCAGAGGCACAAGAAACACGGATATTTCGTGTAACCACTTTGCTGCCCAAGAAGAAAGTTTACCATTTTTAAGTCTACACAAATCATCCATTGATGTTCCTAATACTTTATCTTCTGCAAGACCAAAGCTATGGTATTATATTCTTCTTTCAGTTTCATTGAGTGAGCTAGTGGTATGGAACCATATTTATTCCCATTATGTAGAAGGACACATTTTAAACTTCGCTTTGAACTGTCAATAAATAGGCGCCAATCATCTGGAATATATTCAGAAAGTCCCATTTCTTTCATGAGTCCCCTAATTTCGTGACAAAATACAAGATTGTCTTCTTGAGAAAAGAATGGTAGCAGATCTTTTTCTCTTGTACGGTAAAAGGTAATTTTGGTTCCTTGTTCCAGTAAATTTTTGTCGTTCAACCTAGAAGCCAGTATTTCAGAAGCTTTTTTCGATAAATTGAGATCCTGGTGAGATCATTTAATTCATTTTGATTGAAGCGTTGAGGAGCTGATGACGTCCCCTCATAGTCTCTGTTAGTTTCATTAGCATCAGAACTTTTATTAGCATCAGAAGAGCGATCAGAGGGAAAATATTCGTCATCAGAGATATGTGGTAGCTGATGAAATGTTGGAATCGATATTTCATCTGAGTGCGGGATAGGGCGTATTGCCGAGTCTAAATTGGGATAAGTCCACTTACTGCGGTTATTTCGATTGATTCCATTAGTATTTACTAAACAGAAATAGCAATCATTGAAGTGGTTTTTTGGTTCTCTCCAAACTATTGGTACGCCGAATTTTAGACATTTTCTTTTCCCGGTAATCCACTGCCGTAAATGCTCTGTACAAGTTTTACATACGAGATGCGGGGCCCACGTTTTGTCCTGATCACCAAGCTTAACTCCAAAGTATCCAAGATATGCTCGCTTTACAAAGTCAGTAATAGTTTATCTGTTTTGTTGAAACATGTATTCTCCGCATATATAGCAAAACACATCAGGTTGATTTACACAACTTCTTCTTGAACTGGAACCTGAACTCATTTTAATTCTGTTCAATAACACAAAAACAGTCTTTTCTTAACATAAAATAACACGCCGAATTCGATCTACTCTCATTAGTAAGAACGCACAAACTGACGAGACTTACCCGAGTTAGATGATTAAAAGGGTCAGTTCAGGTACCTGATAGGCAATGGTTCCACTATCTATAGATTTACCTGGAATTTACTCAATTACAGACTGACAATAAAACCATTGTACCTACATTAATGAATATATAATAATTTTAGAACTCTCATAAATGAATTTACTGAATAAAAACCACATTGGTAGATAAGTTGATGTATCTAAAAAAGTAGAGCTGATAGAGAAAAAAACGGATTGCATGTATAGATTTAGCATCCCAAATATAGTTAAAATCAGCTCTAAAATCCTAGGCACCAAAACAAAAATATTTTTTTGTTGCCCTGTGTTATCAATCGGCGGCTTCTAAAATACTCTATCTAGAAAGGTTCAATATTATTAGCGACTATCAAAGTGGCTCTCGTAAGCAAATATCAACAGGAGATCTTCTAAGTTGTAACACACATGTTTGGAACCACGCAATTAAACATTTTGCGGTTGCACATGATATGTCCAAGGCATTTGACCGTCTTTCGCATGACGGACTGTTGGCTAAGCTACGCTCATATTATATGTCTGAATAGTTTTGTTTATGGCTCTCATATTTCCTCAGACTGCGTTCTAGTAGTTAAATGGATTCTTTGAAATACCTTTACTATCAATGCTGGTGTGCCTCAAGGGTCCATATTGTCTCCGACTCTGTTTCCCTTTTATATTAACGATCTGCTGGGAGGGACCAGAAATCCAATCTGTGGATTTGCAAATAACATTACGCTTATTTCTTCATTCGCTTTGCACGTTCGATCGGCGACTCATGCAAGTATCCACAGAAAATAGGAAGTCATTCAACTTAATAAAGACCTGAAAGAAATTCTATCACAGCAAAAAGAACTTCTCGAAAGCTGGGACTATTATTTCAAACTAGAAAGCTTTACACTCTACAAAAAACTTTTAACACGTAGGATGAAAAGTCATTATTTAAAACACATTTTTTACAAAATTCGATTTTATTAATCAATATAGTCTCCTTCAAGAGTAATACAATCAGTCCTACACTTTTTTAACATTTCTACACTTTCTTATAGAAGGATTCTTCATTGGAGCCAAGCTTCTTTCCGCGAGCATGTTTTTGAGGTCTGTGAATAAATAATAGTCGCTGGGAGCAAAATCTGGACAATACGGTGAATGAGGAAGCAATTCGAACTCCAGTTCATGCAATTTCGCCATTGTAACCATTGACTTGTGACACGGTGCATTGACTTAATGAAAGAGCACTTTTTTCTTGTTCATTTGGGGCCGTTTTTTTGCGATTTCTACCTTCAAACGCACCAATAACTTTAAATAATATTCACTATTGATGGTTTTTCCCTTCTCAGCATAGTCGATGAAAATTATTCCATGCGCATCCCAAAATACAGAGGTCACAACCTTCCCAGCCGACTGTTGTGTCTTTGATCGCTTTGTGCGGCTTTTACCGGCTGCTGTCCACTCAGCTGACTGCCGTCATCCATTGTCACATATCGCACGAAAAAATCCTTTTTATTCTGCTTAAACAAATCTAAACAGCGCTCAGAATCATCAACATATTGTTGTTCTTGGTTCATTGTGAGCAAACCCGTTACCTATTTCGAAGAGAACTTTCTCATGCCCAAATGTTGATGCAAAATGTGATCAACACTTTTGATATTTTTGTCTTGTTATCTGTCGGCTATCTCGCGTAATTTCACTTTATGTTCATCCAAAACAATTTTGTAGATTTTTTGTTATGCTTTCCGGTGTAATCACCTCATTTGGGCGTCCAGAGTGTTCAGCATAATTTATATCCGTACGACTGCGTTTAAATTCAGCATGCCAGTAAATGATAAGTGATTTTCCAAGAGCAGAGCCCCCGTGACATTTATCAAGCCATTGCTTTGCTTGAACGGTATTTTTTCCCATCAATAAACAGTGTTTAATCAGCACACGAAATTCGACTTCTTCCATTGTTTTGAAAATATCAAAAGTAACGTCACTAAAACCACTGTAACTTGTAAACCAATCGTCGAGATGTCATGAAATTTTGACACGTATCATTTGAGGATTGGTACTTCCTATAAATCATATGGATTTTTTGAAAAGGGTAACATCTATGTGTCAGACCAAAAACTTTTTAGCCTACGTGTTCTTTAGAAAATTTAAATTCAGCCAATGACGGAATACTACTACCGTGTTTGGGGTTCTGCTCTCAATCATGCACGGCATTTGTTGGATTCTATTCAGAAGAGGGCTATTCGCGTGATTGAAGACCCAGAACTCACCCACCTAATTCCTCTCCGAGCAATGCATACCAGGAGTGTACGTCGCGCTAACATATTACATCCGTATGAGGTTCAACTTGTCACTCCTTTTAAAACCCTTTTCAAGCAGCCTTTTATATAAAAAAACAAATCCCTTTGGAATGATATGCCTAGGACTGTGTTTCCAGCCTAGTAAAATTTACAACTATTCAAAACCAACGCTTCTTCCGTACCTGCGTCGCTTCTGTAGTGCTTTAGGGATTTCCCTGCACCTCAAGTGCTATGACTATAAACAAGAACTAAATACAAAAGGATTTGTTACGAATCGATAAAACTTTAAAATTTATGAGTTCGGCTGAGCAATACCGAAGTAAAGAGTAATAATTTAACTACTAATAGTGGATAAAGAAAAAACATTTAGCATTGTTTACAAACTCCGCGAATGGTGAAATGAATCCTGAACAATATATCATACCAGCTTCCCAACATCTGCTGGCGTTGTCCATGCCTAACTTCGAAGTCTTCCTCTCATGCCATCTTTTAGTTTCCTTCAGCTCACTGGTCTTTCGAGGTCCTTTTTGATTTTCCATGGTTTGGTGATATCCATTTCATCTTTCTTGTTCACTTATTTTCTCTATTCTCTGTACATAGTCATACGATCACCGCTGCTTTGTCTGAGTATCCGTCATCAAAGCACCATTCGCTCTAATTCAGTATACGTATCATGCAATATAGATCGAAATAATACATGAAATAATAAGCCTAAAAATTACTTTCTAATACGTCCTTATAGTGAATAATATCCAGTTGTTTATTTATACTACTTCTTTAAATTCCTCTGGCCATTATTTTTTTTTTTCGTTTTAACAGAGTAAATTTTCTGTCCTGTTTCATAAAAATGCTCCATAAGTTCACCAGCATATTTATATTTAAATTTACATACCTCCAATTCAGTCATTAATATGTTGTAAACGTAATTTGAAGCGTCCAATTTATCAATATAATATTTCATCTCTTTATAGACATGATCTGTTTCTATTTGCGAAATAAACGAATCTGTATCTGTGTGCACTAACTTTGCTTTCCCTTGATATAATGATTTTAAAAAGTCGTAAAAAAAGTATACGTTATAGTTTTAGATATATCTAAAATAAGAAATGCAACATAATCTGGTTTGCCATATTTACCTAGTGTCGTTTGGCATTTGAATTGCCACTGAATGTTCATTAAAAATAACTGATTTAGTGTCGTGTATCCTTATCTCGAAATCAGTATCTTCTAGATTTTTCCAGTTATTGTTTAGACACATTCATCTGCGTCAACTCAAGTTTCTTATTGTGCCATAAATCAGGCTTCTAATAAGCATTTGAGATATATTATACTTTTATTTCTTTCCGATATCATGGTGCCAGAGTATTCCTTTAAACAGCTATTTATTTTTCTAGCCTGTGTTGATTAAACCTACTTTATAATTTATAATAATTATCGATAATAAGGGCTCTACAAATTTTCATTCAATGAACACAATTTAGTGTCATGTGAGGTACTTTTTGTTTTTTGTTACATAACTACGTAGTTTATGATTAGCCCAGGCACCAGAGATGAAACTGTATTAAAAGTGCACATAAATTTAAATAAGTTATATTTTTGGCCAGAGAAGTTCATTACCTGTCAAATAATATATGTAAGAAAGTTTGCAGGATTCGGGGCATGGCCGGCTGAAAAAAATGGGTCCATCAAGAATATCTCGAAAAAATATGCATAATTTAAAAATTAAGAGGAAAACTATAGACCAAACGATTCTGCATAAAAACACCTCTTCATAATTTCCTGTAAATGCACCGTTTTTGAAAAAAATCGCGATCCAAAAAATATAGCTTTGCCATAAACATATTTTGAAAATTATACTCCAATGAATTTTTCAGTACACTATCAAATACAGAAAAACATGCCAGGATTGGTCTTCGGCTACTACTGATTTAAATCCTGAGACGGTGACATCAACAGTTGTTAATATATATAAATCTTTACTAGACTTAAGTAAAATTAAAAACAACCAAACTCAGAAGCAATACCGAAAATTAAAAAATTGGATCACGAACGGAATAATAAGATATATTAGACATAGAGAAAAATTAAAGCGCAGACTTCTAAAACAATATAACTTGTATTTAGAAATAGAATATAAAAGATACCGAAATATTTTGAATAAAATAATAACCAAACAAAAGAATAATTACTACAGAAACGAAATAAGTAGAAACAACAAAGATTTAAAAAAAAATATATTACCGAATTAAGGATGCTACTAATGAAAAAAAAAAAAAACTAATAAAGTAAATATAACTATAAATAGAGACAACGGTGATGGGTTTTTGACTGACAAAGATATGTCAAACTATTGTAATGATTATTTTATTAATGTCGGTGTAGAGATGGAGAAGAAGATTCCTGTCGTGAATGATCCGTGTCCGAAGCAAGATGAAATTACATGGAAAAAAACATACAAAGAATGCATCTGTTATACAGTGTGTCCCAAAAAGCTTTATACAAATGGAGAAAAAATTTATCTTGCATATTACAAAAAAATTATTCTTGATAAGAAGTTCTGCATCACATGGAAATCTATAATCAAGCATAAAACATTTAAAATATTTGATGGGTATACAAGGAAAATAAAAAAAATGATTTATAATAAATACTAAAGTGTGTTTAAATTTAAATACAGAGCAAAATACTAATTGAAAATGCCAACAGGAACTAAAAAATTATGCTCACGTTTAGATTTGTGTCCTTGCTAGTTAAAAATTCAAAAAAAAAATCCAGTAAACACGCCAATAATTGTTGAATTATTTATTGAATAAAAGACAACGAAATCGCTACAAATTTTAGGTTGAAAATAAATGAACATATCTTTCGAAATACCTAACAACTGTCGATAAACTTCAAAGTTAACGTCAGTCTGTATTTGCAATAATTAGAAATTCCAGTAAAATTGAGTGTTGCAAATAAAATTGAAATTGTTCTCATAGTCGGAGATAATTATTAAACTTTTAGAGAAGCAGCAGAAATCTTTAATAATAGACTGATAAAACTGTACACTTCACAATTGTAGTCTAATAAATAAATTTAAGATTTATTTATTTATTTATTTATTTATTTATCATACATGCCTTACAGGTTACAAGACCCAACTACAAGGCCGGAGATACAGATAAGAGCCACTATACATAGAAATGTAATACAATAATAGAGTATTAAGCAGATACAAATTCCAATCACAAAAATAATAATAATAAAAACAATTAAATATTAAAACAATAAGAAAAGAAAGATGCCACAGCCCCTCAGTGTTGCAATATTTTACTTATCGTTAACATAGATGTGTTGAAAAAGTCGATGCTTATTTCTTGATTATACATACTACACATTGAAAAAAGTGGGGAAAATTTTAATATATTTGTTCTTGGAACAGGTAGATAAAAAGTGTTATATTGTCTGCTAGTTATACGCGGCACACTAAAATTTATTCTTGACAGAATAGCGGGAGAATCTATATCATTATTCATAATTTTGAACAGAGTCGTCAGGAGCAAGTAACCACGACGAACCTTTAATAACGAGCAGCCGTTATCTGCAAGTAGTACCTCATGCGGAAACCCCTGTTGTGGATAGATACCATCTCGTTTAAAGCTAATATATTTTAAGAATTTGCGCTGGACCCTCTCCAGATTATCAGGATGGGTGTCATAGCCTGGAGACCAGACCGTAGCAGCGTATTCCAATTTAGAACGAACATAACAAATATATAAAGTTTTAATTACGTCAGGATTATGAAAGTCACCGGTGCAGCGTGCAATAAAGCCATATGTTTTAAAAGCTTCGGAGATTATGGTGTTTATATGATCTGTGAAAGAAAGTTTTGGATCAAATGTTACGCCCAAGTCCCTGAAGACATTCACACGGGAGATACTACTGTTATCCAGCAAATAGTTATGAATAATCGGTGAGATTTTATTTGAGAAAGACATGATGTTACATTTCTTAATGTTAAGCTGTAAATTGTTTGTTACGCACCATTGGCCAATTATCTGTAAGTCCTTCTGAAGATTTATGCAATCCCGAATACCTCTCACCCTGCTGTATAATTTTACATCATCGGCATAGAGTAAATAACCAGCACCTAAACCCCTCCCAATATCATTTATAAAGAGATTAAAAAACAATGGTCCCAGTACAGATCCTTGGGGAACCCCAGAAGTAGCATCATAAGATCTTGATTTGGAGCCATAAATTTCCACATATTGCTTACGATTAGTAAGGTAAGAATGAATCAAAGATATTAATGAGCCTGAAAAACCAAAGTTAGTTAGTAGTTTATTAAGTAGGAGAGAAAAATCCAGCCGATCAAAGGCTTTGGTGAAATCTAAATAAATGATATCCATTTGGCAACCCTCGTCAATTGCCTCTGCTATTTCTTGAGTTATAGTAATTAAGTTTGTAGATGTAGACCTACCCTTGTAGAAACCATGCTGATGAGGGGTTATCAAGTTTTTCGTAGCATAAAATATATGATCGTGTAATAAAAATTCAAAGATTTTACTAAAATTACATATTATTGACACTGGCCTATAATTATTGATATCTGATCTATCTCCTTTTTTAAAAACAGGACTGACTTTAGAGGTTTTCCATAATTCCGGGAAAGTACTCGTCTTCAAGCTTAAGTTGAACAGAGTTAACAGTGGTTTGGCTAAAACAAATCTGCAATCACGAATAAAAAATGCTGGGAGTAAATCCGGGCCCGCAGTAAATTTTGGTTTTAGGCTTCTAATGGCATTAATAACGTCTGATTCACAAAAGGTACTGACTGCGACATTAGGCCAAGAAGCCACGATATCCTCACTGATTAATCTATCCAAGGTTGGACGGGAAAATGATTGTTCGAAATAAGTTGCAAAAGCGTTTAGAATATCTGATGCCGAGTTCAAATTACTCCTGTCATAAGTCATACTACTAGGTATACCCTTCTGTTCTCTTTTGTTTTTGACAAATGACCAAAACTGCTGCGGATTAACCTTTATATTCTCTTCTGTTCTCTGAATAAAGCATCTATAAGATTCTGTAGTATCTCGTTTTATTTCCGATCTCAACGTTTTGAACTTTTCAAACTGATCTATGTCTCCATACTTTTTATATTTTTTATGACATAAGGCTTTCTGCTTTATCTTGAGTATTACGTCACGTGAGAACCACGGAGGGTATTTCTTGCTATGACCTTTTAAATACTTCGGTACATGCTCATCTATTATTTCATATAATTTTTTATAGAAACTGTCACAGGCTTCATCAATACATGTAATATTGTTTAGAATTGACCAATCGATTTTCATAAGGGAGTTATACAATATAGTATAATCTGCTTTTTTGAAATTATAGCTGCCTTGAAAATTTATTTGAAAATCGCTTTTAGCATTCATCGATTGGCAGTATTTAAATGTAACTACTAGTGCCGGATGATGAGCGTCCTCTTCAATAAACACATCGACTGCCCTTTCAACTTCGCACTTTTCATTATTATGCATCACCAAGTCTAGTATTCTATTATTTGTGTTCCTGATGTAATTGCTTTGAGTAAAACGGACGCTATTTAGGAAATTTTTAAGAACCTTTGTAAGATTATCTTCCGTTTTGTTATCTAAGAAGTCAGAGTAACGAGATACATTGAAGTCACCAAGTATGCATACATTCGCATTAGATAGGCATTGCAACGAAATTAAGCACTCAAATAAATTTTCCAACAGAAAAGTAGTTACCGGCGGGGGAATGTGAACAACAAAACAGATATATAGACGAGTAGTCAAAAGTAATTTAACGCCTATTAGATCAATTTCCGGGCAAAGTTCTGTATATGGAATTGAAACCATGCTTGCTCTAAAGCTTTGATCAACACCAATCAGCACGCCACCTCCACGCGATTTATTTATTTCTGAAAAATTTCTGTCTTTACGAAAAATATTATACCTGTCACAAATTATTTCGTTGTTAGTAATAGAAGAGTCCAGCCACGTTTCTGTGATCGCTATTAAATCATAACAAGAACAAGTTGAATTACTAAGCACGTCAACTGTTTTAGTTCTAAGTCCACGAGTATTTTGATAATAGACTGAAAAACAATTATTAAGCAATAAGCGATTTGCTGAAGTAGGCACTACTTGAGACAAGGCGATCGATCTATTCTGAGCTACAATAGGTGTGGACGTCATGGTTAATTGCTATTGCGCCAAAATATATGGAAGTGTTTAAAATAAATTTAAAAAGAAACATGGGGCATGGGTTTCAAATGAAGATAATCGAAATCAAGTAATGCTGTCGGTAGTAGAAAAAGCCAAAAGATTAACTTCGGAAAAGATCACCTTTATTGAATGTGAGTAAAACTACAGTTGCAAGAATTTTAAGATTAAATAAATTTAAACCATGCAAACTCCAATTTACCCAAACATTAAAAGTAGGAGATTTTGAACGAAGATTTGAATTTTGTGCTTGGTTTCGAGGAGAGTTGGAAGATAACAGATTTATGGCAAGACAAATACTTTTCTCTGACGAAGTGACATTTACGTCTAATGGGACAGTAAGTTCTCAAAACTATTGCTGGTGGAGCGATGTGAATCCTAACTTCAATATCCAAACTCGAGATCAATACTCGTTTAAAACCAGTGTATGGTGTGGAATTTTTAAAGATAGAATAGTTTGACCATTCTTTTTTCGAAATAATATGAATGCTGAACGTTACGTAGAATTTTTAAATAATGAGTTCCCTGAGTTTCTTAATCGCCTACCAGTAACTGAAAGACAACGTATATGGTACCAATATGATGGTGCATCATGTCACAGTACGAGAAATGTTCGAGATTATCTCCTCCACATTTTTAACGGTAGAGTAATAGGGAGGTATGTGCAGTTTACTTGGCCCCCCAAGGTCTCTGAACATCACCCCTCTAGACTTTGTTTTATGGGGTTAATTAAAACAAAAGGTTTATCTTAAAAGGCCATTTCAAGATGTTGATAATCTTGAGAGAGTCATTAGGGAAACATGTGAAACTATAAACTCCTGACGTAATTAGAGAAAAAAATTTTGTCGAAGAACAATCATCTGTTTACAAAGGAACGGTGGATACATCAAAGCACTTGTGCAACAAAGTTAGAATTAATCCATATGTTTAAGTTGTTATGTAATTAAGTAATGTTGCTATTTCAAAATAAAATGATATTAGAACAAAATTTTATTATGGATGTAATTGCTGCAAAGCAGATAAAAAAGTTATCAAATTTTTAACAAAAAAATATGATACAATCAAAATCAGTGCCCTAATTTTTAACTAATTTCATTTTTCTTTGTTCAATAAATAATCCGACAATTACTGACAAATTTACTGGAGTTTTCTTGAATTTGTAACTTGGAAGGCCACAAATCTAAACGTGAGCATAATTTTTTAGTTCCTATTGACATTTTCAGTTAATATTTTGCTCTGTATTTTAAATTTAAACACACTTTACTCTTCATTATCAATCATTAATTTTTATTTTCCCTGTATACCATCAAATATGTTAGAATTATGATGCTTGATTATGAATTTCCAGGTGATGCCGAAACCTATTATCGAGAATAATTTGTTTTGCAATATGTAAGATAACTTTTCTTTATTTGTATAAAACTTTTTGGGACACACTGTGTAAAAATAATATAATTGTTTAACAAACATTATTGAAAACTATATATATTCAAAATTGTACTTTACATGTCATGTATATCACAAACTTCTGATTCCAGAAATTCTTCCAAATCCTCCTCTTCTACAATTGTTTGTTGAAAGATATTCAGAGGATCCGGCAAAACACAATAAATTAATGTATTTAATCATTTCTCCTTATTCTTCACTGTACCATCAATATCAAATCTAGAAAGAACACACTTTACAGAAAACAATTTACTTGAAAAATAGTCGTTTTATTTCTATAATATATATAAAATGCAACGTCTCTCTGTCTGTATGTCTGTCTGTCTGTCTGTCCGTTGGTGCGCTTATCACTGGAGAACCACTTATCCGATTTACGTACTTTTTTTTTAAACATAGATATGTTCTCTGGCCA
>CM032451.1:99944093-100139093 GCA_019049505.1 Pachyrhynchus sulphureomaculatus
TGGACTCGAACGGTATCGACATCCAAAGGTAAGTGATTGACATTATAACGATGTTTATTTTTTAAAAGATGATTTACCAGCTTATACGGGTCACTGCTAGATGAAAGCTTCCTTCAAGTTTCGCCACCCTTTTTTTCTGGTTTGGGGCACTTGTACCCAATTTCCAGCTGCTCTCTTCAAATCATCAGTCTACCGATTTGGTGGTCTACCTCTACTTCGATAGGCTTCGGATTTTGGGTCGCCACTCTATAATTTTTTTGTCCATCGTTTATCCTGAAACCTAGCAACATATCCCAGCCCAATTCCATTTAAGATGTAGAATGAATTTGACTGCGTCTTGATACCCATTCTTTTCCTGATAATGTGATTTTAGATGTAATCTCTAAGAGTAACGCCTCACATTTGACGGCGCTAATTTGTTACGTTTTAGCGCCAATTTGCTATATTTGGTGCCACCAATCTGTTTAGTTGTTACGTTTTCGGTTTTACCAAAGTAAGGAAACCGTTTATCGCTAAACAATTTTCCCCTTAAAAAAAAACCCACTGTTGGGCTAGTCAAAATCAACAATCCCTCGCTAGCGGCCTGCCCAGAAGGTTTTGGGTATAACCATTTGCTGTCAGAATAGGAATCAACCCTCACTGCGCTTGATCATTTCCGGTAGGTATCCTTAATGAAGCAAAAACTACCCAATTTCCCAAATAAGGAAAATTTCCCAAAATCCAAGACTATCGTTCAGGTTAACGCCCAAGTACCCCCCCCCCCTTAGGTTCGGTAGGATAATATCTTACTCTCTCTTTCTCAGGCAGGTTCGGTCTTTTTAATTTTTACTCTCCCTGTTTAATTTGATCTCTCCTGAAAATCCTAAAGGCGCCACCGAAGTTTATTTTTACTACAGCCGACTGGGATGGTTAGAGGAAAAAAAAAAATTGAAAAAAAAACTGTTAAATATTTTTTTGACAATAAAAGGAAATGAATGAAAAAATTTACAGTTACCTTTAAATATATCTATGTATATTTAGTTATCTTAACATCAAGCAATGAAGTTTGCACTTCTATAAAACCAAAAAATAAATCTTACAAAACTAGACAGTTGCAATGTTGGCGTATGGTTTACCATACTAGAAAGTTGTAGCGTTGGTGACGTACTACAATTATTACTAACGGTTAATTGAATTAATTTTTAATTATTAAATTTAAATAATGATGTACGTGTGTTTGCAAAGATACCGAACCGCAGAGATTTTAACTAGTGAATTTACAAAACAGAAAACTTACTCGACTTTTCAATTCTTCGCGAATAAATATGAAAATGTTATGGTTGAGACTTACCTGGAGTTTTCTAGTCGGTCCTCCGAATGATGGAGAAGGAACACGAACTAGATGGTTCTCCAAAACGTTGGATGGACGGTACGGCGCACAGTGGAACCGAGGCGGCGAAAAGTCGATTTTTATAAAAGTATATGGAGAAGGATAATAAACACAAAAATTTGAAGAGAAATGTCTAAATTCAAAGAATCAAGTGTAATTTATTATGTTTACCTATCTGAATAGAGTATATTCCTTATACAGATCACTCAAATAAATTACATCTGATAACATATTACATTCTTACGTTTTTATTTCATATGCTGCCCACAATTTTTTAAGATATTGATATAATAGCTGCATTAACACGTATTGGTTTCGTTTTTGATGCGAATATTTACGTGCCAAATTAAATAATGCCACAGAACCAAAAATCTTCATTAAAATTGTACCTTTATCTAGGCGTAAACTATTTATCTACACTTTCCTACAATCTAAAATTAATTTTAAGTGCGATCAAGTGCGATTACGAGTACAATTAAATCATATATCCACGAACGTACAATTTGACTAGGTGAAAAAAGGGATATATAATCTCATTTTTGCCACACTGCGAAAGGTTAAAGTTCTGTCAGTAGACGAAAAATTGCCTGTTTTATACAATTTCCTTTTAGGAGAGACAGTTAAATATTCTAAATGCTAAATATAACTTGAAATATAGAGAAATTAAATTATATAAGGATAGATATAGTGCACTAATTTTTTTATGAACTCTAGCTGTGTAGCGTATATATTAAGCCCTGAGAAAGAGTCATTCATATGCGGAAAGGCGTGTATATAAATGTCTTAATTTCACAATTAATATACGAGAGTTGTCTGAAAAAAATAGTTTTGACGAATAACACCATCTTTATGATGAAACTCAAAAACTTTTCAGACTACTCTCGTAACATATTTGAATTATCGCCGAACTATATATGTTAATGTCTTTACGAACATATGTCGTCTAAGCATGAAACAAATGATTATTATGCAATCTTTCGATTGTTCTTTACATCTAAGGAATTGCGTATCTGTTTTGTTACTATGGTAATCGTTTCAGTGACCGACTCACAAATATTATGCGTTCGGTTATAACGAATGGTTATCATTTCGAGCGCGTTGAAGCTTTAGGGTTAAAACAATTTGACGTCGATAGTCCTCTTACATTTGCAATTTTGCAGCATTATTAAACATTTAAAAATCACTCTGTATAATAAGGTAAGTATATATTATTATAACGTTTATATATATTGTTATGTATATGATCATGAATAACAATTGAATAGTTTTTAACCATTACTCATTATTTATTAAAAAAAATAATGACAAATATAGAATAGGTCATTACCTTTTAATAAATAGTAAAGCAATAGTTAAAACCTTTGGAAAGTTACTCACACAATATTATGATTTCGGCTTTATACTTATGTCAAGATCAAATTTATCGGAACTGCTCATGTGTTAATTTTCTAGATTTTCCCCAATTGGATACCCTTCAAAAGTTCCTTCCATCTTTCAAAACATGAAACGTTTTTCCATCGCCTATCAAAAGTTAGTCGCAGAATTATTCCGACCGAAACCCTAATTGTTTAAAACCATACACTAGTACATTTTTCCAAAGTCTTCCAGAGGATCACGTTGATAAGATTTTGCAGGAAATTGGAAAAACGATTTATGCCACTGTTAAATTCAAGGTGGAATACAGTGCAAAGATCAAAGTCCAGATTCTATCAAAAGTACAGTACTTGGTTACAAGGCATATTTGAGGTGGAATTGGAAGCTGTAAACTCTACTGGAAGTGGGTTATCAAATTGTTCGATTGGCAGACCAAGAAAAAATTTCGACGAATACTCTAACCGTACAAAACGGCAGAAAGTAAGTGAATTACGCACTGCTTTTCCACAACAAATGATCGATGCTGCTTCAACGAAAACACAGAACCAGAAAAAATGGTTTTACTACTGACTCTGCTCTGGCGTTAATAATGGATGCTCAGTTATCAAGACGACAGTATGAAACAATAAGAAGTGCGACTAAGAGAATTGGATTTGACATATTTCCATCATATAAAAATGTTCAAAAATCAAAAGAATGTATATGTAAAAAATAATATTATAAAATATATTTTAATTAAATTTTAATAAATATTATTTAAAAAATATTACATATTTTTACATATTTAATTAACTATGATATTTCTATAATCTATACCTTTTGAAACCTTTACATTTTCTAAATTTGAAAGCATACATGTCAATTTTCAAAAATTCCATCGCCATATTTGAATTTTTGAAATCTGACAGCGTATTTGAATTCAGCGACCCTAAAAACCTATAATAACATGCATGATATGAAGATCCGTCTGTTCCCCGAATTACGTGACTGAAAAGGTTAAATATATGTGTTCGTATTATGTGAATTTTACACAAATATGTTATTTTTAATTATTATAATGCTACACAAATAGTGTATGTGATCATTCATTGCATATTTAAGAAGTAATATAATTTTTGCCGCGAATCGGGCAAATGGCTCCACTGTGCGGCGTGCACGTGGGTGGTTTAAATCTCAAGTCCTGCTGGTACAGCCAGAAGTACTCTTACCCTAATGGTAAAAGAAAATTTCAAATTGGTAACTTGGTTGGGTAAGACCAAAATCCAAATGAAAGTTGGAATGACGGACGATTCAAAAGGAATCCAAGGATTAAAATTCAAAAACTTTAGAGTCTAAACTCCAAAAACAAAAATAAACCTGGAACAAAGAAACATCCTTGTTTAGGACATTATATTCCAGTAAGTGTCACAAAATTCTCAAAGAGAATTCGACTTAAAAAGCCATACAAAAAAATGAGCAATCACGTATAATGGCTACTTACCTCGAGTCTTTAAAATGCTATTCTGCACTTTTCTGGTAATAAAAATAACGCCCATAAATAGCTGGTACGGTATCTGAACCAAAAACTTTCCACAGTACCGCAACCGGGAATTTCAGCTTTTCAACAATCGGCACAACGCCCGTTTTTTATAAAACTTTTAATAATACTGAATTACTACACTGGAAGTGTCATGACAGAGAAGAGTGATCACTAACGTGATTTTGCTTTAAATAGGATTGTCCCACTCCGTATTTTTACTTCTTCTTCCGTGGACAAAATGAGCAATGAAAATAATCCACAAATTAAAGATTCGAACACTGGTTCGAGTCGAACATGAGGTGAGAAAAATCAACTCAACAAACTCGAGGCTTTATCTCCACTCTGTATCAATACATCCCCCGTGGGGGAGCGGGATAGAATATCTCCCCCGGTACGTTCTGCCTGTCGTAGGAGGCGACTTAAAGAACAATCTAGATGGTAGATGCCCAGATGCCACCAGCATCGCCCGGTGTGATACCATCGCATCGGCATAGGCTGCGTGAAGTTGCTTAACGTTTCGTGGCTGTGCCGATGTCCCGGACTGTGGGACCAAATAGCATGATGAGGCACCTGGATACAAAAAATTCCGGAGGTAAAATAGCCCCCCGTTCGAATCTCCGGGTAGGGGCTGGTTCAGATGCGTCAACATGCAGAGATCAGAATTTTAAGATGGATTTTTGAAAGCATACGAGGTTTAAACTCGAACATAAATTCAGTGCACCAACATCTGCAATCAAATAAACCTAATGTACTCGCTCTCTGTGAAACCAAGGTCAGTTCATCGACTAGCACAGTTAATTATCTTTATCCTGGGTACGACTTCTATTCCCGATTTAGGCGTAACTTTGGAATATGTCTTTTGTCAGAAGCGACCTCTCTAGCCAACGAGAAGAGGCTCTGGAGCCCCCAAACTTTGATGTTATGTGGTTAAAACTAACGACTCAACCAACCACAAGGTTCATCTGTATCCTGTATCGACCACCAAGCGATACTAACTTTAGAGCACTTTTCGCTTCTCTTGCAGACACCATCGATCATTTACAAATTAACTATTCAAATGCCGAAATTGCCATCCTGGGCGACTTTAATGTCCACAACATCAACTGGCTTAAATATTCCAATACTACCGATGAACAAGGTCGTGAAGCCGAATCATTTTCAATCAGTTGTGGCTTAACTCAGCTTATTGACGAACCAACACGGATCCCTGATCGAGACGGGGAGTTCGCCAGTCTTCTTGATCTGTTTTTAACCACCAATCCGGAGATTTACACGGTCAGCGTAAATCCGCCATTAGGTTCTTCCGACCATAAACTATTATTGACATCCAGTATCCTACCAATCAGTGACAGAGACGCGCCTAAACCGCGCAAGATTTGGCACTACAAATCTGCTAAATGGGAAGATCTCATGGAATATTTTCGAACTTTCCCTTGGTTAGACGTTTGTTTTCGATCCGATGACCCATCTGACTGCGCCAAGGAGGTTTCCGATGTTATTTTGGCCGGTATGGAGGCTTACATCCCTTTTTCGAAGAAATGCCCTTCCAACGGCAAGCCTTGGTTTGACCGAAAATGCAAAGAAGCTATTGCTTCTAAACATCTTGCATACCGACATTGGCGTGAAAATCCTAACACCCATAAATCGTAACACCTTTGTTCGTTCCAGGAACAGATGCAAAGAAATTATCGACGAAACCAAGGAGGCATACAATCAACGGATTAGAAACAAACTTCTCGCTTGTCCCAACAATTCCAAGTCCTTTTGGTCAGTCGCTAATGCAGTTAGTCAAAATTTCACCAAATCCACCGTACCACCACTCACACGGCCAGATAATTCTATTGCAAAG
Source organism: Pachyrhynchus sulphureomaculatus (assembly GCA_019049505.1). Lineage (NCBI taxonomy): Eukaryota > Metazoa > Arthropoda > Insecta > Coleoptera > Curculionidae > Pachyrhynchus > Pachyrhynchus sulphureomaculatus. Next base: position 99,950,205 of record CM032451.1, read on the forward strand.
ACACCTGTTGAGAAAGCGAATTTGTTGACTGAACTCTTTGCTTCACATTCTACTGTCGATTTCCAAGGAAAAACACCACCTAATATTCCCATAGTGCAGTCAAAGATGCCCGATATTGTCTTCAGGCAGCCTATCATAAAACGTATTTTGATGAAGCTAGACACCAAAAAGGCTTCTGGCGCTGACGGAATACCTGCCATAGTTCTCAAAAACTGTGCGAGGGAACTAACACCAGTTTTCTGTAGACTTTTCAACCTATCTTGCAGAAAGGGAATATTTCCTTCCTGCTGGAAAATGTGCCACAGTTCAGCCAATACCTAAAAAAGGCAAGAAGACCTTGCCAAATATGGCTTTCGTAAAAATAGATCAACAGGAGATCTCCTGACTTATGTAACACATGTTTGGAACAACGCAATTGAATACTTTGGAGAATCTCGAGCGGTTGCTCTTGACCTATCCAAGGCATTCGACCGTGTTTGGCACGATGGGCTGTTGGCTAAGCTACGTTCTTATGGTATGTCTGAAAAGCTCTGTTTGTGGCTCTCATGTTTCCTCAGAAAGCGTTCTTTGCGAGTGGCAGTCGACGAATTTCTTTCTAACACCTTCATTATCAACGCCGGTGTACCCCAAGGCTCCATACTGTCTCCTACTCTCTTTCTCATTTATATTAACGATCTGCTGGAAAAGACCGAGAATCCAATCTACAGCTTTGCAGATTTTTTTTTTATTGGTCTAGCACACGTGCTGCAGGGAAGTCCTTAAATCGCTCCAGGAGCGGCACGAGTGCAAAAAAAGCGATTCACGTTGTTCTTGAATCGCTGTAAATTGTACTCGGTGGGAAACACAGCCCTGGGCAAATTATTCCAAGTGATGACAGTACACTTATCTCTTTATTCACTTTGAACGCTCGGACATCGGCTACTCAGACGAATATCCGCAGACAGCAGGAAGTCATTTAACTTAACAAAGACCTGGAAGAAATTCTATCTTGGGGTGACAGTAACCAAGTGGAATTTAACGCTACAAAAATCCAGGCTGCAGTTTTTTCTAAAAAAGTTAACATTGCTGAACCCGACATAGTTATGTCGGGGCACTCCATTCCTCTAACATCGTCACTCAATCTGTTGGGCGCTAATTTGGGAGCAAATATGTCCTAGCATGAACATGTTGCAGGCATAGCAAGGAGAGCTTCTCAAAAGTTGGGAATATTATTTCGAACCAGAAAGCTTTTCACTCCACAACAACTGTTAATTCTTTACAAAGCTCAAATTCGACCAACTATGGAATACTGCTCCATGTTTGGAGCTCCGCTCCCAAAACATACACTGCACTTGTTGGATTCTATTCAGAGAAGAGCTGTTCGTCTGATTGGAGACCCGGAACTGACCGTCGGCCTTGATTCGCTGGAAAATCGAAGAAACGGTTGGCGACTTTAGCCTATTCTACAAGTACTTTCATGGAATGTGCTCGAAGGATGTGGCCCACTTGATTCCTCCCAGAGCGGGGCATGTTAGAAGTACACGTCGTGCTAATTCTTCACATCCGTATGAGGTTCAGCTTGTTACTCCTCGTACAACGCTTTTCAAGCAGTCTTTTATATGAAGAACATCATCCCTTTGAAATAATTTGCCCAGGACTGTGTTTCCCACCGAGTACAATCTACAGCGATTCAAGAACAACGTCTAAAAAAAAAACCTCATTCCACCCGAATAATTTGACTTCCAACCTTCTAAGGAGGTTTCTGATGTCATTTTAGCAGGCATGAAAATTCACATCCCTTCTTCGAGGAAATGCCTCTCCAAAGACAGTTCCGGATTACACCGAAAATGCAAAGAGGGTATCACTTCTAATAATGGCGAGAATATCGTAACGTCATAAATCGTAACATCTTCGTTCGTTAACAAATGCAAAAAAATTATTAACGACCCCAAGAAGGCACACAATAAGCTTCTTGCCTGTTCCAATAATTCCAGGTCCATTTGTTCAATCTCGAAGGCTATAAGTGAAAATTTCACTAAATCAACTATATTAGCACATGATCAAATAATACCATTTCAACAACACTTCCAACTTTTTGGCCGAATTCTTTGCCTCACATTCTACTGACGATTTCCAAGGATAGGCACCATCCTTTAGTCCCTATATGCAGTCAAGGATGCCCGATATTGTCTTCAGTTAGCTTGTCATAATACGTATTTTATTGAAGCTAGACACCAAAATGGTTCTGGAGCTGATGGAATATCTGTTGTAGTTCTCGAAAAATGAGCGAGCGAACTAACATCAGTTTTTTTATGTAGACATTTCAACCTATCCTACAAAAAGGGGAATATTTCCTTCCTGTTGAAAATAGGCTGCAGTCTCACCGACTCTTTCAATAATATCGAAAGTTATGGAAAAGGTTATCAATCGGCGGCTTCTAAAATACTCTATCTAGAAAGGTTCAATATTATTAGCGACTATCAAAGTGGCTCTCGTAAGCAAATATCAACAGGAGATCTTCTAAGTTGTAACACACATGTTTGGAACCACGCAATTAAAGATTTTGCGGTTGCACATAATATGTCCAAGGCATTTGACCGTCTTTCGCATGACGGACTGTTGGCTAAGCTACGCTCATATTATATGTCTGAATAGTTTTGTTTATGGCTCTCATATTTCCTCAGAGTGCGTTCTAGTAGTTAAAAGAATTCTTTGAAATACCTTTACTATCAATGCTGGTGTGCCTCAAGGGTCCATATTGTCTCCGACTCTGTTTCCCTTTCATATTAACGATCTGCTGGGAGGGACCAGAAATCCAATCTGTGGATTTGCAAATAACATTACGCTTATTTCTTCATTCGCTTTGCACGTTCGATCGGCGACTCATGCAAGTATCCACAGAAAATAGGAAGTCATTCAACTTAATAAAGACCTGAAAGAAATTCTATCACAGCAAAAAGAACTTCTCGAAAGCTGGGACTATTATTTCAAACTAGAGACCTTTACACTCTACAAAAACTTTTAACACGTAGGATGAAAAGTCATTATTTAAAACACATTTTTTACAAAATTCGATTTTATTAATCAATATAGTCTCCTTCAAGAGTAATACAATCAGTCCTACACTTTTTTAACATTTCGACACTTTCTTATAGAAGGATTTGTCCTTGCCTTCAAAATAAGCCTCAGTTTCGGCGATAACTTCTTCATTGGAGCCAAGCTTCTTTTCGCGAGCATGTTTTTGAGGTCTGTGAATAAATAATAGTCGCTGGGAGCAAAATCTGGACAATACGCTGAATGAGGAAGCAATTCGAACTCGAGTTCATGCAATTTCGCCATTGTAACCATTGACTTGTGACACGGTGCATTGACTTAATGAAAGAGCACTTTTTTCTTGTTCATTTGGGTCCGTTTTTTTGCGATTTCTACCTTCAAACGCACAATAACTTTAAATAATATTCGCTATTGATGGTTTTTCCCTTCTCAGCATAGTCGATAAAAATTATTCCATGCGCATCCCAAAATACAGAGGCCACAACCTTTCCAGCCGACTGTTGGGTCTTTGATCGCTTTGCGCGGCTTTTACCGGCTGCTGTCCACTCAGCTGACTGCCGTCATCCATTGTCACATATCGCACGAAAAAATCCTTCTTATTCTGCTTAAACAAATCTAAAACAGCGCTCAGAATCATCAACACGTTGTTGTTCTTGGTTCATTGTGAGCAAAACCCGTTACCCATTTCGAAAAGAACTTTCTCATGCCCAAATGTTGATGCAAAATGTGATCAACACTTTTGATATTTTTGTCTTGTTATCTGTCGGCTATCTCGCGTAATTTCACTTTATGTTCATCCAAAACAATTTTGTAGATTTTTTGTTATGCTTTCCGGTGTAATCACCTCATTTGGGCGTCCAGAGTGTTCAGCATAATTTATATCCGTACGACTGCGTTTAAATTCAGCATGCCAGTAAATGATAAGTGATTTTCCAAGAGCAGAGCCCCCGTGACATTTATCAAGCCATTGCTTTGCTTGAACGGTATTTTTTTTCCCATCAATAAACAGTGTTTAATCAGCACACGAAATTCGACTTCTTCCATTGTTTTGAAAATATCAAAAGTACCGTCACTAAAACCACTGTAACTTGTAAACCAATCGTCGAGATGTCATGAAATTTTGACACGTATCATTTGAGGATTGGTACTTCCTATAAATCATATGGATTTTTTGAAAAGGGTAACATCTATGTGTCAGACCAAAAACTTTTTAGCCTACGTGTTCTTTAGAAAATTTAAATTCAGCCAATGACGGAATACTACTACCGTGTTTGAGGTTCTGCTCTCAATCATGCACGGCATTTGTTGGATTCTATTCAGAAGAGGGCTATTCGCGTGATTGAAGACCCAGAACTCACCCGCCTAATTCCTCTCCGAGCAATGCATACCAGGAGTGTACGTCGCGCTAACATATTACATCCGTATGAGGTTCAACTTGTCACTCCTTTTAAAACCCTTTTCAAGCAGCCTTTTATATAAAAAACCAAATCCCTTTGGAATGATATGCCTAGGACTGTGTTTCCTGCCTAGTAAAATTTACAATTATTCAAAACCAACGCTTCTTCCGTACCTGCGTCGCTTCTGTAGTGCTTTAGGGATTTCCCTGCACCTCAAGTGCTATGACTATAAACAAGAACTAAATACAAAAGGATTTGTTACGAATCGATAAAACTTTAAAATTTATGAGTTCGGCTGAGCAATACCGAGTAATAATTTAACTACTAATAGTGGATAAAGAAAAAACATTTAGCATTGTTTACAAACTCCGCGAATGGTGAAATGAATCCTGAACAATATATCATACCAGGTTCCCAACATCTGCTGGCGTTGTCCATGCCTAACTTCGAAGTCTTCCTCTCATGCCATCTTTTAGTTTCCTTCAGCTCACTGGTCTGGTAATATCTCTTTCGAGGTCCTTTTTGATTTTCCATGGTTTGGTGATATCCATTTCATCTTTCTTGTTCACTTATTTTCTCTATTCTCTGTACATAGTCATACGATCCCCGCTGCTTTGTCTGAGTATCCGTCATCAAAGCACCATTCGCTCTAATTCAGTATACGTATACAATATAGATCGAAATAATACATGAAATAATAAGCCTAAAAAATTACTTTCTAATACGTCCTTGTAGTGAATAATATCCAGTTGTTTATTTATACTACTTCTTTAAATTCCCTTGGCCATTATTTTTTTTTTTTCGTTTTTACAGAGTAAATTTTCTGTCCTGTTTCATAAAAATGCTCCATAAGTTCACCAGCATATTTATATTTAAATTTACATACCTCCAATTCAGTCATTAATATGTTGTAAATGTAATTTGAAGCGTCCAATTTATCAATATAATATTTCATCTCTTTATGGACATGATCTGTTTCTATTTGCGAAATAAACGAATCTGTATCTGTGTGCACTAACTTTGCTTTCCCTTGATATAATGATTTTAAAAAGTCGTTAAAAAAAGTATACGTTATAGTTTTAGATATATCTAAAATAAAAAATGCAACATAATCTGGTTTGCCATATTTACCTAGTGTCGTTTTGCATTTGAATTGCCACTGAATGTTCATTAAAAATAACTGATTTAGTGTCGTGTATCCTTATCTCGAAATCAGTATCTTCTAGATTTTTCCAGTTATTGTTTAGACACATTCATCTGCGTCAACTCAAGTTTCTTATTGTGCCATAAATCAGGCTTCTAATAAGCATTTGAGATATATTATACTTTTATTTCTTTCCGATATCATGGTGCCAGAGTATTCCTTTTAAACAGCTATTTATTTTTCTAGCCTGTGTTTATTAAACCTACTTTATAATTTATAATAATTATCGATAATTTTCATTCAATGAACACAATTTGGTGTCATATGATATACTTTTTGTTTTTTGTTACATAACTACGTAGTTTATGATTAGCCCAGGCACCAGAGATGAAACTGTATTAAAAGTGCACATAAATTTAAATAAGTTATATTTTTGGCCAGAGAGGTTCATTACCTGTCAAATAATATATGTAAGAAAGTTTGCAGGATTCGGGGCATGGCCGGCTGAAAAATGGGTCCATCAAGAATATCTCGAAAAATATGCATAATTTTTTGAAAAGATTAAGAAGAAAACTATAGACCAAACGATTCTGCATAAAAACACCTCTTCATAATTTCCTGTAAATGCACCGTTTTTGAAAAAATCGCGATCCAAAAAATATAGCTTTGCCATAAACATATTTTGAAAATTATACTCCAATGAATTTTTCAGTACACTATCACAGAAAAACATGCCAGGATTGGTCTTCGGTTACTACTGATTTAAATCCTGAGACGGTGACATCAACATTTGTTAATATATATATAAATCTTTACTAGACTTAAGTAAAATTAAAAACAACCAAAACTCAGAAGCAATACCGAAAATTAAAAAATTGGATCACGAACGGAATAATAAGATATATTAGACATAGAGAAAAATTAAAGCGCAGACTTCTAAAACAATATAACTTGGATTTAGAAATAGAATATAAAAGATACCGAAATATTTTGAATAAAATAATAACCAAACAAAAGAATAATTACTACAAAAACGAAATAAGTAGAAACAACAAAAATTTAAAAAAAATATATGACCGAATTAAGGATGCTACTAATGAAAAAAAAAAAAAAAAAAAAAAAAAAATCTAATAAAGTAAATATAACTATAAATAGAGACAACGTGATGGGTTTTTGACTGATAAAAGATATGTCAAACTATTGTAATGATTATTTTATTAATGTCGGTGTAGAGATGGAGAAGAAGATTCCTGTCGTGAATGATCCGTGTCCGAAGCAAGATGAAATTACATGAAAAAAAAAACATACAAAGAATGCATCTGTTATACAGTGACTCCCAAAAAGCTTTATACAAATGGAGAAAAAATTTATCTTGCATATTACAAAAAAATTATCTTGATAAGAAGTTCTGCATCACATGGAAATCTATAATCAAGCATAAAACGTTTAAAATATTTGATGGTATACAAGGAAAATAAAAAATAATGATTTATAATAAATACTAAAGTGTGTTTAAATTTAAATACAGAGCAAAATACTAATTGAAAATGCTAACAGGAACTAAAAAATTATGCTCACGTTTAGATTTGTGTCCTTGCTAGTTAAAAATTCAAAAAAAAATCCAGTAAACACGCCAATAATTGTTGAATTATTTATTGAATAAAAGACAACGAAATCGCTACAAATTTTAGGTTGAAAATAAATGAACATATCTTTCGAAATACCTAACAACTGTCAGTAAACTTCAAAGTTAACGTCAGTCTGTATTTGCAATAATTAGAAATGCCAGTAAAATTGAGTGTTGCAGATAAAATTGAAATTGTTCTCATAGTCGGAGATAATTATTAAACTTTTAGAGAAGCAGCAGAAATCTTTAGTAATAGACTGATAAAACTGTACACTTTACAACTATAGTCTAATAAATAAATTTAAGATTTATGGAAGTTTGATTGATTATTTTAGTTTGGCGCGACGATATCGAGGATCATTTGGCTCCATAAGTGGTATGTTTAAATCTTAGAAAATAATTGTGTTTCTTTGAAGAATTTGATCAAACTGGAGATATTTCTAACATTTGGAATCAATATTTGATCGAGAGTTTTAATAGATCTAACCTTGTCTTAATGTCTAAATATTCATTTGAAGTTAAAATATGGTTAATAGTTAGAGTATTGTCGCAGTTTGGACATCTGGGTGGCGGATCACCTTTCAACAAATAAGAATGAGTGAGGAAGGTGTGTCCGATAGCTACCCTTCTCCATATTATATTCTCTTTACGTGACAGAGCATCGAGCTGAAGGGGCGGAAAAAAAAAACTAGAGGTTTAACCCCCAACAACTTGCACGAATCCTCCCGCAGGTCCCACTCCAGCTGAAATAGATTATCAAAAGTCTGTTTGAAAAAGTTTTTTAGATCTTTTGGAGTGAGGATTGTGTTAATTGGAGTGCCCGAGGTGATGGCAACCCTAGCTTGTAAATCAGCACTTTCATTACCTTTTATGTTAATGTGGCTGGGCACCCATAAGAAAGATATAGTGATACCCCTATTGGATGCCATTTGTATAAGATCAGATATGGATGTAGTGATAGGGTGAAAATGCGTGGAAGAGCTGATTGATTGTAATGAACTCAAGGAGTCTGTTATGATTAAAACTTTAGTATCTAGTTTGGTGGATATTAACCATCTTAGCGCTTCTTTGATAGCAAATAATTCCGCTGAAAAGATAGAGGTGTAATTGTTTAATTTGAATTTAATGGTAGTGTTATTGTATACGAAAGCGGCCCCCGTTCCCTGGGCAGTCTTAGAGCCGTCTGTATAAATATGAGAAGAGTCTTTGTATTTCTCGTTGATAAGTAATAGGGAGGCTGATCTGATTATGTGGCTTGGATTTAATTTCTTGTTATATTTTTCGGAGCGTATAGTCAATGAAGGGTCTTATTGATGTCCAAGGCGGGTATATAGAAACTTTAGGAGAGTCGTTAGTTTGAATGGAGAGGTTGTGACGATTTAGGATGTTTTTTACTCTAGATGCTATGGAGTCTGGTGGAATAATTGTGTTAGGTGGCGGGTTTAAATGTAATGCTCTTTTTCGTGATGGGTTTAAATGAGGCAGTTGAAAAGTATAGCATGAGGGATCTTTGTCTTGAAAGGTTGAGAGATGGAGTAGCAGAGACGCACTGTAAACTTGGGATGGGTGACGTACGAAAGGCCCCTGTAGCCAATCTGAGAGCTTGATTCTGGATTGTATCTAATTTTTTCTTGTAAGAGGGTCTTGATGCATCGTATATAAAGTCACCATAATTTAATTTGGATAGTATGAGAGATTTATAAATCTTGATTAAGGTTGTGAAACTTCCTCCCCATTGCGAATTTGCTAGCAATCTCATCAAATTGATGTCCTTTGAAGTAGTCATTCTGAGATGGTTGATGTGCTCCTTTCAACTCAAGGTTGGATCAAAGATCATGCCCAATATTTTTAAATTGTTCTGAGGTATTATAGGGTCATTGAGAAGTTTTAGTGGATTTAATTTCAGTTTCTTTTCCTGCAGAAATGTATGTATGATGATTTGTTTGGAGAAAAGGAATATCCCGAAATTGTGGCCCATTTTTGGATATTGCTCAGGGAAGATTGAATGAGGTTTGTGAGTGTGTTACTGTCACTGGAAGATTTATAAATTAAAATGTCATCAGCAAATAGCTTTATTTTTGTGTGATCTGGTATGTGTTTCTCCAGCGTCTGGATGGCTATTTGAAATAATGTAGGACTCAGTATGGAACCCTGAGGTATTCCCGATTCTAGTACATGTATATCAGAGAGGAGGCCATTCGCTCTGACTCTAAAAGATCGAGGTTGGATAAAGTTGATGATGAATTTAGGGAGGTTGCCCCTGAAACCCATTCTCTTCAACTCGTCCGCTATAGTTTACTGTTTGTCAGATCAAAAGCGTTCTGCAGATCCAGAGAAACGGCCAGAAGGTGTTTCCCTGATTGAAAGGCTGATCTAATGTCAGTATCGAACGAAGTGGAAGTGTTTAAAATAAATTTAAAAAGAAACATCGGGCATGGGTTTCAAATGAAGATAATCAAAATCAAGTAATGCTGTCGGTAGTAGAAAAGCCAAAAGATTGACTTCGGAAAAGTTCACCTTTATTGAATGTGAGTAAAACTACAGTTGCAAGAATTTTAAGATTAAATAAATTTAAACCATACAAACTCCAATTTACCCAAACATTAAAAGTAGGAGATTTTGAACGAAGATTTGAATTTTGTGCTTGGTTTCAAGGAGAGTTGGAATATAAGAGGTTTATGGCAAGACAAATACTTTTCTCTGACAAAGCGACATTTATGTCTAATGGGACAGTAAGTTCTCAAAACTATTGCTGGTGGAGCGATGTGAATTCTAACTTCAATATCCAAACTCGAGATCAATACTCGTTTAAAACCAGTGTATGGTGTGGAATTTTTAAAGATAGAATAGTTCGACCATTCTTTTTTCGAAATAATATGAATGCTGAACGTTACGTAGAATTTTTAAATAATGAGTTCCCTGAGTTTCTTAATCGCCTGCCAGTAACTGAAAGACAACGTATATGGTACCAATATAATGGTGCATCATGTCATCAGTACGAGAAATGTTCGAGGTTATCTCCTCCACATTTTTAACGGTAGAGTAATAGGGAGGATGTGCAGTTTACTTATCCCCCAAGGTTTCTGAACATCACCCCTCTAGACTTTGTTTTATGGGGTTAATTAAAACAAAAGGTTTATCTTAACTCTTTGAAATACGGGAATTTGGCTTTAAAAAAAACCCCAGCGGTTTGAGAAAAAAAACATTTGAAAAATGCACAAATTGTTGTCTATTTATTTTAAGTAAATAAGCTTGAACACAAATTTATATATAAAAAAATATATAAATACATTGCAAAAGAACTTAGATTGGGTGGTTTATTTTTTGCGCCACCATACTTTAACACAAATTTAAAAATAAAATATGAATAAACAATATATTCTTAAAAGTAAAAAAAATTAACTTTGTGCATGATAAGATTGAAAACAGGTTTTTGTTTTTCCTAAGCATAATGGCATTTGGCAAATACAAGGCTGGTTTGAAAAGTCCGTGCAAAATCCGAGAGATGGCACCACCGGCGCGTATCGAGGTCATGTTTAGTTAGTAGCATCTCTTGAATGAACGTACACCAAGTTTCAGCCATATTGGTCTATTTCTTTGTGTTTGGCATTCGTGTGAATCAAGAAAGTCGAGTGATTTTCAAGAAATGGACGAAAAAGAATTTCGTGTGTGGTGATTAAAACATTACTTTATGAAAGGCAAAACGCCTCAGGAGACTAAAGAGAAGCTTGATAAACATTATGATGACTCTGCACCTTCGATTAGAACAGTTTATAAGTGGTTTCAAAATTTCCGGACTGGCCATATGGGCACAAGTGACGCTGAACGTTCTGGACGGCCTGTGGAGGTTACGACTCCAGAAATCATTGATCAAATCCATGATACGGTGATGGATGACAGAAGAGTTAAGGTGCGTGAGATTGCTAGTGCTGTGGGCATCTCGACTGAACGGGTACATAATATTTTGCATAAACATTTGGACATAAGAATGCTATCCTCAAGATGGGTGCCGCGATTGCTCACGCTTGACCAAAAACGGAATCGTGTGAAGTGTTGCAAGGATGGTTTGCGGCTGTTCCAGAAGAATCCGGAGGACTTTAAGCGTCGTTTCGTCACTGTGGATGAAAAACGTGGATACATTACTATACTCCTGAGACCAAACAACAATCTAAACAATGGGTTACCAAGGGGGAATCTGCACCAAAAAAGGCGAAGACCGTTCCTTCGGCCGGAAAGGTTATGGCGACTGTCTTTTGGGATTCGCAAGGGATAATCCTCATCGACTATCTGGAAAAGGGTAAAACTATTACAGGTGAATATTATTCATCGTTATTGGACCGTTTGAAAACCGAGCTGCAAGAAAAACGCCCCCGCGATTGGCCCACAAGAAAGTCTTTTTCCATCACGACAACGCACCAGCACACACCTCAGCAGTTGTGGTCGCAAAATTAATGGAAATAGGATTCCAACGCGTTTCACATCCCCCCTATTCTTCAGACTTGGCTCCCTCGGACTACTATTTGTTCCCCAATTTGAAGAAATGGCTGGCGGGACAAAGATTTTATTCAAACGAGGAGGTGATTGCAGACACTAATGGATTTTGCAGACTTGGACAAATCCTATTATTCGGAAGGGATCAACAAACTAGAACATCGTTGGACGAAGTGTATAAGCCTAAAAGGAGACTATGTCGAAAAATAAAAAAGGTTTACCCCAAACACATAAGTAGTTTTTATTTTTGCACGGACTTTTCAAACCAGCCTCGTACTGCATTGCCAATTGGTACGAATATCTTTTTTTTTCGAGCTACAGTAAGCACACCTTCTACGAGTGGTTCTCATTGGCTGGTGTGCATTTTCTGCCCTTCTTACAGCAGTTGATACTGTGGGCTTATGAGAACTAATGATCACTGATAATAATTCCGTGGACATGGCGATTTTGTCTATCCTTTGTACCACTGCTTTGGCAACTAAGCCTTCTGAAACTTGTCTTCGGAAATCCTTCAAAGAAAGCTTAGCATTTTCTTTATGGTATAGCTTATATAATATAAATGCATTTGTTATTGTTTTATCCAAAAAGAAAAAAAAATACGATGCCACCACTTGTGACTTTTTCGATCAAGCCCATAATATGATCGCATTTGGTCGAATTTGTCAACGAAATTCATGTGTCTATTATAGTCACTAAGTAGAAAAGGGCAAGGAATAAGCAATACACTGCCATCTTCCTCTTTTCTTTTTACTTCTGTAACAATTGTAGGGATATGATAATTAGACAACATATGCACGGATTTCTTGTCGCGCCATTTCACAGCAGTCAATCCACTATCGCTTGTATACCATTCATATTCCCCCCTTTTTAGATCTTTATCATTAGTGAAATAGGGCCAATTTTTTCTTGATACGTTTATTGTTCCACAAGCATAAATTGTCGAATCTAAAAGATCCTCCATTAGCTTTATGGATGAGAAGAAATTGTCAAAATATATTTTGTGATTTTTGTTTGTAAGTGGAGCAGCTAAACTCTTAACTCGAGCGCCCAAATTTTTTTCTGTTTGATCTCCAGTCTTCCCTGTATATATATCAAAATTCCAGCAATACCCTGTTTCATCCGCTAAAACCCACACTTTGTATCTCCTTTTTATGGTTTTTTTTTGGTAAGTACTGTTTGAGCGAAGATCGCCCTTTGAACTTGATCATTGATTCGTCGACAGCTATCTTCTCATGAGGCTGTAGGCATGACTGAAAATTGGTTTTAAGTTGATCAAGAAGGGGTCGCACTTTATAAAGTTTATCAAAATTAGCGGAGCCATGTACTGGCATTATGCTGTTATTATTCAGGTGAAGGTTCGAAAGAATCCAACCAAATCTATGCACTTCATTAGCTTGCTTATATAGGGATCGTGAAGGTCTGGTACAGAACTCCAGTGATCTCGGTAACTTGTGTAATTTTGTATGCCCATAAGAATGTTTATACCTAAAAAGGTCTGGAGTTCGTCAACATTTGTTTGTGAATATGCTTTACCCTTGGCTTGAAATGTTTGCTCTGCATAGAGATTGGTTTGAAACACAATATCACTGAAAAGTTCATCAGTAAATAAAAGATTAAATGCTTCATAAGGACTTAGGCTGGCACGATGTCGAATAAAATTGGGTAGACCAATATCCGCAGTAAATGGGTCCGGAGTCTTTATATTAGAAACGCGTTTATTCCAAGTAGGTACCAAATTGCTTTTCCATCTCTTTGCTAGAGTAAATAGCGGTACTGTATCTTCTGCATCCCATTCATCCGAAGAGGAAGGCTCATCTTCCCCATAATCAGACACCACAATTTTGGCAACGTCAAGATGATCAAACAGAGCAGCCGGAGCATCTCCTGCAGAAGAACCTTCACTTTCTGACTCGTCACCATCAGCCTCTGAGTCGCAGTCAGAAGGAATTGAGATACAACTGTTTTCAATTCGATCTATTTCATCATAGAGTTCATTTTCTGTCATGCCTATCAAATTGAAACTGAGTGCTTCACGCCGGCGGCTCATGTTTCTAACAGTACGGTGGTACAATTTTTAAACACTAAAAAAAATAACAAAATTCAGGTTTCAAACTTCACGAACATTAAAAATGGATATTAACCTACCTTTATTATGTGTTTTTATATGAAATTCATAAAGTAATGCACCAGATGAATAAAAACAACACTTTTCTTTTAAAAACAATAACCTTAAATCACAGCAGGGCACGTGAGAAGTAAATAAATACCTAAAACCGTAAAAAAAAACGCCAGCGTTCGACGAATTTGTATCACCCAACTAATCATAGGCCAATGAGATGTTTCGCTATGGAGGGACGATTATTAAACCGACGTACGCAATAAAAATAATTTTGATTTAAGTGATACGTTTTATGGACCACCATACAGAAAAGGTCAGCAAAAAAGTGGTTCAATTTGTCAACCAAGGTACTGCAAAGAGTTAAAAGGCCATTTCAATATGTTGATAATCTTGAGAGAGTCATTAGGGAAACATGTGAAACTATAACTCCTGACGTAATTAGAGAAAAAAATTTTGTCGAAGAACAATCATCTGTTTACAAAGGAACGGTGGATACATCAAAGCACCTGTGCAACAAAGTTAGAATTAATCCATATGTTTAGTTGTTATGTACGTAGTAATTAAGTAATATTGCAATTTCAAAATAAAATGATATTAGAACAAAATTTATTATGGATGTAATTGCTGCAAAGCAGATAAAAAAGTTATCAAATTTTTAACAAAAATATGATACAATCAAAATCAGTGCCCTAATTTTTAACTAATTTCATTTTTCTTTGTTCAATAAATAATCCGACAATTACTGACAAATTTACTGGAGTTTTCTTGAATTTGTAACTTGGAAGGCCACAAATCTAAACGTGAGCATAATTTTTTAGTTCCTATTGACATTTTCAGTTAATATTTTGCTCTGTATTTAAATTTAAACACACTTTACTCTTCATTATCAATCATTAATTTTTATTTTCCCTGTATACCATCAAATATGTTAGACTTATGACGCTTGATTATGAATTTCCAGGTAATGCCGAACCTATTATCAAGAATAATTTGTTTTGCAATATGTAAGATAACTTTTCTTTATTTGTATAAAACTTTTTGGGACACACTGTGTAAAAATAATATAATTTGTTTAACAAACATTATTGAAAACTATATATTCAAAATTGTACTTTAATGTCATGTATATCACAAACTTCTGATTCCAGAAATTCTTTCAAATCCTCCTCTTCTACAATTGTTTGTTGAAAGATATTCAGAGGATCCGGCAAAACACAATAAATTAATGTATTTAATCATTTCTCCTTATTCTTCACTGTACCATCAATATCAAATCTAGAAAGAACACACTTTACAGAAAACAATTTACTTGAAAATAGTCGTTATTTCTATAATATATATAAAATGCAACGTCTCTCTGTCTGTATGTCTGTCTGTCTGTCTGTCCGTTGGTGCGCTTATCACTGGAGAACCACTTATCCGATTTACGTACTTTTTTTTTAAAACATAGATATGTTCTCTGGCCAGGTTATAGGCTATATTTTATTACGATAAGTTGCATAAGGAATGAGCAGTGACGATAATAGTAAATGAAGTCGGAAAAAAAAGTTTGCCGGTAGCGCGTTCCCTTGCTATACACAGCCTAAACCATTAAATATGGAACAATATTATGTAGCAGAGAATATCTATAATCTATAATATATATACAATGAAATGTCTCTCTGTCTGTCTGTCTCTCCGCGTTTATCACGCGAGAACCACTTATCCAATTTACGTGTCTATTTTTAAATTCCTACATATATTCTTTGGCCAAGTTATATAATAATAATAATCTATATCTATAATATAAATAAAATGCAGCGTCTCTCTGTCTGTTAGTGCGCTTATTACTGGAGAACCACTTATCCGATTTACGTGCTTTTTTTTAAAACATACATATGGTCTCTGGCCGGGTTATCCATCTATAATATATATATATATATATATATATATATATATATATATATATATATATATATATATATATATATATACATATATATATATAACATGCAACGTCTCTCTGTCTGTCCGTTAGTGCGTTACATACTTTCTTTTTAAAACATACATATGTTCTCTGGCCAGGTTATAGGATATATTTTATTGCGTTAGGTAACATAAAGAATAAGCAGTGACGATAATAGTGAATCAAGTCGGAAAAAAAAAAAGGCTACCGTTAGCGCGTTCTCTTGCAATATACTGCCTAAACCATTAAATATGGAATAATATCATGTTGCAAAGGATATAATATATATAAAATGCAACGTCTCTCTGTCTGTCTGTTAGTGCGGTTATCACTTGAGAACCGCTTATCTGATTTACGTGTTTTTATAAATTTATACATATGATATATTCTATATAATTCGATATAAGTCTAGATAATGAGAGATAAGGTGAAATAATGGGAGATAGGTATAAATAATGTGAGATAAGGAGAAATAATGGGAGATAAAGAAAAAATATTGCGAGATAAGTCGGGATAAGCCTAGATAATGGGAGATAAGGTGAGATAATGGGAGATAAGTATAAATAATGAGAGATAAGGAGAAATAATGGGAGATAAGCAGAGATAAGTCTGGGTAATGGGAGTTATGGTGAGATAATGGAAGATAAGGAGAAATAATGGGAGATAAGGAGAAATATTGCGAGATAAGTCGAGATAAGCCTAGATAATGGGAGATAAGGTGAGATAATGGGAGATAAGGAGAAATAATGGGAGATAAGGAGAAATAATGGGAGATGAGCAGAGATAAGCTTAAATAATGGAAATTATGTAGAGATAATGCGAGATAAGGAGAAATAATGGGACATAAAGGGAAATAATGGCATATATTTTTTTACGTTAGGTAACATAAGGAATAAGTAGTGACGATAGTAGTGAATCAAGCGGAGTCGCGGGCACGGCTAGTCATAAAATATAACCACAATTACAGCGGCTCCGAAATTATATCCACGTGCATGCCGTTAATAAATATTCGATGGCAATTCGGTGAAGTAGTGGCACTGCGTGCGCAGTACTTTCCTCTACTTCTCTCCAAGACGAAAAAAAAAAGAGTAGAGATTTAACAGCTACGTATTTTCTACCTGAACCCCTGAGGAAGGTCCAACTACCTGGACTTGTTAGCTTAAAGCATTTCCTTCTCCAGCTGTAACTAGACTTCAAAAGTGTCAAAATAATGAATACCTTGTAATAAAACAGACCAATTCAGAGATTTAAACAAAAAATTATAAATCGACGTAAACATGTCATGAAATTGTACTTCTAAAGTGATTTTGTTGAAGAGAAATGTTTGATATTCAGGAAAAAACGTATATTATGTTATGGTACTTATTTTCAACATTTCTAAGATAGTTCGAATACAAAAATTACCTGACTATAAAAAAATAGCAAAAAAAAAGCACATTCTTTTATTTCAGTGTATTTAAAATCAGGATATCAGGCAGTGAAAGGTATTTTCCTGTATAAAAAAGAAAAATATAAAGAAGAAAATGTCTGAAGGGTTTTTTGATTAGATTAAAGTTATCATACTATAAAAAATATAAGCGTCTCTGTTACGAAAATTTTTCTTTCAAATGCATTTCCCGATCTAAATTTGAAAAAAAAAACATTTCATGAATGCATTAAAAAGGTTAAAACTTGCCCCTTCAAAATACTTTTTTTCTTTTTTAATATGATTATTTTTAAAAAACTTATTGCGGTTTTCCAGGTGCGATGCGCGTGAAAATCTCAAAATTTTGCTTGGCGCGCTCTGAAATATCCGAGAAAAACAACACGTTTTAAATTACGATTTTCTCGAAAACGATGGGTTTAACAGGAAAATATCAAGAGACCTTTTTAATCCAGAAACGCATAATCTATATTTTTTTCATCTAATATTTTTAGACATTATTTCTATTTCTCGAGATATTCTTGAAATATACTCACTTCATACCTAAGCATATCCTACAACATGATTATGTTAAACAAATGATAATTTGCTATATTTTGTTTATATTTACAGATACTTCATGTCCTCCATTCAGTTGAAGAATGTCCAGACACGTTGGCATTTGCATCGGAACCGGTTTATGCCAGTTTAGCCAATATTCTCGCTTTTCATGAAGCAGCGACAGTAAGTGCGTCGCCTACAGGCATACAACAGACTTCAAAACCAGGGGTGTTCCAGAGAGAATATTCGTTCCTAGATATAGAATATAAATATGGAGTTTTACAGGTAAGATAAACTCACTAATAATAGGAGTAGGATTTCCATTGACCGGTATTGATGGTATTATGTCAGCATTAATCGTTTCCGATTACTTCAGCGCATATATTTCTACAACATGAGAAAATACAAAAAAAAAAGTTGTTTTTTTTTCCTAACAAAGTATTGAGACCTATATGTAATACAAAGCTACAGAGTCATATAAAGGATCTTAACATAATTTGGGGATAACCTTATTTAAGTTTTTAAATTTACAAGAGAGGCTACGGTTAAAATAATATTTATTACTTAGATTATTGGATGAAATTTATAAAAGTGTATATTTTTACTGTATTATGTTGCAAAATAAGAGAGAATAGATGCTTTCTTTGCTGAAAGTGGTTACGCACGTTTGACAATAGTCTGATCAGATAATGACGTTTGTTTATGCCAAGAATTTTGTTGGTAGTAAGTTTAAAATGTTTTTTTTTCCGAAAATACACGAAATATTTATTAAAAATGTTTATGATAAAAACAAACATAACACTTTTTAGAAGATACATAAAAATTCCTAACATTTCCAAGAATATATAACTACATCTAACTAAATGAAAATACGTTAATAAAAACTGAAATGAAATAATGTTAATAAAAACAAAATTTTAAAGTCCTACTGGATAAATGTCTCTATGAGGGAAAATTCCATTAAAGTTGTGTAACTCAGAGGTTATACTTCTCTTTAAAAAAGGTGATAATACTGACCGGTATTGATGGTATTATGTCAGCATTAATCGTTTCCGATTACTTCAGCGCATATATTTCTAGAACATTAGAAAATACAAAAAAAAAAGTTGTTTTTTTTCCTAACAAAGTATTGAGACCTATATGTAATGCAAAGCTACAGAGTCATATAAAGGATCTTAACATAATTTGGGGATAACCTTATTTAAGTTTTTAAATTGACAAGAGAGGCTACGGTTAAAATAATCTTTATTACTTAGATTATTGGATGAAATTTATAAAGGTGAATTTGAGGGGTATATTTAAACTCGTTTAATTATTTCAGTGTTCAGCTTAGTTACTAATTGTAAATCGATCACATTTCTAACTTGCCCATTTACAGAGCAAAAATGTTGAATACATTGTAGCCTTGTAGACTTTTTTACGACGTTAAGTCGAGAACACAACACCTGACACAAATCTTATATTTTTTAAAACCTTTATAGAACTCTTAATTCTCAAAATCGCTAGTGTATAGTTATTTTTACTGTATTATGTTGCAAAATAAGAAAGAATAGATGCTTTCTTTGCTGAAAGTGGTTACGCACGTTTGACAATAGTCTGATCAGATAATGACGTTTGTTTATGCCAAGAATTTTGTTGGTAGTAAGTTTAAAATGTTTTTTTTTTTTCCGAAAATACACGAAATATTTATTAAAAATGTTTATGATAAAAACAAACATAACACTTTTTAAAAGATACATAAAAATTCCTAACATTTCCAAGAATATATAACTACATCTAACTAAATGATAATACGTTAATAAAAACTGAAATGAAATAATGTTAATAAAAACAACATTTTAAAGTCCTACTAGATAAATGTCTCTATGAGAGAAAATTCCATTAAAGTTGTGTAACTCAGAGGTTATACTTCTTTTTAAAAAAGGTGATAATACTGACCGGTATTGATGATATTATGTCAGCATTAATCGTTTCCGATTACTTCAGCGCATATATTTCTAGAACATTAGAAAATACAAAAAAAAAGTTGTTTTTTTTCCTAACAAAGTATTGAGACCTATATGTAATACAAAGCCACAGAGTCATATAAAGGATCTTAACATAATTTGGGGATAACCTTATTTAAGTTTTTAAATTTACAAGAGAGGCTACGGTTAAAATAATCTTTATTACTTAGATTATTGGATGAAATTTATAAAGGTGAATTTGAGGGTATATTTAAACTCGTATAATTATTTCAGTGTTCAGCTTAGTTACTAATTGTAAATCAATCACATTTCTAACTTGCCCATTTACAGAGCAAAAATGTTGAATACATTGTAGCCTTGTAGACTTTTTTACGACGTTAAGTCGAGAACACAACATCTGACACAAATCTTATATTTTTTAAAACCTTTATAGAACTCTTAATTCTCAAAATCGCTAGTGTATATTTTTACTGTATTATGTTGCAAAATAAGAGAGAATAGATGCTTTCTTTGCTGAAAGTGGTTACGCACGTTTGACAATAGTCTGATCAGATAATGACGTTTGTTTATGCCAAGAATTTTGTTGGTAGTAAGTTTAAAATGTTTTTTTTTTCCGAAAATACACGAAATATTTATTAAAAATGTTTATGATAAAAACAAACATAACACTTTTTAGAAGATACATAAAAATTCCTAATATTTCCAAGAATATATAACTACACCTAACTAAATGAAAATACGTTAATAAAAACTGAAATGAAATAATGTTAATAAAAACAAAATTTTAAAGTCCTACTAGATAAATGTCTCTATGAGGGAAAAATTCCATTAAAGTTGTGTAACTCAGAGGTTATACTTCTCTTTAAAAAAGGTGATAATACTGACCGGTATTGATGGTATTATGTCAGCATTAATCGTTTCCGATTACTTCAGCGCATATATTCCTAGAACATTAGAAAATACAAAAAAAAAAGTTGTTTTTTTTCCTAACAAAGTATTGAGACCTATATGTAATACAAAGCTACAGAGTCATATAAAGGATCTTAACATAATTTGGGGATAACCTTATTTAAGTTTTTAAATTGACAAGAGAGGCTACGGTTAAAATAATCTTTATTACTTAGATTATTGGATGAAATTTATAAAGGTGAATTTGAGGGTATATTTAAACTCGTATAATTATTTCAGTGTTCAGCTTAGTTACTAATTGTAAATCGATCACATTTCTAACTTGCCCATTTACAGAGCAAAAATGTTGAATACATTGTAGCCTTGTAGACTTTTTTACGACGTTAAGTCGAGAACACAACATCTGACACAAATCTTATATTTTTTTAAAACCTTTATAGGACTCTTAATTCTCAAAATCGCTAGTGTATATTTTTACTGTATTATGTTGCAAAATAAGAAAGAATAGATGCTTTCTTTGCTGAAAGTGGTTACGCACGTTTGACAATAGTCTGATCAGATAATGACGTTTGTTTATGCCAAGAATTTTGTTGGTAGTAAGTTTAAAATGTTTTTTTTTCCGAAAATACACGAAATATTTATTAAAAATGTTTATGATAAAAACAAACATAACACTTTTTAGAAGATA
This sequence comes from Pachyrhynchus sulphureomaculatus, assembly GCA_019049505.1. NCBI lineage: Eukaryota > Metazoa > Arthropoda > Insecta > Coleoptera > Curculionidae > Pachyrhynchus > Pachyrhynchus sulphureomaculatus. The sequence goes on from CM032451.1 coordinate 99,971,488, forward strand.
CATAAAAATTCCTAATATTTCCAAGAATATATAACTACATCTAACTAAATAAAAATACGTTAATAAAAACTGAAATGAAATAATGTTAATAAAAACAAAATTTTAAAGTCCTACTACATAAATGTCTCTATGAGGGAAAAATTCCATTAAAGTTGTGTAACTCAGATGTTATACTTCTCTTTAAAAAAGGTGATAATACTGACCGGTATTGATGGTATTATGTCAGCATTAATCGTTTCCGATTACTTCAGCGCATATATTTCTAGAACATTAGAAAATACAAAAAAAAAGTTGTTTTTTTTTTCCTAACAAAGTATTGAGACCTATATGTAATACAAAGCCACAGAGTCATATAAAGGATCTTAACATAATTTGGGGATAACCTTATTTAAGTTTTTAAATTTACAAGAGAGGCTACGGTTAAAATAATCTTTATTACTTAGATTATTGGATGAAATTTATAAAGGTGAATTTGAGGGTATATTTAAACTCGTATAATTATTTCAGTGTTCAGCTTAGTTACTAATTGTAAATCGATCACATTTCTAACTTGCTCATTTACAGAGCAAAAATGTTGAATACATTGTAGCCTTGTAGACTTTTTTACGACGTTAAGTCGAGAACACAACATCTGACACAAATCTTATATTTTTTAAAACCTTTATAGAACTCTTAATTCTCAAAATCGCTAGTGTATATTTTTACTGTATTATGTTGCAAAATAAGAGAGAATAGATGCTTTCTTTGCTGAAAGTGGTTACGCACGTTTGACAATAGTCTGATCAGATAATGACGTTTGTTTATGCCAAGAATTTTGTTGGTAGTAAGTTTAAAATGTTTTTTTTTTTTCCAAAAATACACGAAATATTTATTAAAAATGTTTATGATAAAAACAAACATAACACTTTTTAGAAGATACATAAAAATTCCTAACATTTCCAAGAATATATAACTACATCTAACTAAATGAAAATACGTTAATAAAAACTGAAATGAAATAATGTTAATAAAAACAAAATTTTAAAGTCCTACTAGATAAATGTCTCTATGAGGGAAAAATTCCATTAAAGTTGTGTAACTCAGAGGTTATACTTCTCTTTAAAAAAGGTGATAATACTGATATCGAACATTATCGAGCCATATCTCTTCTGTCGCACTTATATAAGCTCTTCACTAAAATCCTAAAAAATCACCTAACAGCAAAATTATATTTCTGTCAACCTGTGGAACACACGGGTTTCAGAAAGGGATTGGGCATGATCGACCACCTCTATAAAATACATACTGTGATAGAGAAATGTACAGAATATAAGGCACCAATATATTTAGCATTCATTGATTTTGTTAAGGCATTTGATGCTATTGAAGTCAAATTCGTTCTTAAATTTCTGGCCAATGCAAAAATAGATTCCAGATATATAAAAATAATCGAGAACATCTATAAAGATGTATCTATACATCTTAAAATTGAAAGACAACTCCTTCTAACAATATACCATTAATCAGAGGAGTGCGATAAGCATATACTATCTCACCTAAATTATTGACGCAGGCGTCTTTAAGGAGTTAAACTGAGATAAGAAGGGCATCAACGTTTACGGCACTAGACCGAGTCACCTTAAATTTGCAGACGACATAGTCGTGATAGCTAATAACACCAGTGAGCTACAAGAAATGGTAAACCAGCTGAATGTGGTCTCTGCAAGAGTAGGTCTTAAAATGATTTTTAAAAAAACGAAATCAATGAGCCCTGAAGATACCAACATACATATAGAAAATAAACTCCATAGAACGCCTCGACCAGTATATCTACTTAGGCCACCTTATTAAGATCAGAAAGCCGAACTAGCATGCACAAATTACCAGGCGTATAAGGCTGGCATGGACAGCTTTTGAGAAACTAGGACATATCTTAAAAAGTACTACAATACCCATAAAACTAAAAACTAAATTCTACAATACCTGTGTCCCACCTGCTAGTACTGGAAACGATGTCACTCATTAAAGAATTTGCTAAAAAGCTGGTAACTTCACATAGTACTATGGAGAGAAGCATGATTGGTATCTCCCTTAGAGATAGAATTCATAAGGAGCAGATAAGGAGATGAACCAAAGTCCATGGCATAGCTCTGGAGACAGCAAAGATGAAGTGGCTATGGGGCGGTCGTGTAGCTAGATCACCCGGAGACAGATAATTATATGAGGTCACAGTGTGGAGTCCCAAAGAAACATGAAGAGGCGTGGGACACAAAAACTATGAATCGATGATATAAGAGCAGTAGCGGGCAAGCAGTGGTTAAGGGTTGCAAAAGATAGGGAATCATGGAAAAGATTAGAAGAGACCTACGAAAAATACTCTGGTCGCTAATTATCAACGCTTGAGATGTTTTGTTCATCATTTGGTCCTTCTTCAAATTGTTTTTTTTTCTCTATTTTAAATTCCAACTCGTTATATTATCCTAATTTCCATACCGGACTTGAACTTGTTCCATTTGTACTATCTCCAATTTATTGACTTTTCAATTTGATAATATATATTTATATTTTGTACTAGAACCGGTCCTGTCTTGGTTGTTCTCGATGGGCTTTGGCCCTGTAGATTAAATGATCCCTTGCTTCTATCAGATGGCTGTTTTCTGTCAGCGTTGTGTCAAATATGTCATACAAATTGCAGGTCACAGATGGTTACTTAAAATTGAAGTAATTTGAATTGATTTTAGCATCCAAAGTTTTTAATGGCTTCCCTTTTGTAAATGCCTTTTTACTGAATTAATATGTTAGTGTGTAGTGAAAGATTTACTTAATTGTTAAATGTGTAATTGGTGTTTATGGCCATTTTTGTTAGATTAATATCACACCCCTTATGTGAGTGGTCTATTCAGTTTCATTATTATTTATTTATTTTTTCTAGAACAATATATTAAAAGAAAATAACTTATACTTTTGTTTATATGCCCGTACTACTTCAATTGTCGCTTCGTTCTCTTTTTTAGTTTGTGCCTTGACGAAGGTCCCAACCTAGGACCGAAATATTGGCTAAATGAACAATGTGTGAACACCTGTTGCGCCCTTTGCCGAGTTTCCCAACTAATTTCATATTTAAGTATATATATATATATATATTATATATATATATATATATATATATATATATATATATATATATATATATATATTACATTAAAATTCCGGGTTTTAATTCGCTCGTCTAGCAATGAATTTGCACGACGTTTCGCCAAAATCTCGTTTGGCATTTTGAAGTGCTCTTGCTGCTGCTGCTACTCGATACTGTGATTTATTATATATATATATATATATATATATATATATATATATATATATATATATATATATATATATATATATGAGACGTTCTTTGTCAAACGGAACAAGGCTCGGCCCAAAATTCATGTTGATGGATTTGAGTGATCTTGGGCTTAAAATGTTCGTTATTGATCCCTCTTTATGGGCTAGTGTGGCCTTTTGGAAAATTTCTAAATGGCAGCTCAATATGGCGGACAGAAATCAGAGAAATATCAATATTTTGGAGTAAAAAATTAGCAAAAAACAAATTTACTGCCGATTCGATTGATTTTGGGTGCAAATTGTTTATAATAGACAGCCTTAAAAAGTTGAATAGGTAGGTTGGCGAAATTCAACATGGCGAATCCAAGATGGCGGCTGAAACCTCAAAATCGTCGAAAAATAAAAAAAATCAAGACTCTGACTACAATTTTTGACAATTAACCTGATTATAGTGGCCTCCAATGTTGAGTGTTAATCACTCATTACTTATACAGGTTATTATGAATCCAAAATTTAAAATGGCGGCTCCGATTAACTTCAAATTGTAATAAAATCGGTAAAAAAAACGGTCAAATTTAGGTGGAAAAACAGTCCCGAACGAGTATAATGATGGTTCATAAATCGTCAAATGATTGCTTTTTGTCTCATGAAGTCAAACTGCATAAATCAAATATGGCGGAGTCAAAATGGCGTCAAGCAATGCCATATATAAGGAAAAACCCCACTGTCAGATAAATTCGCACAACCCATTTACTTGAAATTCTTAAGCGAAACGTGTTATCTCGTGGCTTTGTGTATTCTGAATACGAATCCGCATTCGGAATAACAAAAAAAAAAGAGTATTTTATGGTGCTAATTAAGAGGCGAAACACTATAATAAAATGTCTCCACCTTTCTATTAAGTTTACTCTAAAAGTATATTGAATCGAATTTTAGTCTTTTAAAACCCTATTTCCTAAAATCTGCTTAAAATTTTGGTCTCAATAATTCATTTTTAATTAGGAGAAAATGCTATAATGAGTAGAGAAAAGGTATTTTCAGAGCAAACAGTTGAAGAATATTTTATTTTTAAAGAGCCGTTACATGATTTTCACTGTTTTTGGAGAATATCCAGAATTCTATATGTTTAAGAGTCAGAAGGGAAAACCTCATCGTCATCGAATATTTTATTATAATAAATTATGTATTCATATTTATCGAAACGGGTTATATAAGTAGTCGCGAAAGTGAAAAGTTCTCTATTTCACCGTTAGGTGGCCATCAATATATTCGTTCGGGACTGTTTCCACTAAATTTCACCTTTTTTTACCGATTTTATTACATTTTAAGGTTAATCGGAGCCGCCATTTTTGATTTTGGATTCATAATAACCTGTATATGTAATGAGTGATAGAAACTCAACATTTGAGGCCAACATAAGCAGGTTAAGTGTCAAGACTCTCTCTTACAATTTGAAGTTAATCGGAGCCGCCATTTTGAATTTTGGATTCATAATAATCTGTATAAGTAATGAGTGATTAACACTCAACATTGGAGGCCAATATAATCAGGTTAAGTGTCAAAAACTGTAGTTAGAGTCTTGATTTTTTTAATTTTTCGACGATTTTGCGGTTTCAGCCGCCATCTTGGATTTCGCGAACCTACCTATCCAACATTTTAGGGCTGTCAATTATAAACAAGTTGCACCCAAAATCAATCGAATCGGCCGTAAATTTTTTTTTTGCTAATTTTTTACTCCAAAATCTTGATTTTTTTTTTCTCTGATTTCTGTCCACTATATTGGGCCGCCATTTTGAAATTTTCCAAAAGGCCATACTAGCCCATAAAGAGGGATCAATAACGAACATTTTAAGCCCAAGATCACTAGAATCCATCGACATGAATTTTGGGCAGAGCTTTGTTCCGTTTGACAAAGAACGTCAAATATATATATATATATATATATATATATATATATATATATATATATATATATATATATATTTATATATATATATATATATATATATATATATATATATATATATATATATATATATATATATATATATATATATATTAGCGTTTTAAAATTAAGAGTTCTATAAAACTAAATAGCAATACGGGAGATGTTCCGTTTAAAAAATGTGAGGTATGTGTCATATGTCAAAAATGTGATGCACGATTGCTTCTGTTTCAATATCACTAAAAAAGCTACACTTCTGTATTTAACAAGTTTTTCTAACTCTTCAAATAAACGAGTTAGATGTATGGTCCATTTATGGTCGATAAGTCTGCACATATCACTTATAGCTTCTATTTTGTCGTTCCTGGCTTAACTAACGCCTTTTAAGACGACAAATTCAATGTCCTGAGAAAATAGGAGAAACTGGAATTCATTTGTTCAAAATAGTCTTTGTTTATTGTTGGTATATATAATAATAAATTATTCTGTATTTAATTTGTTTGCGTTAGGTTGTAGCTGTATAACAGCATCATTATTCTGAAAACAAAAGATAGATCTTTAGTAATTAACAGTAAATTTGAATTTAATTTCCTTTGCAAAAATTATATTGTACTTAAGGGAGTAATAAAATTGGGAAATAAATATCCCCATAGCTATAAATCTGGCGATTTATAGAAATCTGGAATTAACCAAGAAAATTTAATGTTAATCTTATATTTTAAAGAAACTGTATTCGAGTAACAAAACCCGAATTACATGCATACAAAAAAACCCTTGAGTACAGAACAAACTCTTCTGGACCAACGGGAAGAAAAATAAATCGTCAGTATACGGCTGGCCAGGTATCTTACCAAAACTACTAGCTATACCGTAGCCCAGCGTTCCTCAAGCTTTCAGTATTTGCTACCCAATTTTCAAACATAATTTTTATCGCGCCTCCCCCCCTCATACAATAACAATGCATGCAATAATAATGTATTTTCAGTATTTTGATGCTAAAGCTACATTATGACCTTAATTAAAAACCTTACAAACTACCAGGAATGAGTAAATTTATTCATATTTGGCAACACATATCTGCTGCGTTGACAAAACTAGAATCTGTCTCTCTCTATTGCTCTCTGTCACGTCCACCATATCGGTAGCGGTTTCGCGAGAAGTTCCGAGTTGTCTCGAACATTCGGAAAGTCTGCCCAAAAGTGTATAAATACTGCACCTCGTTCAATTACAGCCCGTCTCAATCGAGATGATCCTTATACTGCTATCGGATTTATTGTGAATGTGTATGTTGTAATTTACGTGTTAATTGAAATTTAACGTATTAAGTATTCACGACAGTAAATTTATATAGAATCATGGATAGATTTTTAAGTCGGCGTAAGAGAGCATTAGACGATAGTGAAGCATTAACAAGTGCACAGACGAGCGTGGTTCCGAAAATAAAATCAAGAAAATATTCTCAAGAATACTTAAATTTAGGGTTTACCAGTACTAAAGTAAATGAGGAAGGAAGGCCTCTGTCTGTTATTTGCTCAAAAATCTTGACAGCAGACAACATGAAACCAAATAAACTTAAACGACATTTGGAAACGCTTCATAGTGAGTACCTTAACAAACTCCGAGAATTCTTCTAATTAAAATTAAAATCATATGTAAAGCAGAAATCATTTTTTAAAAAACCTTTGTCTGTGAAAGAAAAAGCTTTACTTGCCTCTTACAAAATTTCATATAAAATAGCCAGATGCAAAAAGCCTCACACCATTGGTGAAGAGCTTGTTTTGCCAGCTGCAATTGAGATTGTAGAAACTATGTTTGGAGATAATTTTTCCAAACAATTGCTATCCATACCTATATCAAATGATATTGTTGCCCGTCAAATTGGTGATATAGCTGAAGATGAACAACATCAGCTTTTCGGGAAGTTGCGTGACAAATTGTTTTCAATTCAGCTTGCTGAGGCAACAGATAGCAATAACGATGCTTATTCATATGTTCGATTTTGTGATGGTATGTCAGCAGTAGAAGAACTATTTTTCTGCAAGCCAATAGAACTCAAAGCAGCATCACTCACATTATTTGCTATCTTATGATTTTATAAGCGAGGCAAATATGGAGTGGAAAAATTGCCTCGGAATATGTATCGATAGTGCTCATTCAATGTTTGGAAGATTTCAAAGTGTACAAGCACTTGTGAAACAAAAATCTCCACTGTGTGTGTGGACACATTGTATGATCCACAGAGAAGCTCTGACTTCCAAAGAAATGAGTCCTGCTCTAAATATTGTGCTCACTACAGTTGTAACCGTAGTAAATTATATTAAAATGAGTCTCCTAAAATCTAGAATTTTTTCTGCACTTTGTAAATTCATGTTTTTTCCTGGCTTTACTGATTGTTAAGTCTAGGAATTGTATGTTTACAGGTACGGACAGACAATAACCCACTTTTTACAGTATATTAATTCTTTACATAGAAATATCAGTTTTACAATGGAAGAAGAAGTCGAAGGGAAAATCAATTTCCTAGACTTAACAATCAGTAAAGCCAGGAAAAAAAACATGAATTTGCAATATATCACAAACCTTGTCATACAGATACCACAATTCACAATCGTTCTCATCACCCTAACCATCATAAACTTGCCGCTTATCATAGTTTTATACATAGACTAATATCCCCTTATCAGAAGAAAATTTTACTAAAGAATTAAACTATATAAAACAAGTAGCCGTTAACAACGGTTATTCGGTTACTTTAATCAATAGTATCGTTAAGAAAAAACTTAGAAACAAGGCTATCTCAGAAATATACCCACGTTTTAAGGACAGAAATACCACTTTTAAATGCTTAACCTATTTCGGCAAACCAACGGAAAAAACTGGGGAAATTTTTAAATCAAAAAAATATCAACATAGCGTACAAGACTAACAATACTATAGGGAAATACCTTAAAAACTACAAACCACAAATCAATAAAGACAACAAATCAGGGGTTTATCAATTAACATGTGGGTCATGTCCTAAAACATATATCGGACAAACTGGACGTACATTTAGACAAAGAATTACAGAACACGAAAAAAGTTTCATCCATAGAAAATCTAATTTAACATATGCTAATCATCTATTAACAGAAAATCACACATTTAACAAGAATTTCAAAATTTTACACACCCAACAAAAAGGCTTAAAACTAAAACCTTTTAGAGACTATGCAAATAAATCGATTAAGGACTACAGGTACTTTACTCAACGACCAGGTAGATTTAAGCAATTCACCATTATTGAATTTATTCTCTTAGCTCCAAATCTGTGTGGATTTTCCAATACTATCAATGTAATTTAATTAGGTGTAATATTATAATTAATAAATTATATAAAACTGTGAATATTAAACCTAACTTGACAGTCTAAAATGTAGATCTGAAGAAGCTGCATCGACAGCGAAACGCGTCATCGCAATTTAAATAAACCAGTGGAAATTGACTAAAAACAGTCTTTTATTATATAATTATTAAACTTGTTTTTAATTTAGTACTGATATGTTAATTATTATTGTGCAGTACTAATACAGTCCTATTTATAGGTGTACTATATCAGTGTAAATGTGTATTTTATTTTCTATTATGTCAGAATGTATTTTGCTTTGCTTTCCTGTCAATAAATTATATTAACTGTTTTTAAAGAATGTTTTTAATAATAATTTCTTTTCGATACGCTCGCGCCCCCCCAATAGTGTAATCACGCCCCCCTAGTGGAGCGCGCCCCACAGGTTGAGAAACACTGCCGTAGCATAAAAATTTAGCTTGGCGCTATAACAGCTTAACTAAAAACCGAAATACTTCTCAAAATTCTAGTGGCAGAGCGAGAACATCAAAACCGTCTTTTCCCTAAATACCACTCTCCCCCTATCGCAACTATATTTCCTTTTGTATTGCATACCAAACCTATGCACTTAAGAAACCAAAATTTACTAAATTAATTAAAAGATGATTGCAGATGTCAGCCTGCGTCACAACCAACAATACAAGAAAGAAACTGAAGGTTATATATACTGAGTTCAAAGGTAGAAGTCAAACCAGGCGAATCTACTACGCTGGTCGTAAAAATACCAGATAAATTCGACCAAATTGGGCGTAAAATCATCCTTGCATGTTCTTGACCGTCAGACATTTTCGCCTTCATATATTAATACACAAATATTTACTCGACTAGAATTTAATTTATTAATTTACCCAAGAAAATTAAGTTTTCCTATCTCTTCGTCAACTGGGAAACACGAGGGAAACTATAATCTAACTCTCTACGTTTTGTCAGGGATAACTAACATATAAGATATTTGGCAAAACCAAGGTTATCTATAATATATAAAATGCAACGTCTCTCTGTCTGTCTGTCTGTCTGTCTGTCTGCCCGTTAGTGCGCCTATCACTGAAGAACCACTTATCCGATTTACGTACTTTTTTTTTTTAAAACATACATATGTTCTCTGGCCAGGTTATAGGCTATATTTTATTACGATAGGTAGCATAAGGAATGAGCAGTGACGTAAAATAGTGAATGATGTCGGAAATAAGTTTGCCGCTAGCGCGTGCCTTTGCAATACACAGCCTAAACCATTAAATATGGAACAATATTATGTAGCAAAGAATATCTGTAATGTATAATCTATAATATATATAAAATGCAATGTCTCTCTATCTGTCTGTCTGTCCATTAGTGCGTTTATCACGCGGGAACCACTTATCCGATTTACCTGTCTTTTTTTAAATTCATACATATATTCTTTGGCCAGGTTATATAATAATAATAATAATCTATATCTATAATATATATAAAATGTAATGTTTGTCTGTCTGTCTGTCCGTTAATGAGCTTATCCCTCGAGAACCACTTATCCGATTTACGTGATTTTTTAAATTCATACATATGTTCTCTGACCAGGTTATAGGTATATATTTTATTACATCTATAATACATATAAAATGCAACGTATTTCTGTCAATACACAGTCCAAACCATTAAATATGGAACAATATTATGTAGCAGAGAATATCTAAAATATATATAAAATGCAATGTCTCTCTGTCCGTCTGTCTGTCTGTCCGTCCTTCCGTTAGTGTGCTTATCACTGGAGAACCACTTATGTTGTCTTCCAGGTTATAGGATATATTTTATTAGGTGACATAAGGAATAAGCAGTGACGATAATAGTGAATTAAGTCGGAGAAAAGTTTGCCGCTAGCGCGTTCTCTTGCAATACACTCCCTAAAGCATTAAATATGAAAAAATATCATGTAGCAAAGAATATAATATATATAAAATGCAACGTCTCTCTGTCTGTCTGTCTGTCCGTTACTGCGCTTATCACTCGAGAACCACTTATCCGATTTACGTGTTTTTATAAATTTATACATATGTTCTATATAATTCGATATAAGCCTAGATAATGGGAGATAAGGTGAGATAATGGGAGATAAGGAGAAATAATGGGAGATAAGTCGAGATAAGCCTCGATATTGGGAGTTATGGTGAGATAATAGGAGATAATGAGAAATAATGGGAGATAAGAAGAAATAATGGGAGATAAGTCGAGATAAGCCTAGATAATGGGAAATAAGTTGAGATAATGGGAGATAAGGAGAAATAATGGGAGATAAGGAGAAATAATGGGAGATGAGCAGAGATAAGCCTAGATAATGGAAATTATGTAGAAATAATGGGAAATAAGGAGAAATATTGGGAGATAAGGAAAAATAATGGGAGATATTTTATTACGTTGGGTCACATAAGGAATAAGCAGTGACGATAGTAGTGAATCAAGTCCACGCGAGCGAAGCCGCGGGCCCGGCTAGTGTTCATATAAATAAAACAAAACAAAATTAATTTTCATTAATTAAAAATATAATGTTTTAAACCGAAATGGAAAAAAAGATATTTCATTTTATGCCTATTTCAAGGATTAAAATCAATTTAATATTTAATTAAAGGATAATTTATATCTATGAGAAGAAAATACATGCTTTGCTCAAAGACGATGAGGAAGGAGAGAAATGTTCTCGAGGACCAAATCTGACCATAATAGCTGAATAAACCCAGAACTGATTGAGAAAGATGCAACTTGAACTGAAATGTGAAAATTTAAGTTAGTTAATATTGTGGATGTTAAAGTCGCCGAGGATGAGAATTTCGGCAATTGATGATATAAGAAAAGTGAAAAGTATTTTAAAGTTGGTGGTCGATAGCACAGCAGATGAACCTTATAGTATGTTGTTTAATCATATAACATCAAGTTTGTGATACTCCAGAGACTGCCCTCGTTGGCACGGTAAACGGCTTCTGACAAAAAAAACTAGAAAGAATAGAACTCATACCCATTAAAGATAGTTACCTGGGCTAGTGAATAAACTGACCTTGTTCTCGTAGGGAGCTGATATATTTGGATTATTTGATTGGAAAGAAATAAAGAGATTTCTCAAATATATATAAAAATAATAGAGTCAGTTCTTGTATCTTTTTGTTGTCGATAGTGATAACCTTTATTAGTAAGGCAAGTAAAAGGCAAGAAGACCTTGCCAAACAACTACCGACCAGTCGCACTGCTTTCAATAATATCGAAAGTCATGGAAAAGACTGTCTAAAATACCTTGAAGGATTCAACATTATTAGCGATCACCAATATGGCTTTCGTAAACATAGATCAACAGGAGATCTTCTGACTTATGTAACACATGTTTGGATCAACGCAATTCGGAGAATCTCGAGAGGTTGCTCTTGACATATCCAAGGCATTCGACCGTGTTTTGCACGATGGACTCTTGGCTAAGCTACGCTCTTATGGTATGTCTGAAAAGTTCTGTTTGTGGCTCTCATGTTTCCTCAGAGAGCGTTCTTTACGAGTGGCAGTAGACCAATTTCTTTCTAACACCTTTACTATTAACGCCGGTGTGCCCCAAGGCTCCATACTGTCTCCTACTCTCTTTCTCATTTACATGCTGAAAAGACCGGGAATCCAATCTACAGCTTTGCAGATGACAGTACGCTTATCTCTTCATTTACTTTGAACGCTCGGACATCGGCTGCTCAGGCGAATATCCGCAGACAGCAGGAAGTCATTCAACTTAACAAAGATCTGGAAGAAATTCTATCTTGGGGTGACAGTAACCAAGTGGAATTTAACGCTACAAAAACCCAGGCGGCAGCTTTTTCTAAAAAAGTTAACGTTGCTGAATCCGACATAGTTATGTCGTATTTGAGAACAAATATGTCCTGGCATGACCATGTTGCAGGCATAGCAAGTAGAGCTTCTCAAAAGTTGGGAATATTATTTCGAACCAGAAAGCTTTACACTCCACAACTGTTAATTCTTTACAAAACTTAAATTCGACCAACTATGGAATACTGCTCCCATGTTTGGGGCTCCGCTCCCAAACATACACTGCATTTGTTGGATTCTGTTCAGAGAAGGGCTGTTCGTCTGATTGGACACCCAGAGCTGACCGGCGGCCTTGATTCTCTGGAACATCGAAGAACGGTTGGCAACTTGAGTCTGTTCTACAAGTATTTTCATGGAGAGTGGAAGGATGTATTCTTCCCAGAGCTTTGCATGTTAGAAGTACACGTCGCACTGATTCTTCATATCCGTATGAGGTTCAGCTTGTTACTCCTCGTACAACGCTTTTAAAGCAGTCTTTTATATGGAGAACATCATCCCTTTGGAATGGCTTACCCAGGACTGTGTTTCCCACCGAGTACAGTTGACAGCGATTCAAGAACAACGTGAATCCGCACACGTGTCGCTCCTGTAGTGCTTTAGGGACTTCCCTGCAGCACGTCTGCTAGACCCATAAAAAAAAGTATTGTCTCGATGTTTTATGATACTTGTTCCATTAGAAGTCTAAATATAGTGATAATTGTGACAGCGTATTACAGTGAATAGTTGTTTGTGGAGCTTCATCCTTTTTCAACCTTGATCTTGTTCGCACATTGATGTCGTACGTGATCCAGTTTTTATTGTCTGTGATTCATCGCTTCAAATATGGCTCGATTTCGTTACGTTTCGGTAGAGATACGCATATAGATATTCGATTGACTAAATGTTCACATTTTCTGTGCTAAATTGTGACGAAGAAAAGGCAATCACTCGTAATAACGGTCGATATAAGAGCTTTTTAGGTAAAATAGGCGACAGAAATGGATAAACAGGAATCATGCAGATATCTTCATCTTATAGTGACAATACATTTTGATAAATCTTTGACATATATTTAAACTGACACGAAAAAAAAAAAAAAAAAAAAAAACAGACTTATTGGTAAATTAGCGTTTGTACTGATAGATTAGCATTTTTTCCCGTTCTTCGTAATTTACGAGTAAAATTCTAATTCTGCCTATAATTTTAAATGTCTAATACATAAGTTCCCAACGGGGGCGGTACCGTCCCCAGTGGGCGCTGGAGCCTCCCATGGAGGCGGTAGCGAATCCAAAAAAAGAGGGGGGGGGGCTTAAGACAGTATAGGGGGCAGCCGTGGCGTATCTACCTATTTAGGAAATTCTTCTTCTTCTTCTTCTTCTTCTTCCCACGTTAGGACCATGTCCTGTGTTCACTTCAAAGGTTTCCCAGAAACAATTGCGATGATGAAGACCAGCTCTCATACCATCTTATTGGTGGTCTTCCAAGCGGTCGAGGTATGTTTGGTCGCTGCTCTTTTGCAACCTTAGCCAACCGGTCATTTGGCATTCTGTCCACATGGTCTCTCCATTCTCTTCTCCTATTCCTTGCCCATCTCACCACATCCTGTATTTCACACATTTCCCTTATTTCTTCACATCTCTTCCGGTCAAATAAGGTATGTCCTGTTATCGATCTAAGTGTTCGCATTTCTGTTGTTCTTAGGAGTCGTTTTGTTATTGTGTTCTCCGCTCTGGTTTCTATCGCGTACGTCATGATCGGTCTTACGCATGTTTTGTATATTCTTACTTTGCTCCTCATGCTCATATATTTGTTTCTCCAAATTATATCTCTTAAGTATCCTGATATTATTGATGCCTTTTTTGTTTGAGTTTTTACTTCCTCCTTAAGGTTCCTGGTACTTGTTATGTTTGTCCCTAGATATCTGAAGGACATCACTTGTTCTTCACTCTGATCATAAATCGCGAGTTTCCATCTTTTCCTTATCTCCCAATATTTCTCCTTATTTCCCATTATCTCTACATAATTTTCATTATCTAGGCTTATCTCTGCTCATCTCCCATTATTTCTCCTTATCTCCCATTATTTCTCCTTATCTCCCATTATCTCACCTTATTTCCCATTATCTAGGCTTATCTCGACTTATCTCCCATTATTTCTTCTTATCTCCCATTATTTCTCCTTATCTCCTATTATCTCACCATAACTCCCGTTATCTAGGCTTATCTCTGCTTATCTCCCCTTATTTCCCATTATCGAGGCTTATCTCGACTTATCTCCCATTATTTCTTCTTATCTCCCATTATCTCACCTTATCTCCCATTATCTAGGCTTATATCGAATTATATAGAACATATGTATAAATTTATAAAAACACGTAAATCGGATAAGTGGTTCTCGAGTGATAAGCGCAGTAACGGACTGACAGACAGACAGAGAGACGTTGCATTTTATATATATTATATTCTTTGCTACATGATATTCTTCCATATTTAATGCTTTAGGGAGTGTATTGCAAGAGAACGCGCTAGCGGCAAACATTTCTCCGACTTCATTCACTATTATCGTCACTGCTTATTCCTTATGTCACCTAATAAAATATATCCTATAGATATTGTAAGGGATTTTGTTTTCTTTACAGATATTTGCATATTCAACACTTTTGCTGTTTGTTGGAACTTATGTAGGAGTCTCTGTAAGTTATCTTCGTCTTCTGATATGATTACTGCATCATCGGCGTAGCATATTATTTTTATTTCTTTGTCTCCCAATCGATATCCTCTCCCAGTTTTCTTTACTTCGTTTATTATTTCATCCATTATGATGTTAAATAAGATTGGGCTTAGGCTATCTCCTTGCCTGATTCCGGTTGTCTTAGGTATTTTATTGCTTAATTTATTTGCCACTCTTACATATGTGTAGTTATTGATGTTCAACTCTTCGATAGTTTTTATTATATTCGAGTGAATTCCCCTTTTGTGTAGTAGGGTTATGACATCAGTTAACCGAACCCTATCGAATGCCTGGGTAGGATCAATGAAACACATAAAGGCTATCTTATTAAACTTTATGGCTCTTTCGGTAATTTGGCTGATTATAAATATGGCGTCTATAGTAGACCTGTTCTTTCTGATCCCTTGCTGTTCTTCACAGATTCCGGTTGATATTATTTCTTCTGCTAAAATTTTAGTGAACAATTTTAGTACCGCACTCATTAAGCTGATACCTCGATAGTTTTTTGGATCCGTTCTCCTTTTTTGAAAATTGGTATCAAGATGCTTTCTTTCCATTCGGATGGTATAATCTTGGCTGTGAGTGTTTTGTTAAAGAAAATCTGTAATTCTTCTAGTAATTTATCACCTCCATATTTGATCATTTCGTTCTTAATTTCGTCCATGCCCGGGGCTTTTCTGTTTTTTAGGTTTCGCTGGAATGTGCTGTATTTGATTCAAGGAAATGGTCCTATTTAGTTGGGCAACATTTTCATCTTCATGCTGTATTTCCTGTGTTAATGAATTGGTTTCTGATGGACTATAGAGTTTTTCGAAATATCTTCTTCCACCGTAATTTTTGTATTTTGTATATACTCATTTATTGGTTTTTTTCTATTTCTCAGTAGATTCCATATTTTTTTTTGTCCTCCGTACAGATCATGTTCCATATCGTTCGAAAATTTATCCCAATGCTCTCTTTTGATTCTCTGAATATTCTCGTTGACCCTGTTTCTTACATTTTTATAATCATTGTATGTTATAACATTGGATCTGTATTGTAGGTACGATTTTCTTTTTTCTTCAGCTAATGTCTTAACTTCTTGTTTGAACCAAGGCTTTGTATTTGGTTTTCCCCCTTTCTTTATAGTCCTTCTTCCAAATGCTTCTTCTGCTGCTTCTAGCATATTAGTTTTTAGTTTCGTCCATGCCATTTCTACGTCATCGGACTCTCGAATATAATTTATGGCCATTTTTTCTGTTAACCTTTGTTGATATAAATATTTGGTTGAGTCGTCGGATAGAGATTCTATATTGATTTTGCTTATTTGTTCGACGGGTTCGCTACGAAGTCGTTGCATGGTTGTTCGTATTTTTGCTATTACAAGATGGTGATTCGTTCCAGCATTGGCGGAAGCTAAAGTTCTCACGTCCTGTATTATTGTTGGATGAATATTTCTATTTGTGATTACGTAATCAATTGTTGATCTTTGTCCACGTGTATTTTCGAAGGCGTATTTGTGTTGTGGTTTATGTGGATAAAAGGTGTTGTTAATTCTAAGTTCATTTTGTATGCATAGTTGTATCATTTGTTCACCACTATCGTTTATAGTTTCTTCATTGAATCGATTTTTGATGCCAGGTATAACTTCATCACCAATTCTTGCATTAAAATCCCCTAGAACTATTATTTCATCATCACTAGGTATGTCGTCTAAAACTGTTTGTAGGTTCTGGCAAAATAGGTCTATCTCCGTTTTAGGTTTGCTAGTATCGGGTGCATATATACTTATTATGTGTGTTGATCTTGATTTTTGTAGTTCGATCGTCACTTGTAGTAGTCTGTCGTTAATATATTTCGTTTTGCTGACTTGGTTTTCAAATCTTTCATGTAGCAGTATGCCAACCCCGGATGCAGCTCTTTCATTTTTTTCTTTGCCACTGTATATCAGTATGTAGTTTTCATATTTGTTGTTTCCTTTGCCTTTTTCTTGGTCTCCGAGGGTGCACATATGTCTAATTTATGTCTTTTTATTCCAAGTATGTTTTCTTGGTCTTTGTTGTTAAATGATGTTATGTTCCAACATCCAATTCTTAGTGAAGTCGGTTTCCGTATGCGTTTAGTCCTTATTCTCGCCAGGTTGTCATTATTTAATCCAGTCCGTTCCGAGGCTATACCTTTGGTTCTAGGAGCACTTTGTTTTTTTTTACCCAAGCAGGTCGCTGGCTTCACTTGGAACCCTCCTCTTTTATCCGGGCTTGGGACCGGCTATGGGATGCTAAGCTTCTCGATCCACCCAGCACCCATAGGCAGAGTTATTTAGGAAATGAATGTAATAAAATACTTTGAAAATACCCACTGTTATCATCAAAAATATTTTATTTAGCAATCTAAAATGTTTAACTTATTGTTATCGCGTAAATGATCATTAAAAAATTTAAATTAGCATTAGACTTACGTATACCTAATTCGGTGTAGTATTATCGGTGACAAGTCTTTGCAAGTTTCGCAAGCATGTTTCGACAAAAATATGGAAGCTTGTAGTGACTTGTTTACAGAGCAAGTGCACCGGCATCGCAAACAAGCAAAGGCATACAAGTTGATGCATGCACGAAATCAAATCTATAAAAGGCAGGGATAGCTCTAGAAATGTCTTATTATTTTTGTGTACTTCGTCAATAATCTATATTCGTGAGTGGAAGTAATAAAAGTTATGATAGCTATTATTTTTACAACTATCTATAAATCTGTGGAAAAGTTAATATATTTAAACCGTAGCAAATTTTGTATTTCAAAATTACTCAATCTAAGAAGAAATGCCGGCCACACAGTATTGAGTATTTGAAATGTGGATTTACGCACTCTCCTACAAACTAATCATTACATATGTGTTTAATTTCCCAAAGAGTTTTTTCAAATTAAGCCATGAAGCCTTCTAGGTTACAAGAGCATTTGAATAAAATGCGTGCTGATAACAAGGACAAAGATTTATCCTATTTTCAAGGACTGGAAAAGACATATTTAAAACGGCCAACTATATCAAACCTTTTTTTCGTCTTCTTCTAAACAAGAAGATGGTGGACTACGAGCTTCATATAATATTTCATTGTTATTCGCAAAAGCGGGAAAACCACACACAATTGGCGGGGAATCAATTTTGCCGGCAGTCAAAGAGGTAATAAAATCTGTTCTTCATCATAAGATAGTATCAGATATCATCAGAAAAATTCCTCTGAGTAATAATTCGATGCAAAGAAGAATAAATGAAATGGCTGAAGATGTTGAAATGTCATTACTTAAAGACTTGCCAATTTTCCATTCAACTTGAATCAACTCTAGCAAATAACGAAGTGCTACTTTTATCGTACTTTCGATTCTTAAAAGAAGAAAAAAAATTGTCAAGAGTTATTATTTGGAAACCGATACAAAGGGTTGATCAATATTTAATACCATGAACAAATTTTTTCTTCTTCTTCGTTTACATAGATTGAGCTATGTATTTATGTTTTGCCTGCTTTTTCTCCTTTTATGCCTCTTGCGACGAGGACGTCCAACATTCTTTTCATCTTTTAATGGTCTGCCTTGTAATATTTTTCTCATCGGTATTTCTGTTTGTGCTTTCTTCACCAGTCTGTCCTAGTTCATTCTTTCTATATGTTTCTTCCAGAATTTTCTTCTCCTTCTTATTAGCTTGGTCACGTCCACCATTCCACTCTGTTGTCTGAGATCATCGTTTCTTACTCTCGCCCACTTTGTTTTCCCGTATATAGTCGTCAGTATTCTCATTTCCGTTGTGTTCATGATTTGCATTGATTTAGCAGTGTCTGACCGTGTTTCAGCCGCATATGTCATTACCGATTTTATTGCTGTTTTATAAATTTTTATTTTACTTTTTGTGCTCAGATATTTACTTTTCCATACAATATCCCTGAGGCAGTCCGAGATGCGTGCGGCTTTTTCATAGTTTGTTCCACGACTTCGCTTTGCAGTCTTCCATCACTTGTTATGTTACTGCCCAAGTATTTGATCTTCATAACCTGTTCGATAATCTTGCCGTCCAGCTCTAGTTCTTTGGCTATTAGCAAGCATTTTGTTTTTTTTTTCACTATTAACCGTCATACGAGTATTTAGTTCTTTTGCAGGTTGGTTAAATACATGTAATAGTCTTTGGAGTTTATCTTCAGAGTCCGTGATGAGTACGACATCATCTGCGTAAGCTACCATGTTGAAATATGTTTCTCATTTATATCCTTCTGTTTTTTTTTTTTTTCAAGAGAAGGAAATTCCTATTCATAATTTTTTATCAGCTCCTACTGATGCTGCTTCAGCAATGACGGGGCGTCAAAAGGGTTTCATGACGCATTTGAAATAAGCAGTACCAAATGACTCGGTCTACATTGTGTTAATCATCGTCAGTATTTGGTTGCAAAAAATCGGAATGATTGTTATTGGAACAGTCAATAAGATTAAAAGAAGTGCATTCCATGACAGATTATTTGGCCAATTTTGTAATGAAAATGATGAAGATTACAATGGCTTGCTGCTACACACAGAAGTTCGTTGGCTCTCGAAAGGTATTTGTCTGAATGGTTTTTTCAATATATTTGACTCAGTACTGGACTTCTTTGAAAACAGAGCCAAAAAACTGCGTGAGAACCTGATTACATCTAAAAATGATACAGCTTATTTGACAGATCTGTTTAAAATATTTAATGAAGTCAATTTACAATTGCCAGGTCATGAGCATTAATTTAACGGAAAACTTCTTCTGTTCAAACAAAATCTAGGTAGAGATGAATGCAGCCACTTTCCGTATTATCAGCAGTCCCTGCAAAGCAGAAAAATTTACTTACTTACTGCCAACACTTGGACATTCTTCATACTGATTTTACGGAGCGATTTCAGGATATTTTAAACATGAATATACCGACTTGGTTTTAGATCCTTTCGCAAATGCAGATACAGCAGAATCTTCAAGTTTAGAAGAGGAACTCGTAGAACTCACAACTAACGAAGGACTAAAAGTAAAATTCAGAAATGGATACCAAGAGTTCTGGCTTCAAAAATCAATATCAGCTCTCTACCCTGGATTGTGGGCAAGAGAACAGAATTTTTCAACTGCTTTTCCTTCATCGTATTTGGCTGAGCGTGGGTTCAGTGCAGTAGCTAATTTAGTGTCGCAGAAAAAGAACTTACTGCATATCACTGAACGTGGCAATTTGGGACTGATGTTAACGAAATTAGAACCCGACATTAACAAATTGTTAAAACTCCACTAGCCTCAACCATCTCATCATTTTTTTTAATTTTTTATTGATTTTGTGTTTATTTTTAAATTTTCAATAAACATCTTTGACTGTGTTAGCCGATACTTGTTGGAAATTCATAATAAAATTATATAAAAAACAACACTATGTTTTAATTTCCAATATATTTAAAGTCACTTGACAATTGTTTCACCATAAAATGACTTCTTCAGAAGTAAATAAGAAAGAAAAATATTTGGTAGTAATCCTGGTTATATAGTGCTTAAAACTATCCTTAATTACCTAAGATTATGCTGATTATTTTATTATATTATTTACAGACAAAATTATTTTAAGAATGCAAATCTGTGATACTATTTCCGAGAACTAATAAAGATTAAGTAAGGGTGAATGGTTTAAGTTTAAATTTATTTTCTACATGTAGGATTTTTAACGTATCATCAAAATTATGGGATTCGTTTATTATATGGGTTGCGTAATGTGAATTGTTCTGATTTTTTAAATAACTATGTTTATGTTCGTTAATGCGCGTTTCGAAAGATCTACCAGTTTGTCCAACGTAGGTTTTAGTACAAGATCCACAATTTAATAGATAAACTCCTGATTTTAAGGATTTCTTAGATTTGGTTTTGTTATTCAAAATTATACTCCCTAAAGAATTACTGGTTTTGAATGCTATTTTATTGTTCTTTTTTATTAAATGTTTGGAAATTGTTCTAGTTATTTTCCTTGCGTATGTGAGTGTTCTAAATTTTTCGTGAACAATAAACACGATTTCTCGATTTTTCACAAACCTTCACATACTGACACAGTCATACACAATAGTTCATCCCACCCTTATCTCCACAAAATGGCTGCTTTTAACTATTTCATACATAGATCGTTACATATCCCTATGACTAAAACTAATTTTAACAAAGAATTCAACATAATCAAACAAATAGCAATTAATAATGGATATGACCCCAACATTATAGATAATATCTTGAATAAAAAATCCTTTAAACTAGCAATCTAATCTAATTTATCCCACAATTAATGACAAAAAGGAAAATTTAGTACACTCACATACACAGAGAAAATAACTAGAACAATTTCCAAACATTTAATAAAAAAGAACAATAAAATAGCATTCAAAACCAGTAATTCTTTAGGGAGTATAATTTTGAATAACAAAACCAAATCTAAGAAATCCTTAAAATCAGGAGTTTATCTATTAAATGGTGGATCTTGTACTAAAACCTACGTTGGACAAACTGGTAGATCTTTTAAAACGCGCATTAAAGAACATAAACATAGTTATTTAAAAAATAAGAACAATTCACATTACACAACCCATATAATATACGAATCCCATAATTTTGATGATACGTTAAAAATCCTACATGTAGAAAATAAATCTAAAAAATTAAATTTGCTTGAATGTCTTGAAATTAACAAACGGAAAAACTCCAATCAATTATTAAACGAACAGATAGACTTAAACCATTCACCCTTACTTAATCTTTATTAGTTCTCGGAAATAGTACCACAGATTTGCATTCTTAAAATAATTATGTCTGTAAATAATATAATAAAATGATCAGCATAATCTTAGATAATTAAGGATAGTTTTAAGCACTATATAACCAGGATTACTACCAAATATTTTTCTTTCTTATTTACTTCTGAAGAAGCCATTGTATGGTGAAACAATTGTAAAGTGACTTTAAATATATTGGAAATTAAAACATAGTTTGTTTTTTATATAATTTTAATAAACAGTTTTTTTACTATATTTGATGGACGTTTTAATTCATTTCTACTTTGCGATTCTTAATAGATAGATAGACAGATACAATAGGTATAGATAATATGCAACAATATTTTAATATTTGGTATAATTAACTATTATGGAA
This sequence comes from Pachyrhynchus sulphureomaculatus, assembly GCA_019049505.1. Classification (NCBI taxonomy): domain Eukaryota; kingdom Metazoa; phylum Arthropoda; class Insecta; order Coleoptera; family Curculionidae; genus Pachyrhynchus; species Pachyrhynchus sulphureomaculatus. The sequence goes on from CM032451.1 coordinate 99,993,805, forward strand.
TTTTTTCTTTTAAAGGGGGCGTTGGTCCAGAAAAGGTTGATAACCTTCGGTCTAGTATAAAGTACTAATGTACCTTATGTTGTAGCTCCAATATTGAGCCAAAAATTTATTTCAACTGAAATTGCCAGTTTCAACGAGCGGACCTGGCATATAGATACAAAGGATGATAAGAAGAAAAAGATAATCTTAAAGGCTGAGTTATTTATAAAGGCGGTTTTAATTGACAAACTGGAAGGCGTCCATTGACAGCCAGAAGGCAAAACCCTTTCACGAAAACCTTCTTGCACTAGAATTCTAAAAGATTGGACCTCTCTCAAGACAGGAAACTAAAAATCAAGAACCCAGGAGTTGAACTTGTTTCACAAATAATAAACACTTTCACACAATGGAACTTTAAAAACCTACACTTAATTTAAAAATAGATAACTGTAGTAGAGAGATTTTTCACAAAGAAGAACCCGTTCCTACCATGGAATTCGACAACCTTATGCCACCTTTAAAAATACTATAATGAAGGAAGATTTTGTATAAAAACTGAACCCCTTTCTACAGTGGAATCCTAAAAACTTACACCCGATTGAAAAATCGTTAATCGAATAGTAAATATTTTTCTCCAATTGAACATTCAATAAAAGAAAATATCGCTTTTAAGGGGCGCTATTTCCTATATCCATTGAGAGTAGCCATAAACCTCTCCCTGGCCTCCCCTTAAGTACGTTACAGGATACCCTATATACATGCAATGATCCATTACCCTCATTTCGTATGCAGTCGAATAAAAAGTAATAAATTTATTTTAAACAGAAAGATAATTTAAAGTTATATTTTCCCTTTCATTGCTTTTTGTGTTTCTGGAAATGGACAGTTTTATTACTGCGTAAATATTCACCCCGCATCCTTATTACTTCTTTTAGGGATTCTCTTTTTCCCTTTATTTTTTTAGGTACGAATACATTTTTGGGAAAGAGACTAAATAATTCAAATTTATTGTTAATTGTACTCTTACCAACAATAAAAATCTATTGGCTTCAACCAAACTACACCCTCCTGTCAAAAGAAAATACCAGGTGTACAAATATGAAATGCGGATTTCAGACAACAGATGGTGCACCAATGCAGTTTGTACTATAAAGATTTGACACTGCGCCATTTTGGTGTGTCATCAACAAGTATCAGATGCGCACGAGTGATAAATTAGAAAAGTGTGTGCATAATGTTGTGTTGTTGTGTTCAATATGTCGAAATTTATACCGAACAAAGAGCATTCGCGGACAGCATTAATTTTTTGTTCTCATTTGAAGAAAACTGCTGTTGAATCATACCGATTACTTCGAGAAGCTTATGGTGAACATGCTCCATCGTAAGATACGTGTGAACGACGATTTCGGCGTTTTAAAAGTGGTGACTTCGATGTTGTTGCAGACAAGGAACATGGAAAACCGCCAAAAAAATACGAAGATGTGGAATTGCAAGCATTGTTGGACGAAGATGATTCGCAAGCACAAGAACAACTCGCCGAGCAATTGGGCGTTAGTCAACAAGCTGTTTCCAATCGGCTACGAGAGATGGGAAAGATTCAGAAGACCGGTAGTTGGGTACCACATGAGTTGAACGACAGGCAAATGGAAAAGCGCAAAAACACATGTCACATTTTGCTCGCTCGGTACAAACGGAAGTCGTTTTTGCATCGTATATTACAGGGGATGAAAAGTGGATTTATTTGAGAATCCCAAGCGCAAAAAATCATGGGTAGACCCAGGCCCACCATCCACATCGACCGCAAGACCGAATCGCTTTGGCAGAAAGACGATGCTCTGTGTTTGGTGGGACCAGAGGGGCGTTGTCTATTATGAGCTGTTAAAATCTGGGGAAGCGGTTAATACTAAACGTTACCAACAACAATTGATCGATTTGAACCGTTCACTGCTTGAAAAAAGGCGAGAATATCGAAAGAGGCAACACAAAGTCATTTTTCTTCATGACAATGCTCCATCACATACGGCAAAACCAATTCGCGACACGTTGGAAGCACTCAGCTGGAAAGTTCTACCCCATGCGGCTTACTCACCAAACTTGGCTCCCTCCGATTACCACTTGTTTGCATCGATGGGTCATGCACTTGCTGAGCAGCACTCGATGAATGTTTCGCAGCAAAAGGGGAAGATTTTTACTGGTGTAGTATTCACAAATTGCCCGAAAGATGGGAAAAATGTATAACAAGCGATGGGGCATACTTTGAATAAAGCACTTTTTATCATTCTTCCGAATTTAACATGTTTTTTTAGAAAAAAAATCCGCATTTCATACTTGTACACCTTAGAATAATTATTGAAAATAAAAGAAAATCGCATCAGCTATCTTGTCGACAGTTGCAGCCTTTAGTGTATTGTGTTAACTATTATATCGCGTTTGTTCTATGACCACTATTGACGCAATTTTAGGACGTTTGCTTTTCATAGTATGATATTTAATCAATTTAAATAGTACCTGCTTACAGACAAAAAGTTTAGCAATGAATTGTGCCGATGACACACATTTTTTTGAAGGCAGATAATTTTCCGGAGCTTCGGTAGTTACTTTAATGTACTTATTATAAATACAAAAAATATCATGTTGTGATTTTTAACGGCGATTGTCTGGAATTCATACAATTATATAATAAACTTTGTTATTCTACAATGGCTTGATTTCGCCAGAATCCAGATTAAGAAGTAATAGAATATTGATAATAACGAACTCACTCCTAGTACTCAAAGACGTAAAAAATCCCATGACTTAGAACTATAGAAAATTATACATCCTATATGAAATTAAACAAATCTTAAAGGAAAATTACTCCGAGCAAGACAGAGATTGTCTTTATGTTGGTTAAAGTGCAGAACTGTCTTATACATAACGAAAAGGTTGACCAATTGGAGAGGCAGGCAGTTGTTGACTGCTTTTTCTTACCTTTTTTCGACCGGATTATCAGATGTTCATATAATTACGACTAAAAAAAATCATGATAGAATGGCAAAATACGAGGGTTGTGTAAGAAATAAGGTTCCCAACGCTGTAAACTCGCCGCGTGAGATGCTAGGCGAAATCCGGCAACACCGCCGTGTGCGCTGATTCCCCCACTCTAGATCCCGCCTTGGTAGAAACTAGGTGCGACGTTCAGTGCCGGCCTGACAGCCATCCGCGATGGAGCCCCCCGATCGCCGTCACCGCCAGGTGCGAAGTTCCTGCGGTAAATCCGATTTTTGCACGCTAAAAAGTTACCACCGGTTGATATTCATAGGCAGTTGTGTAAAGTTTATGGGGAAGCTTGTATCAGCGTTCAACACGTCCGCAAATGGTGTAGGAAGTTCTCCGAAGGACGCACAGACATCCACGATGAGCAAAGAAGCGGAAGGCCATCGATCTCCGACGAAGTTGTGTCGAAGATTGAGCGAATTCTGCTCGAGGATAGGAGGATAACGATTCGGGAACTGACTGTCCGGGTTCCGTTATCACAAGGTGTGTGCGCGGTGGGTCCCGCACATGCTTTCAGGAACCACAAAGCCGATCGCGTCAAGTGTGCCCAGGAGTTTCTTCGAGAATGCGCTGAGAATACCGAAGATTTCTTAGACTCCATTGTTACCGGGGATGAAACGTGGTGTCATTACGTCATCCCGGAAACAAAACAACAATCGCGACCATGGCGCCATACCGGATCGCCTAAACCGAAGAAGTTCAAGCAGACGCTGTCCGCAGGAAAAGTGATGGTTACGGTCTTTTGGGACCGTAAGGGTGTCCTGCTTGTTGAGTTTATGCCTCGAGGGATCACAATAAATTCGGAAAATTATTGTGAGGCCTTGAAAAAACTCAGAAGAGCCATCCAAAATCGCCGGAGAGGAAGACTGACAAAAGGCGTTAGACTGCACCACGACAATGCGCGCCCGCACGTCTCTCGCCAAACCAAGGATATAGTCGACAATTTTGGCTGGGATCTCGTTGAACATGCTCATTACAGCCCTGATCTTGCACCGAGTGACTTCCACTTGTTTCCAAAATTAAAGCAACACTTGGGTGGACAACGTTTCGAGACTGATGAAGAAGTGCAGGAAGCGGTCACCAAATTCCTCCACGGACTGGCGGCGGACTTCTTTGAAGCGGGATTCCAAAAGTAGATTAGTCGTCAACAAAAATGCGTGGAAAAATCTGGAGATTATGTTTGAAAAATAGCTAAGAAATTAAGCTTTCCAATGATGTATTTTTCAGTTCAAATAAAAAATGCCTTACACCTGAAAAAAATGTGGGAACCTTATTTTTTACACAACCCTCGTAGATGGAAAAACTTCAGTAGCAATACATATTTATTTTTTTATGGGCGTAGCACACGACTTCTTTTTTCTCAGCCTTTGTTCATCCACTCCTGAATGTAGGCCTCTTCCAAAACTTTTCATACCCTTTTCGTTCCTGCAATCCACTTGATGTGGTCTCGCCATCGCTTTTTATGGTCTTCCCACACTTCCTTTGTCTTCCTTGGTCTCCATGTTTACAATTTATCGGTCCATCTATTCGGATCGTGTTTCGCAATGTGGCTCGCCCATTGCTACTTTAGCCATGCTATTTTTTTCAGTACTTCCGGTACTGGCCCTTTCCATTGCTCTTTAAGTGATTTGGAGCTTGTTAGCCGATTTGTAAGTTAGGGTCTTAGTTTCTAGATTATAAGTGAGAACAGGCTTTATACTTCGATTAAAGACTTTCCTTTTAAGGTTTATTGGGTTAACTGGTGACTTCCTTACATGTCCAGTTTACCCCATGCTTCCTTTACAAGACTTGTTCGTCTTAAGATTTCTGCCTCTGGATTCTCTTTTCCCAATTGGATCTTGTGTCCTAAATATATGTACGAAGGCACGTTTTCGAGCAATTGGTTGGCAACAGTCACATCTATGTTTTGGGGACCCACTGTTTTAGTTTTATTTGCATTAATTTCTAGTCCAACCTTTAAAGAGGCCTCATGGAGTTGTTTCAACATAATTCGAAGTTTCTTTGCTAAATAGACTCAAGTCACCAGCCGTTCTTCGATGTTCCAAAGTATCAAGATTTCTGGTAAGTTCCGGATTTCCAATCCAGCGAACAGCGTTCTTCTGAATAGAATTCAGCAAATGCAATGTATGTTTGGGGGCAGAGCTCCAATCATGGAAACAATATTCCATCATTGGTTGAATATGAGCTTTGCACAGAATTAATAGTTGTTGTGTGGTGTAAAGCTTTCTATTTCGGAATAGTATTCCAAGCTTTTGAGGAGCTCGCTTTGCTGTGTATGCGACATGTTCGTGCCAAGACAAGTTGGCTCCCAAGTTAACGCCCAGCAACTTGACATAACTATCTCGGGTTCAGCATCGTTAACTTTTTAGAAAAATCTGCGTTCAACGTGAATGAAGAAATAACCGTATTATCATCTACAAAGCTGTAAATTGGATTTCTGGTTCTTTCTAGCAGACCGTTAATGTAAACGAGAAAGATAGTAAGTAATAGCAAGATATCAAAATTATACAAAACCTACTTTAGGAGGTAATACCTGAAGATAACATTCTTATTATTTCTTTTTAGTGGAATTGTCTCCTCACCATGTCTATTAATAATAAATCTAAAATTTAAAGCTGATTTGCTCTTAGGATTCCTATAGGTAGGACTATTGATTATCATTTAGAGAATTTTAATTATTAATACCTATTTGTTGTATTTTTGACATGCCAAATGTCTCATTTGTTATGTGACTAGCCGGCTTCGCTCGCGTGGACTTGATTCACTATTATTGTCACTGCTTATTCCTTATGGTACCTAACGTAATATATCCTATAACCTGGCCAGAGAACATATATATTTTATAAAAAACATATAAATCGGATAAGTGGGCTCTTGAGTGCTAAGCGCACTAATGGACAGACAGACAGACAGAGAGACGTTGCGTTTTTTTATATATTATAGATTTTTTTTTGATAAATATTAAGTCAAGATTTAAACAGAAAATATTTAAATCGATAAGTGGTTCTCGAATGAAAAGCGCACTAACGACAGACAGACAAACAGAGAGACGTAGGGTTTTTATACATATTATCTTAATTATACAAAAAAGTTCTTCTTTCTCTCCCATTTTGTCAAGGTGGTTCCTTGTTTGGCTGACAGGTCCAAGCCAAGTCAGCACAAGCACTATTACCATTGTGTATTAAGGAGTGACCTGACAATGCTACATGTTTTCAAAATCACTGACTTCTGAAGGTTTCTGTGTATGTTCGTGTTGAGTCCTAATTGTACTAAGTGTGATGTGAATGTTATTGGTGTGAGGCCTGTGGCTGATATAATGAGGGGGACTATGATGATTTTTTCTTCTTTCTATAACCTTTTTATTTCTGTTGCAAGGTCTGTGTATTTGGAGATTTTTTCTGTGAATTTCGTTTGGATGTTTGTGTCGTTGGGGATAGCTATGTCAATTAGATAAGTGACCATTCGTTTTTTGCACTGAATTGGGTCTATTAGCGGAAACTGTTTTATCTGTATGGATACTGATATCCCACTAGAGCTTGTAATGCTTTGTATGGATGTTGGTGTGTATTTGTAGTAGGGATCTGTCTTTTCTATGAGTTTGTCAGTTTGCGTGTATATTATTATTATTTTCTTTTTAATTTCACGCTAATTTTCTGGCGGTTTTATCAGACTAAGTCAGATTACAACAAGTAATCAAAGAATCTTAGCCCAGCACTTTTCTTAGTATATGTGCGGTGCCTAAGAGCGCGATCTTCTGCGCTTCATATAGGTTTGGTTGACCTGGTACTGATTGAAGGTACTGGTCTAGTCCCCTTTTTATTGTTCCCAATGCTCCCAATACTATTGGTACTGTTTTTGTTGTCGTATTCCACATTCTGCTCACTTCTATCTCTAGATCTTTATACTTACTAATTTTTTCTGTTTCTTTGAGTGCCACATTTGCATCATCTGGAATCGATACATCTATTAGGAGGCACTTGTTTTGCTTTTTGTCATGCAGCACTATGTCCGGTCTATTGGCCAGTATTGTTCGATCGGTTATGATTGGATAATCCCACATGATGATAACGTCATTGTAATTAATAACTTTTTCCGGCAAATGTTCATAGTATTTGTTCGACACTCGCATCCCAATGTCTCGGCATATGGTCCAGTGTACATATGAAGCTACTTTGTTATGCCTATGAGTATATTCACTAGGTGCGAGTGTCGGGCATCCCGCAATTATGTGACTTATATGTTCTTCAGCAGCATTACACATTCTGCATTTGCTGTTGACGTTTTGTTTTAAGATGTTCTTTTGGAAGTATCTAGTTTTAAGGGCCTGGTCCTGTGCTGCTATTAAAAGACTTTGTGTTTCCCCTTTAAGGCCTGAACTATGCAACCATCCCATACTTTTTCCTTTATCGACGAAGGTTTTATCAAAATTTCGGTAAAATTGTCCATGTAGTGGTTTTCCTTTCAGCAGTTCTATTCTTTCATTCTCGATATTATTTTTGAGTTGTACTTGATCTCTTCTTGTACCAGGTTCATTTTGAAAGTATTTCGATTTAACCATCTCGCACTCTTTCTGTAGCGAGTATTTGGCTTTGGACAAGTCGTAGCTGCTTACTGCTCTGCAAAACCTATCCTTTCCTGTTGTTATATAGTCGCTTAGGCGTAAATAATATTTATATATAAAATAATAATTTAAAATAAATATATAAAAATAAATTGTAAATTTATTAATGGTAATATTAATGAAATTTATATAATTATAAAAATTATATTAATAATTTATAATAATATAATAAAACAATATAAAAATAATGTAATGGCTGAGTTATATGCCGACTCTAGTTCAATAAGTCCTCTTCCACCGTTTCGTCTTTTGATATAAAGCCTGCACACATCTGCTCTTGGGTGATGAATTCCGCCCACTGTTAAGAGTTTCCGAGTTTTTTTCGATCGATATTCTTGATTTCCCCTCTTAACCAATCAACGATGCTAAAACTATATGTCATGATTGGCACAGCCAGAGTATTTATTGCTGTTATCTTGTTTTTTTTTGCACCCAACACCACAACCCATGCGTTCAATTCGGTATTTAATACCTGGCGTACACGACGGTAGTATTCCGTTGCCATCGTCTTTTTCATTTGTTCATTATCTATACCATCTTTTTTCTTCAAAGCCAAGATATTTGTACGCTTCGGTCACATCTAGATTCCTTATTATAGTCTTTTCGTCCAGCTTGATATTCTGGCTTTTGCTAAGTTTGCCACGTTTGTAAATTGCCGTAGCACATTTATCCAGTCCAAATTCCATCTTTATATCGTCACTAAACTTTTTCACAACACCAAGTGCCAGCTGTAACTGATTCTCGTCCTTGGCAAACAACCTAAGGTCGTCCATATAGAACAAATGATTTATATCAGTGTTTTCACCGATCTTAACTCCTACGTTCTGTCTATTTAACATGTTGGTTAAGGGAATTAATGCCAAACAGAATAGTAGGGGGGACAAGGAGTCTCCTTGGAATATGCCTCTCTTGATATTGATGGTATTTGTTTGAATAATTCCACTTGCATGAAACAGCATCATTTCCGTTCTCCAATTTTGCATCGATTGTTCTACAAATTGTGTTATTACCGGGCTGATCCGATAAGTTCTCATCACTGTATTTACCCAGGAATGAGGGACACCATCAAATGCCTTTTTGTAGTCAATCCACGCCAACGCAAGGCTTCGCATACGTCTTTTTGCAATACCAGTTACCATTTTACTTATTAACAGTTGGTCCTTACAACCCCTTGATGACTTTCTACATCCTTTTTGCTCATCTGGAAATATCTTGTTGTCGATTAAGTGGTCGTATATACGATTAGATATTGCTGCTGTTAAAACTTTGTAAAGTGTTGGTAAGCACGTAATGGGACGATAATTTTTTGGTTCCTTAGTGTCTTTGCCTTTTGACAGCAGGTACGTTGTACCAGCTGTCAACCAGAGTGGAATACTTCCTGGATTCTTAACGGCTTCATTCAGTGCCTCCGTCAAATCTACATGAAGGACCGCAAATTGCTTTAGCCAGAAATTTTGCAACTTGTCTGGTCCAGGAGATTTCCAACTATGCGTACGCTTGATGATTTGAGTTACTTCATCTACTGTGAAGTCGCTCCATGTTCCTCTTGGAATATTTTCATAGTCCTGCTGTTCTTTTTGAATCCATGGGGCCCTTTGGTTATGGGTGACTTGGTTTTCTAATATATTCCCCCAGAAATGTTCTATTTGTTGTTGTGTCGGGGTTTCTTTTATTTCGGTTCTTTTACTGTTTAGGTGACGGTAAAATCGTTTAGCATCCTCTCGAAAAAGTTTGTTTTGATAGTATTGATCACATCTTTTAGTATATCTTCTTAACCGCTGCGCTTTTGCTTGCATTTTCATGACAATGTTTTGCTCGATTTCCACAATAGTTCCATACAATTTATAAGTTTTCTTAATAGTTCTAATTTTCTTATGCACTTGCGCCGTAGTTACACCCTTCTTGTATTCCCTTATGATAGCAAGCTCGCTTCTGTATCGTTCAATATGTTTCGCAAGCCTTACCTTCCAGGCAGGCTCCTTGCTATCACGTCCTTGGTATACTATCGGTCTTTCCTTTTTCTTCACCTGCGATTGCGTAGGCTGCAGCGTACATAAGTTCGTTAATGTTTGTGAGGTCCAGTTTCTTGTTTTCTTTTATTTTGGCTAGGGCCATGTTTGCCTCAGTAATCTTTCGTTTTATATTGTATGTTAGATTTACCTTCTTTAGTTTTTTCCGTTGGCTGATGCTGTATGCTTGAATTGTGGTGAGTGCTTGTAGGATTTTAGTCTCCATATCAATTAAATCATTATTTTCAGGTTCTAAGTAGTTTGGCTGGTTTATTGGCGGGAATCGGTTCAGTGGTTGTACCTCCTCTACTCTATTAATCGGGACCACGTGTGGCTCATCTGGGGTTTCAGTTCTCTCAAGCAATTCATTGACTTGGGCTTTAATTTCGTCCAGTTCAGTATCGGCTACCTTTTTCCCTTTCATTATATAGCGCCGTTGGTTTGCGAGAGTATTAGGGTTTATATTCTTAAAAATGTCAGGGTTCCTTTGTCGCCATATTGCGTAGGTAGCCTTGATCACACCATCCTTATCTTTTGAGGCTATAGCATAGTAGTAGCACCACATTACTTCTTTGTATTGCTCCTGTGTCCATTGTTGTCTTCTTTGGTTTGTTGTGGACACTACTGCTCTATTTATTTTATTATTATTATTATTATTATTATTATATAACCTGGCCAGAGAACATATGTATGAATTAAAAAAAAAAACACGTAAATCAGATAAGTGGTTCTCGAGTGATAAGGGCATTAACGGACAGTCAGACAGAGAGAGAGAGAGAGAGACGTTGCATTTTATATATATTGTATTTTTTGTTACATGATATTGTTCCGTATTTAACTGTTTAGGCGGTGTATTGCAAGAAAGTGAGCTAGCGGCAAACTTTTTTCCGACTTGATTCACTATTATCGTCACTGCTTATTTCTTAAATTACTTAACGTAATAAAATATACCCTATAAACTGACCAGAAAACATGTGTATAAATCTAAAAAAAATAAAAAACCGGTCAAGTGCAAGTTGAACTTCCACAATTAGTGTTCAGTACATTGATTGTTTTTACAATAAACATTTTTGTTAGGGTGGTATAAAATGATCAGTGACTTCACAAAACACACCCCAAATGAGTTTTCAACAAAGTTTGTTTCCAATCTTTACTGAAAACTGGTGACCTTGAAATTTTGTTTTTTTTTTATATACCAAATAAATTGTTAAAGGTAATGCACTCGTGATAATTTTCGTTCAATCTATACCCCGTGGAGAATATTCCAGAATTTTTTTTCAAAATTTTTTGATCAGTACTTTTCGAGATAAGGTAGGGGACAGCGATTTTTTGAAAGTAATACGAAGAAAAGTGTGCGTAAGTATTACATTATATATATATATATATATATATATATATATATATATATATATATATATATATATATATATATATATATATATATATATATATACGGTCCCTGGCCAAATTATTAGACGCACTGTATTTTTTTTTAGTAATTTTATGTTTCTTAAGAGTTTTTATGCAATAATGGTATATTTAAACTACAATATTATTGATTTTTATTTAAAAGAATTGTTGTAGACTACATATTTGTATTTATTTTTAACATATGGCAACACTGTGTTGACAAAGTGATACATGAACGTAAACAAGTACAAACCTGTATCAGTCGCGATCGGAATCGAGTACGGACGTGTTTCTGTGGCTTTATGGACTGTGATTGTTTGTTGAACAGTTTTATACTACTCAGTTATTAGTTTATTTTATATGCAGTGTTTTAAAAAAAGTAATTGGACTATTTTCATTATGGGTAGAAAAGGCGATCTTTCACCACGTAAAAAACATTTACAAACCGAGAAATATCACGAAGATTGGAGGTTTCTGAAGCTAGTGTACGACGCATAAAAAAGAAAATTGAGTCAGGGAAGGAATTAAGCCCGAAAAGAAAGAAAAGATGCGGTAGAAAACCAATTTTCACTCCACGGTCAGAGAGATGTTTGAAGAAAATTTGTGTAGAAAACAGATTTGCTACCACAAAGGTAATAAAATCACAACTCCAGGATGCTAGCGTAAATACCTCTGAGCGCACTGTTCGAAGAAAATTAAAAGAATTAAATTTTAAGGCCTGTCGCCCCGCCAGGAAGCCCAAGTTAACAGCTGCAATGAAAGCAAAGCGCCTGAAGTGGGCCAAACAATGGCAAGAGAAAAGATGTGGACTTCTGGAGATCGGTAAGATACAGCAATTTAATCAATAATTGATACATTATTATCATTTTCAGTTAAATAAAGCAAATAAACATGGAAGTTTATATATTTTTTCCTATTTTTGACAGCTCTGCTTCAGTGACGAAAGCACATTCGAAATTTTACAGAATAAAGCTCAGTATGTGCGTCGTCGTCATGGAGAAAAGTTTCATCCTGACTGTGTCGTCCCGACGGTTAAACATCCCACCAAAGTGATGATTTGGTCAGTCATCAGCGGCAAGGGCACTGGACGTCTGTACGTCGTCAAAGGAATAATGAGGCAAGATCAGTACAAAGAAGTATTACAAAATCGGTTGATTCCGCAGCTCAGAGAATGGTTTCCAAATGGGGAACCATTCACTTTCATGCAAGATGGAGCTCCCTGCCACACTGCTCGGTCTGTTAAAGCTTTTTTGGCAGAAAAAAATGTCCCTCTGTTGGATTGGCCGGGTAATAGCGCTGATATGAACCCCATTGAAAATGTGTGGGAGCTGATGAAAAGAGAAGTGGCTAAAGATGTGATTACCAATAAAACCCAGCTCCTAGAAAAGATTATTCATGTGTGGAATCATCATCCTCAAATGCAGGAGACAGTACAATCTTGCATTGATAGCATGCCGCGCAGAATTAAAGCTTTGATAGCGGCTAAAGGTGGCTCAACTAAATATTGACTTTTACTAACATTAATTTCACTTTTCTTTAAAACTTAATAAACTTATGCTTTTCTAAATTAATGCTGTTTTATTTATGTCAAATAAATAGGTAATTGATTGGATAATATAAAAATAAAAAATAAATCAATTTAAAATAATAAAACGGAACAATATCACTCGGTAATTAATATTTTACATGAAATCTTGCAGTGCGTCTAATAATTTGGCCAGGGACTGTATATATATATATATATATATATATATATATATATATATATATATATATATATATATATATATATTTTACTCGTGTTTTCACAAGCTTTCATTTGACACCACACTCGATGACCTAGTAAAAAAAATTTTTTTCACTTCCGATTTCACCCCTCAAAACGAACCCCTTAAGTGAAAATTTATGTTACGGTGGTATAAAATGATCAGTGACTTCACAAAACACACCCCAAATGAGTTTTCAACAAAGTTTGTTTCCAATCTTTACTGAAATCTGATGACCTTGAAATTTTTGTTTTTTTATGTACCATACAAATTATTAAAGGTAATGCACTCGTTATAATTTTCGTTCAATCTACACCCCGTGGAGAATATTCCAGAGTTTTTTTCGAAATTTTTTGATAAGTACTTTTCGAGATAAGGCCGGGGACAGCGATTTTTCGCGAATTTTTAAAAATAATACAAAGAAAAGTGCGCGCAAGTATAATATTATATATATATTTTTTACTCGTGTTTTCACAAGCTTTCATTTGACACCGCACTCGATGACCTAGTAAAAAATTTTTTTTCACTTCTGACTTCACCCCCCAAAACTAACCCCTTAAGTCAAAATTTAATTCTCAAAACTACATGGCTCTGATGAGGCCATCAATTCATTCATTCGTTCATCAGCACCAAAGCGCTCCGTCTATGAAAATTTCGTTCGGAAATAAAAGCCGGATGTTGCCGTCTATCGAATACACTGGACGCAACACTATTTTCTTTCAATACGAGTCACCAAAATTCATTCTTCTCAGCTGCTCGACGACTTCATCGTGCAAATGTTCATTTGATTTGGATATTTGGCGTCTTAAAGTTGCTTTATGCTGATCGCTCACATTCTCCTTGATCTTCTTCAAATTGTTTTGGTGTTGTAAGGTTTCGGTATTGATTACAACGTTTCTTCTAAGATGGGAAGTCTCCGATAAGTCCAAATTACCATTTTTTGGCCGTTCTTTTTCACACTTGCTTCTGTGAATAAACGATTTCGCACGGATAAGTGGTTCTCGAGTGACAAGCATACTAACGGATTGACAAATAGACAGAGAGACGTTGCATTTTATATATATTATAGATAATTATGTTGAAACATGTGAAAAATGAACCTAGATAATCTAAGTTATTTTTGGATCAAAAAATTTTGTTTTCTAGTTTCTCTCATTAGTGTTCCATATGGAACACTTATGAGATTATTTCGGTGTCCGTCCGTCTGTCTGTCTACCTGTTCGTCTGTCTGTCTGTCTACCTGTTCGTCTGTCTGTTTGTCAGTCACACCGGATTTTCTCCGTCTGTCTGTCCATCTGTTACACCCGATTTTCTCCGAAACTATTTGACATAGAAAGTCTAAATTTGACATTATAGGAATTGATAGCCTCATCAGAGCCGTGTAGTTTTAAAAGTTAAACTTTGACTTAATAGGTTAGTTTTGGGGGGTGAAATCGAAAGTGAATTTTTTTTTTCACCAGATTATCGATTAGGGTGTTAAATGAAAGCTTGTAAAAATGTGAGCTTAAAAATATATATAATGTAATACATGCGCACACTTTTCTTTGTATTATTTTTCAAAAATTGCGAAAAATCGCTGCCCCCTCCTTATCTCGAAAAGTACTGATCAAAAAATTTCGAAACAATTCTGGAATATTTTCCATAGGGTGTAAATTGAGTGAAAATTATAACAAGTGCATTCATTACCTTGAATAATGTATCTGGTATATAAAAAAATTTCAGTCATCAGTTTTCGGCAAAGATGGGAAAAAAACTTTTTTGAAAACGCATTGTGTGTTTTGTAAAGTCGTTAATCATTTTACACATTCGTAACAAAAATTTTTATTTTAAAAGCAATCAACGTACGGAATACTAATTGCGCAAGTTCGACCTGCTCTTGGGCGGCTTTTTTTATTTCTTAAATACTAAATGACTCATTTATTAGTGTTCCGTATGGAACACTTAAAAGATGACTTCGGTATCTCTCTGTCTGTCTGTCTGTATGTCTGTCTGTCTGTCCGTCTATCTGTCACATCCGATTTTCTCCGAAACTATTTGTCATAGAAAGTTGAAATTTGGTAATAATAAAGGAATTGATGGAATCATCAAATCTTTGCAGTTTTAAAGGTCAAATTTTGACTTGAGGGGTTAGTTTTGGGTGGTGAAATTAGTAGTGAAAAAAAAATTTTTTTTAGTATGTCATCGAGTGCGGTGTCAAATAAAAGCTTGTGAAGATACAAGTCAAATATATATATATATATATATATATATATATATATATATATATATATATATATATATATATCTATAATGTAATACTTGCGCACACTTTTCTTTGTATTATTTTTAAAAAATCGCGAAAAATCGCTGTCCCCTCCCATTTATCTCGAAAAGTACTGATCAAAAAATTTCGAGTGCGGTGTCAAATAAAAGCTTGTGAAGATACAAGTCAAATATATATATATATATATATATATATATATATATATATATATATATATATATATATATATATATATATACGAGGCTGGTTTGAAAAGTCCGTGCAAAAATAAAAACTACTTATGTGTTTGGGGTAAACCTTTTTTATTTTTCGACATAGTCTCCTTTTAGGCTTATACACTTCGTCCAACGATGTTCTAGTTTGTTGATCCCTTCCGAATAATAGGATTTGTCCAAGTCTGCAAAATATCCATTAGTGTCCGCAATCACCTCCTCGTTTGAATAAAATCTTTGTCCCGCCAGCCATTTCTTCAAATTGGGGAACAAATAATAGTCCGAGGGAGCCAAGTCTGGAGAATAGGGGGGATGTGAAACGAGTTGGAATCCTATTTCCATTAATTTTGCGACCACAACTGCTAAGGTGTGTGCTGGTGCGTTGTCGTGATGGAAAAGGACTTTCTTGTGAGCTAATCGCGGGCGTTTTTTCTTGCAGCTCGTTTTTGAAACGGTCCAATAACGATGAATAATATTCACCTGTAATAGTTTTAACCCTTTTCCAGATAGTCGATGAGGATTATCCCTTGCGAATCCCAAAAGACAGTCGCCATAACCTTTCCGGCCGAAGGAACGGTCTTCGCCTTTTTTCTTGCAGATTCTCCCTTGGTAACCCATTGTTTAGATTGTTGTTTGGTCTCAGGAGTATAGTAATGTATCCATGTTTCATCCACAGTAACGAAACGACGCTTAAAGTCCTCCGGATTCTTCTGGAACAGCTGCAAACCATCCTTGCAACACTTCACACGATTCCGTTTTCGGTCAAGCGTGAGCAATCGCGGCACCCATCTTGCGGATAGCTTTCTCATGTCCAAATGTTTACGCAAAATATTATGTACCCATTCAGTCGAGATGCCCACAGCACTAGCAATCTCATGCACCTTAACTCTTCTGTCATCCATCACCATATCATGGATTTGATCAATGATTTCTGGAGTCGTAACCTCCACCGGCCGTCCACAACGTTCAGCGTCACTTGTGCCCATATGGCCATTCCGAAAATTTTGAAACCACTTATAAACTGTTCTAATCGAAGGTGCAGAGTCACCATAATGTTTATCAAGCTTCTCTTTAGTCTCCTGAGGCGTTTTGCCTTTCATAAAGTAATGTTTAATCACCACACGAAATTCTTTTTCGTCCATTTCTTGAAAATCACTCGACTTCCTTGATTCACACGAATGCCAAACACAAAGAAATAGACTAATATGGCTGAAACTTGGTGTGCGTTCATTCAAGAGATGCTACTAACTAAACATGACCTCGATACGCGCCGGTGGTGCCATCTCTCGGACTTTGCACGGACTTTTCAAACCAGCCTCGTATATATATATATATATATATATATATATATATATATATATATATATATATATATATATATATAAATATATATATATGTATATATATATATATATATATATAAATATAAATATATATATATATATATATATATATATATATATATATATATATATATATATATATATATATATATATATATATATATATATATATATATATGTTTTGACGAATGTTCTCACGGGTGTGAAATGTAGTAATGGTTTTTTCGGGTATCCCGTGTTAGCTTGAAGTCCCTTGATGGACGGTTTCGCTGACGTTTCGATGGAATCTCATCCATCTTTTTCAAAGCGTTGATCACTGGTCGGTGTCTTGGCGTTGAATGTCGAGACTGGCCCTGAGTGTGCCGGTTTTATGTACTCGGGGGTGTTTCTATTGGTCGGACGGACCTGGCCAATAGAGGCTCGGCTTTGGCTGCGCGTTGTCGGTCCTGTGGTTCTTTGTAATGTTTGTGTTGGTGAAGTAACATATGGTTGAATTATTGTTTCTCTTGGTTGGACTTGGTACTGGGATAGAATATGTTTCCAAGAGTTCGGTAAACGTTGGCTATCATCCCGATTATTTAAGTTGTTGGGCCTCTTTTCTATTTCTATGGCTTCTTTGATTACCCTAGTGGATAGGTTATTACTTTTTTGTAGAGTTCTGGTTTTGTCAAAATCGATTTTGTGGCCGGTATTGTGTGCATGTTGTGCTAGAGAAGAGGTGGTGGATTTTTGTTTTACGGCGTTTTTGTGCTCGTCTCTTCTGGCACTAATTTTCCTGTTTGTTTGGCCTATGTATGAAAGACCGCAGTCCTGACACGGAATTTCATATACGCCTTGGTCTTCTAACGCTTTGAAAAAGATGGATGAGATTCCATCGAAACGTCAGCGAAACCGTCCATCAAGGGACTTCAAGCTAACACGGGATACCCGAAAAACCATTACTACATATATATATATATATGTATATATATATATATATATAATATATATATATATATATATATATATATATATGTATATAAATATATATATATATATATATATATATATATATATATATATATATATATATATATATATATATATATATATATATATATATATATATATATATATATAATGTAATACTTGCGCACACTTTTCTTTGTATTATTTTTAAAAAATCGCGAAAAATCGCTGTCCCCCCCCACTTATATCGAAAAGTACTGATCAAAAAATTTTGAAAAAATTCTGGAATATTCTCCATGGCGTGTAAATTGAACGAAAATTATCACGAGTGCATTACCTTTAATAATTTATCTGGTGTATAACAAAAACAAAAATTTCAAGGTCATCAGTTTTCAGTGAAGATTGGAAACAAACTTTGTTGAAAACTCGTTTGGGGTATGTTTTGAGAAGGCACTGATCATTTTGTACTAGCGTAAGAATATTTTTTATTTAAAAAGTAATCAACGTACGGAACACTAATTGTGCAACTTGCACTTGACCGGTTATTTTTGATAGTAGTGACATTTTTATTTCGTTGTTTCAAAAAAACAATTTTGTAGCCTAAGATAATTATTTAAGAGAGAAAGCTAAACTTACTGATTTGCTCATAACTATTATGTATATTTCAACAACTAGTCCTGTTCATTAATTGATTAAGAATTAACAACCCACTGCTTTATCTAATTCAGTTTTCTACTGTGTATTTATAGGATCCACTGTATAACACTAGAATGCCCCGTTCACGTCTTCAGAACTACAGCGGACCATTTTTCATTTATTAAAAAATGTTTACAGTTCATGTTTCGTTTGATAATTGCAAAAATGTATATGCCAAATTACAGCTACACTTATGTTAGTTCTAAGCCTCCAAACAAAATATGATCCACGATTGACATCTCGATCCTATACAATATTGTATACAGTTCTTCTAATGGTTAATTTTCTGTGTAATTTGCAACAATTTATGAACTTTACCCATAAAAAGCGATATAAAATTCATATTGTTCCTGAGAATGGCTTTGTTTTACTTAATGTTTTTCTCATGTTTTGCCGCAATAAATGAATAATAAAAGAAACAAGCAAGTTTCGTTGACTTTTTTTATATTTCATATTGACAAAACACGTTAAAACTTTCCCGCCGAGTGTTACGATGCTATAGCAAAAAAATCTATAAAGAAAATTGAGCCTAACGTAATTTCGCAACAAATTTATGGCCTGTTGTGAGACGAGTTATTTATATACCTACACAGTGTTCTCGGCTGCGGAAAGGGTACATAGATACAAGGAACATTCCTTTAAAAAAAAATGAACACTAAAACCTAAACAGGTGTGCCTGAAACAGGTTTTAATGACTTCGGTGACCACTCTAAATTTTCCGACGATAACACAGGTCTGCAACAAAAATGCTGTCTGGATATTTTTCAACTGATTTCTATGTATTTAGGTGTTCCGAAAACTAAAAAAATACTCAAAAAATTCCAGAACGTCAGGTTATTTTGCAAAATGCAAAATTTTATTATAAAAAAGGGGTTTTTTGGGCTAACTTGAAGTCATAAATAAATAGGTACAATTTTATTTTGATTACTGTTTTTAAATGTATACAGACCATAACTATCATTACTTTCTAAATAAAGAACGCCCTGTGTGAGCTAAATTAACAAACATAAACGTTGTAACCAGAACGTGCGCGCTCCGATAGTGTAGAAAGTGGCGCGGTACAATTACGTGTTAACTCGTCATTGTGTGTGAATTCGTCTGACAGTTTCTGTTATATTTGTGGCGAATATATGGTATTAAAGCAACAACTTAATATTACGGACTTTGTAAAAAAAGTATACTTCACGTATTTTGGCTTAAAATTTGGAGATCAGGATAAAGTTTGGGCACCTCATAAAAACTGCAAACGATGTGTTGAAGACCTTCGAAATTGGTTTAAGGGCAAGAAAAAAGCTTTCCGATATGCGATTCCTATGGTATGGCGCGAGCAAAAGAACCATAGTGATGATTGTTACTTTTGTTCGTGTAATGTGAAAGGGTATAATTCAAAATTGAAGCAGTCCATTTCATACCCCAATCTGCAATCAGCTATTCGTCCCATCCCTCATGGGACCGAAATACCAGTGCCCAAGGCCCTTGCTACCTTGGAAGAGATTCCAAGTTCTGACGAAGATGGTGCTGTACCTGAACCCGATGACAAGTCAAGTTTTCAATTTGAAAATGACAGCAGTCCGAAATTGTTTTCCCAGGGCGAGCAAAATGATTTGGTAAGAGACTTGAATCTTCCCAGAAATGCTGCTGAGTTGCTTGGATCAAGGCTCAAAAGCAGGAACTTACTTTTGCCGGGAGTGTCTTCCTCCTGGTTTAGATATCGTGAGAAGCAGTTCACTTCCTACTTTGCCCAAGAGGACGAGTTGGTTTATTGTACCAATATTGAAAGTTTGATGGATACATTTAAGATCTCATACGACCCAGCACAGTGGCGTATTTTCATAGATTCTTCAAAAAGAAGCCTTAAAGCAGTTCTGCTTCACAATGGCGGTTTCTATGCTTCCATTCCTGTCGGTCATTCCGTACACCTCAAGGAAACCTACAAGAACTTGGAATTGGTTCTTTGCAAATTAAAATATAAAGACCACGGTTGGCAAGTGTGCGGTGATTTAAAAATCTTGGGCATGTTGTTCGGACAACAATCTGGGTTTACCAAATTCCCTTGCTTTTTGTGTCTATGGGATACTAGAGACCCAGCAAATCACTGGACCAAAAAGTGTTGGCCTCCGAGGGAGCTTTAAGTTGACGAAAAGAACGTCCTGCATGAAACTTTGGTGCCTCCTCATAAAGTTCTTCTACCACCGCTTCACATAAAGCTGGGATTGATGAAGCAATTTGTAAAGTCACTTCCAAGAGATGGAAATTGCTTCAAATACTTAAATCAAAGTTTCCAGGCCTCTCGGAGGCAAAGTTGAAGGAAGGTGTTTTCGTTGGACCA
The DNA here is from genome assembly GCA_019049505.1 of Pachyrhynchus sulphureomaculatus. Taxonomy (NCBI): domain Eukaryota; kingdom Metazoa; phylum Arthropoda; class Insecta; order Coleoptera; family Curculionidae; genus Pachyrhynchus; species Pachyrhynchus sulphureomaculatus. Next base: position 100,014,417 of record CM032451.1, read on the forward strand.
GATATTAGACGGCTTATGGCCGATCCACAATTCATCACAACCATGACGGATCCTCAAAGAGAAGGGTGGATTGCCTTTAAAGAGGTCATAGAGAAATTTTTAAGCAATAACAAAGACCCTAACTACAAACAAATCGTCAAAAGAATGTTAAAATCATTTCAAGCTTTAGGTTGCCTAATGAGTTTAAAAGTACATTTTCTTCATTCCCACCTCGACTACTTTCCAGAAAATTTAGGAGATCTGAGTGAAGAGCAAGGTGAACGATTTCACCAAGATATTAAGGAGATGGAAAAATGATACCAGGGAAGATGGAGCGTCTCAATGATGGCAGACTACTATTGGACGCTTCAGAGAGACCTTACAGATGCTTCCTACAAGCGAAAATGTACCAAAAGGAGTCTCACTGGGAAAAAGAAATGTGTTTAGTGCTTACTAATGAATGTATTTAAGATAAAAAAATAAGTTTTGTTACGCAATTATAAATTAAAAAAAATTTTTTTAGTCTTTTATCTTTTATTTTAAGATGATAACTTGTTTAACATAGATACCTACATTGTCAGAAAACGTGACGTTCTATGACAAAATGAAAGTCATTTTCGGATTCAGTACACCCAAAAACATAAGAATTGCGCAAAAAAACCAAAACAGCTCTCAATTTTTATTTTTTTTTTGCAGACTTGTGTAATTGATTAGTGTAGTAATATAGTGTATGTGTGAACAATTTTAAAATTTTTGCCGAGCCGTTGTGAAAAAAGGGAATTTAACAAAAAGAAATCCGTCAACCGCCACTCCTAAAGAACGCTCTCTGAGAAAACATGAGAGCCACAAACAGAACTTTTCAGACATACCATAAGAGCGTAACTTAGCCAACAGTCCATCGTGCCAAACACGGTCGAATGCCTTGGATATGTCAAGAGCAACCGCTCGAGATCTCCAAAGTGTTCAATTGCGTTGTTCCAAACATGTCTTACATAAGTCAGAAGATCTCCTGTTGATCTATGTTTGCGAAAGCCATATTGGTGATCGCTAATAATGTTGAGTCTTTTAACAAATTTAGAATTAAGAACACATTCGAATTCGCAGAAAAAATGAATAACATTGTTTTGGCTGACGGGTTTGTTCTGGCTTCAGTAGACATTATATCCCTGTTCACAAACATTCCTCTAGACCTCATTCTATCTATTCTAGATGAACATTTTTCAATGATTGAAGACAATTGCATTTTAACTATAGAAAAATTTCTAGAAATAATTAAATATCTTTATAATAACACTTATTTCTCTTTTAATGGTGAATTCTATAAACAAATAAAACCGGTCAAGTGCAAGTTGAACTTGCACAATTAGTGTTCCGTACGTTGATTGTTTTTAAAATAAAATTTTTTGTTAGGGTGGTATAAAATGATCAGTGACTTCACAAAACACACCCCAAATGAGTTTTCAACAAAGTTTGTTTCCAATCTTTACTGAAAACTGGTGACCTTGAAATTTTGTTTTTTTTTTTATATACCAAATAAATTATTAAAGATAATGCACTCGTGATAATTTTCGTTCAATCTATACCCCGTGGAGAATATTCCAGAATTTTTTCAAAATTTTTTGATCAGTAGTTTTCGAGATAAGGTAGGGACAGCGATTTTTCGCGATTTTTTAAAAGTAATACGAAGAAAAGTGTGCGCAAGTATTACATTACATATATATTTTTTACTCGTGTTTAAACAAGCTTTCATTTGACACCACACTCGATGACCTAGTAAAATTTTTTTTTTCACTTCCGATTTCACCCCTCAAAACGAACCCTTTAAGTCAAAATTTATGTTACGGTGGTATAAAATGATCAGTGACTTCACAAAACACACCCCAAATGAGTTTTTAACAAAATTTGTTTCCAATCTTTACTGAAATCTGATGACCTTTAAATTTTTGTTTTTTTTTAAATACCAGATAAATTATTAAAGGTAATGCACTTGTGATAATTTTCGTTCAATCTACCCCCCGTGGAGAATATTCCAGGATTTTTTCAAAATTTTTTGATAAGTACTTTTCGAGATAAGGCGAGGGACAGCGATTTTTCGCGATTTTTTGAAAATAATAAAAAGAAAAGAGCGCGCAAGTATTACATTATATATATATTTTTTACTCGTGTTTTCACAACCTTTCATTGGACACCACACTCGATAACCTAGTAAAAAAATTTTTTTTTTCACTTCCGATTGCACCCACCAAAATTAACCCCTTATGTCAAAATTTAACTTTCAAAACTACATGGCTCTGATGAGGCCATCAATTCCTATATTATTACCAAATTTCAAGTTTCTATGACAAATAGTTTCGGAGAAAATCGGGTGTGACAGACAGACAGACAGACAGACACCGAAGTGATCTTATAAGTGTTCCGTATGGAACACTAAAAATGGGTGTCCCAATGAGAGGCTCATGCTCCCCTATAATCGCAGATTTTGTGATGAATAAGTTACTTCACTATGTCATTGAAAAGTTGGATTTCCAATTCCCTATATTATACCAATATGTGGATGATTTACTTATTGCACTCCCACATGAGAGAGTAGAGTACACATTAGGCGTTTACAATAGTTTTAGGGGGGAACTACAGTTCGCTATAGAAGAGGAGGCAGGATACTAGGGTGGTTAGGGCTGATAACAATGAGATACAATTAGATTGGTATAGGAAAAAATCTGCCTCAGGTAGATACATACCATTTCATTCATATCACCCTGCTAAACAGAAGATGAACACCGTTAGGGCTTTACTTAATAGAATTGAAAAAAATCTGTCATCCAAATTTCAAGGAAAAAAGTAAAAAAACACTTGAAACTTTACTGCTGAATAATGGCTATCCAACTGCTCTTCTAAGAAAGATCTTTCAAAGTGGGACACAGGTCAGAACTATCACAAACGTTGACTTGAACCATAATAATGAAATAAAATTTTCTAAGCTACACATAATGAAATAAAATTTTCTAAGCCTATCACAGTCAATTACATCTCTTTTCAAAGGCACAAATGTTAAGATGGCGAATTATAATGTCAAAAAAATGAACGTTTTCTATTCCACTAAAAAAGATAAAATTGATCATTTTCAAATGTCTAATATAGTATATGGCATCAAGTGTACATGTAGATTTGTGTATGTGGGACAGACCTCACAAAAACCCTCAAAAAGAGTAGCACTACATAAAAGTGCAAAAAAAAAACCAAACGCTACAAGCCTCAGTATGCACGTCAACAACCTCGATCACAAGGTGAACTACAACGATAGTTTTATCCTAGAAATGTGTTACATACATTGCTGTGATAACAGTCTAAACCACAAAAAGGATATTCAGGGTTTAAGTTCTATATACACATATCTCCTTACACAGAATTTCACTAAAGATATTAAAGTCAATGAGGCCTTCAAAAAAACGTAATTAAAAATTTCTCTCTAATAAATTCATTATTCTGACTATAACAGTTGAGTCTATGAACCTGATTGTTATTTAATTCATATGTAACTTTTCCCTTATAATTTTGATTTTTGTGTTCTGTGTCTTATTTAGTATTTAAATCTAATGTATTCAATAAATGATGTAAGGATAATTTTTTTAAAAATAACGAAAGAAATGAAATTTGGATGGACTGATGTAGGTATGGTACCGATGGTCCACCGTTTTAGTACTTTTATCTGTCATTTAGTAAGATTGGTTTGTACAATTCTGATACGTTGTAAACTGTCCATAACCTTAAAAATTTCAAATTTTAAAAAAACGACTTCTGTCAAATCAGTTATCTATGATGGCACGCTTAAAATTGTCTGTATAAAAATTAAATCTTGAATCATCTTGCTAATTTTAAATAAATTTTAAAAATTTAATATGTAAAATAGTGCCCTTCCATTGCTTTTTGCTACCATGTTGGAGCTTTTTTTTTACCAATGTCTTGGAGATCAATCACTGATACATTTTGTAAGTAAAAAAAGACTTTTATAACAGTAACGAAGTTCATAAACTGATATAATCTACATAATTTAATCCTCACGATCGGTGATTTCTCTCTTACAGATCTCCTGAAGAAGTTTGTAAGCAAAGACGAAAGCTTGAGAATTTAAAATAAAATTCAGTCGATGAAATAATGCAACAACAACTTTTATTTGCACTCTCAACCTAAAAAAGAGCAATCCCAGTGTTATAGTTAAGTTTGTTTGTTACCAGTAGCTCTTTTACTGTCCTTCAGTGTTTTTTTTTTTATGAGTCTAGCACACGTGCTACAGGGAAGTCCCTAAAGCGCTACAGGAGCGCCACGTGTGCGGAGAAAGCGATTCACGTTGTTCTTGAATCGCTGTAGATTGTACTCGGTGGGAAACACAGTCCTGAGCAAATTATTCCAAAGGGATGATGTTCTCCATATAAAAGACTGCTTGAAAAGCGTTGTACGAGGAGTAAGAAGCTGAACCTCATACGGATGTGAAGAATTAGCGCGACGTGTACTTCTAACATGCACCGCTCTGGGAGGAATTAAGCGGGCCACATCCTTCGAACGCTTTCCATGAAAGTACTTGTAGAATAGGCTCAAGTCGCCAACCGTTCTTCGATGTTCCAGCGAATCAAGGCCGACGGTCAGTTCCGGGTCTCCAATCAGACGAACAGCTCTTCTCTGAATAGAATCCAACAAATGCAGTGTATGTTTGGGAGCGGAGCTCCAAACATGGGAGCAGTATTCCATAGTTGGTCGAATTTGAGCTTTGTAAAGAATTAACAGTTGTTGTGCAGTGTAAAGCTTTCTGGCTCGAAATAATATTCCCAACTTTTGAGAAGCTCTCCTTGCTATGCCTGCAACATGTTCATGCCAGGACATATTTGCTCCCAAATTAACGCCCAATAAATTGAGTGACGATGTTAGAGGAATGGAGTGCCCCGACATAACTATGTCGGGTTCAGCAACGTTAACTTTTTTAGAAAAAACTGCCGCCTGGGTTTTTGTAGCGTTAAATTCCACTTGGTTACTGTCACCCCAAGATAGAATTTCTGCCAGGTCTTTGTTAAGTTGAATGACTTCCTGCTGTCTGCGGATATTCGTCTGAGTAGCCGACGTCCGAGCGTTCGTGAATGAAGAGATAAGTGTACTGTCATCTGCAAAGCTGTAGATTGGATTCTCGATCTTTTCCAGCAGATCGTTAATGTAAATGAGAAAGAGAGTAGAAGACAGTATGGAGCCTTGGGGTACACCGGCGTTGATAGTGAAGGTGTTAGAAAGAAATCCGTCGACTGCCACTAGTAAAGAACGCTCTCTGAGGAAACATGAGAGCCACAAACAGAACTTTTCCGACATACCATAAGAACGTAGCTTAGCCAACAGTCCATCGTGCCAAACATGGTCGAATGCCTTGGATATGTCAAGTGTGTTCAGTTGCATTGTTCCAAACATGTGTTACATAAGTCACAAGATCTCCTGTTGATCTATTTTTACGAGAGCCATATTGGTGATCGCTAATAATGTTGAATCCTTCAAGATATTTTAAAAGATGCTGATTGATAGCCTTTTTCATTACTTTCGACATTATTGAAAGCAGTGCGATTGGTCGGTAGTTATTTGGCAAGGTCTTCTTGCCTTTTTTAGGTATCGGCTGAAGTGTAGCACATTTCCAGCAGGAAGGAAATATTCCCTTTCTGTAGGATAGGTTGAAAAGTCTACAGAAAACTGGTATTAGTTCCCTCGCACAGATTTTAAAAACTATGGCAAATATTCCGTCAGCGCCAGAAGCCTTTTAGGTGTCTAGCTTCATCAGAATACGCTTTATGATACGCTGTCTGAAGACAACATCGGGCATCCTTGACTACACTATGGGAATAGTAGGTGGTGTTTTTTCTTTGGAAATCGACAGTAGAATGTGAAGCAAAGAGTTCAGCCAACAAGTTCGCTTTCTCAACAGGTGTCGTTGCAATAGAATTATCTGGCCGTGTGAGTGGTGGTATGGTGGATTTGGTAAAATTTTGACTAACTGCCTTAGCGACCGACCAAAAGGACCTTGAATTTCCGGAACAGGCGAGAAGTTTGTTTCTAATCTGTTGATTGTGTACCTCCTTGGTTTCGTCGATAATTTCTTTACATCTGTTCCTGGCACGAACAAATTTGTTACGATTTATGGTGTTAGGATTTTCGCGCCATTGTCGGTATGCAAGATGTTTAGAAGCAACAGCTTCTTTGCATTTTCGGTCAAACCAAGGCTTGCCGTTGGAAGGGCATTTCTTCGAAGAAGGGATGTAAGCCTCCATATCAGCCAAAATAACATCGGAAACCTCCCTGGCGCAGTCAGATGGGTCGTCGGATCGAAAACAAACGTCTAACTAAGGGAAAGTTCGAAAATATTCCATGAGATCTTCCCATTTAGCAGACTTGTAGTGCCAAATCTTGCGCGATTTAGGCGCCTCTCCGTCATTGATTGGTAGAATACTCGATGTCGAAAGTCGTTTATGGTCGGAAGAACCTAACGGCGGATTTACGCTGACTGTGTAAATCTCCGGATTGGTGGTTAAAAAGAGATCAAGAAGACTGGCAAACTCTCCGTCTCGATCAGGGATCCGTGTTGTTCGTCAATAAGCTGAGTTAAGCCACAACTGATTGAAAATGATTCGGCTTCACGACCTTGTTCGTCGGTAGTATTTGAATAGTTAAGCCAGTTGATGTTGTGGACATTAAAGTTGCCCAGGATATATATATATATATATATATATATATATATATATATATATATATATATATATATATATATATATATACATATATATATATATATATATATATATATATATATATATATATATATATATATATATACATATAAATAGATACGTTTAGAAAACGTAAACCTGAACATAAATGGTAAAAGATTAAACCATTTAAGGTATGCAGACGATATTATGATTATAGCTACGAACAGAAATGACCTAGAATATATGGTAAAAGATTTAAAGAACAAGCAGAAAAGATCGGAATGAAGATGAATTTAAATAAAACAAAACCTATGACGCCAGAACAACAAAATATAGATGAAACATTACAAGTTGAAAACGTTATAGTTGAAAACGTGAATGGGTACATATACTTAGGACAAACACTTAAGCTAGACTGAGACAGTCAAATAACTGAAATTAAACGAAGATGTCGATTGGCACGGGTAGTTTTCGGTAAGCTCGGTGTTATTCTAAACTCCAGAAACATTGCATAACACCTCAAAACAAAAGTTTTCGATAAATGTATCATACCTGTAATGACCTACAGTAGCGAAAATTGGACCCTCACCAAAAACCCGCTTCCACTAACTAAAAGTCACATAAAGAGCTATGGAACGAAAAATGCATCTCAGTATTAGATAAAAAAACCTAACACCTGGATCAGGGAAAAAACAAGAGTGTCAGATGTTATTGAAAGAATAGCAAATTTAAAGTGGAATTGGGCCGGACACCTTGCCAGGACACAAGAAAACAGGTGGACGAAAACAGTACTCCAGTGGCGACCATGGGAATATAGAAGAAACAGAGGAAGACCACCTAACAGATGGTATAACGACATAAAAATGGTGGCCGGACTAAGTTGGATACAGATAGCTCATAACAGAAAGAGGTGGAAATCAATGAAGGAGGCCGTCGCTCAATTATGGACGGAAACAGGCTAAAAAAGAAGAAGAAAAAGAAAATAGTAAAAATTAAATCCTTGAATTATTAGCTTCTCTTATATAAAAATAATAAAAAAATATCTCTCCTCTATATAACTTCGTCAGCAATTTTTTTGAGAAAATATCAATTGACTGAAACCACTCCATTACCCATACCCGTAGACCATTTTAAATCATATCCGAAGTAACAGTAAATGCCAAAGTTTAATTTCTACTAAAATGCATAATACAATGCGAATTTTTGGGAAGACACTTTGTGGCATCGCCAAGTGGAAGGCAGAGAGCATATGCACCCCTGTCAAGATAGATATAGAAAATTGCTCCCGCCTAAAAATCGGACCCTTTTTTATTGCGGAAAGCTTTTAAAGTGTCATTACGTAAAAGGGTCCTTTTTGTAAAAATATTCATTCGCCCTTCCTGTCATAAATTTTCAAAATTAGGTGTAGGTTTTTAAAGTTATGGGAAAAGGCTTCGTTCAGTGAAAAAACGCCCCTCCCGCTCGGTTGAGTTTACTGTGTTGGAAACGATCTAAGCTTTTACAGTTTCATCACAAGAGGGTTTTTTTCGTTAAGCTGCTTCGCTATTGGTTGCCAGTTGATTGATGCCTTTCCTCCCTGTTTGCTCATCGATGCTCCTTGTATCCATATACCCTCTCCGCTGACCACACAGCTAAAAACATTCTTTATATATATTTATACTAGCTGGGCCCGCGGCTCCGCTCGCGTGGACTTGATTCACTACTATCGTCACTGCTTATTCCTTATGTTACCCAACATAATAAAATATCTCCCATTATTTCTCCCTATCTCCCAATATTTCTCCTAATCTCCCATTATCTCTACATAATTTCCATTATCTAGGCTTATCTCTGCTCATCTCCCATTATTTCTCCTTATCTCCCATTATCTCACCTTATTTCACATTATTTAGGCTTATCTCGACTTATCTCCCATTATTTCTCCTTATCTCCCATTATTTCTCCTTATCTCCCATTATCTCACCATAACTCTCATTATCTAGACTTATCTCTGCTTATCTCCCATTATCTCACCTTATTCCCCATTATCTAGGCTTATCTCGATTTATCTCCCATTATTTCTCCTTATCTCCCATTATCTCACCATAACTCTCATTATCTAGACTTATCTCTGTTTATCTCCCATTATCTCCCCTAATCTCCTATTATTTATACTTATCTCCCATTATCTCACCTTATCTCCCATTATTTCTCCTAATCTCTCATTATCTCACCTTATCTCCCATTATCTAGGCCTATATCGAATTATATAGAACATATGTATACATTTATAAAAACACGTAAATCGGATAAGTGGTTCTCGAGTGATAACCGCACTAATGGACAGACAGACAGACAGAGAGACGTTGCATTTTATATATATTGTATTCTTTGCTACATGATATTGTTCCATATTTAATGCTTTAGGGAGTGTATTGCAAGAGAACGCGCTAGCGGCAAACTTTTCTCCGACTTGATTCACTATTGTCGTCACTGCTTATTCCTTATGTCACCTAATAAAATATATCCTATAACCTGGCCAGAGAACATACGTATGTTTAAAAAAAAGGCACGTAAATCGAATAAGTGGTTCTCCAGTGATAAGCACACTAACAGACGGACAGACAGACAGACGGACAAAGAGACATTGCATTTTATATATATATATAGATATTCTCTGCTACATAATATTGTTCCATATTTAATGGTTTGGACTGTGTATTGCAAGAGAACGCGCTAGCGGCAAACTTTGTCCGATTTCATTTACTATTATTGTCACTGCTCATTCCTTATGCTACCTATCGTAATAAAATATAGCCTATAACCTGGCCGGAGAACATATGTATGTTTTAAAAAAAAAAATACGGAAATCGGATAAGTGGTTCTCGAGGGATAAGCGCATTAACGGACAGACAGACAAACAAACATTGCATTTTATATATATATATATATACATATATATATATATATATATATATATATATATATATATATATATATATATATATATATATATTATAGATATAGATTATTATTATTATATAACCTGGCCAAAGAATATATATATATATATATATGAATTTAAAAAAAGACAGGTAAATCGGATAAGTGGTTCCCGCGTGATAAACGCACTAATGGACAGACAGACAGACAGACAGAGAGACATTGCATTTTATATATATTATAGATTATAGATCACAGATATTCTTTGCTACATAATATTGTTCCATATTTAATGGTTTAGGCTGTGTATTGCAAAGGCACGCGCTAGCGGCATACTTATTTCCGACATCATTCGCTATTTTACGTCACTGCTCATTCCTTATGCTACCTATCGTAATAAAATATAGCCTATAACCTGGCCAGAGAACATATGTATGTTTTAAAAAAAAGTACGTAAATCGGATAAGTGGTTCTTCAGTGATAGGCGCACTAACGGACAGACAGACCGACAGACAGACAGAGAGACGTTGCATTTTATATATATTATAGATGTAATAAAATATATATCTAAAACCTGGTCAGAGAACATATGTACGAATTTAAACAATCATGTAAATCGGATAAGTGGTTCTCGAGGGATAAACGCACTAACGGACAGACAGACAGACAGAGAGAGGTTGTAATTTGTTTATATTATAGGTATAGATTATTATTATTATTATATAACCGGGCCAAAGAATATATGTATGAATTTAAAAAAAGACGTAAATCGGATAAGTGGTTCCGCGCATGATAAACGCACCAGTGGACAGACAGACAGACAGAGAGACATTGCATTTTATATATATTATAGATTATAGATCACAGATATTCTTTGCTACATAATATTGTTCCATATTTAATGGTTTAGGCTGTGTATTGCAAAGGCACGCGCTAGCAGCATACCTATTTCCGACAACATTCGCTATTTTACGTCACTGCTCATTCCTTATGCTACCTATCGTAATAAAATATAGCCTACAACCTGGACAGAGAACATATGTATGTTTTAAAAAAAAAAAAAGTACGTAAATCGGATAAGTGGTTCTTCAGTGATAGGCGCACTAACGGACAGACGACAAACAGACAGATAGACAGACAGACAGACAGACAGAGAGACGTTGCATTTTATATATATATTATAGATGTAATAAAATATATATCTAAAACCCGGTCAGAGAACATATGTACGAATTTAAACAATCATGTAAATCGGATAAGTGGTTCTCGAGGGATAAACGCACTAACAGACAGACAGAGAGAGGTTGCAATTTGTTTATATTATAGGTATAGATTATTATTATTATTATATAACCTGGCAAAAGACGTAAATCGGATAAGTGGTTCTCGCGTGATAAACGCACCAGTGGACAGACAGACAGACAGAGAGACATTGCGTTTTATATATTGTTCCATATTTAATGGTTTAGACTGTGTATTGCAAGGGAACGCGCTAGCGATAAACCTTTTTCCGACTTCATTCCCTATTATCGTCACTGCTCATTCCTTATGCTACCTATCGTAATAAAATATAGCCTATAACCTGGCCAGAGAACATATGTATGTTTTAAAAAAAAAAGTACGTAAATCGCATAAGTGGTTCTCCAGTGATAAGGTCACTAACGGACAGACAGACAGAGAGACGTTGCATTTTATATATATTATAGATAAATAAACCATCTCACATCAGATCATAAATTTGTTCCGAAATTATGTTAAGGCTAATTCTCTTTATAGATTTTTTCGTTACATGGTCATAAAATTTGGCTGGAAAGTTTTAATGTGTTTGGTCAATATGAAACATAAAAAAAGATATATCAGTAAAACTTGCTTGTTTGCTTATTTAGTGGCACAAAAATGAGAAAAATATTAAGTAAAATAAAGCTGTTCTTAAGAAAAATACGATTCTTATATTGTGTTTTTATGGATTAAGTACATAAATTGTGGAAAATGGCACGAAAAAAGTAATTTAAAAAATTTTATGATATTATAACACGTAGGCTGAAAAGTTTTTAGTCTAGCTCCTTAAAATATTTTTTTTTTACAAAATTCCACTTTATTCATCAACATAGTTTCCTTCAAGAGCGATACAATCAGGCCAACGCTTTTCTAACATTTCTATACCTTTCTTGTAGAAGGATTTGTCTTTGCCTTCAAAATAGGCTTCTTCATTATAGCCAAATCTCTTCTCCGCGAGTATTTTTTTGAGGTCTGCGAATAGATAATAGTCGCTGGGAGCTAAATCTGGAGAATACTGTGGATGAGGAAGCAATTCGAACTTCAATTCATGCAATTTTGCCATCGTAACCATTGACTTGTGTCACGGTCTTGGTGAAAGAGCATTTTTTCTTGTTTATTTTGGGGCCGTTTCTTTGCGATTTCTGCCTTTAAACGCACCAATAACTTTATATAATATTCGCTATTGATGATTTTTCCCTTCTCAGCATAGTCGATGATAATTATTCCATGCGCATCCCAAAATACAGAGACCACCACCTTCCCAGTCGACCGGTCGCTTCGGGTGGCTTTCACCGGCTGCTGTCCACTCAGCTGACTGCTGATGTAGTGGGGATCCATGTTTCATTCATTATCACATATCACATGAAAAAATCCTTTTTATTGCGCTTAAACAGGTCCAAGTAGCGCTCAGAATTATCAACACGTTGTTTTTAGTCCCCTGTAAACAAACTCGGTACCCATTTCAAACAGAGCTTTCTCATGTCCAAATGTTCACGTTCTTTTGATATCTTTAGGCTGTCAGATATCTCACGCAATTTCACTTTACAGTCAGCTAAAAAAATTTTATGGAGCGTTCAGCATCATTTTTGTCTATACGACCGCGTTAAATTCAACATAATGAGTGATTTTCCAGAGGCAGAGTCTCTGCAACACTTATCAGGCCATTGCTTTGCTTGAACGGTATTTTTTTTTCTATCAAAAAACAGTGTTTAATCAACAAACGAAAGTCGATTTATTGCATTGTGTTGAAAATATCAAAAGTGGCGTCACTAAAACCACTGTAACTTTTAAACTAATCGTCAAAATGTCATGAAATTTTGCCAAGTATCGTTTAAAGGTTGGTACTTCCTAAAAATCATATGGATTTTTTGAAAGGGGCGACATCTATATATCAGACCAAAAACTTTTCAGCCTACCTGTTACAGTACATCTAGAGAGCAATTCTGTAAACTAAAATTGAAAAAATCATTTTAATCACTTTCTTTGTATTAAATTTACTTGTAGGAACGCTTTTAGTCCAATAAGGCAATAGTTTAGAGAATATTATTTTATTATATTACTAGCAGTGCCCGCGGCTCCGCTCGCGAGGACTTGATTCGCTACTATCGTCACTGCTTATTCCTTATGTTACCTAACGTAATAAAATATCTGCCATTATTTCCCCTTATCTCCCATTATTTCTCCTTATCTCCCATTATCTCTACATAATTTCCATTATCTCGGCTTATCTCTGCTCATCTCCCATTATTTCTCCCTATCTCCCATTATTTCCCCTTATCTTCCATTATCTCACCTTATCTACCATTATCTAAGCTTATCTCGATTTATCTCGCAATATTTTTCCATATCTCCCATTATTTCTCCTTATCTCCCATTATCTCGCCATAACTCCCATTATCTAGACTTATCTCTTCTTATCTCCCATTATTTATCGTTATTTCCAATTATTTGTACTCATCTCCCATTATCTCCCTTTATCTAGGCTTATATCGAATTATATAGAACATATATATAAATTTATAAAAACACGTAAATCGGATAAGTGATTCTCGAGTGATAAGCGCACTAACGGACAGACAGACACACAGAGAGACGTTGCATTTTATATATATTATATTCTTTTTGCTATATGATATTGTTTCATATTTAATGCTTTAGGCAGTGTATTGCAAGAGAACGCGCTAGTGGCAAACTTTTCTCCGACTTGATTCACTATTATCATCACTTCTTATTCCTTATGTCACCTAACGTAATCAAATATATCCTATAACCTGGCCAGAGTACATATGTATATTCAAAAAAAAATAAGCACGTAAATCCGATAAGTGGTTCTCCAGTGATAAGCGCACTAATGGACAGACAGGCAGAGAAACGTTGCATTTTATATATATTATAGATATTCCTTGCTACATCATATTGTTCCATATTTAATGGTTTAGCATGTTTAAAAAAAAAGTACGTGAATCGGATAAGTGGTTCTCCAGTGATAAGCGCACAAACGGAGAGACAGAGAGACGTTGCATATTATATATATTATAGGTATAGATTTATATTATTATATAAAACTGGCCAAAGAATATATGTATGAATTAAAAAAAAAGACACGTAAATCGGATAAGTGGTTCTCGCGTGATAAACGCACTAATGGACAGACAAACAGACAGACGGACATTGCATTTTATATATATTATATTCTTTGCTATATGATATATATATGCTACCTATCGTAATAAAATATAGCCTATAACCTGGCCAGAGAACATATGTATGATTAAGAAAAAAGAGTACGTAAATCGGATAAGTGGTTCTCCAGTGATAAGCGCACTAACGGACAGACAGCCAGACAGAGATACGTTGCATTTTATATATAATATAGATGTAATAAAATATATATCTATAACCTGGTCAGAGAACATATGTATGAATTTAAAAAATCACGTAAATCGGATAAGTGGTTCTCAAGGGATAAGCGCACTAACGGACAGACAGACACAGAGACAGACGTGGCATTTTATATATACTATAGATATAGATAATTATTATTAATATATAACCTGGCGAAAAAATATATGTATAAATTTAAAAAAAGACACGTAAATCGGATAAGTGATTCTCGCGTGATAAATGCACTAATGGACAGACAGACAGACAGGCAGAGAAACATTGCATTTTATATATATTATAGATTATAGATATTCTCTGCTACATAATATTGTTCCATATTTAATGATTTAGGCTGTGTATTGCAAGGGAACGCGCTAGCGGCAAACTTTTTTCCGACTTCATTCCCTATTATTGTCACTGCTCATTCTTTATGCTACCTATCGTAATAAAATATAGCCTATAACCTAGTCAGAGAATATATGTATGTTTTTTTAAAAAAAAGTACGTAAATCGGATAAGTGGTTCTCCAGTGATAAGCACACTAACGGACAGACAGACAGACATACATACAGACAGACAGACAGAGAGTCGTTGCATTTTATATATATATTAATTATAATATACAATAATAAAAAGGAGCTGTGTTCCGTTCAGAGATTTTGTATGTTTATAATGTAGTTTTTAATGAAAAACAAGATTAATTAATAACTAACTATAGTACCTACTTAATATTATTAATTTACAGCAGTTTGACTTCAACATCTCACTTTTGAATTAAAAATAATAGTACTTTAGGTTTTTGAACTGGAATATCTGAATTAATTTCTCTCGTAGGAATACCGTACCTCTCGAAATTATCACAATTTTTTACACTAATATCATATAGAGCACAATCTACTTTTAGGCTTTTCCATGGAGTAACCATTAACAAAGGAAAAATTTTGGGTAAGCAGTACCTATTAACAAGTTCCCAGTGAAATTGCTTTAATATCCACCATTATAAGCATAAATCAATGACGAATCATTACTTCTTATTTCGATCTGGTTAGTTTTGGTACCATCTATAATATATATAAAATGCAATGTCTCTCTGTCTGTCCGTTAGTGCGCTTATCACTGGAGAACCACTTATCCGATTTACTTATTTTTTTTTTTAACATACACATGTTACTATATATTCTTCGGCCAGGTTATATAAATAATAATATTATTCTATATCGATAACATATATATATATATATATATATATATATTATATATATATATATATATATATATATATATATATATATATATAATGCCACGTCTGTCTGTCTGTCTGTCTGTCTGTCTGTTTGTCCGTTAGTGAACTGATCCCTCGAGAACCACTTACATATGTTCTCTGACCAGGTTATAGATATATATTTTATTGCATCTATGATATATATATATATATATATATATATATATATATATATATATATATATATATATAATGCAACGTATCTCTGTCTGTCTGTCTGTCTGTCTGTCCGTTAGTGTGCTTATCGCTGGAGAACCACTTATCCGGTTTACGTACTTTTTTTTAAAACATACATATGTTCTCTGGCCAGGTTATCTATAATCTTATATCTATAATATATATAAAATGCAACGTCTCTCTGTCTGTCTGTCTGTCTATCTGTCCGTTAGTGCGCTTATCACTGGAGAACCACTTATCCGATTTACGTGCTTTTTTTTAAAACATACATATGTTCTCTGGCCAGGTTATCTATCTATAATATATATAAAATGCAACGTCTCTCTATCTGTCTACCTGTCTCTGTCCGTTAGTGCATTACGTGCTTTTTTTTTTAAAGACACGTATGATCTCTGGCCAAGTTATAGGATATATTTTATTGCCTTAGGTAACATAAAGAATAAGCAGCATTAAATATAGAACAATATCATGTTGCAAAGAATCTGAAGTATATAAAACGCAACGTCTCTCTGTCTGTTTGTCTGTCCGTTAATGCGCTTATCACTTGAGAACCACTTATTCACTTATGTTTTTATAAATTTATACATATGTTCTATATAATTCAATATAAGCCTAGATAACGGGAGATAAGGTGAGATAATGAGAGATAAGTATAAATAATGGGAGATAAGGAGAAATAATGGGAGATAAGTCTAGATAATGGAAGTTATGGTGAGATAATGGGAGATAAGGAGAAATAATGGGAGAGAAGAAGAAATATTGCGAGATAAATCGAGATAAGTCTAGATAATGGAAGATAAAGTGCGATAATGGGATATAAGGAGAAATAATGGGAGTTAAGGAGAAATAATGGGAGACGAGCAAAGATAAGCCTAGATAATGGAAATTATGGGGAGATAATGGGAGATAAGGGAAAATAATGGGAGATAAGGGGAAATAATGGCAGATATTTTATTACGTTAGGTAACATAAGAAATAAGCAGTGACGTTAATAGTGAATTAAGTCCACGCGAGCGGAGCCGCGGGCACGGCTAGTAATTAATATATTACAGTCTGTCAAGTAAGAACGTGTCCACGATAACTCATTTAAGATATATGCGATTATAACGATTCAACAAAAATCGATAAAGGGAACCTTTATCTACGACGCATTTTAGTAAATGTGTCAGTCGACTCCGAACTTTCGTCGAAGTCACGTAAAATCCAAAATAAGTCACTTGTTTGCGCATCGGTTCGAGGCAGTCTTTCTTTGTTCTCATCCGAAGAGGCCTAAAATGACACATTCCGGGGCCGCTAAATATATTAAAAAGTCGTTGTCGTTTGCGAAGGAATTGGGAAATTTGAACGAGGAGAAAAATGTCGACGACTTGGAAAAATGTGGCTCGGTAGGCAAAGTCACTCCGAATGTCGAAAAAAAACGGATTGTGTTTTTGTTTTCACGGGATCTGAAATTGACGCTGCCTCAAGTAGCGGCAAAATCAAAAAAATCAGGTTAGAATGTATCCCATGAGATCATTCGAGAATACCTTCCTGCTCATAATGTCAAATTCCGAAGCACGTTGTAGAAATCTTTGCTGGGCGAAAATCACGTCTCGAAGCAGCTAGTTTGGGTTCACGATAAAATACCATCGCCGGACGCCACTCTTATTGAAAAACGTTTGGTCCCTTGTAAAGAAAAAGCTCAGAGACTGTGAGGGCTTTGACTCAGTTATCTCGCGAGATTTAAAAAATTTGCAGAGTATGCAAAAAATCTCGTCGACAGCATGCCTCGAAGATGCCAGGTGATTATTGAAGCAGGTGGCGATTGGATAACTTACTTGCGCCATTGTTAGCACACCAAAGAATATATTGATGGCAAACCATGTTCTCAAATAGATACAGAGAATTAGTTTAAAAAATTAGCAGTTTAGATAAAAATCTAAAATACCACTAATATTTGATAGAAAATACGATGTTGCCGTTTATTTCAGTCACTTTAGAATTTCTTACTCAAGGAGGGTGATAAATCTGACTGGGAAATAGAAACCCGACGGGCGGGTAAAAAGATGAAGAGAATTACATCGAGATTCTGAAGACTATAAAGCACTTAACAAAGAAATAAACAGGGACATTAGAAAAGATCTACGAGATTAGAATACAGACCTCGTTAAGAACATCATTGAAAATAATAAAAATATGAGGATTTTAAAAACAAAATTACCGAAAGGAAGGATAAAAATAGCAAAACTTGAAGACAGACATGGTATGACAATCATCAATAAGGACGAGATAGTAAGTGTAGTGCAAGAGTTTTATGAACAACTATATAGCTTAAAATTCCAAGACCATTATTACACCAGATCTAAAATAAAAAATGTAGGTTCAAATTAAATACCTAAAATACATAACCACGAACTAACAGCAGCTCTTCAGTACATGAAAACCAATAGAAGCCAACGTGAAGATCGTATTACTACAGAAATTTTGAAAACGGGAGACGAAAACTTAGGAGAAAGTGTAATGATAATACTAAACAAGTGCTTATTACAGAGTAAAATACCGAAAGATAGGAAAATGCTAAGGTTGTTATTACAGTCCCTGGCCAAATTATTAGACGCACTGTATTTCTTTTAGTAATTTTATGTTTCTTAAGAGTTTTTATGCAATAATGGTATATTTAAACTACAATATTATTGATTTTTATTTAAAAGAATTGTTGTAGACTACATATTTGTATTTATTTTTAACATATGGCAACACTGTGTTGACAAAGTGATACATGAACGTAAATAAGTACAAACCTGTATCAGTCGCGATCGGAATCGAGTCAGGTACGGACGTGTTTCTGTGGCTTTATGGACTGATATTGTTTGTTTAACAGTTTTATACTACTCAGTTATTAGTTTATTTTGTATGCAGTGTTTTAAAAAAGTAATTGGACTATTTTCATTATGGGTAGAAAAGGCGATCTTTCACCACGTAAAAAAGCTGAAGTGAAGGCCCTTGTGATTGCGAAAACATTTACAAACCGAGAAATATCACGAAGATTGGAGGTATCTGAATCTAGTGTACGACGCATAAAAAAGAAAATTGAGTCAGGGAAGGAATTAAGCCCGAAAAGAAAGAAAAGATGCGGTAGAAAACCAATTTTCACTCCACGGTCAGAGAGATGTTTGAAGAAAATTTGTGTAGAAAACAGATTTGCTACCACAAAGGTAATAAAATCACAACTCCAGGATGCTAGCGTAAATGCTTCTGGGCGCACTGTTCGAAGAAAATTGAAAGAATTAGATTTTAAGGCCTGTCGCCCCGCCAGGAAGCCCAAGTTAACAGCTGCAATGAAAGCAAAGCGCCTGAAGTGGGCCAAACAATGGCAAGACAAAGATGTGGACTTCTGGAGATCGGTAAGATACAGCAATTTAATCAATAATTGATACATTATTATCATTTTCAGTTAAATAAAGCAAATAAACATGGAAGTTTATATATTTTTCCTATTTTTGACAGGTCTGCTTCAGTGACGAAAGCACATTCGAAATTTTACAGAATAAAGCTCAGTATGTGCGTCGTCGTCATGGAGAAAAGTTTCATCCTGATTGTGTCGTCCTGACGGTTAAACATCCCACCAAAGTGATGATTTGGTCAGTCATCAGCGGCAAGGGCACTGGACGTCTGTGCGTCGTCAAAGGAATAATGAGGCAAGATCAGTACAAAGAAGTATTACAAAATCGGTTGATTCTGCAGCTCAGAGAATGGTTTCCAAATGGGGAACCATTCACTTTCATGCAAGATGGAGCTCCCTGCCACACTGCTCGGTCTGTTAAAGCTTTTTTGGCAGAAAAAAATATCCCTCTGTTGGATTGGCCCTGATGTGAACCCCATTGAAAATGTGTGGGAGCTGATGAAAAGAGAAGTGGCTAAAGATGTGATTACCAACAAAACCCAGCTCCTAGAAAAGATTATTCATGTGTGGAATCATCATCCTCAAATGCAGGAGACAGTACAATCTTGCATTGATAGCATGCCGCGCAGAATTAAAGCTTTGATAGCGGCTAAAGGTGGCTCAACTAAATATTGACTTTTACTAACATTAATTTCACTTTTCTTTAAAACTTAATAAACTTATGCTTTTCTAAATTAATGCTGTTTTATTTATGTCAAATAAATAGGTAATTGATTGGATAATATAAAAATAAAAAACAAATCAATTTAAAATAATAAAACGGTACAATATCACTCGGTAATTAATATTTTACATGAAATCTTGCAGTGCGTCTAATAATTTGGCCAGGGACTGTATGTGGAAAGGCGATAGAGGCAAAATTGAAAACTATCAGCCAATTAGTCTACTGTTCCATTTATATAAGTTACTTACAAAAATAATAACTCATAGATTGGCGCATAAAATGGATTTATATCAACCTCCGGAACAGGCTAGATTTCGAAAGAGATTCAGCACAATAGACTACATACAGACACTATGTACGCTCACTAGGAAAGCTACGGAATATAATATACCCTTACACTTGGCTTTCGTAGACTACCAGAAAGCCTTTGACTATAAAATTGTGGGCAGTTTTAAGAGCCCTAGATAATGCCAGGATAGAGACCAGATACTCGACTCTTATTAAATATATCTGACAATACGTACATCCAAATACTAGTAAATGAAGACCCCAAAAATACCGATAAAAAGAGGAGGACGTCAAGGAGATACGATCTCGCCAAAACTGTTCACACTGGCACTGGAGGACGTTTTTAAGACCTTAGACTGGCAAAATAAGGGGATTAACATAGACAGAACACCACTTAATCATATACGATTTACAGACGATATCGTTCTAATCGGTACTACACCCAATTAACTACTAGGCTGGAAGAACTGCATTATGCATCCTCACGAGTCGGAACCTGAGCAAGACAAAGATAATGCGCCCAGAATAAATAACGATTATCATCGAAAATCGGCCATTAGAGAACATATCCGAATATATATACACCTCGGACAAAAAATACTACTAGGAAGGGAGAACCACACAGCAGAAATTTCTCGAAAAGTGAGTCTTGGTTGGGCAGCTTTTGGTAGACTCGGGATTATTTTCAGATCACACGAGATATCCCTGTGCAATGGAAACCTCAAAACCGAAAAAACACGTACGAGCCGTGTGTACTATCATTTCCCACGTACGGTCTTGAAATGATGTCGTTAACACGTAAGTAGATGACCCAGACATCGAGTAGTGTAGCGTGCAATGGAGAGAGCTAGACTTGAGTTTGAGAGATTGAATCCCAAATGAGGAAATCCGATGAAAAACACGGCTGATTGATGCTCTGGAGAGAGCGGCTCAACTAAAGTGGATATAGGCTGGCCACGTGGCAAGAGAAAACGATAGATGGGCCTACAAGCTTACAGTATGGCGCCCAAGGGAGAGTAAGAGAGAAGACCTCAAAGAAGGTAGTGAGACGACATCCAGAATATCGCAGAAAAAAACTTGAACAAAAGGCCCTACACAGGGAAAGATGGAAAGATTTGAAAGCGGCCCACATCCAGGAGTGGTTGAGAGCAGGCTGAAAAGGAGAAGAAGAATATTAAGTTATTCTAAATGGGGTTTTCCAAAATATAAAAAAATCTAGCAGTGTTAAAATTGCGTTTTTTTAAATTTGATAAAGGGTTTCACATTAAAAATAATTCTATTAATTTTAATACCCACGAAATGAATTTAGCAATCAAAAATGCCGTTGAAATTTGACAGAAAATACAATGTGGTCGTTTACTCCCTAAGGAGACTGTTAAAGTGACTATGAAATAGAAACGTGAAAGAAGTGGTCGGGATAGTATTGAACAAGTCCCAACATTTGAGTGTTACCTAAAGAAACGATTTATGAATACGGGCCTAAATATCGCAGTGTTGGCGATTTGAATAAATGATGGTCTCTTGAAATCCCTTTTAAATATTTAAATTTTAAATTCGAAAGTTTTCTTGCCAGCAAAAAATGCTTAAGATGCAACAACTTTAAATCCAAATAGATATTTTCGGATAAAAATATACAAAAGGAATTGTTTCATGATACTTATTATTCATAAAATTACATTTTACATAAAACAATAATTTTAAGTGAAACATTAGCAAAACTTCTTAAAACTTTTGAAACAGTAAAAAATTAAATCTACGTCGTTTTGAAATGATACGTTAGGTAATTAGTAATTGGATAAATATTATTAGATCACTTAATATCTAATACAACTTGGTCTCCTAGAAAAGTTTCACTATCTGCAAAGGAGTGTGTGTAATTTGTCTACGTTGCAGCAAACAATAGTTTGCAGCTGAATTCCTCAAGTGGAACTTACGATGCTATTTAAATCTCACAACTTGCTAGATGCTGTTATATATATATATATATATATATATATATATATATATATATATATATATATATATATATATATATATATATTATATTAATAGGGTAGACCGTCTTTCCAAGAAGTTCCTGGACTGCCTTAGTAAAAAATAGAAAAAATTTATTACTTAAGATATTCTACATAGTCCCCTCTCACCCCAATACAAAGTTCAGAAGGTTTATAATAATAATAAACATATAAATATCTAGGCTTCCTACAAAGCACCAAACTCAACAACACTCACATCAAAACAGAGCTCAGGACCGAATTCAAAAACAGACTAACGAAACTTTTACAAACAAAACTCAACTCCAAGAATCTCACTAAAGCCATCAACACGTTCGCTATACCTATACTCACATATTCATTTAGTATCATCAAATGGTCACACACAGACATAGAAAACATTCACATCTTTATACGTTCTCAATTCACCAAATACAGGAAATTACACCCCAATGCATGCAAAGCAAGACTTACCATCGAGAGGAAGGCAGGAGGAAGAGGAATCATAGACATCAGATCACTACACACAGAACAAATACAAGCACTTAAGAACTTCTTTCACACCAAGCAAACCAGCCTCCACACAGCAACAGTGAAAGCAGACAAAAAATACACACCTCTTGGCTTATCCCGGACAGACCATCCAGCAGACACACACAGTCACACCTAATTACAACAGGAAAAGATGAAAACATGGTCAGAAAAAACACTCCGCGGAAAAGACAGATAACACATAAATAGAAAACAATCATACACCTGGTTACAGGATGGGCAGCTATTCCCTGAAATAGAAGGCTTCTTACTTGCCATCCGGGATAAAGTAATCTTAACCAGAAACTACCAAAAGCATATCATTAAAGACCAAACTGTTACAGAAGACAGATGCAGGAAATGCCACCAGCAGAAAGAAACGATCGAACACGTAATAAGCGGATGTAAAATATTAGCCGGAACGGAATACACAGCTAGACACGTCTCAGCGGCAAAAGTAGTTCACCAAGCACTAGCCACAACATACAAACTCATAGAAAACACAGATCCCTACTACAAATACACAGCAACATCCTTACTTGAAAATAAAGATTACAAGCTCTACTGGATATCAGTATCCATACAGATAAAACAGTCTCCGCCAATAGACCCGACATTACTTTTCAGTGCAAAAAGGGAAGGGTCACCTATCTAATTGACGTAGCTGTCCCCAACGACACAAACATCCAAACGAAATACACAGAAAAAATCTCCAAATACACAGACCTTGCAACAGAAATAAAAAGGCTATGGAAACAAGAAAAAGTCATCATTGTCCCCCTCATTATATATAAGCCACAGGCCTTACACCAATAACACTCACACAATTAGGACTCAACACAAACATACACAGAAACATTCAGAAGTCCGTGATTTTGTAACTTTGTCAGGTCATTCCTTAATACACGATGGTAATAGTGTTTGTGCTGACTTGGCTTGGGCCCGTCAGCCAAACATGGAACCACATTGACGAAATGTGAAAAAGAAGAACTTTTATGTATAATAATCTTTATTGTCTAACAGATATATCATTTACAAGACAAATAAACATAAATAACATAACAAAAAGGAGGCAGAGAAAAAAAAAAGTAATGTATTAATATAGAATAAAGGAAACAATAACATTAAAATCACTTAGAATTAAATTAAACCAGAAAATTAAAATTAAAATGATACATTTGGAATAGATACCTATATATGCAACAATTTATTTTTTAAGCATTTAACAAATTGCGCAAATGACAGGTTGTTCACGTCAATATCGTTACAAGCACTGTTGAAGACGCTCATAGCCTGAAACAGTGGTATTTTGATGAGAAAATTAGTTGATGCAGTAGGTAAATAAAAAACAGAAGAGGTTCTGACCAGTCTATTTGGATCGTGAAAATTTACTCGAAACAATAAGTCAGAGTCAACAAGAGATTTACATAATTTTGTAAGAGAACAGACCATATGGTAATTTCTTCGATTCGTTGATAAAAGCAGCTGAGAATGTTCAGTTACAATGACCTCATCGACACCCCTCAGCGTACACTCCATAATATTTTAACATAAGAAATTTGGCAAACTTTCTTTGAACATTCTCTACCTGCCTAATATTCTTAGCGTGCATTGGATTCTAAACAATTGCACCATATTCAAGTCGTGAAAGCACATAGCTCGAATATAAAGTTTTTAATGTTTTACTTTTATGAAAACCACTAGAATTACGTATTATGAAACCCAGCGTCGTCATCATAGTTCTGCAGATCCAGTTAATATGATGGGCAAACGAAAGTTTCGGATCAAATATAATTCCAAGGTCCTTGAAGGTATTAGAGCGTGCAATATACTAGAAGTAAATGGTGTTAAATTTATTTGAGTAGGTCAAAAAGAAACTCTTACCGGCATTCAATGGCAGCCTATTCAACTCACACTATTGCTGTAACGACTCCATATTATGTTTGAATGAAAGGCAATCACTAGAATCTCTTATGGTGGGGAAAAGCTTTAGGTCATCAACAAACAAAAGAAAATTACTAGCTATGTTATCACCAATGTCGTTAATGAAGAGTGGGAAAATTAAAGGTGCAATGTTGCTAACCTGTGGTGCACCACAGAGTGGCAACCTTGTAGAGGTAGAGAATGTTCAAGGAAAGTTTGCCTCATTTCTTATATTAAAATATGATGGAGTGTATCCTGATAGGGGTGTTGATGACATCATTATAACTGAACGTTTTTAGCTGCCTTTATTAACGAATCGAAGAAATTACCATCTGGTCTGTTTTCTTATAAAATTATGTAAATCTCCTATTGACTCTCCTAACTTATTGTTTCAAGTAAATTTTCACGTTCCTAATAGATTAGTCAGATCCTTGTTTTCTATTTTTGTCTTTGTCTTTGTTTTCAACAGTACTTGTAACGACGCTGACCTGAACTACCTGTCATTTGCGCAATTTGTCAAATGCTCAGAAAATAAATTGTTCCATATATAGGTATTTATTCCAAGTATATCATTTTAATTTTAATTTTCCAGTTTTATTTAATTCTATGTGATCTGTCTCCTTTGTATTATGTTATTTATACTTAATTGTCTTGTAAATGGTTACAACCATATGAAACTGTTAGCAAAATCTTCTTTTGAGATCATGTTTAACTCGGGCGTCACATTAGATTTAATGGCCTTCAAATCGCGTTGACCCTTTATGTGATGCTTGATTTTTGGAAAAAAAAAAACGTCACTAGAGGCCAAAACAGGCGAATAAGGAGGGTGGTGGAGTACAAACACTTGTTTTCGTGCCAAAAACTGCACCACAATCCTAGCCGTGTGAGCAGGCGCGTTGTCATGAGACAAGAAAAAATCATTTGCTTTCTATAGTTCCGGTAAAACCGCGCGTCAAAAAACGCGACGAGCATTATCGTTTTTATTGATTTTGTCAGTAAATCAATAAAAACGATAATGCTCTCGGCGAACCACTACCGAATTTCAAAAGTGTATGTAAGTTTCTATGTATGCATATTTGTCTTTAAACTCTACAAAACTATTGGAGAAATTTTAATCTGTTTTTGATTAGGTATACTTTAACTTCCCACACGGCAACAGCTAATGTCAAATAACAAACTGACCAATCCACCAACCAATTTCAAATCGAAAGAGGGGTGCAGGAGGGTGATACGCACTCTCTCAAGCTTTTCGTAATAGTTCTAGAAAGTATGCTACAATCAATAAAGTGGGAAAAAAATGGGGCTTGAAATTGACGGTGAAAAGTTAAATCATCTTTGTTTTGCCGACTACATTGTCTTAATAACATACAATATGCAAGAAGCACAAACTATGCTACACATGCTTCAAGAAGCTTCAGGAAGGGTTGATTTAAAAATTAATCTATCCAAAACTCAATTTATGACAAATCTTGTATTAAACGACACTATAAAAGCCAGTACACCGATATAAATACCTAGAACATGACGTCAGCATAGGACAAGACAACCAAACACATGAAATTCAGCGAAAAATAGGTCTCTCGTGGACGGCATAAGGCAAACTGGGCTATATATTTAAATCTAATCTTCTGATATGTTTAAAAAGAAAAATGTTTGACAGATGCGTACTTCCCGTTTTTACATACAGAGCCAATACTGCAATGACGAAGAAAAATATCAACAAAATATGTGTCATGCAAAAAAAAATGTAGAGATCAATGTTAGGCGTTACTCTTAGAGATCACATCTCAAATCACTTTATCAGGAAAAGAACGAGAGTACAAGACGCAGTCAAATTCATTCTACATCTTAAATGGAACTAGGCTGGACATGTTGCTAGGTTTAAGGATGGACGATGGATAAAAAAATTATAGAGTGGCGACTAAGACCTGAAGCCTATCGAAGAGGAGTTAGACCAGCGTTTTTCTCAACCTTTCAGTATTTGCGACCCAATTTTCAAACATAATTTTCATCGCGCCTTCCCCCCCTCTGTTACAACAAAAATGCATGCAATAATAATGTATTTTCAGTATTTTAATGCTAAAGCTACACTACGACCTTAATTACAAAGCTTACAAACTACCAAGAATACGTAAATTTATTCATATTTGGCAACACATATCCGCTGCGTTGACAACACTAGAATCGATCCCCCTCTATTGCTCTCTGTCACGTCCACCATATCGTTAGCGGCGAGAAAGTTCCGAGTTGTCTCGAACATTCGAAAAGTCTGCCCAAAAGTGTATAAATGCTGAACCTCGTTAAATTACAGCCCGTCTCAATCGAGTTGATCCTTCTACTGCTATCGGATTTATCGTCAATGTGTATGTTGTAATTTACGTGTTAATTAAAATTCAAGGTACTACGTATTCACGGCAGTAAATTTATACCCACTCATGGATAAATTTTTAAGTGGACGTTAGCGAGCATTAGACGACAGTGAAGCATCAACAAGTGCACAGACGAGCGTGGTTCCGAAAATAAAATCAAGAAAATATTCTCAAGAATACTTAAATTTAGGGTTTACCAGTACTGAAGTAAATGAAGAAGAAAGGCCCCTGTATTATTTGCTCAAAAATCTTGACAGCAGACAGCATGAAACCAAATTAACTTAAGCGACATTTGGAAACGCTTCATAGTGAGTACCTTAGCAAACCTCGAGAATTCTTCGAATTAAAATTAAAATCATATGTAAAGCAGAAATCTTTTTTTAAAAAAACGTTGTCTGTGAATGAAAAAGGTTTACTTGTCTTTTACAAAGTTTCATCCAAAATAGCCAGATGTATAAAGCCTCACACCACTGGTGAAGAGCTTGTTTTGCCAGCAGCAATTGAGATTGTAGAAACGATGTTTAGAGATAATTTTGCCAAATAATTACTATCTTGCTTTTCGGGAAGTTGCGTGACAAATTGTTTTCAATTCAGCTTGATGAGGCAACAGATAGCAATAAAGATGCTCATTTTATTGCCTATGTTCGATTTTGTAATGATATGTTAGCAGTCGAAGAACTATTTTTCTGCAAACCAATAGAACTCAAAGCAACATCATTCGCATTATTTGCTATCTTAAATGATTTTATAAACGAGGCAAATATGGAGTAGAAAAATTGCGTCGGAATATATACCGATGGTGCTTATTCAATGTCTGGAAGATTTCAAAGTGTACAAGCACTTGTAAAACAAAAATCTCCACTGTGTGTGTGTGGACACATTGTATGATCCACAGAGAAGCTCTGGCTTCCAAAGAAATGAGTCCTGCTCTGAATATTGTGCTCACTACAGTTATAACCGTAGTAAATTATATTAAAATGAGACTCCTAAAATCTAGAATTTTTTCTGAACTTTGTAAAAACATGGGTGCCGAACATTCAGCGTGTTACTATTTTATTGCGAAGCAGATGGTTATCACGTGGAAAATGATTGTAACGTGTTTATGAATTAAGAAATGAAATCGCCATTTTTCTAGAACCGACCGGAAGCCGAGAAGTTTCGAGATAGTTTATTTGTGTTGAAATTGAGCTACTTGGTCGATATATTCGAGAAATTAAATATCTTAAATCTTCAACTCCAAGAAACCAATACACATATATTCGATACAAGTGATAAAATTAATGCTTTTTGTAGAAAACTGGAATTGTGGAGCAGAAATGTAAAACAAAAAAACCTAGAAATGTTTGCAAATGTGGGTGAATGTGTTAAAACATACAAGGCTGAAGAACAACATGTGAAAGTTGTTTTAGTAATCATTGAAAATCATCTAGATATGTTGACAAAGAATTTTAAAAACTATTTTCCTACAGTCGACAACTTGATAGCAAGTTAGGAGTAGATTAGGGATACATTTCAAAATACCCCCGAAGGGCTCTCAACTTCACGGCAAGTGGCGAAATCAAAAGACAATTTAATAATAAATCACTCTTTGAATTTTGGGCAGGGGTGAATGATGAGTTTTCTGTACTAAAAACAAGAACATTTCGTATACTATTACCATTTTTAACATCCTACCTTTGCGAAACCGGATTTTCTGCGGTGGCTGCTTCGAGAACAAAATATAGATCTCAGCTAAATATAGAAAAAGAACTGAGGGTCTATTTCTAATATTAAACCATCCTTCGAAAATCTTTGCTCTGAAAAACAGACCCAAGGGAGTCACTAATAATTACTAAACTTGTTTTTAATTTAGTATTGATTTGTTAATTATTAGGTAAATACATTGTGCAGTACTAATACAATCCTATTTATAGGTGTATTATATCAGTGTAAATGTTTGTTTTATTTTTTATTATGCCAGAATGTATTTTGTTTTGCTTTCCTTTCAATAAATTATATTAAAATGTTTTTAATGAATGTTTTTAATAATAATTTCTTTTCGATACGCTCGCGCCCCCCCCCCCCCCAATAGTGTAATCACGCCCCCCTAGTGGGGCGCGCCCCACAGGTTGACAAACACTGAGTTAGACCACCAAGTTGGTGGACTGATGATTTGAAGAGGCTGGCTGGAAATTGGGTATAAGTGGCCCAGAACAGAAAAAGGTGGCAAGACATCAGGGATGCTTTCGTCCAGCAGTAGCCAGTATAAGCTGATGATGATGTATATTTCTATGTATGCATATTTATCTTTAAACATGTACTTTTTTTTATTATTTTTCACCTCCCGCATGAGTAGGGATTTTACCCTTTTTTTATTGTCTTACAGGATAACGGCGAGGATGTCGTAATACCCATTAACGTTATCCAAGTGCTGAATTATACATTGTTGTATTTCACAGCACCTTTTAGACAATACGGTAGTGCTGCCATTGACGTTATTGTATTGCGGCAAACAACTACTACTTATGTACGTGGCCAGGCCAAATATACTTAAGTAAATTAATAAATAAAGTATACCGACCTGCCGGGATTGGAACCCGAGGCCTTCTGCGCTGCAATCAAGTTACTACGTTACGGAGCCGCGGGTCGCCACATCTATCGGGTGGCGCATAAGTAACGCTGTGATTTATTTAATGTATAACTTTTTTCTTTCTGATTTTATTTAACGTTCGAGTTTATTAAAATTTAGAATATAGTTTGGAAATATGTTCACATTATGTTTTGAAGATAATATCTTTGTGTGCCCACTGTTTGCTTCGACCTGACGTGCTCTTTCCAGAGCATTTCCCATAACTTTTCTTAGAATTTCAGGTCCCAGCGCCCTCACTTCTTCTCGGATATTCACCTTAAGCTGTGGGATGGTTCTTGGCTTATTGGCATATGCCTTACTCTTTAGGTAACCCCAAAGAAAAAAATCGGGAGCCGTTTAATCGGGCGAACGCGGTGGCCAGTTAAAATCAGAAAAACGCGATATTATTCGAACGGCAAAAATTTCGCGCAGGAGAGCCATAGTTGGACGAGCTGTGTTGCTCCATCTTGTTGGAGCCACAATTCTGGATTGTGCCTTAAAAAATTTTCAATTATTGCCCGGTATTGAATGCCAATCACATTAACTGCAACTTGTTCGTCGTTTTCGAAAAAATATGGTCCAATGATCTTTTCTGAAGTTATTCCACACCATACTGTGCATTTAAGTGGGTGCATTTGATGTTCAACAATTATTCTTGGATTTTGCATATTCTGCAATTTTGTTTATTCACGTGACCATTGAGGTGGAAATGGGCCTCATCGCTCATTATGAGTTTATGAATAAACTCGTTGTTTTCTAGGCACAATTCTTGCAAACGGCGACTATATTGAATGCGTCTTTGTGCATCATTTGGTTTCAACTTATGAACCAATTGAATCTTATATGGGAAAAGGTGTAAATTATGTAAAATTCTTTGCAAAGACCGCCTAGACATCACCAACTGCTGAGAACGTCGCCTGGTAGAAGTTTCGGGGTTTTCCTCAATACTTGCTTGCACCCGAGCAATGTTCACATCATTTCGAACTTCACGAAGTCTTCCAGCACGTGGAAGATCACAGACAGCCCCTTGTTGCCGAAAACGCTGAACCAATCGGTAAATTGTTGGAGCGCTAGGTGCATTTCGAACATGAAAGAAATTTCGATATGATCTTTGTGTCTGAATAATCGAATGCTGACTTTCATAATAAAATTGAACAACTTTGGTTCTTGGTTCTGTGCTGGGTCTTTCCATCTTAAATTTCCCAAGATTTTCAAAGTTAATTCTGAAAAAAAAAATAAAAAAAAGACGTTAACAAAAAATTTATTCACTTATTAAATCATATCGTTACTTATGCGCCACCCTATATAAAACTATTGGAAAGATTTTAATGTTTTTGATTAGATATATTTTAACTTAGGCCATCAACAAAAAATTATTCAAATCGGTTTGGCAATTAAAACTTAATTCTATAACAGTGATGAACTGACTTCTGAACTACTATACTATATTTAGATATATGCCTAAAATTATTCTTTCTATTTGTTTGAATCGCATGAACCTATTATTTTTTTTGTAGTATTAAATCAATAAAACACTTAACATGTATTTTTTTTTCAGATAACAGAAGCACTATCGTTTTTGCATTTTTTCTGGCCATGTGATACACCGGAACGTTTGTCCTGGAAGCATATTAGTTACGAAACGAGGGACGTGGAAGTTGTCGGGATTAGAATTTACAGGTAAGATAGCTGAATAACACTGTGTGTAATTTTTTAAGTTATGGAAAAATAACCATATACGGACACCGCTACGTGATAGTAGACCAAAAAAAAAAGACTCGTGTCTCCCAGTTTTTCCGAAAGTCATGCACTTTTTTTTATGGGCCCCCAAAGATTTGAGGCCTGGGTGTAATTTTTGCAAAAAACTCATCATATTCTGAGGCTCATATCTTGCAAACCGTTCGGAATTTTAATTTACTTTCTGTGGCAAAGTTGTAGCCCTTGTCATAAGGAACAAAAATTGTGAACATTTAAAGTAAAAAAAAACTTCATCTTCAAGATCAAAATAGCTAAAAACTGTAAAAAATTCGATTTTTTTTACCTTTTTTTCCCTGTTTAGGCCCATAGCTAGCAAACCGTTCAAAATTCAAGGAAACAATCAACTACAAAAATGTAGCTAAGATCTTAGTAAACAACTTTCTAGAATATATGAACTTCCTAGGAATGAGTCTTAACACTGTTTAGGTAGCCGCAAAAGTTAAAATTTTCCCGAAAAATCCACTTTTTTAAAGTTTTTTGCGATTTTGATCTGGAAGATGAAATTTTTTGGATTTTATATGTTCACAATTTTTGTTCTTTATGACAAGAGCTACAACTTTGCTTCAGAAAGTAAATCAAAATTCCGAACGGTTTGCAAGATATGAGCCTGAGAATATGATCAGTTTTTTGCAAAAATGACACCGAGGCCCCAAATCCTTGGGGCCTCATAAAAAAAGTACATGAATTGGGCCAAAACTGGGAGCCTCGGGTAAAAAAAGACCCGTGTCTCCCAGTTTTGCCCCAAGTAATGCATTTTTTTTTTATGAGGCCCCAAAGATTTGGGGCCTCGGTGTCATTTTTGCAAAAAACTGATCATATTCTCAGGCTCATATCTTGCAAACCGTTAGGAATTTTGATTTACTTTCTGAAGCAAAGTTGTAGCTCTTGTCATAAAGAACAAAAATTGTGAACATATAAAATCCAAAAAATTTCATCTTCCAGATCAAAATCGCAAAAAACTTTAACAAAGTAGATTTTTCGGGAAAATTTTCACTTTTGCGGCTACCTAAACAGTGTTAAGAATCATTCCTAGGAAGTTCATATATTCTAGAAAGTTGTTTACTAAGATCTTAGCTACATTTTTGTAGTTGATTGTTTCCTTGAATTTTGAACGGTTTGCTAGCTATGGGCCTAAACAGGGAAAAAAAAGGTAAAAAAAATCGAATTTTTTACAGTTTTTTGCTATTTTGATCTTGAAGATGAAGTTTTTTTTACTTTAAATGTTCACAGTTTTTGTTCCTTATGACAAGGGCTACAACTTTGCCACAGAAAGTAAATTAAAATTCCGAACGGTTTGCAAGATATGAGCCTCAGAATATGATGAGTTTTTTGCAAAAATTACACCCAAGCCTCAAATCTTTGGGGGCCCATAAAAAAAAAGTACATGCCTTTCGGAAAAACTGGGAGACACGGGTCTTTTTTTTTTGGTCTATTATCACGTGGTGGTGTCCGTATATGGTTATTTTTTTTCGTGTTGCACTGTGTAATTGAAATATATTCCTTTAAGATTTTACAATGTTTATATAGATAATAGCGACCCGTCCTGGCTTCGCACGGGAGTTGTTAGGTTAGGTTACACTGCATTTGTTAGATTTTATTCAGAAGAGTTAGCTCTGGCTGGCTGTCCAATCAGGCTATTCGCCTGATTGGAGAACCAGAACTCACCATTCATCATCTTTCCTTGGAACTTAGAAGAACGGTTGATGACTTGGGTCTGTTCTACAAGTATTTTCATGGAAAATGTTTGATGGATATAGCTCGCATAATTCTTTCCAGACCGGTGCAAGCTAGGAATATACGTCGCGCTAATACTTCGCATCCATATGAGGTTTAGCTTACCACTTCTCGTACAACCATTTTCAAGCAGTTTATTATATGGAAAACCTGATTTCTTTGGAATGATTTGCCCAGGATTGTGTTTTCCACCGAGTAAAATTTACAGCGATTCAAGACCTGAATCGCTTTTTCGGTACATAAATCGCTCCTGTACTGCTTTGAGGATTTCCCTGCAGTACGTGTGCTATACCCATAAAAAAAGTACTCGATCATAGCTTTACACATGGGCGCTTCGGCTCTTTAAAAAATTATCTTCAGGTTTAATCACCCGTCTGTAAATAAGTGGAAAAAAAAAGAAAACCTGTGGATAATCCCAAATCCTCTTTATTTAGTCACAAACTAAAGCCCCCGCTTATTGATTCTTTAAAAACGTCATCTTCAAGATTACAGGATTAATCGTCTCTCTGCGAGTAAAACAGAAGGAAAACAGATTATTTCTGAAGATGATCCTTTAATAGATCAACATGCTGCGTAGGTGTTAGTTTGTAAATAAATAAAAAAATGTTGACAGGACCTTCTCATTTTTCTTTTCTTCCTCTTATACTGCCACGTATCTTTGTAACCTAAATTTTAATGCCTGACAACACACTAAAGGAACTAAAGCTTTATTTATGGAGGCGTAAATGTCGCATTAAATTTTCAGATAGGAGAATAATTATTATATGTTAGTTACAATATTATCTAAATCAAAGATTTGCTAACGACCTAAGGCTGGACAGGATGTAGTATATTTTATTACAAGAAGGTAGCATATGGTAGGTAATACTTAGACTGAAATGTTATTTTTCTGACACATAATGTCGCCCTTTTCAAAAAATCCATATGATTTTTAGAAAGTACCAACCTTCAAACGATACGTGTAAAAAATTTCATGACATCTTGACGATTAGTTTACAAGTTACAGTGGTTTTAGTAACTACTACTTTTAATATTTTCAAAACAATGGAAAAAAAAATCGAATTTCGTGTGTGATTAAACACTGTTTTTTTTATGGGAAAAATTGCTTTCAAGCAAAGTAATGGCTTGATAAGTGTTACGGGAACTCTGTCCCTGGAAAATCACTCATCATTTACTGGTATGCTGAATTTAAACGCAGTCGTACAGACACAAATGATGCTGAACGCTCTGGACGCCCAAATGAGATGGTTACACCGAAAAATATCAAAAAAATCCACAAAATTGTTTTGGATGACCATAAAGTGAAATTGCGTGAAATAGCTGACACCCTAAAGATATCAAAAGAACGTGTTGGTCATGTTTTGCATGAACATTTGGGCATGAGAAAGCTCTGTTTGAAATGGGTACCGCGTTTGCTCACAGTGGACCAAAAATAACAACGTGTTGATGATTCTGAGCGCTGTTTAGACCTGTTTAAGCGCAATAAAAAGCCTTTTTTCGTGCGATATATGACAATGGGAGAAACATGGATCCACCACTACATACTAGAATCAAATCGGCAGTCAGCTGAGTGGACAGCATCCGGTGAAAGTTGCCTGAAGGGACGAAAGACACAACAGTCGGTTGAGAAGATTTTAGCTTCTGTATTTTGGGATACGCATGGAATAATTTTCATTGACTATGCTGGGAAGGGAAAAACCATCAATAGCAAATATTACATAAAATTACACAGGGGAACAGCTGTTTTGGTGTCGAGGTTTTTTGAGCTGATTCTATATCAATTTGATGTCCTGAATTCAAATAACGTATTCATTTGTACCTAGGAGCTCAAATTTTTAAGATATACAATTTTAGAGAAATATAAGTTACATTATTGTAACTCAAATCCGTAAGTGTAGTAAACAAAAGTAGATACGAAATTTTTATTTTAGTTATACAAAATACAATATTATGTCGTACTTAAAAACAAAAAAAAAAAAACATTGAAGAAATGAAATAGTCACTCAACACTTGGAAAGCTTCTTTTCCGCGACATTCTTGAATGTTTTTTTAAACAGTTCCTTTTTAAACTCCAGCAGTAATGTGCCATCATGTGCATGTCCCATCTTCCTTGGTAGCGGTCCTCCATAACTTTAATATCTTGGTGAAATCTTTCACCTTGTTCCTCACTCATGTCTCCTAAATTTTCTGGAAAACGGTCTAAGTGGCTGTGTAAATAGTGTATTTTAATACTCATATTGCACCCTAAGGATTTGACACTATTAAGCATCTTGTTAACCATTTCAACATAGTTTTGAGCTTTATGTTTTCTTTTCTACAACTGCAACAAATGATGTCCAAGCTTCTCGTTCAACTTGATTCATTGAATTTATGAAGGCAGGATCCTTAATTAATTGTCTTATTTGTGGGCCGTCAAATATCCCTGCTTTGAGTTTTTATGTGCTCAACTGATGCATTTTTACCCCTATATATGCAAAACAAGACCCATTCTTATCAAGAGCCTTTACAAATTGCTTTATTAAGCCCAACTTTATATGTAACGAAGGAAGTATGATTTTTTCTCTTTCAACCAAAGCGTCGTTAATGACATTCTTTTCGCCAACGTCCATGTTTTTCTCTCTGAGGCCAATCTTTTCTAACCCAGTGATGTGTTTTGTCCCTACTATCCCAGAGGCACAAGAAACACGGATATTTCGTGTAACCACTTTGCTGCCCAAGAAGAAAGTTTACCATTTTTAAGTCTACACAAATCATCCATTGATGTTCGTAATACTTTATCTTCTACAAGAATTATATTCTTCTTTCAGTTTCGTTGAGTGAGCTAGTGGTATTGAACCATATTTATTCCCATTATGTAGAAGGACACATTTTAAACTTCGCTTTGAACTGTCAATAAATAGGCGCCAATCATCTGGAATATATTCAGAACGTCCCATTTCTTTCATGAGTCCCCTAATTTCGTGACAAAATACAAGATTGTCTTCTTGAGAAAAGAATGGTAGCAGATCTTTTTCTCTTGTACGGTAAAAGGTAATTTTGGTTCCTTGTTCCAGTGAATTTTTGTCGTTCAACCTAGAAGCCAGTACTTCAGAAGCTTTTTTCGATAAATTGAGATCCCTGGTGAGATCATTTAATTCATTTTGATTGAAGCGTTGAGGAACTGATGACGTCCCCTCATAGTCACTGTTAGTTTCATTAGCATCAGAACTTTTATTAGCATCAGAAGAGCGATCAGTGGGAAAATATTCGTCATCAGAGATATGTGGTAGCTGATGAAATGTTGGAATCGGTATTTCATCTGAGTGCGGGATAGGGCGTATTGCCGAGTCTAAATTGGGATAAGTCCACTTACTGCGGTTATTTCGATTGATTCCATTAGTATTTACTAAACAGAAATAACAATCATTGAAGTGGTTTTTTTGGTTCTCTCCAAACCATTGGTACGCCGAATTTTAGACATTTTCTTTTCCCGGTAGTCCACTGCCGTAAATGCTCTGTACAAGTTTTTACATACGAGATGCGGGGCCCACGTTTTGTCCTGATCACCAAGCTTAACTCCAAAGTATCCAAGATACGCTCGCTTTACAAAGTCAGTAATAGTTTGTCTGTTTTGTTGAAACATGTATTCTCCGCATATATAGCAAAACACATCAGGTTGATTTACACAACTTCTTCTTGAACTGGAACCTGAACTCATTTTAATTCTGTTCAATAACACAAAAACACTCTTTTCTTAACATAAAATAACACGCCGAATTCGATCTACTCTCATTAGTAAGAACGCACAAACTGACGAGACTTACCCGAGTTAGATGATTAAAAGGGTCAGTTCAGGTTAGTATAGATTTACCTGGAATTTACTCAATTACAGACTGACAATAAAACCATTGTACCTACATTAATAAATATATAATAATTTTAGAACTCTCATAAATGAATATACTGAATAAAAACCACATTGGTAGATAAGTTGACGTATCTAAAAAAGTAGAGCTGATAGAGAAAAACGGATTGCATGTATAGATTTAGCGTCCCAAATATAGTTAAAATCAGCTCTAAAATCCCAGGCACCAAAACAAAAATATTTTTTTGTTGCCCTGTGTTATTGGTGAGTTTAAAGGCAGAAATCGCAAAAAAACGGCCCCACATTAAAGAAACTAAAGCGTTATTTATGGAGGCGTAAATTTTTCAGATAGGAGAATAATTATTATATGTTAGTTACAATAATATTATCATTGTTCTAAATCAAAGACATTGTTAACAACCTAAGGCTGGACAGGATGTAGTATATTTTATTACAGGAAGGTAGAATATGGTTGGTAATATTTAGGCTGAAATGTTATTGTTCTGACACATAATGTCGCCCTTTTTCGAAAAATCCATATGATTTTTAGGAAGTACCAACCTTCAAACGATACGTGTCAAAACTTCATGACATTTTGACTATTAGTTTACAAGTTACAGTGGTTTTAGTAACGCTACTTTTCATATTTTCAAAATAAGGTAAAAAATCGTATTTCGTGTCTTGATTAAACACTGTTTTTTTGATGGGAAAAAATACCTTCCAAGCAAAGCAATAGCTTGATAAGTGTTACGGGACTCTGTCCCTGGAAAATCACTCATCATTTACTGGTATGCTGAATTTTAAACGCGGTCGTACAGACACAAATGATGCTGAACGCTCCGGACGCTCAAATGAGGTGGTTACACCGAAAAAATATCAAAAAAATAACAAAATTGTTTTGGATGCCCATAAAGTGAAATTGCGTGAGATAGCTGACGCCCTAAAGATATCAAATGAACGTGTTGGTCATATTTTGCATGAACATTTGGGCATGAGGAAGCTCTGTTCGAAATGGGTACCGTGTTTGCTCACAGTAGACCAAAAACAACAACGTATTTAAGATTCTGAGCGCTGTTTGGACCTGTTTAAAGCAATAAAAAAGATTTTTTCATGCGATATGTGACAATGGGTGAAACATAGATCCACCACTACACGCTGGAATCAAATCGGTAGTCAGCTGAGTGGACAGCAGCCGGTGAAAGCCGTCCGAAGGAACCACAGATCCAAGAGTCCGCTGGGAAAGTTGTAGCCTTTGTATTTTGGAATCCGCATAAAATAATTTTCATCGACTATGCTGAGAAGGGAAAAACCATCAATAGCGAATATTATATAAAGTTATTAGTACGTTTGAAGGTAGAAATCGCAAAAAGGCCCCAAATGACCAAGAAAAAAGTGCTCTTTCATCAAGACAATGCACCGTGTCACAAGTCAATGGTTACGATGGCAAAATTGCATAAACTGAAGTTCGAATTGCTTCCTCATCTACTGTATTTTCCAGATTTGGCCCCCAGCGACTGTTATCTATTCGCAGACCTGAAAAAATGCTCCCGGTAAAGAGAAAAAAATGTGTTTTACGTAGCTAGACCAAAACCTTTTCAGCCTACGTGTTACATATGATGACAGGTGAAATTAATATCCCTATAATCAATACATAAAAATATTTATCGTAATTTAAACGTAATATACACTTTGTCAAGTAAGAATGTGTTCACGATAATTCATTTTTGGTAGATGCGATTTTAGGGATTCAATAAAAAGTCAGTAGAGGGAACCTTTGTCATTTTAGTATAAATATCAGGGGATTCTGAACTTTCGTCGAAATCACGTAAAATCCAAAATGAGTTGCTTGTTTGTGCGTCGGTTCGAGGCAGTCTTTCTTTTTTTCTAATCTAAAGGGGCCTAAAATGACACATTCCGCGGCCGCTAAATATATTAAAAAGTAGGTATCCTTTGTGAATAAAGGGGTAAATTATTTTAACGAGATCAAAAATGTCGACGACTTGCCAAACGTAGCCCAGTAGGCAAAGTCCCTCCGAAAGTCGAAAAACGAATCGTGTCTTTGTTTTCACAGGACCGGAAATTGACGCTGCGTCAAGGTAGGAAAATCGGGTTTAAATGTGTCCCATGAGACCTATCGACAACATCTTCGTACTCCTGATGACAAATTCCGAAGCACGTTGAGAAAACCTTTGCTGGGCGAAAATCGCGAAGCGGCTGGCTTGGGCCTACGATTAGATACTAGAGTGGCTTTCACAAACGCCGAATGCCAACCCTATTGAAAACGTTTGGTTCCCTGTAAACAGAAAGCTCAGAGAAAAGACTCCGAGTACTTAGACTCAGTTGTCTCGCCAGATTCGAAAAATTTGCAAAGTATTCAGAAAATCTCGTCGACAGCATGCCTCGAAGATGCCAGTCTATTATTGATGCAGAAGGCGATTGAACAACTTACTAGAGTAATTGCGCCTTTGTTAACATACCAAAGAATACAAGAAATGTTTCTTACATTTTTACAAGAACACGCTCAGTCACGTTCTTACTTGACAGACTGTTTGGCTACGATACTGTTTGTTAAAAACTGAAATGTCTAACGAGAAATTTTACTACATATATATATATATATATATATATATATATATATATATATATATATATATATATATATATATAATGATTTTGGTAATATGTTATCGACCTTGTGTCAATCAGATATATATATATATATATATATATATATATGGTTGTCGGGAATCGGTCTGGACTGTAAATAAAACTCTTTTCTTTTTTAAAACTCAATATTTTGCTATCGTTTGATAACTTCTTCAGGAGTAACTACAAAACTAATACACCTATATTAAAACACTATTCTTTTTCGCCAAGGTATTAAAATATTGAAATATAAAACAAACAATTATGAAACAAACGAACAATCAATTAAAACACATATGAAAATGCGAGTTTGTCCTCGAAACCAACACTTAACATCTCGATTTACTACAACAAACTGAGAGTAAACAGCCTCGGTACATATGCACTGGCGTGAATTCCAAACGAACGGAAAAACAGCAATAGAAAAAAACGTCTTTAATTTACTTTATATTAAGAGGTGGCAAATCTTTAATTGTTATTAATGCTGTAATTGTAAAATGATTAATACATATTGGTTATGTTGCTATAAATAATACTAAGTTGATTAGTGTCTGATTTATAGTTAATTGACTTTGGGTCCCTGTTGATATGGTACATTTCCTTAAAAAGTATCCCTTTATAGTTGTCATGAGCTAAGATTTTAACGTTTTTATAGTCAAAATTATGACCTGTTTTCAAATGATGTTGCACCACAGCACACGAATTCTTTCCCAATCGGCAGTCACTCCTGTGCTGTATGAGTCTGTTTCAACTACTGAGATGTCTGCCCAATATAACACGCAAACAAGACAATCTATAAACTACAGAGTTATTATATAAAATAGGTGTTCTATCCTTTATTTTTGAAAACATTTCAAAACCTCCTGTGCTGTTATATTTCGCAATTTTTATATTTGGAAAATCTCTGAATAAGGCTACTATTGAATTTGTGATTGGCTTAATAAATTGTAGCTTCCTGTATATCCTATGCTGCGCTGGCGTCTCATCAGTAGGGCATCAACACTATCCGAATTATAAATTAATTTTCGTAAAATGTCATTAGGATAGGCATTGTTGGCAAAAATGCTATACAGCTCGTCTAGGTTTCTTTTTTTAAACTTATCTTCACTTTACTCTCGCGGAATTCAGGGCAGTGCATATCTACCGAGGCTGTTTACTCTCAGTTTGTTGTAGTAAATCGAAATGTTGAGTGTTTCGAGGACAAACTCGCATTTTCGTACGTGTTTTAATTGATTGTTCATTTGGTTGTTTTATATTTCAATACCTTGACGAAAAAGAATAGTATTTTAATATAGGTGTATTAATTTTGTAGTTACTCCTGAAGAAGTTATCAAACGATAACGATTTAAAGAAGAAAAGAGTTTTATTTACAGTCCAGACCGATTCCCGATAATCATATATATATATGTATATATATATATATATATATATATATATATATATATATATATATATATATATATATATATAGTCTGATCAATAAATCTTTGCAGTCATGTGATCAACGCGACGTCAAGAACATTCATACGATTCAATCGACTTTAGTGTCAGCGGTCTGAGTTTTAAATGACAATTTCAAAAGTCAAAATAGAATTTACGAAACTACGGATATATTAAATGTGTATGATTTGTAAAACACCCTATTTCTTACTTGTGAAGGACATTTACCGCTCTTCATAAATTCAACGTCTAATATCACCTATTTTATTTTTCAGGTTGCTATTAGTTTATTTCGTGAGTAAATTTACTTTATTGAAATTTTACAGTTATTATCTGTTAGCCATTTTAAGTTTGTGTAATGCTGGAATGACTTTACAATACACACTTAACACAGCTTTATCAAATTTACATATAAGGCATTATAAAAACTGTAAAAGGTTGCACCATAGAACTCATTAAATAAAATTTTAAAATAGAGAACTGAAATATAATACTTTTAAA
The DNA here is from genome assembly GCA_019049505.1 of Pachyrhynchus sulphureomaculatus. Taxonomy (NCBI): domain Eukaryota; kingdom Metazoa; phylum Arthropoda; class Insecta; order Coleoptera; family Curculionidae; genus Pachyrhynchus; species Pachyrhynchus sulphureomaculatus. The sequence goes on from CM032451.1 coordinate 100,055,912, forward strand.
AACAGAAAGATATTTCGTGACGAGGGTATAAAGTATGAATAGGAAATATAAATTGCATAATCCAATTTTAATATGATTTATCAAATCAAACTAATAGATAGATAGATAAGTCTATATTTGTCCTGCAAAATTTACAATGAATGCTGCCCAAGGGGCTTCGAACATGTCAATAAGTAATATTTAAATTGTTAATTGAATAATGACACCAATCGCTAGAAGTAGATTCTCCACTCTCGCTTTCATTATTCCCAACACGACTAATAATTTTTAGAATCTCTTCGATTATTACCTCACGATCATACCACTGTTGATTCAGGTTTTCTGTATGTTGTACGCTGGCATGCCATACCTCCGGTGTACACTTTTCTAAGGCTTTGTTCCACATCTGAAGTACTTGTTTATCTCCATATCCCTCTTCACCAATGTGCTTGTTATAAAATGTTTTTGCATTTGCCCAAATCAGCACGATTGCATTAAATGGACAGTAAGGAAGTAAACTCAACACTTCATGCTCTTGAAAAATTTTATCAATTTGATATTCCCTTGATTTTTTATGAGCTTTTGTAATATCTAACAAACATCTCTTTGTTATGAGGTGAACTATTCTTCTGTAACCACTCGAGAATTTCTTCTTCTTTCCATGCTGAAGATGGCTGTTTTTCTACTTCAACTGAATGGTATGAAGCATTATCCATTATAACTAAAGAGTGTTCTTCTAAATTAGGAATCAACTGGTTTCTTACCCATTTCGTAAACATTTCACTATTCATTGCTCCATGTTAATAAAATGAATTTGACTTGCAAGCAAATAGTAAATTGGCATTTTTCACAAAACCCTCATGATGTCCAACATGTAAAACAATAAGCCTTTTACCATCAAATCCCCCAGGCTTACGACCACTTTTAATGTTGTCATCCTGTCATGATTTCCTTTGATTGCTTTTTGAAAAAAATCCATGTTTCGTCTATGAAAACAAGCTGACAGGCAATGTGTGCATTTTTGTTTTCCATATACTTTCTAAGAAAAGCATCCCTCATTGAACAAATTCTTGATGTCTCCATTAATGCTCGTCTGTTGTCATCTTCTTAAATTTGAAATCCAAATCCAGAAGTAATGTTCGAAGAGTTCCATAATTACTTATCTCTTTTTGTTGGAGTTCCTTACGTGAGTTGTTAATAGTAACATGTTTTTCTAAAAATACAACATGATTTACTTTTGATTTCACTTAAACCGATAGATATTAATAGCTACTTACTTTATGCATACATATCATATAATGTATTACGACCGTCCATTTCAGAACTTTCACTCAGATCATGGGTCTTAGCTTGTTTCCTTAGTTGTGATTTTCCAGGTGTTGAAAGCAATTCATTTTTATCACCACGAATTTTGATGCTCGCTACAGTTCTCGTACTAATCTGTCAAGCAGCAGCGACTCTCTGGAACCAGAACATTGTAAACACATTAAAAAGATATACTTATGTGATTTATTTACCTCTTGTACAGCATTAAGAGATATAAGAGCACCCTTTTCGATGTAAAATACACTATTAATTGCGCCACAAAATCTCTTGCTTGACTATTCAAACGTTTTCCAGGCATTTTGGTGACTTCATATGAAGACTATGTGGTCAATATTCCACAAATATTAGAGCTCTGAACAGAACTATTTATTAGTTGGCATGTATATTCCAAAATTCCATAATGGGATAGAAACGATAGTGACCGTTTGCCGTAAAAATTTAGAAAGTATCTACTGCATGGTCCAAAATACGTTGAATAAAGCATTGCTTGACTGTTCACATTTTTTGTGGGAAATTGTGGTTATGTTTGATTTTATGGTAAAACTTCCGTAACGCGACTTTATTTATTTAAAAAAAATTGTTACAAACACCCTCCTTGGATACCACAAATTTCCCACACAAAACGTGGTCGGTGTAGCAATTTTTATTATGTCGACGTCCAATAAATATTTCCGGTTTATAGCGTCACTCTGCGCCTTCCGGTTCCTAGCTTCCATTCTCGCCGATCATCCCAGTCACCTGGTCGTAGATTTCGTTCTGACATTGCTTTTGTTAGGCCCATAGACCAGGTTATTTTCGGCCTTCCCTTTTTCTTTCTTTCTGTAGGTGTCCACTGTAGGATTTGTTTTGGGATTCTATGGTGTTGCATCTTTTGGACATGGCCGTACCACTTTAATTGTCTCTCCTGTACGTCCTCTATCAGTGTTTTTTTCCATTTTCATTTTTGACCGGACCCTTTCATTTGATATCCTGTCGAGCTTGGAAATTCTCGCCGATCTTCGCCAAAAATCCATTTCCAGAGCATTTAACCTTCTTTCAAGAGTTTTGTTTAGTTTCCATGTTTCGCACCCATATAGAACTATACTTTTGAAGATGACGTTGTAAATCTTTTGCTTTCTTTGCCTACTGACATTTTTTGACCACAAAATGGAATTCATGGCACCAATCAGTCCTTTCCCCTTTGCTATCCTCTCCCCACTTCATTTTCTGTTCTTCCAGTGCTGTCTATTCTAGTTCCCAGGTAAGTATATTGGTCGCATACTTCAATTTCGTTGTTATTGTCCAGTTTCAGGTTCTGCCTATCCCCACCGATCCGCAAGTACTTTGTTTTGCTCATTTTGCTCATGTTTACTGTGAGTCCCCAATAGTTATATTAGTCTATGAGTTTCCTTGTTTGCATTAGACACTTCTAAAAATCGAACATAAAGATGACGTAACCTCAATCCGTCAAAAAATTATCGATTATTTTTATTGCCTATAAACTCGGTGGTAATGGCGTCTAAAACATGAAGCTATTCCCAAATTCCAGATTGTTCGCTGTCTTTCTTGCATATGTACAAATAACCGAGACAGACAATAGAGCGAATGTCGTAAATAACTTCAGATGACAGTAGACCTACGTTTTTAAGTTTTCAAATATACTTAACCTGTTCACAAGAAGAATAATATAAACGGATAAACGTTTACACTATATTCAGACGTTTATGACGTGCATGCAAAGAATCATTAATGTTCTTATTATTTTACGCAATAAAAGATTTGATGGGCTAATCATTTGCGACTTATAACTCTTTTTTGCAACTTTTTCAATACTAAGGCCGGTATTCCATCAGCGTCAGCTTTTTTGTTCTTAACTTCTTAAAAAATAGTTTTATGATACTGTAGCTTATGCAAAGGTGTTCAATTGCGCCCCACGTACACTGCGTCATTTTGTATGATGTGAAAAAGTGTTCTCAGTTTGAGGCATCTTTTTTTGTACCCTGTGAGAAGTTGTTTGTCCCACGCTTGAGCGCAATTTTGTAACCTTTGAACTTACCCGCTTTAATTTCTGATACTGAATTGAGTGAACCCTGATTTTAAAAGAACTAAAGAAATTAAACACACACTAGCTCAGTTTTCCTTGGTAGAGAGATATGGGTAAGAGATAATTTTCTTACGTCTTTTTGGAATTAATTTCTATTTTTTTTTAAAAGGCTTTAGCTGTACCAAATTTTTGGGCACCATCCATTTTCAAATAGAAAGGATCTAACTTCAGCTAAAAAAATGGAAAAATGCTGAAGGAAAGTATCGTTGGTAAACAAAAAAAATCAGTTTGGTACAGCCGTTCTTGCCCTAAAAAGTAGGATAGGTATTCAGTGAGACACTAGCTTTAATCAACAAAAAAAGAGAATTTATTCATGTATTTTTTTTTTTTAAATTAAAAAAGTTCTAACGTTTGCAGTTTTACCAAAAAAAAATTCTAGCCTATCTAGTAGTTGTTACATTTAAATTTTAAACTATTATAACCACCGAAGACGAAAAGTCGTGCTTTACACTTCACTTTTTTTAGTCTGTTTTAAATTGTAGTTAAGGCACTACTCCGGGATAAGTCTATTGAAGGAAGTTTTGTTGACTTACTGTTCTTATTCCTGTTTTGATGGACTACGCCCGATTTCACACTTTTTCCTAGCAAACACTTAGAAAGCCCACTACGGCTTTTATTTAAGAAACTGGTGCTTTTACTTAGCTCGCATGATGGTTGTTCTACTTCGGCTTGATGGAAAATAGCCTCTCGGCTAGACGGTACTGCCTGGCTGCGGCTAGATGGAAAACAGCCTCGATTCAAGCTCTGCGGAGCCTTAAATAATCGTGCGACTTTTGCCTGTAATATCACGACGCTCCAATCAAAACTGCGGATCAAACATTTCACCAATCGCGGCGTAGCGAGAGGTTCGGTCAGGAACCCGCACAACACAGTATATACCGAACGTCTTGGAATCTCTGTTTAATATACCGTTCGATACAAAAATGAAAATAAGTACAATTTGAAATGGAAAAATCAGTAACATTACATGGTCTTAAAATCTAGGAAAAAATGAATGTTACATTTCACTACCTGAAGAAAATACCGTGCATTCTTGACTGCGTATAGGAAATAATAGGTAGCATTTTTCTTTAGAAATCGACAATAGAATATAAAGCAAAGAGTTCAGCTAATAAGCTTCCTCAACAGGTTTTGTTGCATTTGCATTATCTAGCCATATATGCGGTGGCATAGTGGATTTAGTGAAATTTAACTCTAATAGATAAACTAACCTTCTTAAATGAAACACCCTGTACCTCTTATATATAAAGAAAAATATCTTGAAAAGAAAGAGCTGAAGCGACAAATTTCCCCTAAATTTTTATAACACCTTCACCCCGTCTCCTTTACTTCTATTAAACCGAAGTCGAAAATAATATACGACTCTTACTTCCAGCTAATAAATAATCCATTTTATTCCACATTTTAAACTCGTTCGCGAGCAGTACAGCTTTAACTAAATAAACAAGAAAACAAACCACAGGAAATACTTTAGAACATTACTTGATTAAGTCAAAATTGAATACCGAATTCTTTAGAGCCTCTTCAGATGCCCAATTTTAATTGAAAATTTTTCTTAACCTCAGAAGCAAAGCAAAATGACTTCTTCTACAGGGCTGACTATGAAAAGAGCACTCCTCTAACTCGCGTCTTTGAAAAATTAGGTGAAAATTTTTAAAGATTTTTTTACGGAATTAAAACAGAAACAATCGCGGATCGCTTTTTTGACATATAATACTAACACTCTCTTTTTATCTGGAAGGCTATGCATATTATTTTTAGTGTTCCGTACGGAACACTTATAAGATCACTTCCTTGTCTGTCCGTCTGTCCGTCTGTCACACCCCGATTTTCTCCGAAACTATTTGTCATAGAAAGTTGAAATTTGGTAGTAATATAGGAATTGATGGCCTCATCAGAGCCATGTAGTTTTGAAAGTTAAATTTTGACTTAAGGGGTTAGTTTTGGGGGGTGAAATCGGAAATGAAAAAAAAAAATTTTTACTAGGTAATCGAGTGTGGCGTCAAATGAAAGATTGTGAAAACACGAGTAAAAAATATATATATAATGTAATACTTGCGCGCACTTTTCTTTGTATTATTTTTAAAAAAATCGCGAAAAATCGCTGTCCACCCGCCTTATCTCGGAAAGTACTTATCAAAAAATTTTGAAAAAATTCTGGAATATTCTCCACGGGGTGTAGATTGAACGAAAATTATCACGAGTGCATTACCTGTAATAATTTATCTGGTATATAAAAAAAAACAGAAATTTCAAGGTCATCAATTTTCAGTAAAGTTTGGAAATAAACTTTGTTGAAAACTTATTTGGGGTGTGTTTTGTGAAGTCACTGATCATTTTATATCACCGTAACATAAATATTGACTTAAGGGATTCGTTTTGAGGGTGAAATTGGAAGTGAACAAAAAATTTTTTTACTAGGTCATCGAGTGTGGTGTCAAATGAAAACTTGTGAAAACACGAGTAAAATATATATATATATATATATATATATATATATATATATATATATATATATATATATATATATTTATATATCTATAATGTAATACTTGCGTACACTTTTCCTCGTATTACTTTTAAAAAATCGCGAAAAATCGCTGTCCCCTACCTTATCTCGAAAAGTACTGATAAAAAAATTTTGAAAAAAATCCTGGAATATTCTCCACGAGGTATAGATTGAACGAAAATTATCATTACCTTTAATAATTTATCTGGTTTATAAAAAAACCAAAATTTCAAGGTCACAAGTTTTCAGTAAAGATTGAAAACAAACCGTGTTGAAAACTCATTTGGGGTGTGTTTTGTGAAGTCACTGATCGTTTTATACCACCCTAAAAAAATTTTTTATTTTAAAAACAATCAACGTACGGAACATTAATTGTGCAAGTTCAACTTGCACTTGACCGGTTTTTTTTATACAGTGACCGGCACGGGACTCGGAACATGTGCCAAATTTTATATCATTAGAGTATCCAAATTTCTTTTTCGGATAATCAGTTCTACATGTCCGACAACCTAAAAACTGGTTTTAACATAAGTCGCGTGACCATTGGTATGGCGGGAAAATAGAATGAACTGTAACGGATTCACAAAAAGTTGAGTTAATTGACAGAATATGGAAAGAACTCAAGGACTAGAAAGTGTTTAGAATTTTATTTAAACCGCATTTACAAAACTTTAAGCATCAACATAAAAGCATTAAAATCGCAATTTTTTTTTTAATATTTCTTCTTCTTCTTCTTCTTTCTTATATGGTGTGTCATATAAGTAGGCATACTACCTGTTTTATCCCCATTAGGTCTCTTCCGATGTGGACGTCCAGCATTCCTTCCACCTTTTCGGAGGTCTGTTCCTAGTTCTTCTACTGAAAGGTTTGTTGAGTTTGGCCCCTTTTACCAGTCTGTTGTCGTTCATCCAATCTACGTGTTTATTCATTTGTTTTCTTCTAGTTCTGGTTCATTTGGATATTTCTTGGATCTTACCTAGTTCTTTTGTTGTTGTTGTTTAGGGGGTAGAGTGCTATGACTGCTATGGTCATTTGGCGCCCCATTTAGAGATTTTTATTTAAATATAATACTGTTATATTCATCTCGTTTAGATAATTGCTGCTGTTAGTTTTGATTGTAGCAAATTGATTAATGTTATGCGTAATCGAATGAGGGACTTTGTGTTTTATTCTCAGTAGGAGGGAGTGATCAGCCTCAAAGATGTGCTTAACTGATAGGATGGCATTACAGGTCGCACCCTTCGGTATAGGTGCTTTTTTTAATAGATATGAATGAATTTGATAGATATGCCCTATAGCAAGTCTTCGTAATAGAATGTTTTTAGATCTTGTATTACTCATAATATGTTAGGGTGGGGTGGGGTTTTATTGACCATAGTTTGTTGTCATTATTTTCCAGATCCCACTCCAATTGGAATGTATTCCTATTTACTGCTTGAAGCAGGTTAAGAAAACCATTTTTGTTGTTTTCACCTGAGAAAGAAGAAAAATTATTTTTGAGTATACAGGGTACTTCAAAGAAATGTGGCCGATATAAGATATGTTTTTAGTGTTCCGTACGGAACACTTATAAGATCACTTCGGTGTCTGTCTGTCTGTCTGTCACACCCGATTTTCTCCGAAACTATTTGACATAGAAAGGTGAAATTTGGTGATAATATAGGAATTGATGGCCTCATCAGAGCCATGTAGTTTTGAGAATTAAATTTTGACTTAAGGGGTTAGTTTTTGGGGGGTGAAGTCAGAAGTGAAAAAAAAAAATTTTTACTAGATCATCGAGTGTGGTGTCAAATGAAAGCTTGTGAAAACACGAGTAAAAAATATATATATAAATATTATACTTGCGCGCACTTTTCTTTGTATTATTTTTAAAAAATTCGCGAAAAATCGCTGTCCCGGGCCTTATTTCGAAAAGTACTTATCAAAAAATTTCGAAAAAATTCTGGAATATTCTCCACGGGGTGTAGATTGAACGAAAATTATCGCGAGTGCATTACCTTTAATAATTTATATGGTATATAAAAAAAAACAAAAATTTCAAGGTCATCAGATTTCAGTAAAGATTGGAAACAAACTTTGTTGAAAACTCATTTGGGGTGTGTTTTGTGAAGTCACTGATCATTTTGTACCACCGTAACATAAATTTTGACTTAAGGGGTTCGTTTTGAGGGGTGAAATCGGAAGTGAAAATATTTTTTTTTTACTAGGTCATCGAGTGTGGTGTCAAATGAAAGCTTGTGAAAACACGAGTAAAAAATATATATGTAATGTAATACTTGGGCACACTTTTCTTCGTATTACTTTTAAAAAATCGCTGTCCCCTACCTTATCTGGAAAAGTATGATCAAAAAATTTTGAAAAAATTCTGGAATATTCTCCACGGGGTATAGATTGAACGAAAATTATCACAAGTGCATTACCTTTAATAATTTATTTGGTATATAAAAAAAACAAAATTTCAAGGTCACCAGTTTTCAGTAAAGATTAGAAACAAACTTTGTTGAAAACTCATTTGGGGTGTGTTTTTGTGAAGTCACTGATCATTTTATACCACCCTAACAAAAATTTTTATTATAAAAACAGTCAACGTACGGAACACTAATTGTGCAAGTTCAACTTGCACTTGACCGGTTTTTTTTTTTTAAATGGAACATCCTATTTTCTAATTTATTTTTAAATTCTGCATACAATTTTATAACTTTTTTATTAATAATATATATACCTAAACCTAGTAGTTATTCTAATATTTCAGTTTTTTTTTTTTAAAAAAAATACTAGTTTTCAGTTCTGTAAAAAATTGCCAGTAGCGCCATGGTTTCTGAAGGTGGAATACTCATAATTGCTACAAGCATTCTATAGAGATGAAAAAAAAAGGTATATGTGAAGAAATTTGAGCTAGATGCTAGAGGGTGTTCAAAATAAATTTATGCATTTCCACTAATTTAATTGAAAAATCTCAAATTTTTTAAGTGGCACACCCTGTATATTATTTATTCTTTCTGATAGATTTTACAAAACCCTCCAACTTTTATTAAGTAAGTCATATACCTATTTCTAACAGTTTTCGATTTACTTTGAATTTTTCAATTTTTACCCTCGTTTTTAATACACTTACGCTTTTTCTTTGGGTCTAGCACACATGCTACAGGAAGTCCCTAAAGCGCTACAGGAGCGACACGTGTGCGGAGAAAGCGATTCACGTTGTTCTTGAATCGTTGTAGATTGTACTCGGTGGGAAACACAGTCCTGGGCAAATTATTCCAAAGGGATTATGTTCTCCATATAAAAGACTGCTTGAAAAGCGTTGTACGAGGAGTAACAAGCTGAACCTCATACGGATGTGAAGAATTAGCGCGACGTGTACTTCTAACATGCACCGCTCTGGGAGGAATTAAGCGGGCCACATTATTCGAACACTTCCCTTGAAAGTACTTGTAGAATAGGCTCAAGTCGCCAACCGTTCTTCGATGTTCCAGCGAATCAAGGCCGACGTCAGTTCCGGGTCTGCAATCAGACGAACAGCTCTTCTCTGAATAGAATCCAACAACTTCAGTGTATGTTTGGGACCGGAGCTCCAAACATGGGAGCAGTATTCCATAGTTGGTCGAATTTGAGCTTTGTAAAGAATTAACAGTTGTTGTGGAGTGTAAAGCTTTCTGGTTCGAAATAATATTCCCAACTTTTGAGAAGCTCTCCTTGTTATGCCTGCAACATGTTCATGCCAGGACATATTTGCACCCAAATTAACGCCCAACAAATTGAGTGACGATGTTAGAGGAATGGAGTGCCCCGACATAACTATGTCGGGTTCAGCAACGTTAACTTTTTTAGAAAAAACTGCCGCCTGGGTTTTTGTAGCGTTAAATTCCACTTGGTTACCCCAAGATGAAATTTCTTCCAGGTCTGTGTTAAGTTGAATGACTTCCTGCTGTCTGCGGATATTCGTCTGAGTAGCCGATGTCCGAGCGTTCAAAGTGAATGAAGAGATAAGTGTACTGTCATCTGCAAAGCTGTCAATTGGATTCTCGGTCTTTTCCAGCAGATCGATCGTTAATGTAAATGAAAAAGAGAGTAGGAGACAGTATGGAGCCTTGGGGTACACCGGCGTTGATAGTGAAGGTGTTAGAAAGAAATCCGTCGACTGCCACTCATAAAGAACGCTCTTTGAGGAAACATGAGAACCACAAACAGAACCTTTCAGACATACCATAAGAACGTAGCTTAGCCAACAGCTCATCGTGCCAAACACGGTCGAACGCCTTGGATATGTCAAGAGCAACCGCTCGAGATTCTCCAAAGTGTTCAATTGCATTGTTCCAAACATGTGCTACATAAGTCAGAACATCTCCTGTTGATCTATTTATACGAAAGCCATATTGGTGATCGCTAATAATGTTGAATCCTTCAAGATATTTTAGAAGATGCTGATTGATAGCCTTTTCCATGACTTTCGATATTATTGAAAGCAGTGCGACTGGTCGGTAGTTATTTGGCAAGGTCTTCTTGCCTTTTTTAGGTGTCGGCTGAACTGTAGCACATTTCCAGCAGGAAGGAAATATTCCCTTTCTGTATGATAGGATCAAAAGTCTACAGAAAACTGGTGTTAGTTCCCTCGCACAGTTCCTAAGAACTATGGCAGGTATTCCGTCAGCGCCAGAAGCCTTTTTGGTGTCTAGCTTCATCAGAATACGCTTTATGATACGCTGTCTGAAGACAACATCGGGCATCCTTGACTGCATTATGGGTGTTTTTTTCCTCGGAAATCGACAGTAGAATGTGAAGCAAAGACTTCAGCCAACAAGTTCGCTTTTTCAACAGGTGTCGTGGCAATAGAATTATCTGGCCGTGTGAGTGGTGGTATGGTGGATTTGGTGAAATTCTGACTAACTGCTATAACATCATAGTTGCCAAGACAAAACAAAAATGTAGGCGTTGTCAAATTTTGACATGTCCATTAAGCAAGTAAAAATATTTTAATTTGTTGTAGTAAGTGAAGTATAAAGGTAATAGTTATGGATTTTCCTAAAAATAAATTAATTGATTTGTTTTATATACTGGGCGAGGTGGGAAAAATTGTCTTTTGGCAGTAAGGTTTTAGGGAGCGAAGTACACCATCTAGAAAATCTTTTCAGTGCTTAATAGAACGGTTTTATGGTAGTGGTAGCGTTGAGTATACGAAACGGAAAGTAGTAAACCAGAATGGTACCAATGAGAAAAAAGAAATGGAGATTTTACTTCATGTTGAAGATAATCCCCAGCTCAGTAGCCGTCAACTAGCTGACTTATCTGACACATCCCAATCTACGGCTAATCGCATCACGAGAAAATACAAGTATCATCCTTTTCATATAGAACTACACCAAGAACTTCAAGATCGTGATTTTGAACGATGAGTAAACTTTTGTACCACCATGAATGGAGCAATAGAGGCTGATCTAAATTTTTTATCCAAAATAATGTTTTCTACTGCTACTTTTCGCAGTAATGGAGCAGTTAACAGCCATAACATGCATTATTATTCAACAGTTAATCCATTTTGGGTCCAGGAAGCTCAAAACCAACACCATTGGTCGCTTAATGTATGGTGTGGAATATTAAATTTTCGAATTATTGGACCATATTTTTTCCACGAACCGCTTAGCGGGCCTAGATATCTAAATTTTTTGCAAAACGAATTACCTCAGCTTCTTGAAGAAGTTGATAACTTTAAAAGGGGACAAATGTGGATTCAACAAGACGGAGCTCCTGCTCATTACCACCGGGAAGTTCGTTACCCACAAAAATGGATCGGTAGGGATGGATTCATTCAGTGGCCCACTCGATCATGTGACTTAACTCCTTTAGACTTCTTTTTGTGGGGCTACATTAAAGATCGTATTTCTGTAAATCCACCTACAACACCAATAGATAGGGAAAATAGGATACGGGATGCGTGCAGGACAGTAACGCCCTTTATGCTAAGGAAAGTGAAGGAAAATATAGTAGAACTGGTAAATATGTGCATTCAATTAGTCGGGCATATTTTTGAACATTTATTATGTCATAATAATTAATCATTAGATAAGTTAAACTATATTAAAATTACTTTTAACTATTTGTTTATGATTTCACAATAGCATAAGTCTATTAAAAACAAGGGTAAAAATTGAAAAATTCAAAATAAATCAAAAACTATTAGAAATAGGTATATGACATACTTAATAAAAGTTGGAGAGTTTTGTCAAATCCATCAGAAAAAATAATAATATGCAGGATGTGCCATTTAAAAAATTTGACATTTTCCAATTTAAAATAATAGAAATGTATAAATTTATTTTGAACACCCTGTAGCATCTAACTCAAGGTTCTTTACATATATCTTTTTCTCATCTCTATAGAACGCTCGTATCAATTATGAGTATTCCACATTCAGAAACAATGGCTCTACTGGTTAATTTTTTACAAAACTGAACTGTATTTTTTTTTTAAATTGAAGTATTAGAAAAACTACTAGGTTTAGGTATATAACATTATTAACAAAAAAGTTATAGAATTTTACCCGAAATTTAAAAATAAGTTAGAAAATAGGGTGTTCCATTTGAAAGAACTTATGTTATATAGGCCACACTTTACTCTGTATACTCAAAAATAATTTTAAACTGTGCACCTTAGCTTTCCCTATAAGTATTGTATTTAACATTTTTTCGTCATTCCCGAAACAAATGAGATAATGAACTTTACTCTATCGTTGACTCACCCTGTACAAAATGTATATTAAAAATTGCACAACAGAAATATATACTATTGTAAAGAAGAAGTCCTAGCTTAAATGTATTTCCAAGAATATATTACACCCTCCTAACTGAAACAACGTTGAAATGAAGAAATATATTAGAGCAGAGAATTCCTAGCTAACAGAAACTGAGAACAAGTCATAAAAAAAAGTTTTTTTCATTTGACCCTAATAAACAGATAAACGAAAATTGATTGGGCTAAAGGCTCAATATGTCTCCCATTCTATTTAACGCATTTCCCAGGAATTCGTTTTTGTCTTTCTATGGCGGCCAAAATGATTCATTGGCCTCGATCAACGATAATCTCGACCTCCTGTGAAATTTTATCCCTTAGGCGACTCGCTGCCAAGTTTCTTTCATCTTATAATTTATCTTTTAAATAGCCCCATAAAAAGATGTCCAATACAGTTAAATCTGGGTAATTTGGTCGTCACCTTAATCTTTCAAATCTGCCAATCTATAATGGAAAAGTTTCCTTTAAAAAATGGGTCACTGCGAAGAAGTTGTGTAACCGAGGACCATTTTGGTGTCAGATTATTTCCCTATCATTATGCAATAATGTATTTCAGAATAATTTTCGTTATTCTTTCCAGGTATACGAGGGCTACCTTTTAAGTTTTTACAAAAACAATGAAAGCAAAAGAAATTTTTAGTACAAATCATTTTGTTGTTTCTCAAAATATTTGCCTTTACACTTTTGCATGTGTTCGAACCAATTCTCGAAAAAATTTTTTCGCTCTGAAGTTGATATCTCAAAAACATGGTTTTGAAAGGATTCAACAGCTTCTTGAGGTGATGAAAATGGCTGTCTATGCATGCAACTGAAATATTAATTCGAGGTTTTTCTCCGTCAAGTAATCAATTGTTTGACGTGGTGTGTGAGAGCTGGCACTGTCATGCTGAAGAAGGATGCGACGTTTTCGTTTGTTGTTCCTGACTTCATCGATGACTTCTGGCAAGCAAATTGTTGTATACCATTCAGCATTAACTGTTCTTCGATCCTTTAAAGCAGTAGTTGCAACATGCCCAGTACAACCAAAGAAACAAGCGATGATTTTTTTGGTTCTTCCCGAACGAACCGCTTTCGTTGGATTCGGTTCATCTTGGAACACCCAAACAGATGATTGTTGTTTAGTTTCCGGCTTTTACGAATATATTGCAGTTTGGTGTCCTGTTACGATGTTGTATACGGATTTTGGATGCCCTTGGTCGAATTTTTGGAGCCTTTCCTTACACCAATTGTCATAAGCCTGTTTTTGAGTTTCGGTCAAATTATGCGGAATTCATCGGGAACAGATCTTTTTCACTGCTAAATGTTCATGCAAAATCAAATGTACTCTAGCCTTCAACAGGCTTAAGGATGTCTCTATCTCACGGTAGGTCACATGCTAATCTTTTTCAATCTTGTTGCACACAGTATAAATTTTTTTTTTCATTTTTTTACTTTTTTTTTCAATTTTAGAACATAAAATAAGTATCAGGCACAAACAAACAACTTCAGCTCTTTTTCAGTACCATCATGATACTGGTTACAGCATCAGTTTTGAGGAATTTAAACAATTAGCCTCGATCTTCTATAATATATATAAAATGCAACGTCTCTCTGTCTGTCTGTCTGTCCGTTAGTGCGCTTATCACTGGAGAACCACTTATCCGATTTACGCACTTTTTTTTTTAAACATACATATGTTCTCTGGCCAGGTTATAGGCTATATTTTATTACGATAGGTAGCATAAGGAATGAGTAGTGACATAAAATAGTGAATGATGTCGGAAAAAAGTTTGCCGCTAGCGCGTTGCCTTGCAATACACCGCCTAAACCATTAAATATGGAACAATATTATGTAGCAGAGAATATATCTAATCTATAATATATATAAAATGCAATGTCTCTTTGTCTGTGTCTGTCCATTAGTGCGTTTATCACGCGAAAACCATTTATCCGATTTATGTGTCTTTTTTTTTTAATTCATACATATATTTTTTGGCCAGGTTACATAATAATAATAATAATCTATATCTATAATATATATAAAATGCAACGTCTCTCTGTCTGTCTGTCCATTAGTGCGCTTATCCCTCGAGATCCACTTATCCGATTTACGTGATTTTTAAATTCATACAGATGTTCTCTGACCAGGTTATAGATATATATTTTATTACATCTATAATATATATAAAATGTAACGTATATATGTATGTTTGTCCGTTTGTGCGCTTATCACTGGAGAACCACTTATCCGATTTACGGGCTTTTTTTTTTTAAACATGCTAAACCATTAAATATGAAACAATATGATGTAGCACAGAATATCTATCTATAATATATATAAAATGCAACGTCTCTATGTCTGTCTGTCTGTCTGTCTGTCCGTTAGTGCGCCTATCACTGAAGAACCACTTATCCGATTTACGTACTTTTTTTTTAAAACACACATATGTTCTCTGGCCAGGTTATAGGCTATATTTTATTACGATAGATAGCATAACACCCCAAATGAGTTTTCAACAAAGTTTGTTTCCAATCTTTACTGAAAACTGGTGACCTTGAAATTTTGTTTTTTTTTTTATATACCAAATAAATTATTAAAGGTAATACACTCGTGATAATTTTCGTTCAATCTATACCCCGTGGAGAATATTCCAGGATTTTTTCAAAATTTTTTGATCAATATTTTTCGAGATAAGGTAGGGGACAGCTATTTTTTAAAACTAATACGAAGAAAAGTGTGCGCAAGTATTACATTATATATATATATATATATATATATATATATATATATATATATATATATATATATATATATATATATATATATATATATATATGTATATATATATATATATATATATATATATATATATATATATATATATATATATATATATATATTTACTCGTGTTTTTACAAACTTTCATTTGACACCACACTCGATGACCTAGTAAAAAATTTTTTTTTCACTTCCGATTTCACCCCTCAAAACGAAACTCTTAAGTCAAGATTTATGTTACGGTGGCATAAAATGATCAGTGACTTCACAAAACACACCCCAAATGAGTTTTCAACAAAGTTTGTTTCCAATCTTTACTGAAATCTGATGACCTTGAAATTTTTGTTTTTTTTATATACCATATAAATTATTAAAGGTAATGCACTCGTGATAATTTTCGTTCAATCTACACCCCGTGGAGAATATTCCAGAATTTTTTCGAAATTTTTTGATAAGTACTTTTCGAGATAAGGCCCGGGACAGCGATTTTTTTCGCGAATTTTTAAAAATAATACAAAGAAAAGTGCGCGCAAGTATAATATTATATATATATTTTTTACTCGTGTTTTCACAAGCTTTCATTTGACACCACACTCGATGACCTAGTAAAAAAATTTTTTTTTCACTTCCGACTCCACCCCCCAAAACTAACCTCTTAAGTCAAAATTTAATTCTCAAAACTACATGGCTCTGATGAGGCCATCAATTCCTATATTATTACCAAATTTCACCTTTCTATGTCAAATAGTTTCCGAGAAAATCGGGTGTGACAGACAGACAGACAGACAGACAGACAGACAGACAGACAGACAGACAGACAGACAGACAGACAGGCAGACAGACAGACAGACAGACAGACAGACAGACAGACAGACACCGAAGTGATCTTATAAGTGTTCCGTACGGAACACTAAAAATGCAATGTCTCTCTGTCTGTCTGTCT
Organism: Pachyrhynchus sulphureomaculatus; assembly: GCA_019049505.1. Classification (NCBI taxonomy): domain Eukaryota; kingdom Metazoa; phylum Arthropoda; class Insecta; order Coleoptera; family Curculionidae; genus Pachyrhynchus; species Pachyrhynchus sulphureomaculatus. Next base: position 100,072,296 of record CM032451.1, read on the forward strand.
GTCCATTAGTGCCTTTATCACGCGGGAACCACTTATCCGATTTACCTTCTTTTTTTCATACATATATTCTTTGGCCAGGTTATATAATAATAATAATAATAATCTATATCTATAATATATATAAAATGCAATGTTTGTCTGTCTGTCTGTCTGTCTGTCCGTTAATGTGCTTATCCCTCGAGAACCACTTATCCGATTTACGTGATTTTTTAAATTCATACATATGTTCTCTGACCAGGTTATAGGTATATATTTTATTACATCTATAATATATATAAAATGCAACGTATCTCTGTCTCTCTGTCTGTCCGTTAGTGCGCTTATCACTGGAGAACCACTTATCCGATTTTCGTACTTTTTTTTTTTAAAACATACATATGTTCTCTGGCTAGGTTATAGGCTATATTTTATTACCATAGGTAACATAAGGAATGAGCAGTGACAATAATAGTAAATGAAATCGGACAAAGTTTGCCGCTAGCGTGTTCTCTTGCAATACACAGTCCAAACCATTAAATATGGAACAATATTATGTAGCAGAGAATATCTATAATATATATAAAATGCAATGTCTCTCTGTCCGTGTGTCTGTCTGTCTGTCTGTCCGTCCGTTAGTGTGCTTATCTCTGGAGAACCACTTATCCGATTTACGTGCTTTTTTTTAAACATACGTATGTTCTCTGGCCAGGTTATAGGATATATTTTATTAGGTGACATAAGGAATAAGCAGTGACGATAATAGTGAATCAAGTCGGAGAAAAGTTTGCCGCTAGCGCGTTCTCTTGCAATACACTCCCTAAAGCATTAAATATGCAACAATATCAGGTAGCAAAGAATATAATATGTATAAAATGCAACGTCTCGCTGTCTGTCTGTCTGTCTGTCTGACCGTTAGTGCGCTTATCACTCGAGAATCACTTATCCGATTTACGTGTTTTTATAAATTTATACATATGTTCTATATAATTCGATATAAGCCTAGATAATGGGAGATAAGGTGAGATAATGGGAGATAAGGAGAAATAATGGGAGATAAGTGGAGATAAGCCTCGATAATGGGAGATAAGGCGAGATAATGGGAGATAAGTATTAATAATGGGAGATAAGGAGAGATAATGGGAGATAAGCAGAGATAAGTCTAGATAATGGGAGTTATGGTGAGATAATGGGAGATAAGGAGAAATAATGGGAGATAGGGAGAAATAATGGGAGATAAGTTGAGATAAGCCTAGATAATGGGAAATAAGGTGAGATAATGGGAGATAAGGAGAAATAATGGGAGATAAGGAGAAATAATGGGAGATATTTTATTACGTTGGGTAACATAAGGAATAAGCAGTGACGATAGTAGTGAATCAAGTCCACGCGAACGGAGCCGCGGGCCCGGCTAGTACATTATAAAACCCGCGCATAGTCAGAGAAGCCTTGGAAATCGAAAAGAATGGACAGGTAAATAAGCGGGATGATGCACTGAATATCTCCGCTACATGGATGGGTCTACTAGCTAAACCAAGCAAAAGGGAATTTTGAAACCAATAACCAAAACATCGAGAAGACAACAGTCAGCATAGCGCCGGAACCCGTAAGTACCACTGATACGGGCACCCAGCCGGCAAACACTGATGCCCGGACGAACACTTCCGATGCAGCAGCAAGTTAACAGTATCGAGTAGCAGCAGCAGCAAGAGCACTTGAAAATGCAAAATGAGATTTTGGCGAAAGGTCGTGCAAGTACATTGTTAAACGAACGGATTGAAACCCGGAATTTTAATGTATATATATATATATATATATATATATATATATCCTCAGCCTATAGTCATCCACTCCTGAATGAAGGCCTCTTCCAATCTTTTCCACGTCGTTCTGTTTAGGGCTGTTTGGATCCAATTTCCCCCCGCAATTTTCTGGTTGTCATCGCGCCACCTTTTTGGAGGTCTTCCAACACTCCTTTTGGTTTGTCTTGGGACGCCAGTTTATTATTTTGCTGGTCCATCTTTCTGAGCTTTGACGAGCTATATGGCCAGCCCATTGCCAATTGAGTTGAGCCACTCTTCTGAGGACATCTGTCACGCACGTTTTTCTTCTAATTTGCTCATTCTGTATCCTGTCTCTCAGGCTAATTCCGAGCATAGATCTCTCCATTGCTCGTTGTGTCACTTGAAGCTTGTCAGCGGTTTTTCGGGTGAGTGCCATTGTCTCGAGACCATACGTAAGGACCGGCAGAATACATGAGTCGTATGTTTTACGTTTAAGATTTATTGGGATTTCTCTAGATTTAAGTACATACCCCAACTTGCCGAACGCAGCCCAACCTTGTCCTATTCTTCTAGTTATTTCAGAGCTTTGATTTTCTTTACCAAGTTGTCTTTTGTGTCCCAAGTAAATATATTCTGATACGTTTTCCAGCGTTTGGTTTCCGATGTTTACCTGAATATTTTCCACACTCATTATTTTTGTTTGATGTAGATTCATCTCGAGCCCGATGTTTAAGGATGCCTGATGCAATTCTTCCAGCATGCTCTGAATTTCCTCCGTTATATCCCTTATAATCACTATCGTCTGCGAATCGTAAATGGTTCAGACGCACACCATCTATATTTATGCCCCTGGATTGCCAATTTAAACTCTTGAAAATGTCCTCTAAGGCTAATGTGAAGAGTTTAGGGGAGATAGTATCGCCCTGAAGTATACCTCTGTTTACCAATATCTTATCTGTCTGTATCAGTGTTATTCGGATGGTCGCGTTTTCGTATATGTGTTTGATGATATTTGAATACCTGGTGTCTACTCTTGCGTTGTCTAGAGCTCTCAATATTGCCCAAGTTTCGACCGAGTCGAAGGCCTTTTTGTAATCTACAAATGCCATGTGCAATGGTATGTTATATTCTGTAGTCTTCTCTATGAGAGTGCGTACTGTCTGCAAGTGGTCAATCGTACTAAAACCTTTTCGGAAACCTGCTTGTTCTACTGGTTGATACGAATCCATTTTTTGAGTTAATCTATTTGTTACTATTTTTGTTAGCAACTTGTATAAGTGTGATAGGAGACTAATAGGACGGTAGTTTTCTATGTCATTTCTATCTCCTTTTTTGTATAGCAAAATAACCTCGGCGTTGTTCCATTTTGTTGGAATCCTTTCTTCGGTTATGCATTTGTTGAGTAGGATTCGTAGACTCTCTACTAGATATTCTCCTCCCATTTTTAACATTTCAGTGGTAATTTGATCTTCTCCTGGACATTTCTGAGATTTCATTTGGTTGAGCGCTGTTCTTAATTCTTTGGTATCTATCTCAAGAATTTCCTCGGATCCAATATTTTGAATTTTCCGTCTGTTGTACTGATGACCTTGGGACTTAGAACTGTAGAGATGCTTATAGAAGTCCTGAACTAGGGCAACAATTTCCGTTCTACTACTAACTACGGTACCACTGTTGTCCTTCAATTTACTTAATTTCGTTCTTCCATTTGATAAGTGGGATTTTAAAACTTTCATATTTTTGTTGTTTTCAATAGTATTTTTTACCAACTTTGTGTTATATTCTCTTAGATCTTTTCGAATGTTCTTGTCTATTTCTCTATTTATTTTCTTATAACTCTCAGCTTCCCTATCTGTTTCTCTTCTCATTTTGATCAGATTTTTAGTAGTTTGGCTAAACTTGCCGATGTTCTTTTGTTTAGCACATATTTGTTTTGTTGCTACTTGTATGCTACTTCTTATGGTTTTACTTAGATCTTCCATTTCCATGTCCTTCAATCTGTTTGTCTCTCTTAGTTTTACGTTTACTGTATCCTAAAATTTTTCTTTATTTTTTGATAGAGTTTCCACTGTAGGATATTTTTGTTTCTTTAGTATTAGTTTGTTTCTTTCGAATTTGATGTTTAGGTATATGGTTGCTCTAACCATTCGATGGTCGCTATTTGTATCGAACCGATTTAAAAACGGTAACATCCTGACAGATTTCTTTTTTGTTAGTGATTATGTAGTCAATTTCATTTCTAATACTGTCATCGGGGCTACTCCAAGTTCATCTTCTCTTTTCAGGTTCTTTGAAGAATGAATTCACACAGTAAAGTTGTTCATTTCTGCAATAGTCGACCAGCTTTTCACCTCTGGCATTTCTATCCCCCACTCCGAATTTGCCGATATTTATGGTATCTTGGTTTGTATTTTTGCCAATTTTGGCACTGAAATCTCACATAATAATCACATATTTCGCATTTTCATTTGTTTTTTGCTGTTGATATATCTTCATATAGCTGTTCTACTGCTTCGTCGTCAGATGTGCTGGTTGGAGCATATACCTGTATCACTTGCATGTTATACCTCTTGTTGATTTGTATAGTAACGTAGATAACTCTATCTGATACGGCTGTCATTTTTATGATTTGATGTTTCAATCGTTTATTCACCAATAGGGCGACTCCACCCATGTGGTCATTTGTTTCCGAATTATTTCGGTATAACAGATGACCTGTCTTCAGATATGTAGCTTGTTCCCCTTTAAGTCTTGTCTCGCTCAGTCCCAAGATGTCCCATTTTATGTGTCGGAGTTCCTCTTCTAATCTCTCCATGTGTTGTTGCGATCTTAATGTTCTTATGTTGTAAGTAGCAATTCAGAGTTTGTTATTTTTCCTTTGATAGTTTTGGTTTAGGTTTAGGTTTATCTTCGCCGAACTTTTGCCTCCCCCAGAATCCGCGAGGCTGACTGAAGTTTCAGTGCAAGATTCTGAGCCATTGGCTCTACTTGCCTGGGGTATTTCTGTTTTAGAATTCGACATTTCCATATTATATATATATATATATATATATATATATATATATAATATATATATATATATATATATATATATATAGGATATAAATTTAAAGCATCCAAAAATCTTTAGAGAGTACTCATATTTTCGTCTATTTCAAATGCGAAGTACCGTTTTTGAAAAAAACAAGATGGCGGCCGAATCAGAAAAACCAGGAATAGATAATAAGGGAATTTAATTATTTAGCCTAGTTAAGTCAAAACGATTTTAAAAATGAGAAAAAAGGTAATAAGTAAATGGTTAATGTATAGCCTGTCCCAAAATATAAGATCGATCCTGTTTTTTGCCGTTTTAAGTGGGCAATATAAAAATTCTTTAATGTAAATAAATAAAATTATAAGTGTTTTTGGAGATACCTATTTATAGACGCATGTAAAAACAAATGGATAAGAAGTACAAATATACTGTACAACTTTACCAACGTGCCGAATGGAATTATTCCAGCTTTCACAAGGTATATTATTTATAACTTTTTTTACTAGTTCAACCACTGACACGCTTCAAGTAAGAGAAACATTTTGTGTCCTTATTTTTCATTTAACTTGATGCCAAATATGTTTAATTGTATTAAACACACAATAATACGGAGGAAGCCAAAACAGTGTGTCCCATTTTCTCAGCTATCCTATCACAAACATATTTTTTTCTTAATTTATAGTCATCACTTTTTTTATAACTAAAGTCAAAATAAATGTCATTTTCTAACATATATTCCTGTATTTCCGATTTGTAGTTGGCTGCATTAGGAACCTTATTTAGTAGGCGATTATGGTAACTTGCATTGTCCATAACTATAACACTCTGTTCGGGAACATTTGGCAAAAGGGAATTTTGAAACCAATTTTCAAAAAATTCTGCGGTCGTGTCTTCGTGATAGTCCACACTAAAATATTTTATGTTTTTTGCAGATAATAGTAGACAAATTAAAATCCGGCCCTTTTCAGATCCAGCATGCAAGATTCGTTTACATTTATTTGAAGATGCGTTAGTCTGACATTTTGTACTGCTGTCAACCTACCCTTTTTGCACAGTGTCATAGGTATCAAACCATTGTCAAGGTAAATTATTGGCTAATTCTCTGATCGATACTATTTAATTTCTTGTAAATAAGTATGTCGCAAGATTCGTAATCTTTGTGATTCCATCACTACTTGCCTTTTATTTATTTTTCAGAACGTGAGTCCCATTCTTAAGAGAATTCTGTGAAGGGTTGATCGGCTACAATATATATTGGTCCCGTCTTGCACAAGTCTTAATTTTGTTTTGTCTAGTGTCGGCACCAACTGCTCTTCATACATAGAATATATTTTTCTCCTGATGACGTATTTTTCACAGTCGTCTACATGATGCATTTGAAAATATTTTTGTTTTTTCCTGTTCCTTAGTGATACAATACCCTTAATCGTAGAAATTGGGGTTTTTGTTAGTTCACGGGTTTCTTGCAAAGCACTTTGTTTATTCAAATTTATTTTTACCAAACTGTCGTAAACATTTTTCACTTTTTGTTTAGCGTCAAGTGATAAATGTTTTCTCTTACGATAGCCACTATTGCAATTTTCCCACGGACGCCACATAATTAAAATAGAACCGTTACGTTGTAAGTTGTAAGTAAAACTAAAAATAAAAATAATAAAAAGTATGCACAAAACCTTAATAGAGTCGTTTATTGCCCCATTAAAAAGCAATAAGCAGGATCATATATCTTGGGATTTACTTTACCAAAGGGTATTTTTGGAAACATCAACATAGCGGTTTCAAATTTTGGATTGTTGTAGCTTGTACTTGATGGAAATTCATTATAAATATATAATAAAAGACTGTTTTTAGTCAATTTCCACTGGTTTATTTAAATTGCGATGACGCGTTTCGCTGTCGATGCAGCTTCTTCAGATCTACATTTTACACTGTCAAGTTAGGTTTAATATTCACAGTTTTATATAATTTCTTAATTATAATATTACACCTAATTAAATTACATTGATAGTATTGGAAAATCGACACAGATTTGGAGTTAAGAGAATAAATTCAATAATGGTGAATTGCTTAAATCTACCTGGTCGTTGAGTAAAGTACCTGTAGTCCTTAATCGATTTATTTGCATAGTCTCTAAAAGGTTTAGTTTTAAACCTTTTTGTTGGGTGTGTAAAATTTTGAAATTATTGTTAAATGTGTGATTTTCTGTTAATAGATGATTAGCATATGTTGAATTAGATTTTCTATGGATGAAACTTTTTTCGTGTTCTGTAATTCTTTGTCTAAATGTACGTCCAGTTTGTCCGATGTATGTTTTAGGACATGTTGATATTTTTTTGATTTAAAAATTTCCCCAGTTTGACCGTTGGTTTGCCGAAATAGGTTAAGCATTTAAAAGTGGTATTTCTGTCCTTTTTAAATGCTTAACCTATTTCGGCAAACCAACGGTCAAACTGGGGAAATTTTTAAATCAAAAAAATATCAACATAGCGTACAAGACTAACAATACTATAGGGAAATACCTTAAAAAACTACAAACCACAAATCAATAAAGACAACAAATCAGGGGTTTATCAATTAACATGTGGGTCATGTCCTAAAACATACATCGGACAAACTGGACGTACATTTAGACAAAGAATTACAGAACACGAAAAAAGTTTCATCCATAGAAAATCTAATTCAACATATGCTAATCATCTATTAACAGAAAATCACACATTTAACAAGAATTTCAAAATTTTACACACCCAACAAAAAGGTTTAAAACTAAACCTTTTAGAGACTATGCAAATAAATCGATTAAGGACTACAGGTACTTTACTCAACGACCAGGTAGATTTAAGCAATTCACCATTATTGAATTTATTCTCTTAACTCCAAATCTGTGTGGATTTTCCAATACTATCAATGTAATTTAATTAGGTGTAATATTATAATTAAGAAATTATATAAAACTGTGAATATTAAACCTAACTTGACAGTGTAAAATGTAGATCTGAAGAAGCTGCATCGACAGCGAAACGCGTCATCGCAATTTAAATAAACCAGTGGAAATTGACTAAAAACAGTCTTTTATTATATATAGCGGTTTCAATATGGCGCTTGCAAAGGAAAATTCCATGAATTATGACAATTTTTGAGTAAGATAACTCTATTTCTTACAAAAATATATCGGCTGGTATTTAGATATTAGAAATTAATAATAACTTTCCAAAAACATAATATGGCCGTACCCATATGGCGCCTAGAACGAGATAAAACATTATAATTTGATGAGAGACGACAGAAATTGGTTGACAAAGATGATTAAAGTACTATCTTTGGCAACTATTATTATTGCATATAACCAAAAAAAAGCCATTATGACTGTAACAATATGGCGTCTATAAAGAGATAAACACATTAATTAAAGAGAATTTTCATTGACAAAAGCTTATTAATTGTCTGAGTGAGGCGAAGACATCGAATAACGTTCTAACTATTTGTGAATACTGTAACTGAAATAGTAATGAATGATCCCAAGAACTTGTAAGACAGTGATACCTACAAGTGTAAATGATATTTTTATTTTTTTACTTGGCAGATGTTAAAATTAATTTATGATGTGAAATTTGTAATCAAGAATCCCAATAACTTACAATTTTAAACGTTACTCAGAACAAAATCATCTCCGGTTGGAAGTCGCATTACACAGCTTCGCCAGCCTCTATACAGTCCTGACATTGCTCCCACTGACTATTCCCAGTTTAAAATTAGCACTCAAAGGGAAACGATTCAACGATTTTGAGACGATCCAATAAAAAATGCGACAAGTTCACTTAAGCCCATTCCAGTAAAAGACTTCCAGACGTGTTTCAATACTTGGATACATCGATGGGAGCGTATTGTGCAATCAAATGACGACTCCTTTAAAGGGTGCCACCTGCCGGAATCAGCAGAATAACGCCAGTACACAGTTATTAGTGCAAGTCAGATACCTTTCGGACAGCCTCGTATTATACAAATTCAATAATAATATGAGAATTGTACCGAAATTTTGGTTGAGATGTCGAAACATTTTTAGCGTAGTTATTTATCAGAGAAAGAGTCGAAGAATCGGAAAATTCTATTATTTTAAATTGTTTCTTACGTTATTAGCAGCTTTTCCAATGCCTAAATTTTTTTTAATAACATCCTACCATAAAGTATTTCTTGCGCAAAATACCAAGTTTCCATGCTGGGGTGACGTTATTATTTAGGTTGAGTGAATTAAATTCATTTTTTATCGCAAAATTGTGTATTTGCCGAGGTATTGGATAAATCCTTTTACTACAGTCTGTCTGTCTGTATGTCTGTCCATCTGTCACACCTAATTTTCGTCTAAACTATTTGACAAAGAAAGCTCAAATTTAGCACTAATGTAGGAATCAAAATCAGAAGAAATCAGAGCCGTGTAGTTTTAAAAGTTAAATTTTGACATAAGGTAGTTTACTCGTAAATTCACTTTTCTTAAGAATTTAATGAAACTGAAATATGATGTTAATCTAAATGTTTTTCATTTAATTAAAAAAATTGACCGATTGCGAAGTAAGATATTCATAATTAAAGTGCACATAATTAATATGCAATAGGCCAATGAAGTATAAAAAAGGCATAGTTTCGTGTATATCTTAAGAACTTTTCTTACGAATTTTTTAAAAAATTAATATTTGGTAAAAAAAAAATTAGAAAAATTTGAAAGAAAAATATTTTTTTTTTATCGATTTGTTAAAAAGATATAAATATTTAAAGTTGATATTTGTTTAAAAGAATAACCGCGTAGTGAGGGACAAATATCATAATTTGACTACTCTGTATGTCTTCATATTTTACGCGCCAATAGTTAAACAGCATTTAAAATGGTTAACTTTTAAACAGAAATTCATTTGGAAGTTAAATAATTTATTGAATAAATACAATACATTTATCAACTTCATCTATAACACAGGGGAACAGCTGTTTTGGTGTCGAGGTTTTTTGAGCTGATTCTATATCAATTTGATGTCCTGAATTCAATAACGTATTCATTTGTACCTAGGAGGTCAAATTTTTAAGATATACAATTTTAGAGAAATATAAGTTACATTATTCTAACTCAAATCCGTAAGTGTAGTAAACAAAAGTAGATACGAAATATTTTTATTTTAGTTATACAAAATACAATATTATGTCGTACTTACAAACAAAAAAAAACATTGAAGAAATGAAATAGTCACTCAACACTTGGAAAGCTTCTTTTCCGCGACATTCTTGAATGTTTTTTTTTAACAGTCCCTTTTTAAACTCCAGCAGTAATCTGCCATCATGTGCATGTTCCATCTTCCTTGGTAGCGGTCCTCCATAACTTTAATATCTTGGTGAAATCTTTCACCTTGTTCCTCACTCATGTCTCCTAAATTTTCTGGAAAACGGTCTAAGTGGCTGTGTAAATAGTGTATTTTAATACTCATATTGCACCCTAAGGATTTGAAACTATTAAGCATCTTGTTAACCATTTCAACATAGTTTTGAGCTTTATGTTTGCCTAGAAAATTTTCTACAACTGCAACAAATGATGTCCAAGCTTCTCGTTCAACTTGATTCATTGAATTTATGAAGGCAGGATCCTTAATTAATTGTCTTATTTGTGGGCCGTCAAATATCCCTGCTTTGAGTTTTTCTGTGCTCATCTGATTGCATTTTTACCCCTATATATGCAAAACAAGACCCATTCTTATCAAGAGCCTTTACAAATTGCTTCATTAAGCCCAACTTTATATGTAACGGAGGAAGTATGATTTTTTCTTTTTCAACCAAAGCGTCGTTAATGACATTCTTTTCCCCAACGTCCATGTTTTCTCTCTGAGGCCAATATTTTCTAACCCAGTGGTGTGTTTTGTCCCTACTATCCCAGAGGCACAAGAAACACGGATATTTCGTGTAACCACTTTGCTGCCCAAGAAGAAAGTTTACCATTTTTAAGTCTACACAAATCATCCATTGATGTTCGTAATACTTTATCTTCTGCAAGACCAAAGCTATGGTATTATATTCTTCTTTCAGTTTCGTTGAGTGAGCTAGTGGTATTGAACCATATTTATTCCCATTATGTAGAAGGACACATTTTAAACTTCGCTTTGAACTGTCAATAAATAGGCGCCAATCATCTGGAATATATTCAGAAAGTCCCATTTCTTTCATGAGTCCCCTAATTTCGTGACAAAATACAAGATTGTCTTCTTGAGAAAAGAATGGTAGCAGATCATTTTCTCTTGTACGGTAAAAGGTAATTTTGGTTCCTTGTTCCAGTAAATTTTTGTCGTTCAACCTAGAAGCCAGTACTTCAGAAGCTTTTTTCGATAAATTGAGATCCCTGGTGAGATCATTTAATTCATTTTGATTGAAGCGTTGAGGAACTGATGACGTCCCCTCATAGTCACTGTTAGTTTCATTAGCATCAAAACTTTTATTAGCATCAGAAGAGCGATCAGAGGGAAAATATTCGTCATCAGAGATATGTGGTAGCTGATGAAATGTTGGAATCGGTATTTCATCTGAGTGCAGGATAGGGCGTATTGCCGAGTCTAAATTGGGATAAGTCCACTTACTGCGGTTATTTCGATTGATTCCATTAGTATTTACTAAACAGAAATAACAATCATCGAAGTGGTTTTTTGGTTCTCTCCAAACCATTGGTACGCCGAATTTTAGACATTTTCTTTTCCCGGTATTCCACTGCCGTAAATGCTCTGTACAAGTTTTACATACGAGATGCGGGGCCCACGTTTTGTCCTGATCACCAAGCTTAACTCCAAAGTATCCAAGATACGCTCGCTTTACAAAGTCACTAATAGTATGTCTGTTTTGTTGAAACATGTATTCTCCGCATATATAGCAAAACACATCAGGTTGATTTACACAACTTCTTCTTGAACTGGAACCTGAACTCATTTTAATTCTGTTCAATAACACAAAAACACTCTTTTCTTAACATAAAATAACACGCCGAATTCGATCTACTCTCATTAGTAAGAACGCACAAACTGACGAGACTTACCCGAGTTAGGTGATTAAAAGGGTCAGTTCAGGTACCTGATAGGCAATGGTTCCACTATTTATAGATTTACCTGGAATTTACTCAATTACAGACTGACAATAAAACCATTGTACCTACATTGTTGATGTATCTAAAAAAGTAGAGCTGATAGAGAAAAACGGATTGCATGTATAGATTTAGCGTCCCGAATATAGTCAAAATCAGCTCTAAAATCCCAGGCACCAAAACAAAAATATTTTTTTGTTGCCCTGTGTAATCATCAAATAAAAATATTAAATATATTAATCAAAAATTTGAATTCGTATCTTGATATTTATTATTTCAAGTTAATATTATATTTATTTACCAATACTGTTACATATTAGTTGATAATAATATTAAATATATATTTAAAAAACGGTTTTATAAATCTTCTCCGTAAAACTAATTAATTATACTAGTGATAAATAAATAAAGTAATATAAACTATCTGTAAACTAATCAATTACTATATTTACTACTCGGGTATCTTTGGTTACACGTAGTTTGCCATTGTCTTTTCGACTAGATAATAATTGCACTATTCCTGTAGATCCCAATTTATCATAAGAACTTTTTAGATCTTTCAAAGGTATACATTCAGATGCAATTCTTTTAATCATAAGATCTGAAATAACACTTTTTAAAGGCATTAACGATGGCAATTTTAGTTTTTCCATGACCCTCTCTTTATACGATACGTAATTTGTAATTAAATCTTCTCTCTTCAATAACTCATTTGCCAAATTCTCAAAGATTTTAACGTCTCATGAAATTTTTCGTTTGGTGCTATTTGCAATAAATCGTGCGCTAACTTTCCGAGCTTAAACATTTCTGAGTCTTTTCGGTCAGGAAAGCGTTTTTTTAAAAAGACTTACTGTGTCTGAAAAACCAACAATATTTTTAAAATCCTCTGTCATTGAAAATTAATTATACCTTGAATTAAATGGGACAAATCAAAACGTGCACTGTGAGCAACAAGTACGCAAGGTTTAGGAGAAAAAAGTTAAAAACTGCCGGAATGAAATTAATGCATCCTTTAAAGTGATTATTTTGATATTTTTACTATATAAATGCAGGTCGCTAATAATATGTTCTAAGCCTGTAACTTTGAAAGCGTGGCAATTAATCGGTTGCGTAGACCTAATATAAACATTGAATATATAATCCCGATATTTCGCCGCTATTTGCAAAATATCAGCTGTACTAGAAAATCCCTTGTTTCTTAAATCGAAATACACTAAGCCACAGCCCTCGGATGTAATGGAAACATTATTCAATATATTAGTTAACGCTTGAGGATTAATAATGTCACCAGTATGATAAACGTCTATCTGCAGTCCACAATTTGATTGATACTGTACCCCTTCATGTTTTTCTTTATTTTTTCTCGTTGCCTCTTTATTTCTAACCAATAAATTTCTAAGTTTTTTCGTTGCAGGCAAATTAGCTTTTGAAGCTCTTTGTTTTCTTATTTCATCTTTTCTTGCCATATAAGATCTTGTATGTTTCCCAGGGAGTTTATTGATGAGCTTTTCTTTGCAAATTTACCTTTATGTCACAATTAATTATAATCAAAAGGCATTTTTTATTTATATTATATTTTTTTTTATTTTAAATAGAAGTAATACAGTACTAAACAGTAGACATACACAAATTATATTAAATAACCTATATAAACGTCATTCTATAGAACATTCGATATACATATTGGCAGCGTTGCCACATTTATTCTCATTAAAAGTGTGTGTCTGCATATGAAAGTTTCCATGTATCGAATACGGTCTCCGACAAAAATAAAATACTCTGCTATTGAGTATTTTAAACTTTTTGTATTTATTATCGAACTATACTTTTGGCTCCGATTGTCACGAGTGAACTACCTTAAAGTTAGTGTTAGGATCTGAAGTCGGAAATTTTTTTACCAGGTCATCAAATGAAAGCTTGTGAACACCGAGTTCAAAAATATACATAATATACGCAATATACGTACGCACACTTTTCTTTGTATTATTTTTAAAAAATTGCCAAAAATCGCTGTCCCCTCACTTATCTCGAAAAGTACTGATGAAAAAATTTTTGAAAAAATTCTGGAGTATTCTCCACATGGTGTGGATTGAACGAAAATTATCACGAGTGCATTACTTTTAATAATTTATCTCGTATGTAAAAAAAACAAAGATTTCAAGGTCATCAGTTTTCAACAAAAATCGAAAACAAACTTTGTTGAAAACTCATTTGGGGTGTGTTTGTGAAGTCACTGATCATTTTATACTTCCGTAACAAAAATTTTTATTTCAGAAGCAAGCAACGTACGGAACACTAATTGCGCAAGATCAACTTGCACTTGACCGGTTTTTTTATTTAACCTACTTACACATTTTTGTTTTTTTTTTTCTCCCGTGTTTGAAAATGGAATATACGAGGAACACATGTAAAGTTTTATAACAGAAAGAACAATGGGTAGCGATGATTATACCTTAAGAGACTCGAAAAGAGGAAGAGTCGAAGAAAAAGAAGAGCCAGTGGGATTATTCAAGAAGAGTAAAAAGCTGATAAGAACACCACAGAAAGAGAAAAACGAAAGAGTAGATAAGATAGGCAATTTGATAGAAATGATCAGAGAGCTAATGTCAGATATAAAGGATATAAAACAAGATCACAAGAGATACCAACAAGAGTTGAAGGAACTAAAAAAAGGAGAATGAAGTATTGAAAGAGGAAAATAAGATAATTAGAGAAAACATGAGAAGTATGGATTTGAAGATGAGTGGACTGGAGAAAAGACAATGTAAGGAATAATATTGTAATATCGGGAATGAGATTTGAAGCGAATAGCCAACCAGATCTAAGAATGGGTGTAGAACATTTGATGGGGCGGAGTATGGACACAAAAGTACGGATTAAAGATGTGATAAAAATAGGTAGTATATACAGTCCCTGGCCAAATTATTAGACGCACTGCAAGATTTCATGTAAAATATTAATTACCGAGTGATATTGTACCGTTTTATTATTTTAAATTGATTTGTTTTTTATTTTTACATTATCCAATCAATTACCTATTTATTTGACATAAATAAAACAGCATTAATTTAGAAAAGCATAAGTTTATTAAGTTTTAAAGAAAAGTGAAATTAATGTTAGTAAAAGTCAATATTTAGTTGAGCCACCTTTAGCCGCTATCAAAGCTTTAATTCTGCGCGGCATGCTATCAATGCAAGATTGTACTGTCTCCTGCATTTGAGGATGATGATTCCACACATGAATAATCTTTTCTAGGAGCTGGGTTTTGTTGGTAATCACATCTTTAGCCACTTCTCTTTTCATCAGCTCCCACACATTTTCAGTGGGGGCTATTACCCGGGCAATCCAACAGAGGGATATTTTTTTCTGCCAAAAAAGCTTTAACAGACCGAGCAGTGTGGCAGGGAGCTCCATCTTGCATGAAAGTGAATGATTTCCCTATTTGGAAACCATTCTCTGAGCTGCGGAATCAACCGATTTTGTAATACTTCTTTGTACTGATCTTGCCTCATTATTCCTTTGACGACGTACAGACGTCCAGTGCCCTTGCCGCTGATGACTGACCAAATCATCACTTTGGTGGGATGTTTAACCGTCGGGACGACATAATCAGGATGAAACTTTTCTCCATGACGACGACACACATACTAAGCTTTATTCTGCAAAATGTCGAATGTGCTTTCGTCGCTGAAGCAGACCTGTCAAAAATAGGAAAAATATATAAACTTCCATGTTCATTTGCTTTATTTAACTGAAAATGATAATAATGTATCAATTATTGATTAAATTGCTGTATCTTACCGATCTCCAGAAGTCCACATCTTTGTTTGTCTTGCCATTGTTTGGCCCACTTCAGGCGCTTTGCTTTCATTGCAGCTGTTAACTTGGGCTTCCTGGCGGGGCGACAGGCCTTAAAATCTAATTCTTTCAATTTTCTTCGAACAGTGCGCTCAGAAGCATTTACGCTAGCATCCTGGAGTTGTGATTTTATTACCTTTGTGGTAGCAAATCTGTTTTCTACACAAATTTTCTTCAAACATCTCTCTGACCGTGGAGTGAAAAATGGTTTTCTACCGCATCTTTTCTTTCTTTTCGGCTTAATTCCTTCCCTGGCTCAATTTTTTTTTTATGCGTCGTACACTAGCTTCAGAAACCTCCAATCTTCGTGATATTTCTCGGTTTGTAAATGTTTTCGCAATCACAAGGGCCTTCACTTCAACTTTTTTACTTGGTGAAAGATCGCCTTTTCTACCCATAATGAAAATAGTCCAATTACTTTTTTAAAACACTGCATACAAAATAAACTAATAACTGAGTAGTATAAAACTGTTAAACAAACAATCACAGTCCATAAAGCCACAGAAACACGTCCGTACCTGACTCGATTCCGATCGCGACTGATACAAGTTTGTACTTATTTACGTTCATGTATCACTTTGTCAACACAGTGTTGCCATATGTTAAAAATAAATACAAATATGTAGTCTACAACAATTTTTTTAAATAAAAATCAATAATATTGTAGTTTAAATATACCATTATTGCATAAAAACTCTTAAGAAACATAAAATTACTAAAAAAAAATACAGTGCGTCTAATAATTTGGCCAGGGACTGTACAAGATAGAACTTGGAAGCACGGGAGATAAAGAAGCTGTAATGAAAAATAAAAACAACAGTAAGAAACCTAAGAGAGAGAGTTTTACATAAATAACGATTTAACAAAACATGAACGAGAAATACAAAAGAAATTGAAGCATATAGCAGAGAAGGAGAGACAGAATGGAAAAAGGGTGAAAATAAGATATCAAAAAATCGTAATCGAAGGAAAAGAATATCAATGGGATATTGAGGAAGAAAAACTGGAAGAACAAACAAAGAATACTACGACTATCAAGTCAAAAAACTGAGAAAAAGGAGAGAGATAGGTAGATTGACGACGACCCTGGCAAAGATAAAGGATACGGAAAAGAAGACCAGTAAAATGAACACAAATAAGAAGATAATCAAAGAAATAGATAGGAAGAAAGAAATGGCAAATAATTATCGAGTTATTAGACTGAGAACACAGAATCATAGGGGTATAAACGGGAAAGAGGAGGAACTGACAGAAGCACAACAAATGCACTATGTAGGAATCACTGAAACAGAAAGGAAAGGAAATGGATGCAAAAAATTAGAGGGAAAAGCATACAAAAATCAACATAGAGACATAATACGGAACAAGATACAGAACTCACACATACAGAAGAAACTAATATAGAAGAAACAAAAGAGGCAATCGGCAATTTAAACAGGATAGAAGGATATAGAAGGAAACATGGAAAAGACAGATATAGAATAACTCAACTCCACGGGCCTTACACTCCTAACAAAAGGAGTAGAAAGACATAAGGATTAAGTAAGTAAGTGAGTAAGTAACAAACACTTTTTTAAAAGTAATCAACGTACGGAACACTAATTGCGCAAGTCCAACTTGCACCGGTTATTTTAAATCGAAATTCTGTATTTCTTCAGGAACTGACTGTCTACAAGGAAAGTACTGGAAAAATCCACTTACTGACATTTCTTTTAATAAGGATTTTATGACACGTATGCACTTTAGTTGTTTAAAATGACCGACGTTTGAGTCAGTAGAATAGTGAACGCCCTTAATCTCCTTAATATTTCTACTAATTGTCCTATCAATTATTGTATTAGTTTTTGTTTGAGACAATAAACGATTAATTAATCGCTCGTTTTAAACAAGTCTGCAAGTAGTAAAACAACTTCGTTAAAATAAATTGAAACTTGAACCGCAAATAATTTAGAGTTTCTCTTGGAAAAGTGCAAATTGAATTTCCGAACGGTTTAGGACCTCCCTGGACGATCAATTTTAATTGAACATTTTTTAAATTTTATGAAAAATAATGAAAAGTTACTATGTGGGGCCGGTTACATACTTGTGCTTGTATTTTGCTCCTCCTCTTCCTAGTCCGACTGATAAACCGTGACCGAAAAGCGTCTCGGGCTTAATTGACAAATGAAAGAACAGTGGGTAGGCTGTCGAAGTATGAACTTTGTCCCTTTTCAGTTGTCTTGCGGTAAGTCATATATGAATGGGGTGGAGCCCTCGTCAAATCGCGCTACCTGCGGTGAATGTTAGGCACTTTGCTAACCATTCCTCGGTCTGCTTGTAGCCGTTAGACGTCCTCCGATTAAAGAACAGATTTGTGTTTCAATTTTAGGTAGAATTCATTGTATCTTACTATATGTATGTATATATATATATATATATATATATATATATATATATATATATATATATATATATATATATATATATATTATATATATACTAGCCGGGGCCCGCGGCTTCGCTCGCGTGGGCTTGATTCACTACTATCGTCACTGCTTATTCCTTATGTTACACCTTTTCTCCTTATCTCCCATTGTTTCTCCTTATCTCCCATTATCTCACCTTATTTCCCATTATCTAGGCTTATCTCGACTTATCTCGCAATATTTCTCCTTATCTCCCATTATTTCTCCTTATCTCCCATTATCTTACCATAACTTCCGTTATCTAGACTTAACTCTGCTTATCTCCCATTATTTCTCCTTATCTCCCATTATTTCTAGTTATCTCCAATTATCTCACCTTATCTCCCATTATCGAGACTTATCTCGACTTATCTCCCATTATTTTTCCTTATCTCCCATTATCTAGGCTTATATCAAATTATATAGAACATATGTATAAATTTATAAAAACACGTATGTTTAAAAAAAAGCACGTAAATAGGATAAGTGGTTCTCCAGTGATAAGCGCATTAACGGACAGACAGACAACGTGCATTTTATATATATTATAGATATTCTTTGCTCCTTGATATTGTTTTATATTTAATGGTTTAGCATGTTTAAAAAAAAAGCACGTAAATCGGATAAGTGGTTCTCGCGAGATAAACGCACTAATGGACAGACAGACAGAGAGAGAGACATTGCATTTTATATATATATTATAGATATTCTCTGCTACATAATATTGTTACATATTTAATGGTTTAGGCTGTGTATTGCAAGAGAACGCGCTAGCGACAAACTATTTTCCGACTTCATTCACTATTATCGTCACTGATCATTCCTTATGCTACCTATCGTAATAAAATATAGCCTATAACCTGGCCAGAGTACATACGTATGTTTCCAAAAAAAAAGTACGTCAATCGGATAAGTGATTCTCCAGTGATAAGCGCGCTAACGGATAGAGAGACCGTCAGACAGACAGACAGACAGAGAGACGTTACATTTTATATATATTATAGATATAGATTATTATTATTAAGCCAAAGAATATATGAATGAATTTAAAAAAAGACACGTAAATCGGATAAGTGATTCTCGCGTGATAAACGCACTAATGGACAGACAGAGAGACGTTGCATTTTATATGTAATAGATTATAGATTATAGATATTCTCTGCTACATAATATTGTTCCATATTTAATGGTTTAGGCTGTGTATTGCAAGGGAATGCGCTAGCTGCAAACTTTTTTCCGACTTCATTCACTATTTTACGTGACTGCTCATTCCTTATGCTACCTATCGTAATAAAATATAGCCTATAACCTGGCCAGAGAACATATGTATGTTTTAAAATATATATATATATATATATATATATATATATATATATATATATATATATATTATATATATACATATATATATATAGCACTTCGTACAACCATGATATATGCAAGGTACTTTCTAACTGGAATTGCTTGAATGAAAATAAATTATCAAGATGGGGGTGTCTTAGCATAAAACTGCTTCATTAATCTCCAATCATATCCTTTCTTAGCCAGCTTTGCCTTCTTTGCCAAATAATGCAGCGAGCAATTCATTCTAAACCCAGAAGAATAATGAAAATCCTTTAGATCAACCTCTTTCTAGGAGCTGCCATACGAGTAGTGTACTCTTAACTATATAGTTCTGACTTATCCTTCGAGGTTGCGAATTTAATTCCCTGCGGGTCAGTGTAATTTATCTATTTATTTATGTGTATTTGACTAGGAAATATACTATGTCATTCTGCCACGCTGCAGGCACTGCAATATCTCAAAGCTGGCATTGCTATAAAGGCACATTTGAGATGAGAGGTGACAAAGACCAGATCAGAATTGGATTGACTAAGGACTGACCTTTAATGAAACTGCCGAAAAGCATGTTATTGTCATGACAATGCTACGAAGTTTGTCAAAGGTATTATTAGGCTGATCTCCGTGAAGCACTTTTAAGCTAAAATTAAGTTAACTTGTCGCGCTTACTTCATTTGGCACACTTGGGCTTCTGTGTGGCATTAACCACTGCCCTCTACATTATTCTAAAAGCTATAAAAAACTAATTTAGTGAATTACTTTTTAAAGATACACGCCGTGTGGGTAAATACCGCAGCGTGACTGTCTTTTTAGACCATCTCTATTTCCATTTCTCTCAGTATTTCCATTAGATATATCTATGTTTGACCGTCTAGAGATTATTGATATGTTTGGCATAAAAGTCTCTTTAAATAACGTAACTCTGTATATCTTTGTTTTGTATATTCCTCCAAGAGTATTGGTCGAGATATATGAAATATTATTTGAGACTTTATTGTCTTTACCGTTTATTATGAATAAAAAAGTGCTAATTATGGGCGACTTTAATATACCCAATTTTAATGTACCTTGCGTAACAGTAGTAAAACAATAATTGAACATTTTCTAAACGTCTCTTGTCTATCTCAAATTAACATCATAGAAAATACCTCAGATAGACTTCTTGATCTCGTGTTGACAAATAATTATGGCAGTGTTCAGAGGGGCATGCATATTTTGACAGCGGAAGATAATCACCATCCTGCTTTAAATATTTTTTTAAAAGTACAGTGTGAATCCCAGAAACATAAGCAAAAGAATTATTCAAACTATTATAATTTCAAAAGAGGAAATTTAGTAAACTGACATCTTAACTTCTCATATATTAACTGGGACTTTCTGTGTCAATTTATAGATGTAAATAAAGTCTGCGAAAGATTTTATCAAACAATTTACACTGCTCTAGATATACACGTTCCTAAGATACAAAAGACAAATAAATATTATCTGTATTGGTTTACTAATGAAATTATACAAAATATCAAAACTAAATACAGGTCTTGGAAAAAATTTAAAAGAATGGGGAATTTATTCGAACTAAAAAAGTCTGCGGCGAATTATTAAAAATGACACAAAACCTTCCTACAAAACATACTCTTTAAATATTGAAAACAACATAAAAAATAATCTTAAAAAATTCTGGCGCTATATTAATGACAAGAAGAACTCTCATGTTATACCAACCACTATGTCTTATAATAACAACATCCTTAGTAATCCTAGACATATAGCCGAAAGTTTTGCATTCTTTTGTATAATGTGTTCTCAGAAACAAAGAAACGTGGAGAATAATTTATTCCCATCACAGAATCCTATTAACATGGAGAAAATAACGGAACAACTTGCTTTTAAAGTATTAAAAAAGTTAAAATCTACAGCTACTGTTGGTCCAGATAAAATTCCTGCCTTCTTGTTAAAAGGCTGCGCCTCCGTTTTTGCTCTTCCTCTTACAATATTATTCAGTTTATTACGTGACACACCTGTGTTTCCAGACAGGTGGAAAACATCACGTACTACACCTGTTTCCAAAAAAGGCGACAAGAGTTGTGTAACTAACTATAGACCGATGAGCATTATTAATAACTTTTCAAAAGTCTTCGAAATCATATTACATGGTTATTTATATAATTCAATTAGCACGCAGATCATCGTCGATGGTTTCAAATTTATTTTGTCTTACGCAAGACCTTGCGGAATCACTTGGTGGGGGTGAGCAGACCGATGTGATTTACACTACAACCTAACACTACTACCCATTAACTAACCCCTACCAACAACCACAACTTAAATATTTTTACATACCCCTTACCCCTAACCCACCCCCTACCCACACTACTACCCCAACCTACCCCAACCCACCCCTAACCACACTGATTGCTCTAAGGCCTTTGATCGACTGGGTCAAGGGATTCTGTTGGACAAGTTATTCGCAATTAGGTTTTCGGGTAAGTTATTATCTTTTTTAAATCATACTTGATGAACCGCTTACAGTTTGTACAATGTCTTGGTCAGAATTCTTCTAGCTTTGTTGCCACATCGGGATGATCTTATTCAGAAAGTGGGTGTTGAATACCTACTTTATGCTAACGTAAAACTATATTGCAGAATCAGAGACCTGAACGACTGCATGAGACTACAGGATGGCTTTAATCTTATAAACGATTGGTGTAGTAACAACAAACTTCTTTTGAATGTATCCAAGTGCAATATAATCACCTTTACAAACAAATTGAGTCCCCTACAATTCAGTTACAGTATGAACGGCCAGGTCCTAGAGCGATGTCACTCGGTGTCTGATTTGGGTGTTTTGTTGGACACTGCATTGTTTTTCGTGGCCATGTCGCAAAGATTCGGCGGAGAGTTTTAAACTATTGGGTTTCATCATACGTAATAGTGCCGACTTTGTTGATTATAATACTCTAAAATTGCTTTTTAATAGTTTTGTGAGATCACGGCTTGAATACTCAGTTGTTGTTTGGTGCCCCTTTTATCAAGCGCACATTCAAAATATTGAAAAAATTCAAAAGCGTTTTTTAAAGTACGCTAGTTTTGAACTCGATGGAGTATGTAGCGAAATAGGTTATCCCTATGAAAGTCTCTTGGATAGATTTTCGATGGAAAGTGTAGAGGCACGCCGAAACAAAGCCGAAATTATATTTTTACATAAAATAATATCAAACAAAATTGATGCAAACAAAATCTTGCAGTGTCTGCCTTTTCGTGTACCTAGACTCGCGGCACGTAATCTGCAAACTTTTAATTTACCAACCCCAAGAACAAATATCTAAAAATGTTCTCCCCTTTTTCAAATTTGGAAGGAATATAATCAAATGCAGAACCAGCTTGATATTTTCAACTGCAGCGTGACAAAAACAAAAAAAAAGGACTTTTAAAATATGTTGTTAATAAGCTATTTAATTTTAATTAGGTTTAGTACATGTTATTTTCCCATTCTGTAATTGGAATACTGTAGAATGTGGTAAATAAATAAATAAATAAATATGGTAGCAGATTATTTGTTTTGATATCATTATTTGGTTAATTTAATCCAGATTTATTATTTCGTAGTTTTTATATCATTAATGATTGGAATTGATGATTTAAGTCTTGTTAGGCTGATAAACACATGTAGGTAGAGCCCCTTAAAAGCTGAAAGAAAGAAAGATTAGCTCGAATTGATCTTATTCTTAATTTGGGCTTAACACCTCGACAGCTTTTCAACCTAGAAAAGCCAGGTTTTTCATCCTTCATTTATTCTTTTTTTTCTGTTAGCTGGCAATCCGAACATCGTGATGTGCCTTCCTAAAAAACTTTTTGCATAAGAAGTGTGGGTATTGTGTTGGCAGTTGATGTGGGAAAGGAAGCAGGAAATTATGGAATACTACTACGTAGTACGTAAATCTATTAATAAAGTGAAAGAAAAAAACTTAAAATAAACGAATAGAATATTAATACCCAATCATCGTATCTTCTTCAAATGGAAAGAAATGGAAATCGCGTTTCCCGGCAGAGTGCTGTGCCGAAATTTCTTTTAAAAACAGACGTCTTTCTCTTTGTTCCCTAGAGTCGCTTGAAATGAAGTAAATTGACATATTATTAATGTGTACAACTTCACAGGCCACTTAAAACTATTTACGAGTAAAACTAAAGTATCTTTACAATTAGGTGAAAAAAAAGTCTTGTTTACAGTCTGTCAAGTAAGAACGTGTCCGCGATACTTCATTTTTGGTAGATGCGATTCTAGCGATTCAACAAAAAATCGGTAGAGGGAACCTTTGTCGCATTTTAGTAAAAGTATCAGTCGATTCCGAAGTTTCGTCAATGAGTCACTTGTTTGCGCGTCGGTTCGAGGCAGTCTTTCTTTGTTCCCATCCAAAGTTTACTTAAAAATTCGACAACTCTACTGGAAAATGCTTATTTAAGGTTTACGTTAAAAATTTTGATGAAATAAATTTAGATTTAAAATGCACGGCAAAATTAATCGTGGATGGGTATCTTTAGGATAAACAAACAATTAAAACTTTTCATTTAAGTCGACTGATTGATCAACTACTAAAACTTTTTATCGCTTAATTTAAAATAGGAAATATGTTTAGAAATAATATTTGGGGTTATTCACATTATATACAAAATTTTAAAAAAGATGCAACGTCTGTCTATTTAAGTTTTTAAATCTATTTTTATTTGTGTTGTGGAGAAAAATGTTGAATATATATATATATATATATATATATATATATATATATATATATATATATATATAAACCTAAACCAAAACTATCAAAGGAAAAATAACAAACTCTGGATTGGTACTTACAACATAAGAACATTAAGATCGAAACAACACATGGAGAGATTAGAAGAGGAACTCCGACACATAAAATGGGACATCTTGGAATTGAGCGAAACAAGACTTAAAGGGGAACAAGCTACATATCTGAAGTCAGGTCATCTGTTATACCGGAATAATTCGGAAACAAATGACCACATAGGTGGAGTCGCCCTATTGGTGAATAAACGATTGAAACATCAAATCATAAAAATGACAACCGTATCAGATAGAGTAATCTACGTTACTATACAAATCAACAAGAGGTATAACATGCAAGTGATACAGGTATATGCTCCAATTAGCACATCTGAGGACGAAACAGTAGAACAGCAATATGAAGATATATTAACAGCAAAAACAAATGAAAATGCGAAATATGTGATTATTATGGGAGATTTCAATGCCAAAATTGGCAAAAATACAAACCAAGATACCATAAATATCGGCAAATTCGGAGTGGGGGGTAGAAATGCCAGAGGTGAAAAGCTTGTCGACTATTGCAGAAATGAACAACTTTACTGTATGAATTTCATTCTTCAAAAAACCTGAAAAAAGAAGATGGACTTGGAGTAGCCCCGATGACAGTATTAGAAATGAAATTGACTACATAATCACTAACAAAAAAGAAATCTGTCAGGATGTTACCGTTTTAAAAATCGGTTCGATACAAATAGCGACCATCGAATGGTTAGAGCAACCATATACGTAAACATCAAATTTGAAAGAAACAAACTAATACTAAAGAAACAAAAATATCCTACAGTGGAAACTCTATCAAAAAATGAAGAAAAATTTCAGGATACATTAAACGTAAAACTAAGAGAGACAAACAGATTGAAGGACATGGAAATGGAAGATCTAAGTAAAACCATAAGAAAGTAGCATACAAGTAGCAACAAAACAAATATGTGCTACACAAAAGAACATCGGCAAGTTTAGCCAAACTACTAAAAATCTGATCAAAATGAGAAGAGAAAACAGATAGGGAAGCTGAGAGTTATAAGACAACAAATAGAAAAATAGACAAGAACATTCGAAAAGATCTAAGAGAATACAACACAAAGTTGGTAAAGAATACTATTGAAAACAACAAAAAATATGAAAGTTTTAAAATCCCACTTATCAAATGGAAGAACGAAATTAAGTAAATTGAAGAACAGGAGTGGTACCGTAGTTAATAGTAGAACGGAAATTGTTGCCATAGTTCAGGACTTCTATAAGCATCTCTACAGTTCCAAATCCCAAGGTCATCAGTACAACAGACGGAAAATTCAAAATATTGGATCCGAGGAAATTCCTGAAATAGATACCAATGAATTAAGAACAGCGCTCAACCAAATGAAATCTCAGAAATGTCCAGGAGAAGATCAAATCACCACTGAAATGTTAAAAATGGGGGGAGAATGTCTAGTGGAGAGTGTACGAAGAAAGAATTCCAACAAAATGGAACAACGCCGAGGTTATTTTGCTATTTCCGAAAAGGTTTTAGTATGATTTACCACTTGCAGACAGTACGCACTCTTATAGAGAAGACCACAGAATATAACATACTATTGCACCTGCCATTTGTAGATTACAAAAAGGCCTTCGACTCGGTCGAAACTTGGGCAATATTGAGAGCTCTAGACAACGCAAGACTAGACACCAGGTATTCAAATCTCATCAAACACATATACGAAAACGCGACCATCCAAATAACACTGGACGAAGATACAAAGACAGATAAGATATTGGTAAACAGAGGCATACATCAGGGCGATATTATCTCCCCTAAACTCTTCACACTAGCCTTAGAGGACATTTTTAAGAGTTTAAATTGGTAATCTAGTGGCATAAATATAGATGGTGTGCGTCTGAACCATTTACGATTCGCAGACGATATAGTGATTATAAGCGATAAAACGGAGGAAAATTCAGAGCATGCTGGAAGAATTGCATCAGGCATCCTTAACCATCGGACTCGAGATGAATCTACATAAAACAAAAATAATAAGTGTGGAAAATATTCAGGTAAACATCGGACACCAAACACTGGAAAACGTATCAGAATATATTTACTTGGGACACAAAATACAACTTGGTAAAGAAAATCAAAGCTCTGAAATAACTAGAAGAATAGGACAAGGTTGGGCTGCGTTCGGCAAGTTGGGGTATGTACTTAAATCTAGAGAAATCCCAATAAATCTTAAACGTAAAACATACGACTCATGTATTCTGCCGGTCCTTACGTATGGTCTAAAGACGATGGCACTCACCCGAAAAACCGCTGACAAGCTTCAAGTGGCATAACGAGCAATAGAGAGATCTATGCTCGGAATTAGCCTGAGAGACAGGATACAGAACGAGGAGATTAGAAGAAGAACGTGTGTGACAGATGTCCTCAGAAGAGTAGCTCAACTCAAATGGCAATGGGCTGGCCATATAGCCCATCAAAGCTCAGAAATATGGACCAGCAAAATGACAAACTGGCGTCCAAGACAAACCAAAAGGAGTGTTGGAAGACCTCCAAAAAGGTGGCGCGACGACATCCAGAAAACTGCGGGAGGAAATTGGATCCAAACAGCCCTAAACAGAACGACTTGGAAAAGATTGGAAGAGGCCTTCATTCCGGAGTGGATGACTATAGGCTGAGGAGACAACCCTAATACTTTACGTAAGGTTGAACCTCGAGTTGTCACTGAAGCTCCCTAAGCGCACAACTACAAGAACTGGATGTAAAGCAAGACGGTATACGGCGCTGTCTCGTTTTATACGTTTTTACGTTTTGGCAAACTGTGTCTCTCTAATACGAAAATGTAAATTCGTCGTTTTTCTCTCTCCATGGTTCACACTTACTTGGTGATCTTGTGGATTTGGATTGGGATAGCAGCGTCGTGTTGATTCGTTTATATTTTAGATCCAATCTAAGCGGTTCCAGTCAGAGTAGTTAAATTAGGATTTGGCGCTCAATATTTTTCAACAAAGGGTGTATTCTTAGTATTAAGTCGTGAATGCAATTACATACAGACATAAACTGATTATAATTGATGTAATGAGCGAAAAAATGGATGCACAGACGGGATGAAGTAAATTGTTAGGCGTTGAAAGAAACTTTGAATATACAGTGAATTATTTAAAACAAAATTTTTCGAAGGTGCCTTTAGAAGACAAACTTAAAGTGGAAACCTGCAGGAAAACCGATTCCGAATCTTAGTATTACTCAACTAAGTAAGGGACAAAAACGCGAGTTCAAAAGAAGTTTTGAAAGTGAATTATATGAAAAACATGAATGGCTATGCGGATGCAGTGTTAAAAACAGCTTGTTTTGTTTTTCATGTCTGCTACTTGCATCTGAAAGTTCTGGAGCGAGTTGGGTGAAAAGTGGGGTACTCGATCGGGCACACTTATCACAAAAAATTAAAAAGCATGCAAGTTCGTAGGTTCATATAAATTCGCAATTAGAACTAAACTTTTGGGAAAACTTGATATAAAACAACAACTGGATAGTGCCTACAGAAGAGGTATCGAAAAACATAATGACAATGTATTGAAAAATAGATACGTTTTGTCGAAAATTATAAATCGTATAAAGTTTTGTGGATGTTTCGAATTAGCTTTGCGAGGATACGATGAAAGTGATGGTTCGCAAAATCCGGGAATTTTCAAAGGTCTAATCAATTTTAGTACAGAGTTGGATCTGGCTTTTATAGAGCATTTTGAAAAATCTACGGTCTTCAAAAATACTTCAAAAATAATTCAGAACTAATTATTAGATTAGATGCTACAAGTTTGCCACGAATATATGAAGAATGAAATGGCAGACGCCCAATTCATCTCTGTTATACCAGATGAGATCCCGGATATTTCTTGTAAGTTTCAAATGATAGTAGTTTTCAGATACATTTTAAAAGACGGTATCCCAACTGAACGATTTTAGCCTTTTCTGAATCCCCAAGATCATAATGTAATTAGTTTAGCAAATTGTATTAAAGACGTTTTGCTCAAAGTTACAGATACACCAAATAAATTAATTTCACAAAGCTATAATGGAGTAAACAGAATTATTCACTGATATGCTCATCATTTAAATTTAATTTTAGCTCATGCAACTAGCCAGAATGCAGAAGTACGTATTTTCTTTTCCAATATAACAGATATTACGAATTTTGTTTCAAATTCTCCTCAGCGGGTTGAAATATAAAATGAAGTTGTATGCTGCCATATTACAAGAACTTCTATGACACGGTGGCTTTTTAAAAGTAGAGCTATAAATATTATTTTTGAGAACAGAGAAATACTTATTGAATATATGAAGAAGGTAGAAAATACTTCGAAACAATCTACCATAATTAATCAAGCCTCGGCAATCCTTAGAATGTAATGCACAATTTGTAGTCTGGCTAACGTTTTTTCATAAAGTTATGCCACACGCCGATATCCTATATATCAGTTTGCAAAAGTCGACTTCTGATCCTGCACAGGTAGCCACAGCAATTAATATATTTGAAAAATGTATAGCGACTGAAAGACAAAATGCTGAAGAAATTCCTAGTTTAATTGAAAATGTAGTTCATTTTCAGAATAAATAGGCGTAACTTTGGAATCTGTCTTTATGTCAGAAGCGACCTCTCTTGCCAACGAGAAGAGGCTCTGGAGCCCACAAACTTTGATGTTATGTGGTTAAAAATAACGACTCAACCAACCACAAGGTTCGTCTGTATCCTCTATCGACCACCAAGTGATACAAACTTTAGAACACTTTTCGCTTCTCTTGCAGACACCATAGATCATTTGCAAATTAACTATCCAAATGCCGAAATTGCCATCCTGGGCGACTTTAATGTCCACAACATCAACTGGCTTAAATATTCAAATATTACCGATGAACAAGGTCGTGAAGCCGAATCATTTTCAATCAGTTGTGGCTTGACTCAGCTTATTGATGAACCAACACGGATCCCTGATCGAGACGGAGAGTTCGCCAGTCTTCTTGATCTGTTTTTAACCACCAATCCGGAGATTTACACGGTCAGCGTAAATCCACCGTTAGGTTCTTCCGACCATAAACTACTTTCGACATCGAGTATTCTACCAATCAGTGACAGAGAGGCGCCCAAACCGCGCAAGATTTGGCACTACAAATCTGCTAAATGGGAAGATCTCATGGAATATTTTCGAACTTTCCCTTGGTTGGACGTTTGTTTTCGATCCGACGACCCATCTGACTGCGCCAGGGAGGTTTCCGATGTTATTTTGGCCGGTATGGATGCTTACATCCCTTTTTCGAAGAAATGCCCTTCCAACGGCAAGCCTTGGTTTGACCTAAAATGCAAAGAAACTGTTGCTTCTAAACATCTTGCATACCGACAGTGGCGTGAAGATCCTAACACCATAAATCGTAACATCTTTGTTCGTGCCAGGAACAGATGCAAAGAAATTATCGACGAAACCAAGGAGGTACACAATCAACGGATTAGAAACAAACTTCTCGCTTGTCCCGGCAATTCCAGGTCCTTTTGGTCAGTCGCTAAGGCAGTTAGTCAAAATTTCACCAAATCCACCATACCACCACTCACACGGCCAGATAATTCTATTGCAACGACACCTGTTGAGAGAGCGAACTTGTTGGCTGAACTCTTTGCTTCACATTCTACTGTCGATTTCCAAGGAAAAACACCACCTACTATTCCCATAGTGCAGTCAAGGATGCCCGATATTGTCTTCAGACAGCGTATCATAAAACATATTTTGATGAAGCTAGACACCAAAAAGGCTTCAGGCGCTGACGGAATACCTGCCATAGTTCTCAAGAACTGTGCGAGGGAACTCACACCAGTTTTCTGTAGACTTTTCAACTTATCCTACAGAAAGGGAATATTTCCTTCCTGCTGGAAATGTGCCACAGTTCAGCCGATACCTAAAAAAGGCAAGAAGACCTTGCCAAATAACTACCGACCAATCGCACTACTCTCAATAATATCGAAAGTCATGGAAAAGGCTATCAATCAGCATCTTCTAAAATATCTTGAAGGATTCAACATTATTAGTGATCACCAATATGGCTTTCGTAAAAATAGATCAACAGGAGATCTTCTGACTTATGTAACACATGTTTGGAACAACGCAATTGAACACTTTGGAGAATCTCGAGCGGTTGCTCTTGACATATCCAAGGCATTTGACCGTGTTTGGCACGATGGGCTGTTGGCTAAGCTACGTTCTTATGGTATGTCGGAAAAGTTCTGTTTGTGGCTCTCATGTTTCCTCAGAGAGCGTTCTTTACGAGTGGCAGTTGACGGATTTCTTTCTAACACCTTCACTATCAACGCCGGTGTGCCCCAAGGTTCCATACTGTCTCCTACTCTCTTCCTCATCTATATTAACGATCTGCTGGAAAAGACCGAGAATCCAATCTACAGCTTTGCAGATGACAGTACACTTATCTCTTCATTCACTTTGAACGCTCGGACATCGACTACTCAGACGAATATCCGCAGACAGCAGGAAGTCATTCAACTTAACAAAGACCTGGAAGAAATTCTATCTTGGGGTGACAGTAACCAAGTGGAATTTAACGCTACAAAAACCCAGGCGGCAGTTTTTTTCTAAAAAAGTTAACGTTGCAGAACCCGACATAGTTATGTCGGGGCACTCCATCCCTCTAACATCGTCACTCAATCTGTTAGGCGTTAATTTGGGAGCAAATATGTCCTGGCATGAACATGTTGCAGGCATAGCAAGAAGAGCTTCTCAAAAGTTGGGAATATTGTTTTCGAACCAGAAAGCTTTACACTCCACAACAACTGTTAATTCTTTACAAAGCTCAAATTCGACCAACTATGGAATACTGCTCCCATGTTTGGAGCTCCGCTCCCAAACATACACTGCATTTGTTGGATTCTATCCAGAGAAGAGCTGTTCGTCTGATTGGACACCCGGAACTGACCGACGGCCTTGATTCGCTGGAGCATCGAAGAACGGTTGGCGACTTGAGCCTATTCTACATTTACTTTCATGGAAAGTGTTCGAAAGATGTGGCCCGTTTAATTCCTCCCAGAGCGGTGCATATTAGAAGTACACGTCGCGCTAATGCTTCACATCCGTATGAGGTTCAGCTTGTTACTCCTCGTACAACGCTTTTCAAGCAGTCTTTTATATGGAGAACATCATACCTTTGGAATGGTTTACCCAGGACTGTGTTTCCCATCGAGTACAATCTACAGCAATTCAAGAACAACGTGAATCGCTTTCTCCGCACACGTGTCGCTCCTGTAGCGCTTTAGGGACTTCCCTGTAGCACGTGTGCTAGACCCATAAAAAAAAAAAATAAAAGACGTAAGAAAGATCCTTATTTAACGAAAGTACATAGTTGCAGCAAAAGAAGTATGTGATTATATATTAATTTAAATTAAGAAAAGGTTTTCATTTAAGTGGTTTGCTTCTGTTTATATCTTCTAAGTTCTCGGAGTTTAAAAATAAATTCCCATCGCACTCTTTAAATTTTTTTGGACAAAATTAGGTTACAAACTGAACTTGAACTTATTTATAAACGGCCAGATTTTAGAAATTTAGCAGGAGGGGTGCACTGTTTGCGATTTATAATAAAAAACTTACAAAATGTATTTTCCGCAACGTACACTTTACTGCAGCTAATTATTACCATTCCGATGACTACTGCTGAAGCTGAAAGAAATTTCTCCACTTAAAAAAGAATTAAGTTGTTTTTGAGAAGTACCATGAATCAAGAAAGACTTACAGCATTGAAAATAGAAAAGGATATAATAGGAGATATTAGTGATTTTAATCAATTAGTGATTGCAACTGCAATTTCTTTCGTCAAGTGTTGTATATTATTTATGTTCGTGTTTATACATGTGTCAATACACCGCGCCCATTTGCCTGTTATAGTTGGATCTTCTGTATTGGTAAGTGATTTTATATTTGATATTATGTTTAACCAATCGACATTTAGAATTTTCAATTAATATTAGGTAAGGTATTTTCATTTGTGGCCATTAGAAACATTTTAAAATGTTTTCTGTGTATGAATAGATACATAAAATTTAAAATTAATTACGTATCCGGAAATCGTGTTTTCACGCTTTTATTGGCTCATAATGCTGCATACAACACAGCCTTGCGAGGTATGTGAACCTTCACCAAATTCCATCACGAGCCACCACTGTCTGAAGTTGAAGAAAACATCACTTTTTTAACTAAGTTGGGAATGTGGAATCTTTGGCACAATGATACTACTCAGTATATATCACCACTACACCAAACACCTTATTTTTGCACTCGACGCGCGTTTCGCTAACCATGTTAGCTTCATAAGGAGCTCCTGATGAAGCTAACATGGTTAGCGAAACGCGCGTCGAGTGCAAAAATAAAAGTGTTTGGTGTAGTGGTGATATATACTGAGTAGTATCACTTTTTTGTTAAATCGGATCCCTCTCTTATTTCCCAAAAGTAACTGTTTACTAATATGAACTGCCATACTAGGCACATCTACAAAACTTACGTGTGCGTAAGATTTTCATAAAAATATTCTGCCTGTAGACAAAGCATGTCCTTCATAAAATCTTTCCCACCCAGTCAATGACCCATTAGAAATTTCAGTGAGTGTGGTAAGGACGATTAGAAAACACTGGTCAGAATTACAACCGTCTCTTGCGCAAAAAAATACCTTAATACACTTTCGTGCAACACGGCTAAAAAAACTAAATCATACGTACCGAAGTTGTCACTTATTTTTGTTAATTTTAATAGCAGGTTATATGTGATAACATATAACTTATTAAAGTGCAAATTTCGAAAATACTCAGCACTTAATAATAATTATAATGTTATTTACTTCCTCGTCTATCAGCTTCATTACATTAAACTTTTAATTACATTCAGAAAGCCAGTAAATCACAGAATTTTTTGACCAGTTTTCAGACCAGGTTAGATGTGTAATCGCATGTTAATGTACATATGCGGAGCCTTACATTGCTATCATCTATAATATATATAAAATGCAACGTCTCTCTGTCTGTCTGTCTGTCCGTTAGTGCACTTATCACTGGAGAACCACTTATCCGATTTACGTACTTTTTTTTTAAAACATACATATGTTCTCTGGCCAGGTTATAGGCTATATTTTATTATGATAGGTAGCATAGGGAATGAGCAGTGACAATAATAGTGAATGAAGTCGGAAAAAAGTTTGCCGCTAGCGCGTTCCATTGCAGTACACAGCGTAAACCAATAAATTTGGAACAATATTACGTAGCAGAGAATATCTATAATCTATAATATATATAAAATGCAATGTCTCTCTGTCTGTCCATTAGTGCGTTTATAAGGCGAGAACCACTTATCCGATTTACGTGTCTTTTTGAAATTCATAGATATATTCTTTGACAGGTTATATAGTAATAATTATAAACTATATATATAATATATGTAAAATACGTCTCTCTGTCTGCCTGTCTGTCCGTTAGTGAGCTTATCCCTTGAGAACCACTTATCCGATTTACATGATTTTTTAAATTCATACATATGGTTCTCTGACCAGGTTATATAATAATAATAATAATCTATATAATATATATAAAACGCAACGTCTCTCTGTCTGTCTGGCTGTTAGTGTGCTTATCATTCGAGAACCACTCATCCGATTTACGTGATTTTTTTTAATTCTTAATTTAATGTATGTCAAAAAAAATCTATAATATATATAAAACGTAACGTCTCTCTGCCTGTCTGTCTATCCATTACTGCACTTAGCACTCAAGAACCACTTATCCGATTTTACGTGTTTTTTTTTTTAAATAAAATACAAAAGGAATAAACAGAGACAAAATGCTAATATCTAGGAAAAAAGATGGAAGCTTAGCAGTAAGCTTCGCAGAAAGACTGAATAGATGGGGGGAATACTTTAAAGAAACACTAAATGGAGATGAAAATGAGTTGAATGAGAAATAGGAAGCAAAATTAACTGAAGGGCAGGAGGGGACAAATAAACCCTGCAAAGAAGAAATAAGAGAAATACTCAGAATCCAAAAAAAATAAGGCCCTGGGTGGAAATTGTAGAACTGATAAAATATGCAGGTTGGTGCAAGAAATATGGGAAACAGAAAAGATGCCAGTGAGCTGGAGAGAGTCGCTCATTTGTCCAATATACAAAAAAGGAGAAAAAAAAACTATGTGTGATAATTATAGCCTTACTGGATGTCCTGTACAAGATAGTAGTGTTGACTATCAAAAACAGACCAGCAGAGAAAGCCGAGTCTATTCTGGGAGAATACCAGCGTGGATTCAGGAGCAGATATTTTCGATTAAGCAAATCTAAGATAATAGCTTAGAACAAAATTAGGCACTACACTTGGTCTTTGTGGATTTCAGAGAAGCATATGACTCTGTAAATAGAGAAGGACTCTACAAGATAATGGAAGACCTAAAAATTCCAAGTAAATTGATTCGCATGGTAAGAATGACCCTGAATGACACAGAAAATAGAGTGTTGGTTGAGGGCAAAGTATCAGACAAGTTTAAGGTGAAGAAAGGATTAAGACAGGGGGAACCAGTGTCGACATGTCTATTAAATTTGGTACTAGAGAAGATAATCCGGGAGTCAGAAATAAACACAAATGGAACGGTATACCAACAAACCTGCCAATGCTTGGCCTATGCGGATGATGTAGCAGTGATTGCAAGTGCAAAAGAGAACCTCAAAAAAGTCATAAGTAGGATAGAAGAAAGGGGAAGGATGAGAGGACTAAAGATAGATGAGGAAAAAAAAACAAAATACATGGAAATTACAAAGAAGAAGGATAATAAAAATAACAAAAGTTTAGATATAATAAACAACTTAGGGAAAAGATATGTTTGAGAAAGTAGACAAATTTAATTATCTGGAGTAACAATAAGAGAGTGGACAAGAAAGGACGGAGATACAAGAAAGAATAGCGAAAGGACAGAGATGTTTGGGGGCAATGAATCCAATATTAAAATCAAAGAATGTATCAAGAAAAGCAAAAGAATGAATATATACGACAGTTGTTAGACCCACGATGACATATAGATGCGAAACGTGGAAACTGAATGCAAGAGAAAAGGAGACGTTGAAGGTGTGGGAAAGGAAAGCTTTGAGAAGAATCTACGGAGAAAGGAAAGAAGAGGGACTGTGGAGAAGAAGAACAAACTACGAAATAAAATGCCTATATACGAAACCCCTTATAAGCCAAATCATAATAAGCCAGCGATTAAGATGGTTGGGACACGTGGCAAGGATGAAGGAAGAAAGACAGGCAAAGCAAGCCCTAATAAGAGAAGTGGTTGGAAGAAGAGGTAAGGGTAGACCTCGATCTACATGGGTTCAGGCAGTAAAGCAAGATCCGGAGTTGATGGGAATCCCGCACTGGAAAAAGCGAACAGGAGACAAACAGAAAGATAAGTATGCAGCCAAGCCATGAGCCTCTAAGGCACCTTGGGCTATATAATAATATAAACATAACGAATAAGCAGTGACGATAAAGGTGAATCAAGTCCACGCGAGCGGAGCCGCGGGCACGGCTAGTTAAGTACAATCAACAAAAAATCGATAGAGGGAACCTTTGTCTATGACGCATTTTTGTAAAAGTATCAGTCAATTCCGAACTTTCATCGAAATCACGCAAAATCCAAAATAAGTCACTTATTTCGGTTCGAAGCAGGCTTTCTTTGTTCCCATCCAGAATGACACACTCCGCGACCGCTA
This sequence comes from Pachyrhynchus sulphureomaculatus, assembly GCA_019049505.1. Taxonomy (NCBI): domain Eukaryota; kingdom Metazoa; phylum Arthropoda; class Insecta; order Coleoptera; family Curculionidae; genus Pachyrhynchus; species Pachyrhynchus sulphureomaculatus. Next base: position 100,108,424 of record CM032451.1, read on the forward strand.
AATATATTAAAAAGTCGGTACCGTTTGTGACGAAGTGGCTAAATCGTTTTAACGAGACGAAAAAAATGTTGACGACTTGCTACAACGTGGCTCGGTAGGCAAAGTCACTCCGAAGGTCAAAAACGAATTGTGTCTTTGTTTCCACGGGACCCGAAATTGACGCTGCGTCAAGGAGGAGCGGAATATGTCCCATAAGACCATTCGACAACATCTTCGTGCTCATGATATCAAATTCCGAAGCACGTTGGAGAAACCTTTGCTGGACGTAAATCACGTCGCGAAGCAGCTCTCTTGGGCCCACGATAAGATACTAGAGTGTCCCTCACAATCGCCGGACGCCAATCCTATTGAAAACGTTTGGTCCTTCGTAAAGAGAAAGCTCAAAGAAAAAACTACGAGAACTTTGACTCAGTTGTCTCGCGAGATTCGAAAGCTTTGGAGATCATTGCCGTCGTATTCAGAAAATCTCGTCGACAGCATGCCTCGAAGAAGTCATGCGATTGTTGATGCAGGGGGTGATGGGACAACTTACTAAGGTAATTGCGCCGTTGTTAGTACACCAAAGAACACATTGATGGCAAAAAATGTCCTCGAACACATATGTTTTCAAGAATGCGAGCGGTCACGTTCTTACTTGACAGACTGTACATTGCATTATATATTGCTTTGCTTCTTGATCATACTGAATTCACGCATGCACAGTTCAACACTCGTAAATGTATATGAAAGATTTGAAAAGCATTCAAATTCGTTATGAACTTGGAAGTGGAAGTTATATACTTTATTTTGAATGTAAAGTTTTCAATTTTCAGTCTCCATTTTATTCAGTGAATAACACTTTTATTTTGTCGTTTTTTCAAAGCCTAGGTTTTTCGTATTATTGTCAACAGGTGTCAAGGAAAATTGATAGCATTCAACTATAGGCAAAGTAATTGGCTATCCATATCGCAAAAAATATTTTCGACATATGCATATTTTGCTGGCTTTTATTTTAATGACAGTGTATTAAATTCCACAAATTAGGGAATTTAAACAATTTGTTTCTTTACCGAAATTGACTAAACTGCAAAAAAAACGAGTTGGAAATATTTTAAAATTATGTTAAGCAATAATCTGGTGCGAGGATTGTATGATAAGTACCTGGCCTCGGCTAGAGATGACCCTACTACTATTTAAAAAATTATATTTTTCGTAAACATATACACAATACACATAAATATTGGGAAATTTTAAGGATTCTCACACGGCAGTCTTCACGGATGTATCAAAAAATAATATTAAAGTAGGAATAGGAATTCACATTCCTGATATCAATTTAAACTTCAACCAGATAATACCGGATCTCTTTAATATATGTTCGGCAGAAATAATTGCCATCAATGAAGCAATTACTGTAATTTAAAAAAAAGAGATCAGGAATGCAATTATAGTAACAGACTCGTATAGCGCTACACAAAAAATTAATTTGAGAAACGCGGTACATGATCATATGTCGCTATTAACCAAAAGACTATCATTGGAAGCGAATGTTAATGGATATGAAATAATTTTAATTTGGATTCCGGGTCATATCGGAAAAAAAGGAAATGAAATTGCTGACAATTTAGCGAAATGTGGCATTATTCTCAATATCCCAATGAACTTAAAAATTGATGCTGGAGAAATTCTAACAATATGTAAACAAAAAATAACAAAATATTTTGAAGATAAATAGAAAAGAGAGGTTAAGGTTAAGGGAAAATGGTATGCACAAATAGTGGAAAAGTTCCCTAGAGATAGATGGTTTAACAGTCAGGTATAGATAAATAGAAGGCACATAACATCAATCATTAGAATACGAACGGGACATTGTTTGACAAGAGTTCATTTGCATAAACTAAATATTGTAGTAGATCCTTTTTGTGATTATGAACAATTAGAGGATTTAGATCATATTTTTTTTCAATGTCCGAAATTCAAAAGAGAAACTCAAGGTGTACATAATGATTGAGAGAATCTGGTTTAATTTTAAAATAATTAATAAATTCATTCAAAAAAAAACATCAAAATCTAAAATTCCACTTATCATTTCAAATCCCCATCCTTCCGACGCAGATCTTTTGTGTAGCTCCTCCACTGCGCGGGAGCGAGACGAATTAAAAATCTTTTTTTTTTTTTTTTTTTTTAAATGAATCAAAATAAAATGTGTCAATATGTATTAGAAAATTCTGTTATCAAAAAAGAATAATGATCATGATATGGTTTAGAGCCAGACAGTTCATAGTCATTCATAATGCGCTGGTGTATTGCGCAAGATGAAGCATAGCCAAGAGATAAAAATCAAATCAAATCAATCTTTCGTAAACATAACCTTTCACAAGAATCCTGTCAAATTTTCAAATCGCGTCGTGATTTAGTTTGTGAGTGGCAGTTATTTAAATGGAATAACTTTTGTGATTTTATAACAATGAAAAAAATGGAATATCGAGCAGTTATAAAATATTTGTTTTTGAAAAAGAAAATGAATGATGATATAAAAGCTGAACTCCGCGAAGTTTATGGAGACTCTGTACCTTCGTTATAGACCATAAAATATTGGAAAGCTGAATTCAAACGCGACCGTACCACCATTTTTGATGAAGGACGTCCAGGTCATCCAAATGAGGTTACATCAGACATGATTGAAAAAATCTACGATACAGTGATAAATGATCAGAGAGTAAAAGTGTGTGAGATTGCTGAGGCTATTTTGAATTTGAACTGAACGGGTGCAGAACATTTTAACAACTCATTTGGATATGAGAAAGCTTTTCGCAAGACGGGTGCCGCGATTGCTCACAATTAACAATAAACACGCACGTGTGTCAACTTTAAAAGAATGTTTTGGCGAATTTAAGGCACAATCTGAATAATTTTTGGCGTCGATTTATAACTGTTGACGAAACATGGATTCATCACAGCACGCCAAAGACCAAAGAACAGTCCAAACAGTGGGTTTTCCGTGGCGAAAATACGCCAAAGAAGGTCAAGATGACTTTATCGACCAACAAAGTCATGGCCACAGAAATTTTTTTTATGGGTCTAGCACACGTGCTGCAGGGAAGTCCCTAAAGCGCTCCAGGAGCCGCATGTGTGCGGAAAAAGCGATTCACGTTGTTCTTGAATCGCTGTAAATTGTACTCGGTGGGAAACACAGCGCTGGGCAAATTATTCCAAAGGGATGATGTTTTCCATATAAAAGACTGCTTGAAACGCGTTGTACGCGGAGTAACAAGCTGAATCTCATACGGATGTGAAGCACCAGCGCGACGTGTATTTCTAACAGGCACCACTTTGGGAGGAATTAAGCGGGCTACATCCTTCGAACACTTTCCATGAAAATACTTGTAGAACAGACTCAAGTCGCCAACCGTTCTTCGATGTTCCAGCGAATCAAGGCCGCCGGTCAGTTCCGGGTCTCCAATTAGACGAACAGCTCTTCTCTGAACAGAATCCAACAAATGCAGTGTATATTTGGGAGCGGAGCTCCAAACATAGGAGCAGTATTCCATAGTTGGTCGAATTTGAGCTTTGTAAAGAATTAACAGTTGTTGTGGAGTGTACAGCTTTCTGGTTCGAAATAATATTCCTAACTTTTTTTTAGGATACATAACGATTAATGGAGAGTATTATGTCAAATTATTGGATCGTTTCAATCATACTGTGAAGGAAAAATGTCCGCATTGGGCGAAGAAAAAAAATTCTCTTCCATCAAGACAATACACGCATTCACACTTTTGCCATCGCCATGGCAAAATTCCATGCGTTAGGATACGAATTGCGTCCGCGTCCACCACATTCGCCAGATTTAACCCCCAGCGATTATTTCTTATTTCCGAATATGAAAAAATGGCTCAGCGGAAAAAAAATTGGCTCAAACGATGGTCTATTTTGAAGGGTTGGAAAAATCGTATTTTCTACATGGGATACAAAAAATAGAAAAAACGTTAGACTCAGTGTATCGAGCTAAAAGGAGACTATGTTGAAATATAAAAATAAATTTTACACATAATTTTTTTTTTGTCAAGGCCAGGTATATTATTATCATACAACCCTCGTATTTAATTCATATGAACATAGGATATATGAGAAACATTTATTACAAGAGTTATGTAAAGAGTGGGGATGATTGATTTATAATGATTTATGAAGATTTACATTCAAATATTTGCTTTACCTTCAATAATAAAAATAATAATATTCCCCCTTTCCTAGTTATTCTATTAATCGAAAGTCAGATATGACTTTGGGCCACCTAATAGCCTTCTCACATGGTCTCATAACAGTCATAAACTCCCTTGTTTATAGAGTTATATCATTCTCTCGGCCACAATCTCTTCAGCCAGAGCTATACCTTAGTCCCGTTTTTCACTCAAAGCATATTATAGATATAAACTGAACAATCCGAAAACATGCCTCTTCTTAGGTGTCTCCGAAGACCAAAAGTCAAGCAGATCAGTCTCTTGGGATTGTAGTCCTTCGACACATTAAGAATGTCACAGATTCTAGTTCGTAAATCCTACGGAAATATAAAATAATAACACGATTCTCTACGTGCTCTAAACTCTAACAAAATCTCATATCAAGATATGATTCGCCTTAAAAATCCAGGAGTCTACATTGTTTCATGTAGCTGTGGTAAAACCGGAAAATGAGCAGAAAAATATACAGGGTTACAGGGAAAGTCGTCTTAGATAATTAAGGACGTTATAGTTTAGGTCGTTTCTGACCGATTTGACTCTATGACATGATGTCCTAAACTTAACCGTTTTCGAGATATTGAAGTTTAAAGATTTTCTAAAACAAAAAATGTTTTTTTTTTTTTTTTTTGGTTTCATATCGATTTTTTTTTATTAGAGGTTCTCGAGTGCGATTTTTTGGTTATTTTTAGTTAGTCTGTATGTCAAGTATCAAAAATCATCAAAAAAATTTGAACTAGTTACTAACAGTTTCAAATGGCGACTTGTTAATGTTTCTAAATTACGAATTTTTACCAAGTGTTTCCTACTTTAAATCAATAAAGAGAAAAAAAATGTATGGAAGTTATTCTGCAAATTATTTTAAAAAACTTTTACGTCTTTTAGCTTTCAAAAAAGGTATAATACTAGGAGTTTAATGGGAAAACTGTACACAGAATGACACCTAAAGCGGGCTCGGGTAGCAAATGGTAAATTTTTAGTTCTAGGTGAAAATACGAAAAATACACAAATGAAACAAAAAACCTTGCAATTTAATATTTTTTATTCATTATAATTCATGTTCTATATGGTCGCCCCTATTTCTAACACAAATTCTCATTCTTTTTCTTAAATTACTTTTCACAACGCTGGTTGTGAGGTCCCGCCTCATTTCGTCAGCCGCATCAATTATTTTTTGTCTTAGGACATCCACGTTTTCGATAGGAGTCATCTGGTCTTATACGAGACTTTTCATGTGACCCCATACATAAAAATCCATCGGTGTTAGGTCTAGGCTTCTCGCCGGCCAAGTTATGGGTCCGCCTCTTCCAATTCATTTATTGGGATAATTGTCATTGAGCCATGCACGAACACTTCCTCTGTAGTGAGCAGGGCAGCCATCGTGTTGAAAGTACATGTTTTGTCTCAAACCAATAGATAGTTCTTCCATCAAATTAGGTAAATCGTTCCGCAAAAAATTGTCGTATTCCTCGCCGTTCAAATTATCTGGCAGGAAGAATGGCCCAACCAAATAATTTAAAATTATACCCATCCACACATTTAAGCTGAATCTTGTTTGTGATCCTTTCGTTCTTTTTTTGTTTGGGTTGCCTTCCTCTTTAGAAGCCCAATAGTGGGCATTGTGGTAGTTTGTAAGACCGTCTTTGTCGAATTTCGACTCGGCAGTCCATAGTATTTTCTTAAAAAAAGATGCATCTTCGTCATCGGTATTGAGCATAAATCTGCAGAATTCTAATCGTCGCAACGGATCCCCTTCTTCAATGACTTGCACGGGCGTATAGTGGTAAGGGTGTTGCCCAACAGTATGCATTACAAACCATACCTTCCACTGCGAAACACCAAGCTGTTGTGCGACAACATTTGTAGATGGGGTTGGATCCACCTCAAAGAGACGTCGTATTTCGTTTTCTTCGTCTTCGTCAAAGATACGTGGTCGTCCCATGTCAGTCCGCCGTCTTTGTATGGAACCAGTTTCTCGTAGTCTTCGATAAGTTCCATCAAATACGCTAACATCAGGTACACGACGAGTAGGATATCGCAGTATGTATTCATCACGTGCACGCGACGACACTCATTCGCAAAATCCGTAACACATTAGGATGTCAGCATATTCCTCGTTGATAGACGTTGCCATATTCACAAGCAGAGATCAAAATCCAGTCAGAAGATGAAACACAGATATTTTTGAAAAGCACGGTATAGCACATCTACCACGGACGAATCGCATGAGCAGACTAAAAATCATTCAATAATGTTTAGTGAACAGAAAATGTCACTCGCACAGAGAGTACCCCTACCGGAAAAAATGCTTACCCAACCCTTTTTATTGTTTAAAGGTGCAGGTAGTAAACCGGTAATTGGTAGTATCTAAATTCTATTATTATGTTACTCTACATTTGGGCCTATTGAAACCTCATTTTCTTAGAATTTTCAATAGATCCAGTAGATATTATACCGTTTTAGATAGCTAAAGAGACGTAAAAGTTTTTAAAATAATTTGCAGAATAACTTCCATACATTTTTTTTCTCTTTATTGAATTAAAGTAGGAAACACTTGGTAAAAATTCGTAATTTAGAAACATTAACAAGCCGCCATCGCCATTTGAAACTGTTAGTAACTAGTTCAAATTTTTTTGATAAATTTTGATACTTGACATACAGACTAACTAAAAATAACCAAAAAATCGCACTCGAGAACCTCTAATAAAAAAAAAAATCGATATAAAAGCAAAAAAAACATGTTTTTTTTAGAAAATCTTTAAACTTCAATATCTCGAAAACGGTTTAAGTTTAGGACATCATGTCATAGAGTCAAATCGGTCAGAAACGACATAAACTATAACGTCCTTAATTATCTAGGACGACTTTCCCTTTAACCCTGTATATTAGAACTAAACAATATCAAACATGGAAAACGATCGTTACTCTGGATGAGAGTTCGGTAAACACCAACCAGATATAAATATGTTAATTGTGGTCTTTCGAGGTAATTCAGTTTTCTAATATCAGATAGTAAATATCCCTGTATTCTAATTTTGATATCAGGAAGTTATTTAAAATTGACAGGGTCTAATCCCAAGATCCACGATTTCTCTTCTATTCTAAATCAATAAAAAAAATAGAAAGCCTCAACAAATTAATGGTAATATTCCAAAACTAGCTCATAGATGGAAACTACGAACTGAATAACTGAACAAGTCTAATACTGCAGTCAACTTAACAACGCGTCATTTAAGAAGAGGTTAACATACTCGTATATTTCGATCAGACAATAAATTTTGAATGCGACACCTATGGAGCATCGCTTAAACCAAATATTGAACACTATTTTGAAGCTTCATCTATGGTATAAACATACTCCAAATTTAAAGTCGATCTGTCAAATCCTTCACTGTTTGTCAGCTGGTTAAAGTAAATGTGTTTGAGTATTTTTTAAAAATGGAAAAAATACAATATCGTACTGTGATAAAATTATTTGTTTTGGAAGGTTTTTCGGCTGCTGAAATCCATGCAAAGTTAGTGAAAGTGATAAAGAAGTCTGCTCCTTCATATCCAACTGTTCATAGATGGACTCTGTAGTTTGAACATGGTCGTACAACCGTCAGTGATGATCCACGTTCAGGACGCCAAAAACTGCAATAACTGAAGAAAGTGTTATGCAAGTACAATATATGGTAATGGAAGAACGTCGTTTAACCATGGATGATTTAGCTAACGCTATAGGCATCTCACATGGATCAGTATATGTGATCTTAACTAATGTTTTGAGTATCAAAAGCTATTCACAAGGTGGATGCCGCATTTGCTAACACCGGAACAAAATGCACTCGAGAGAAACTTTCTAAACATTTGGCTGGTTTCTCAAAGAATAAAACTGATTTTGTTCATCGATTTCTAACTATGGATGAGACTTGGGTTTACCAGTATGATCCCGAAATGCGACAACAAACCCCACAGTGAACTGAGCCCGGTTATGCAGCTTCAAAGCAGCTAAAATGGTAAGAGTCAAGTCGTCCAAAAACATTATGGCATCAGTTTTCTGGGATGCAGAAGGAATTTTGTTAACTGATTACTTTCAAACCGGTAAAACAATCACAGAATAGTATTATTGCAACCTTTTTGACCAGCTGGATGAGAAAATTCGTGAGAAAAGACCCGGTTATAAGAAGAAAAAATTATCTTTCATCATGACAATACACCTGCTCACAGATGTGCTTTGCCAATGGAAAAACTAGTCGAACTAAAGTACGAATTGTTGGAACATCCACCCTATTCGCCAGATCTGGCCCCGTCTGACTTCGATCTGTTTTCAAACCTCAAAAGATTTCTACGTAGGAAGCGTTTTTCAAGAAATCATGAGTTGATAGAATCCGTAGATGGGTATTTTGAAGCTTTTCCGGAAAACCACTTACGTAGGAAGCGTTTTTCAACAAATCATGAGTTGATAGAATCCGTAGATGGGTATTTTGAAGCTCTTCCGGAAAACCACTTCAGACATAGGGTAAATGAATTGAAAAATCGCTGAAAAAATGTATTAAACTTAAAGGAGATTATACTGAAGAATAAATGTATTTCGACTCATTAATTTATCTTGTTTCATTTCCGCTTTCGTAACTTATTGACTAACCTATACTATAGACAATGTAGCGTTATGCAATCCGTGTATACTGCAAAACAAAAACAAGATCTTTGTAAATAAGTCATGCCAGAGGCTTTTTAAATATTTTACAACGACTAAAAAGAAATCCAAACGTTATTTATACACCGTCTTTGGATACTAAATCGTCTTCGTTTCCATTTAAGCCCCAACAAATTCCACTGGTTTCTCAATCAATCGATTTCGAAATCAAAGTTTGCTTTCGAAGCGGTTGTTTATCCCTAAAAAGCATTTGGATATTCAATTTGCATTTGCCCAAGAGGCGTATTCTAGATTATATTCTCGTGGTTTGTATTTGTGTTAAAGTTATGGTAAAAGTTTAAAAAGTTAAACATTGATTACTGAATGTTGAAATGTAACTTACTTCGCTTGCCTAAGCATCAAGTATGGGTCAGTAGGTTTTTAGGTACTTTTCGGGTTTTCTTCCGGACTGAATAATTGGATTTGCCTAATGGACTACCTCCTCTAAAAGCTCCTGTTGTAAACTGTTGGGAATTGTGCGAGCTGAGTATCCAAATTTGGGTGCTATGTCTAAGGAACCAGAAGCTAATTTTGTATTGCTTCAACGACCTTTTTACGATTTTTACAAAAGTGATGTTATATTTAACGTCCATATTGAAGCCCTAGTCTACAGCCATAGATACAGTCTCAATAATCAGGTTTTGTCCTTGGCTCTCAGCTGATATTTCCATACTAGCCTTTTGTTGTAATGTAGGTTAAGATATTAGATACTCTTTTGCCATATAAGCTTGTTACTTCCAAGTGTTAGATATCCGTGAGGGGAGGTTTTAATGGACTTGAAAAAAAATAATATTGAATCAAGGTAGGCTGGCAACTTATTTAGAGGAGTCTGGAATCCGATGGTTACGCAGTGGCAGTAATATTTGCGTACAGTATCAAGTTGGTATGCTCTTTCTTCGCAATGTCGGCTGCGTATATAAAAAATTAAAATTAATGGAAGTAATGGAGAATCTTGCTGACAAGGGCACCGTTTATCTTCACCTGTGTGAAGTACCTTCCTCAACCGTGAGTTTATATTTGTGTTAAAGTTAAGGTAAAAGTTTAAAAAGTTAAACATTGATTACTGAATGTTGAAATGTAACTTACTTCGCTTGCCTAAGCATCAGGTATGGGTCAGTAGGTTTTAGGTACTTTTCGGGTTTTTTCCGGACTGAATAATTGGATTGACCTAATGGACTACCTCCTCTAAAAGCTGCGGTTGTAAACTGTTGGGAATTGTGCGACCTGAGTATCCAAATTTGGGTGCTATGTCTAACGAACCAGAGGCTAATTTTGTATTGCTTCAACGACATTTTTACGATTTTTACAGAAGTGATGTTATATCTAACGTCCATATAGACGTCCTAGTCTACAGCAGTAGATACAGTCTCAATAAATAGGTTTTGTCTTTGGTTGTCGCATCTGCCAGCTGATATTTCCATACTATCCTTTTGTTGTAATGTAGGTTAAGATATTAGATACTCTTTTGCCATATAGGCCTATTACTTCCAAGTAAGGCGAGGTTTTAATGGACTTGAAAAAAAAAATAATATGGAATCAAGCTAGTCTAGCAACTTATTTAGAGGAGACTGGAATCCGATGGTTACGCAGTGGCAGTAATATTTGTGTACAGTATCAAGTTGGTATGCTCTTTCGTCGCAATGTCGGCTGCGTAGATAAAAAATTAAAATTAATGTGAGGTACTTTTCTCAACCGTGAGTTTAAATTTTCTATCCGATATTAATTTCTGGAGAAATTTCGTAGTATAATTCAAGAAGGTCATGGAAAAGGTTATCAATCAGCATCTTCTAAAACATATTGAACGATTCAATATTATTAGCGATCACCATTACTTACATTAACGATCTGCTGGAAAAGACCGGGAATCCAATCTACAGCTTTGCAGACGACAGTACGCTTATCTCTTCATTCACTTTGAACGCTCGGACATCGGCTGCTCAGGCGAATATCCGCAGACAGCAGGAGATCGTTCAACTTTACAAAGACCTGGAAGAAATCCTATCTTGGGGTGATAGTAACCAAGTGGAATTTAGCGCTACAAAAACCCAGGCGGCAGTTTTTTCTAAAAAAGTTAACGTTGCTCAACTCGACATAGTTATGTCGGGGCACTCCATTCCCCTAGCATCGTCGCTCAATTTGTTGGGCGTTAGTTTGGGAGCAATACATGTTGCAGGCATAGCAAGGAGAGCTTCTCAAAAGTGAGGAATATTATTTCGAACCAGAAAGCTTTACACACCACAACAACTGTTAATTCTTTACAAAGCTCAAATTTGATCAACTGTGGAATACTGCTCCCATGTTTGGGGCTCCGCTCCCAAACATACACTGCATTTGTTGGATTCTGTTCAGAGATTGGAGACCAGAAACTGTCCGGCGGCCTTGATTCGCTGGAACATCGAAGAATGTAGCCCGCTTAATTCCTCCCAAAGCGGTGCATGTTAGAAATACACGTCGCGCTGGTGCTTCACATCCGTATGAGGTTCAGCTTGTTACTCCGCGTACAACGCTTTTCAAGAAGTCTTTTATATGAAGAACATCATCCCTTTCTGAATAATTTGCCCAGCGCTGTGTTTCCCACTGAGTACAATTTGCAGCGATTCAAGAGCAACGTGAATCGCTTTTTCCGCACATTCCGCTCCTGGAGCGCTTTAGGGACTTCCCTGTAGCACGTGTGCTAGACCCATAAAAAAAAAGAAACCAAAATGAGTTTAAACTGTAGTAAGAGAAAAGAAAACAAAACTGAGCAAAGCGTCGAAATAGAAACAGCATGTTGTCATCGAATTTGTCAAAAAAAGCATGTAGACTGTTTAACATTCCGTAGAGGCTACAGGCAATCTAAGGTGAAGAAATAATAGACAATAGTAGGGTGGTCTAAGAGCACGCATTTTTTAAACTTAGGTGTATAAGTTAATGTACAATGCATTTAGAAAAATCAACTTTATTGTTAAAGAAACTTAATTTAATAGATAAGCAACAACACTAGGAACATTTAACAAGTATTGTTTTGTATATAAGCGATGAAAAACAACTTCGCCAAATGCGCACTCTTATACGTCCGATTGGTTAAGAGTACGCGTTGTGGTCGATAAAAGTGCGCACAGGTATGGACTGTTCTTATTAGCTTTTCTAATCCTCACAAAGGTCACAGATGAAGCCACCTTGTCCAGAATAATTGGTACATTTCTTGTGCCACCATAATTTGCATGTGACACATTCGATTCAATCTTCCACAAGAGGTTCTGCATACATTTCTTCTCAGCCGCCACATTCTTGCTCTTTTTCAATGGTCTTTTTTTGCTTTTCTTTGGAATTTTTGTGTTTTCATGTATTTTCTAATTTAATTTTTTTGACTTTCAGCTTATTTTTCTCTTCTATTTGCTTCTCAATTTCTTTTTTAAAAGGTGAGCTAATAACTATTTCTGATTTCTTGTGTTTTCTATTCGTGAATCTCACAACTTTCGATTTCGGAGATGGTGACAGATGAAATACTGTCATGTAAGCTTTATCTTTCGAAAAGCCTGGAACTGTGTCAGGTATTCCTGGAGTTTCGCTTTCGTTGGCATCACGGGCCATTTGTTTGGCTAAACCGTGACTGGGAGTATCGACCGATATCGTGTTTGGCTGAACAGACTCTTCAGCTGATTTGGTAGTAAATGTGTATGGCTCATGCTCTGGGTCTATTACTTGTTGCTGAATAGACTCTCCACTTGGTTCAGTAGTAGATTCGATACACTCCTCTTGTTCAGACGCATCAACTGACTGTACACAATCTTCATTTGATTCGATAGTGGATTCAATGGGATCTAACTCTCGTTCTGTTACAGTACTAGCATAGAAATCGATGCCTGTAAAAACATCGGGATAATAGGGATATATACCCGAAATCTTAAAAGTTTCAACAGCGCATTGTACTGTTGCAGTCCGGTAAAAAGCTGGTGTAAATATCGACACCATTTGATAAACAGTTACAACTCAGCCTGGATGATTACGCAACCATTTTTCGCATTCACTTGCGTAGAATTTTTTTAGTACTGACTGAAATCCTCTGTCCAGTGGCTGCATCTTGTGGCTGCTGTGTGGAGGCAAGGTAAGTGCAATTATGTGATTAGCACGATAGAAGTCAACGGCCCCGATAGTTGTCTGCGAAACATGGTTATCCAATATCAGTAAAATTGGATGTTCCACGGTTGGCTTTGCATGATCCTTGAAATGTATCAGTCACTGCAGAAATAAATCTGAGTTAATAAAACTACTCTTAGAAATTATCCCTTTGATCAAATTGGAGCTCCATCCAGAAGTTCGGCACGCATCCTCTTTCGACCGAAAATAAATGCCGGTGGAACATAGTGACCCGCAGCACTGACAGCATTTACGACAGTCACGTTCGTTCCTCTTTCAGCACTAGAGATCTTGTTACAGAGCGTTTTCTTTTTTGGGTGAATACCTTTGTAGTCGTTGTTGGAACCGTCGATATCCCTGTTTCGTCCATGTTATAGGTTGCGTTTGAAGGGAAGTTGTATTTATCCATAAGTGTAGAGAGATTGATGGAAAATCGTTGCACTTGCGGTCTATTAAACCCCATAGCTCGCGCCGGACTTGTGTTTGTCGGCTTGCGCAAAGATAAGTGTGGGTGGCGCCGTAAGTAGCCACGCAGCCATTCTGTGCCAGCTATTTTGGTCTCTTGGATAAATCTACCAGGTATCTTATATTTTCTGCATATTCGTAGGCGAGTACACGAAGAGCTTTCAGAGTTAAGCCAAAAAACATGTCATCCATCTTTTTCAAGTAACTGGTGAAATCATTTGCGACTTCCGAAGAAAATGTAGTGTCAAATCTGCCAAGTTTTGTGACAGTAAGAGTGATACGTAAACGCTTCCTAAGGCTGGACCCAGACATGCCGAGTGAGGATGCCACTGATCGCTTAATTTCTCCAGCTTCTATCCTTCCACGAGCTTCATCAATTTGACTTTTAGAAACATTTTTCCTTTCCGTAGTTTTCTTTCTTCTGGAACTAATTCTAAAAAGTATAAGACAAGAAAACATTAAATAAATTCATTTGTAAGCTTGTGGTGGATACGAGTGCGCGTACACTTATCCTGCACCGCACTGCGCAATCTTACACACTACCGCATATATAAACTTTCCCAACTACTAGCGCCATTTGACAATAAAACTAAAAAATTTTTCCTGGCCCATTCAAACTTGAAGGAATTAGCTAGTCGCTGACTAGTATCAAACTTCTATATTATAATGCCTACAGGCCCAATCATAGTTCTAATTTGAAGAAAAATTAAATCGAAACACATGACATTGAATACCCTGTCTAACCGGAGAGTTCAACGAGATCTTGTAATGTTCTTTAAAATTTTAAATTCCATTGTAAATTGTCCAGAGCTTTTATCTCAGATTAATTTTTATGTACCCCCTAGACATACTAGATCTACGTTGTCCTTCTTCAAACCTTATCATAAGGCAACCTATGGAGCTAATACCTTCATGACAAGATCTATGGACATTGTAAATAACTGCCGCCCATCACTGGACTTGTTCTCCAGGTCCTTGTCTCTTTTTAAGAGGCAGATCAGGATTCTTTTCTGAATTTCTTAGTTTTAGCCTTTAGTTTTAAGTGTTATCTATAGATTTAAACTTTTGTATTTTGTCTTTATGAGTTGAATGGGCATATCCCATAAATAAAATAAATAAATAAATAAAAAATAAATTAAAAACTTCAAACTTACATGGCGCTTTCATTAAACACACTTTATAAATAAAAAATCTAGAGTGAGAAAGGGTCACTTTGCTTGTCAAAACACGACTGAAATTAGCTCCAAGTTGCATTTAGTTTCCGAGTTAAGACGTGTGCGCACTCTTATCAATCGCGCACTCTTACACCAACCTACCCTAATGAAATTCCAAGAAAGTAACACCGGCTGAGAAAAGAGGGCGAGTAGTGGAAGCCAGCTAACTAATACTACTTGCGTGAACATTTGGGCACGAGGAACTTGTCAGCAAGGTGGGTGCCGCGTTCGCTTACGATCGATAAAAAACGGAATCGCGTAACCATTTCGAAGCAATGTTTGTGCGGAGATATGTTACCGTAAATGAAACGTGGATCCATTGTTACAATCTAGAGACTAAAGAAGAGCCGAAACAATGGATTGCTCTTGGTGAAAATGCTCTGAAAAAAACAAAAACGGTTAGGTCGGCTGGAAAGGTCATGACCACGTTTTTCTGGGATTTGCGTGGTGTAATCTTCATCGACTACACGGAAACAGGAAAAACTATCATATTATGCTTCATTATTGGATCGATTGCGCACGTTGCCTTGATGAAAAAGCGATCCCGTTTAGCAAAGAAAAAAAATTCTTTTCCATCATGATAACGTACCAGTACACACAGCTCTAATTGTCATGGCCAAAATTGTGAAATTGAAGTACAAACTGCTTCCTCATCCACCTTATTCTCGAGATTTGGCCTGTTGCGACTTCCTCTTTCCAAATCTAAAACATTGGCTCGTTGGAAAGAGGTTTACATCAGATCATCGATGAAAAACGAATACGTATTTGGATGACTTTAAAAAATTATATTTTTTGGAAGGTTTAAAAAAGTTAGAAATTCGTTGGGCAAAATGTATAGACATAAAAGGAGATTATGTTGAAAAATTAATATTTTTTTTTTTTTCCTTTTAAAGTCACTTACTTATCAAACTGCCGTCGTATATATACGAAACGATGTTCCTCACTACATGTTTTGAAATACGAATCATATCCAAGGAAACAAACCTGACTAATAATCCTATATAAAATGACATATTATAGTCTTTATGTCTCCTGGACAAACATAGTCATAAAAGAGGATGAAAAGTGTTCTAGGTAAATAAATCGACAATACGAACTTCATACCCTATTCTCACCACATTTACTAAAAAAAAGGTAGTCTCCTCATTGGCATTGTAAAAGGAATTAACACATTTCCATAAACTGTAAAAAGAAATTTTGTGGTTTCCTGACAATCTACTGGATTGCTATAAATTAGGCTACAGGGAACAATAATCCAGCCAGATAAATTTGCCTGGTAATAACTAACTGCACGAATATAAGAAGTAGACTTTATTAATTTTCTATTCTACATGATAATAATAATAAAAAAAACTACTTCCATCTAATGTAAACTACATTCTCACTATCAGAAATTTCATAGATTCGCTATACCTATACTTACATATTCATTTAGTATCATCAAATGATCACACATATACAAAGAAAACATTCGCATCCTTATACATTCTCAATTTACCATATATAGGAAATTACTCCCCAACGCATGCAAAGAAAGACTCACCGTCGACAGAACGGCAGGAGGAATCATAGATATAAGATCACTACACTCAAAACAAATACAAGCACTTAGAAAATTCTTTCACACCAAGCAAACCAGCCTCCACACAGCAACAGTGAAAGCAGACAAACACCACACACTTCTTGACTTATCCCGGGCAGACCACCCCCAGCAGACACACACAGTCACACCCAATTACAACAGGAAAAGATGAAAATGTTGTCAGAAGAAACACTCTACGGAAAACACAGATACCACATGGAACAAGAGCACATAAATAAAAAAGCTATCATAGACCTGGTTACAGGATGGGCAGCTATTCCCTGAAACAGAAAGCTTTTTTACTTGCCATCTAGGATAAAGTCATATTAACCAAAAACCACCAAAAACATATCATAAAAGGTCCAACTGTTACAGAAGACATATGCAGGAAATGCAATCAGCATAAAGAAATGATCGAACACATAACAAGCGGACGTAAAATATTAGCCGGAACGGAATACACAGCCATACCTGACTCAGCGGCAAAAGTAGTTCACTAAGCACTAGCCACAACATACAAACTCATAGAAAACACAGATCCCTACTATGAATACACACCAACATCTAGTCTCGAAAATAAATATTACAAGCTCTACTGGGACATCAGTATCCATACGGATAAAACAGTCCACGTCAATAGACCCGATATTACTTTTCAATGCAAAAAAGTAAAAATCATCTATCTGATTGACATAGCTGTCCCCAACGACACAAACATCCAAACGAAATACACAGAGAAAATCTCCAAATACATAGATCTTGCAACAGAAATAAAAAGACTATGGAAACAAGAAATAGTCATCGTCCCCCTCGTCATATCAGCCACAGGCCTTACACCAACAACATTCACACCACACTTAGTACCATTAGAGCTCTACTCAAATATACACAAAAACATTCAGAAGTCGGTGATTTTGAAATATGTCATTTCTTAATACTCGATGGTAACAGCGTTTGTGCTGACTTGGCTTAGACCCGTCAGCCAAACGTGGAACCACATTGACTAAATGTGAGAAAGAAGAACAAATAAAATCTATATAATAAAAAAAAACTACTAAAATTATATTCACACTCCTTATAGCGATTTTAAAAAGAAACCAACAGATAGCCCACTTTTTATATCACTGTTAAACAGAACATGATATGTGAGTGTAGTTTAGCTTAGGTGGAAGTATTTTTTTTTTTTATTAAAAAGTGTAAAACTTCTGTTTAATTATGAAATCTAATTTCATTCAAATGGGTACCTCAGCTAGCTTGGCAGTAGCCTATCCTGTCAATCCGATTTTTTCCGCACATTTTCCATATTTTGTAGCTCTGTTTGGCGAATAACTAGATGAATATATTGCCTAAGTACATGGCTTGTTTGTAAATTGTTTAAGTAACAAATGTTCTTAACAGTTCCCCATAAAAGTTTAACGGTGTCGAATTTCAGCTGCGCGGTGACCATGATACATTTCCAAAACGGCTGATCGTACTATTACCTAAGTTAGTGAGCAAAAGATCGATTGTCTCATGGCTGGTGTGGCATGTTAAACCATCCTACTGAAACAAAGGCTCCGCCAACTCCCGCTTGTCCACACGGTTACTCCATTCAGTTGCTAGCTTCATCTTTAAAGACGAAAGGACCAATAACGTCATCACTCCAAAAATTACACCAAACAATGACTCTTTAAGGATAAACTGGCTTTTCTACGATTACGTATGGATTTTTAGAACTTCGAATTCTATAGCTATATCCTCCGAGATGAAAATGACCTACCGTTGTTACCACATGCACATATTCCTTCTTTAATTTGAGTCCGTAGGTGTGTGAGCTGGTTTTAAAATTTTGCTATTTATTTTCTATAATTCTTATTAGTGTTCCGCACGGAATCCTTATAAGATCACTTCGGTGTATGTCCGTCCGTCTATCTCTCTTCGGCACTAATATAGAAATCGATTGCCCCATCAGAGCCGTGTAGTTTTGAAAGTTAAATTTTGACTTAAAGGGTTAGTTTTGGGGGGGATGAAATCGGAAGCGAGAAAAAAATTACCAGGTCATCGAGTAGGGAGTCAAATGAAAGCTTGTGAAAACATGAGTTCAAAAAATTCTGTAATATTCTCCATAGGGTGTAGATTGAACGGTAATTATGACAAATAATAATTTATCTGATATATATAAAAAAAAACAAAAATTTCAGTCAGATTTCAACAAACATGGGAAACAAACTTTGTTGACAACTCATTTGAGGTGTGTTTTATAAAGTCATTGATCATTTTATATCTTCGAAACAAAAATTTTTAAAAGCAATCAACGTACGGAACACTAATTGCGCAAGTCCGACTTGCACTTGGCCGGCTGTTGTTTATAAAAAAAACCTGTATTTCAATTAGATATATTTCCTAATTTATTCTTTTGTGTTCATTGAACGATGATCGATAAATGCAATCTCTCATTAAGTATTGGAATTTCCTTTAACTCACCTATAATCATGCTAATGTAGTTAGTATTCCCAGCTGTTATTTTTGGTTGTTTTTAGTTTTCCTACATTTTGTACTGTGTCGCATTCATTTTTCACCGGAAGACACTTGAACACAAATAAGAAAAACTAAGGTAATAATAAAATTTCATCAATAATCACAGGGGAACAGCTGTTTTGGTGTCGAGGTTTTTTGAGCTGATTCTATATCAATTTGATATCCTGAATTCAAATAACGTATTCATTTGTACCTAGGAGCTCAAATTTTTAAGATATACAATTTTAGAGAAATATAAGTTACATTATTGTAGATACGAAATTTTTATTTTAGTTATACAAAATACAATATTATGTCGTACTTACAAACAAAAAAAAAACATTGAAGAAATGAAATAGTCACTCAACACTTGGAAAGCTTCTTTTCCGCGACATTCTTGAATGTTTTTTTAAACAGTCCCTTTTTAAACTCCAGCAGTAATCTGCCATCATGTGCATGTCCGATCTTCCTTGGTAGCGGTCCTCCATAACTTTAATATCTTGGTGAAATCTTTCACCTTGTTCCTCACTCATGTCTCCTAAATTTTCTGGAAAACGGTCTAAGTGGCTGTGTAAATAGTGTATTTTAATACTCATATTGCACCCTAAAGATTTGAAACTATTAAGCATCTTGTTAACCATTTCAACATAGTTTTGAGCTTTATGTTTGCCTAGAAAATTTTCTACAACTGCAACAAATGATGTCCAAGCTTCTCGTTCAACTTGAGTCATTGAATTTATGAAGGCAGGATCCTTAATTAATTGTCTTATTTGTGGGCCGTCAAATATCCCTGCTTTGAGTTTTTCTGTGCTCAACTGATGCATTTTTACCCCTATATATGCAAAACAAGACCCATTCTTATCAAGAGCCTTTACAAATTGCTTCATTAAGCCCAACTTTATATGTAACGGAGGAAGTATGATTTTTTCTCTTTCAACCAAAGCGTCGTTAATGACATTCTTTTCCCCAACGTCCATGTTTTCTCTCTGAGGCCAATCTTTTCTAACCCAGTGGTGTGTTTTGTCCCTACTATCCCAGAGGCACAAGAAACACGGATATTTCGTGTAACCACATTGCTGCCCAAGAAGAAAGTTTACCATTTTTAAGTCTACACAAATCATCCATTGATGTTCGTAATACTTTATCTTCTGCAAGACCAAAGCTATGGTATTATATTCTTCTTTCAGTTTCGTTGAGTGAGCTAGTGGTATTGAACCATATTTATTCCCATTATGTAGAAGGACACATTTTAAACTTCGCTTTGAACTGTCAATAAATAGGCGCCAATCATCTGGAATATATTCAGAAAGTCCCATTTCTTTCATGAGTCCCCTAATTTCATGACAAAATACAAGATTGTCTTCTTGAGAAAAGAATGGTAGCAGATCTTTTTCTCTTGTACGGTAAAAGGTAATTTTGGTTCCTTGTTCCAGTAAATTTTTGTCGCTCAACCTAGAAGCCAGTACTTCAGAAGCTTTTTTCGATAAATTGAGATCCCTGGTGAGATCATTTAATTCATTTTGATTGAAGCGTTGAGGAACTGATGACGTCCCCTCATAGTCACTGTTAGTTTCATTAGCATCAGAACTTTTATTAGCATCAGAAGAGCGATCAGAGGGAAAATATTCGTCATCAGAGATATGTGGTAGCTGATGAAATGTTGGAATCGGTATTTCATCTGAGTGCGGGATAGGGCGTATTGCCGAGTCTAAATTGGGATAAGTCCACTTACTGCGGTTATTTCGATTGATTCCATTAGTATTTACTAAACAGAAATAACAATCATTGAAGTGGTTTTTTGGTTCTCTCCAAACCATTGGTACGCCGAATTTTAGACATTTTCTTTTCCCGGTAGTCCACTGCCGTAAATGCTCTGTACAAGTTTTACATACGAGATGCGGGGCCCACGTTTTGTCCTGATCACCAAGCTTAACTCCAAAGTATCCAAGATATCAGGTTGATTTACACAACTTCTTCTTGAACTGGAACCTGAACTCATTTTAATTCTGTTCAATAACACAAAAACACTCTTTTCTTAACATAAAATAACACGCCGAATTCGATCTACTCTCATTAGTAAGAACGCACAAACTGACGAGACTTACCCGAGTTAGGTGATTAAAAGGGTCAGTTCAGGTACCTGATAGGCAATGGTTCCACTATTTATAGATTTACCTGGAATTTACTCAATTACAGACTGACAATAAAACCATTGTACCTACATTAATGAATATATAATAATTTTAGAACTCTCATAAATGAATATACTGAATAAAAACCACATTGGTAGATAAGTTGATGTATCTAAAAAAAGTAGAGCTGATAGAGAAAAACGGATTGCATGTATAGATTTAGCGTCCCAAATATAGTTAAAATCAGCTCTAAAATCCCAGGCACCAAAACAAAAATATTTTTTTGTTGCCCTGTGTAATTTATAATGCTAGGTTTACGTCTGTGGGACGATAAGTATAAATCAGTAAGCTTTTATTTCTTAAGATGGGTTACATACACCTCAAATTTTTAAAAATTCGTTTTTGTTTTTAGTGTTCCTTATAAGAATGACTTCGGTGTATGTCTCTCCGTCTGTCTGTCTGTCTGTCGGTCACACCAGATTTTCTCCGAAACTATTTGTCATAGAAAGTTGAAATTTGGTACTAATATACAAATTGGTGGCCTCATCAAAGCCGTGTAGTTTTGAAAGTTAAATTTTGACTTAAGGGGTTAGTTTTGGGGGGTGAAATCGGAAGTGAAAAAAAAAATTTTTTACTAGATCATCGAGTATGGTGTCAAATGAAAGGTTGTGAAAACACGAGTAAAAAATATATATATTTAATGTAATGCTTGCGCGCACTTTTCTTTGTTTTATTTTTAAAAAATCGCGTCCACCCACCTTATCTCGAAAAGTACTTATCAAAAAATTTTGAAAAAATTCTGGAATATTCTCCACGGGGTGTAGATTCAACGAAAATTATCACGAGTGAATTATCTTTCATAATTTATCTGGTATATAAAAAAACAAAAATTTCAAGGTCATCAGTTTTCAGTAAAGACTGGAAACAAACTTTGTTGAAAACTCATTTAGTGTGTGTTTTGTGAAGTCACTGATCATTTTATACTTCCGTAACAAAATTTTTTATTTTAAAAGCAATCAACGTACGGAACACTAATTGCGCAAGTTCAACTTGCACTTGACCGGTTATTTTCTATATTTCTGGAAGAGGTTGATGAAGGAATGCTGCTTAATGGGGAGCGAATAAATAATATTCGTTATGATGACGATACGTCGGTTATGGCTAATAACTTGAAAGGTCTACAACATCTTATGACAAAAATAAACGAAATCAGTAATCGATACGGCCTCGAACTTAATATCAGCAAAACAATGTACATGGTAATCAGCATGTTTCCGGTTCCTGCCATCTTGTTGATGATTAACAATCAACAAATACAAAGAAATCCACAATATTCATATCTAGGTACCATGATAAACGAACAGCGGGATCATTCGCAGCTAGAGCAGTGTTCTTCAAAAAGACATCACTTTTCAAAAGCTCAGCAATAAAATTGAAAACTGACTGAAGCCACTTCTAAGAAACTTGGGGTATTTGAATTATGGCTATATCGCAGAATTTTGAAAATTCCTTATACTGGCTATATTATCAACGAGGATGTCTTACACCCCATGAAAAAGAAACTGAAAATTATGGAAACTGTTAAAGTAGGAAAATTGAAGTATTTAGGGCACATAATGAGAAATTTCGACAGATATGGATTACTACAGCAAATACTTCAAGGAAAGGTTTTTGAAAAAAAGGGGACCAGGACGCAGACGTATCCCCTGGCTAAACAATCTGCGAAATTGGTTCTTAACAAATACAACCGGTATTTTCAGAGATGTAGTAGATAATGTAATAATAGCCAGAATGAGTGCCAACAGTCGAACCGAATAGGCACTTTAAAGAGAAGAATACTTCTAAGAATTGTTAAAAAAAAAAAATTAAGAAAATTCCATTTCATGAAAAAGTTATAGCACTGAATGTGATCTAGCCTCAGATTGGGATCGCTACCTGTCTCAATGCAATGCCTGCAATATTACTTTTTTAATAATTTTTAATTTTATTTTTTTTTTTAATCTTAATAATTACTTTTTCTACTAAATATCGAGAAGTTTTTTTTTAAATTTTTCTAGACAATTTTTTATGAATATAAATTTTTTGGTCGCAAATTTCATACTAAAGTTTGAAACACCCTAATTTTTTTATTTTGTAAAAAAAATCCTTCGACAATTTTTAACTACTACATTATTTTACCAGATTAATTTTTATTTTTGCTCATTGGTTTTATTGTAGTTATCCTGCAGACAAAGAAGCGCCACATTAGTGGTCCATTTAACCCGATAAAATATAATTTTAATTTTTTAAAACATATCGCAGAAAAAAGAATTTCTTGTAATTTATAGTACAATAATAATATATACTCATCATTCTTTTGTATTATTCACTTAAAGTAGTCCTCTCGTAAATCCACTTTTCTTAAGAATTTGATGAAATTGAAATATGATGTTAATCTAAATGTTTTTCGTTTAATAAAAAAAATTTTCACCGATTGTGAAGCGAGATATTTATAATTAAAATGCACATAATTAACATGCAATAAGCCAATGAAGTATAGAAAAGGACATAGTTTCATGTATATTCTTAAGAACCTTCCTACGAATTTATTAAAAAACTGATATTTAGTAAAAAAAAATTAGAAAAATTTTAAAATAAAAATAATTTTTTTTTAACGATGTCTTAAAAATTTATAAATATTTAAAGTTGATATTTGCTTAAAAGAATAACCGCTTAGGGAGGGACAAATATCACAATTTGACAACGTTGCATGTCGTCATATTTTACGCGTCAACATTCAAACTGCACTTAAGGTGGTTAACTTTTAAATAGAAATTCATTTGTAGGTTAAATAATTTTTGAATAAACACAATATATTTATCAGCTTTATCTTTAATCATCAAATAAAAATATTAAATGTATTAATTAAAAATTTGAATTTGTATCTTGATATTTATTATTTTTTCTTTAGTATTTAAAAATTTATATTTAAACAAAAATATATTCGTAGGTTTAATAATTTTTCAATAATATTTCAAATTAATATTATGTTTATATATCAACATTGTTACATATCAATTGATAACAATATTAAATATACATTAAAAAAAAGGTTTTATGAATTTTCTCGGTAAAATTAAATAAATAATTAATGATACTAATGATAAACAAAATATTATAAACTCTTTGTAAAGTAATTAATTACTTTACTTAGTACTAGCATATCTTTGATTACATGTGGTTTCCCATTGTCTTTTCGACTAGATAATAATGGCACTACTCCTGTAGAATCCCAATTTATCATAAGACTTTTTAGATCTTCCAAAAGATGCGATTTCATCTTTTAATCATAAGATCTAAAATAATACTTTTTAAAGGCATTGAAGATGGCAATATTAGTGTTTTCAAGACGCACTTTTTATGCGATACGTGATTGGTAATTGCGACCTTAACCTTTCTTATAAGTTATCTTTTCTAATGAAAGGACTTTTTTACACAGACAACACTTTAAATTTTTTCCTAACTCATCTAACTCGATCTCTACACAGGTTAGGCTATTCAGTTTTTAATTTTTTCGAGTCATTCATTCCCGAAATACTTTTTTTTGCATTTATTGACGAGCTTTTCCTTTGCAAATTTGCCTTTATTTCGCAACTGATGATAATCAAAAGGCATTTTTTTTTTAATTATGTTTTTTTATTATTTTAAAACAGAGGTAATATGGTCTAAAGAGTAAACCTACACGAAGTATAATAAATTTAACCTATGAAAATGTTACTTTTATAGAGCATTCGGTATACGCATTGGCGGCGTTGACACAATTTAAGTGTGATTGTATTAGTGTATGGTTGCATATGAAAGTCTCCATCTATCGAATACAGTCTCCGACAAAAATAAAATAATTTGCCTTTGAGTATTTTAAACTTTTTGTGTTTACTGCCGGACTATACTTTTGGCTCCGACTGTCACGAGTGAACTACCTTAATAACCTCCAATATATATATATATATATATATATATATATATATATATATATATATATATATATATATATTTTAAATGGGTGGTCCAAATTGGATACTTTTAAAGGTAAACCCCTTTATCTAAAGGAGATAGACAAAAACTGATGTCGGTGTCTGATGCTCAAGTTTTATGATAAATTCAATGGTGAAAACCGCATATTGATATATAGTACCGTTTCAGGTGTTTTTCGAAAATCTGCATTTTGGCAAAATGTTTGTAATTCTTTTTCTATTGAAAATTTTTGATTTTTGTAAAAACATTCTCAAAGCACTTTTTCAAGCGAAATTCAACAGTGTAAGTTACAACTAGTATTTTAATAGTTATCAACGCAAAATATATTCTTTAAATGGGATACCCTGTATATTTTTCCTTATCCGAATAGAGCTTTAAATTACCATTTTAAAAATATTGCACACCTTATATTTTGCTTAAATCTACTTCAAAATATAAAGATTTTCGGTTTTTACGCGAGTTTTAAATGCGCACTTTGTGAAGTAGACTGTGGACGGAGCGTCTATATGGTTTAATTCAATTCTTTACTCGTATTTGTCAAATTTTACTTCAGAATCAGTTATTGAATTGTCAAATAAATCGCAATGAAATTTGAAAATGGGATATAATATTTTGTTTCATACAAATCGGAGAAAATTCGGAAGCGGCAAGTAACTTGTACCACGACCGGTATCCAGAGAGGCGTCAACCCTTCAAGGATATATTCGCTCGATTGCGACATAACCTAGTTAACAGTGACCAGTTTGAAAAGAAACGACCCAAAAATTATGCATCAAACGGCGATAAGGAGTTAAAAGAAATAGTAGTTTTAGGAACTATCGGAAATAATCCCAACACTTCAACCCGACAGTTAAAAGATTCCACTGGACTACCAAGAACTAACGTAAGTCGTACTTTGATGAAGCACAAATTTAGGCCATACAGAACAAGAAAAGTTCATCACTTTAGAGACAGAGATTTTCAATGGCGTATTGATTTTTGCTAATGGTTTTTGTAGAATTGTAACCATGTTCCAAATCTTTCATTAAACTGCATTTGGACAGACGAAGCTTATGTAAGCAATGCAGGTATTTTTAATCGTTACAATTCTTATACGTGGGCACAAGAAAATCCTCATTTAGTTGTGGAGCAAAGAAATCAAGGGAGATTTGGATTTAATGTGTGGGCAGGAATTTTTTAGAGGCAGGGTTATAGGTCCATTTATTTACGAAGGAGCACTCACCTCTCAGAGATATTTAGACATTTTAAGGCAGCAAATAGAACCTCTTTTTGATGAACTGCCGTTAATGGACCTTAGAAATATATTTTTTCAACACGACGGGGGCACCCCCTCATAACACTGCAGTTATCAGTAATTTTTATCGGCCAGTTTCGACAATAAGTGGAGAGCCAACCAGGGCCCGAACCGTTGGCCGGCAAGGTCATCGGATTTAACATCCATGGACTTCTATCTCTGGGGAAGATTGAAAGACCTAATTTTTAAATTGCCGACACCAGGCAAGAGTTAGAAGTCGCCGTGACACAAAGTTTTGCAGCTCTCACTCCTCTTGAACTAATCAACTGGCTAAGAAGTGTCCAGAAAAGGTGCCGTCTATATGTAAATGAAACTGGTCGACTTTGCGAACATCTCTTATAGAAAATTGTTTTGTTTTAGTTTGCTCTACTCGGAATAAATTGTTTTATTGTTTTGTTTTATTTTCTACATAGTTTAAAATACTATAGCATTTAGTAAATTTTATTGTAGTTATGACTCTTACAGTTACTTCTGGGTTTTTTTTTTACGATTTGATTGCTATCGGTAAACAATTGATATTGCCGAGTAAACAATTGAATTAAATCATATGGCCTTTCCGTCCAAAGCCTACTTCACAAAATGTGCATTTAAGACTCGCGTAAAAACTGAAAACCTTAATATTTTAAAGTAGATTTAAGCAAAATATAAAGTGTGCTATATTTTTAGAATGGTAATTTAAAGCTCTATTCGGATAGGGAGAAATATATATGGTATCCTAT
Organism: Pachyrhynchus sulphureomaculatus; assembly: GCA_019049505.1. Taxonomy (NCBI): domain Eukaryota; kingdom Metazoa; phylum Arthropoda; class Insecta; order Coleoptera; family Curculionidae; genus Pachyrhynchus; species Pachyrhynchus sulphureomaculatus. Next base: position 100,135,354 of record CM032451.1, read on the forward strand.
TTAAAAAAATATATTTTTGCGTTAATAACTAATAAAATATTAGTTATAAAAAAATGTAACCTACATTGTTGAAATCCACGTGAAAAAGTGCTTTGAGAATGCATTTACAGAAAACAAAAATTTTCAATATGAAAAGAATTACAAACATTTTTCCAAAATGAAGATTTTTGAAAAAACACCCTACATATCTGAAACGGTTCTAGACATCGATATGCCATTGAGTTTATCATAAAAAATGAGCCTCAGACACCGACATCAGTTTTCGTCTATCTCCTTTAGATAAAGGGGTTTACCTTTAAAAGTGTCCAACCAAAAGTGGACCACCCTGTACATACTTTTTGCAGCACCCTGGTGTATGTAAGACCTTAAGACCAAGGTACGTGACATGGAAAACATCAATTCATTACCACAGGATATACAGATTCTATGGCAATGGAAACCAAACAATATTATCTTACTACAACCACTACAGATTATGCTGTACATAACTCCAATTTATAAACTGTTATCCAAATATTTTGTAAAAAAGTAAAAAACACTACTTGAATTTCCACTGAATATTTATTTTTAAACACCGACATATTTCGCTGCACGACAGCTTTTTCGCTGCACGACAGCTTTTTCGGATGGTTTGTTACACAATCAACAATCATTATCATTTTATAACAAACCATGCTACGTCCGAAAATATGACTTTGCGAGCAAAATCGATGCTATTTTTTTAATTCATTTGAAGTCCACACAGAAAAGCGATAACGAAGCGGATTGTTGTTTTGCTTCAATTCTTGAATGACTTGAATATTGTAAGCAAATAGATGCAGATCTTTACGTAAAGTACGACTGATTAAATTAGTTGTTGAGATCTACGACGAGTTGAGATTGTTGAGTTTTCATTACTTTGGGTAACAGCAGCAATATTTGTGTCTGTGCTCACTACACGAGTACGAGGCTAAGTTAGGTTATTAATAAGTAGACCAGTTTCACAAACTTTTTTCACGAATTTTCTTACACCAGCCGCTGAAGGAACTTGATTTCGACTAAATTTTCACACAGTTCTTGCGGCACAGCTCATATTTTGTTTATTGATCCATTTCGAATCTCGGAGATTTAACAATGTTCAAAAAGAAACCAATCGAAAGTCATGGGAAAGGCTATCGATCAGCATCTTCTAAAATATCTTGATGGACTCAACATTATTAGCGATCACCTATATGGCTTTCGTAAAAATAGATCAACAGGAGATTTTCTGACTTATGTAACACATTCTTGGAACAACGCAATTGAGCACTTTGGAGAATCTCGAGCGGTTGCTCTTGACATATCCAAGGCATTCGACCGTGCACGATGAGCTGTTGGCTAAGCTACGTTCTTATGGTATGTCTAAAAAGTTCTGTTTGTGGCTCTCATGTTTCCTCAGAGAGCGTTCTTTACGAGTGGCAGTCGCCAGATTTTTTTCTAACACGTTCACTATCAACGCCGGTGTGCCACAAGACTTCATACTGTCTCCTACTTTCTTTCTCATTTATATTAACGATCTGCTGGAAAAGACCGAGAATCCAATCAAGAGCTTTGCAGATGACAGTACACTTATCTCTTCATTCACTTTGAACGCTCGGACATCGGGTACTCAGATGATTATCCGCAGACAGCAGGAAGTCATTCAACTTAACAAAGACCTGGAAGAAATTCTATCTTGGGGTGACAGTAACCAAGTGGAATTTAACGCTACAAAAACCCAAGCGGCAGTTTTTTCTAAAAAAGTTAACGTTGCTGAACCCGACATAGTTATGTCGGGTCACTCCATTCCTCTAACAGCGTCACTCGATTTGTTGGGCGTTAATTTGGGAGCGAATATGTCCTGGCATGAACATGTTGCAAGCATAACAAGGAGAGCTTCTCAAAAGTTGGGAATATTGTTTCGAACCAGAAAGCTTTACACTTCACAACAACTCTTAATTCTTTACAAAGCTCAAATTCGACCAACTATGGAATACTGCTCCTATATTTGGAGCTCCGCTCCTAAGCATACACTGCATTTGTTGGATTATATTCAGAGAAGAGCTGTTCGTCTGATTGGAGACCCGGAACTGACCGGCGGCCTTGATTGGCTGGAACATCGAAGAACGGTTAGCGATTTGAGCTAATTCTACAAGTATTTTAATGGAACCCAGAGCGGTACATATTAGAAGTACACGTCGCGCTGATACTTCACATCCGTATGAGGTTCAGCTTGTTACCCCTCGTACAACTCTTTTCAAGCAGTAATTTATATGGAGAACATCATCCCTTTGGAATAATTTGCCCAGGACTGTGTTTCCCACCGAGTACAATTTACAGCGATTCCATAACAACGTGAATCGCTTCTCTCCCTCCCCTCCCCCGCTTTCTCCGCACGCGTGTCGCTCCAGTAGCACTTTAGGCACTTCCCTGTAACACGTGTGCTAGACCCATAAAAAAAACAAAAAAAAAACAGATGGCCCACCCTTTACCCTACATACGGAATAATGTTTTCCTTTTTTTTTTAGAAAAAGTTAACGACGTGGATGGAATTGAACCGGTACCATGTCAACCATGGACCTCGCGATTATCAAAAATGGCTCAACCAAATTTAGACTACATGGGTAAGTTAAATAGAAGATTTATTTAAATAAAATTTTTTTATTTAATAATCATCGGCGGACAATATAAAAATTATAAATCATTTCAAGTAACGATTGAATGCGTTTTTTTTTTTAATATTAATTACATTAGCTTTGTGCTAGTCTTTTGAACTCTTTGTATTAACAAGTAAAATATGTGATACATATCTGCTGTAACTGTTTTTTTTTACTTTATATTTAAAAAATAACGAAAACGTCTCATAAATAATATCAAATTTTTTGATTTATGGCGTGAACACAATGAACAGTAGAGGTAAGATTAGCACAATGAAGCAGAGTGTCATTTTTCTGCGCGAAAGTCTCCTCTGCACAGCGTAAAAAACCCTGCGTGACTAATTAAAAATTGATTGTACAAGTTTGAATAAAAATGTTATATGAGAATAAAACACCAAATTTTTAATAAATTTTCCACTCTTATTGATTTTTATAACACGTGTTTCGCTAAAACATTAGCTTTATCAAAAGTATGGGTATAGAATCAAATAAACATTTTTCGATGGTTTTATAAGTAAATATTTACAGGTAGGTTGTAAATAAAGGGTAACAACAAAACTCAATAATTATGCAGATTATCTATTAATTAAATAAATTCAACAATGGGGAATTTCCGAGGTCCAGTTAACAGTGTGTTCGTATTCGTATTCTTTCTTTTATTGATCTCGGGAGTCGCAAATAAATTTAATTTATGCGATTTTTTCTGAACGTGTAAAATATGGAAATTATTATTAAATAGATGATTCTCTTACTCTACTCAGTATATACATATATCACCACAACACCAAACACTTTATTTTTTGCACTCGACTCGCGTTTCGCTAACCATGTTAGCTTCATCACGAGCGATGACTCAAGCGGAACTAATGGCATAGGTGGTCTACCTGTTTGCCCTATGTGGAGTTTATTACAAGAATCACAATTAAGTTGGTAAACATTATGGGTTTTCAAAGTTTTATCTTTAATGTTCTTGATATGTTTGTTTAAGTTGTTATTTGTACTGTATGTGATTGTCACGTTCTGTTTTTGTTAATGTTGCGTAATTGTTATTAATAGTTTTTTGTTTTTGGATATATTAGATTAATT
>CM032451.1:100144093-100364093 GCA_019049505.1 Pachyrhynchus sulphureomaculatus
TCATTTTTAAATATTGTTTTTTAACAGTTAACAAATTGCGTTCGAGCGCCCGCGGCTGCATCGAAACTGTGTACATAGATATATATACGCAACGCCCGTACGTAGGCGCACGGAACTGTATACGCACTGCGATGCTCTATAAAGCTTTCTTTCTTGATTTCTTATTAAAATTAATATATTTGAAAAGTATGTAAAAAATATTTATTTATTAAAGAGTAATTGTTATATCAAATTTAATTATTATAACAAATGAATGTAAATAAAAATTCAATATTCGATTAGGATGGTAGAAGAATTAGAACAATTTTATGAAATATAACTTATATATATTTAATAGAATTTTCGCAAATATTTAAATTACACCCACACATGAGTATACAACTTACGTTGTTGCTTTTGCAATTACATGCATTAGTTTTACAATTTTTTGTACATTTACATTGCCTAATTAACGAATCTGGTATCGAATTTTTTAACATGAATTTGGGTAACAATTCACCTGTTTCTATAGTGTAACCAAATTCTGTTGCATCTAAATGTCGATACCGAGAATACAATGACATTTTCCATATGTACGTTTGTAGTGAAGCTCGTGAAATGTGCAATTTTAAAGCATCGGATGTACATGGAATTTTTCCAAAATTAATACCCATCCCACAAGAACGTTCTAAAATTATTTGTCTAGCATTATCTGCTGTTTCTCCAGCTTTATTCAAAATTTTCAAATACAATTTTTCTAATGCATTGAATTCCATGGCATTTAATTGTAAGCCAGTACCAAGTGGGGTTAATGCATTTTGAGTATCTAAATCAAAGACTAAATCTAAAGCTTTATTTTTAGTACCTACTTTACTAGTAGTATCACAGCCTGTAAACGCATGTAAAGCAGGCAAAACTTGACAAACTTGACTAGTTAAATATTCAGCAGCTACATTACAAGACAATAATCTTGGCTTCTGACCAACTACTTTAAAATACAATCCTGTACAACCAATTAATTTAAAAAAGCTCCAATAATGAATTGCTAATATAAAAACGTCGGTATCAACGGAATGAATTATTATTTCAGAATTATAAGGTAACATATATCGAGCATGACAAAATATCCTTGTATCAGCCTCTAAGTGATTGTTTTCTAACTCAATAATTTCATGTATATTATTTCCCTGTATACAATAGCACTTTTCAATGTTATAGAATCCACCTGATATTATTAATTGTTGAGTGTGACTTAATGCAACGTAATTTACAGCATTATTAGATAAATATTGAACCAATTGAAACTTATTATTTGTATTCATCATTAAAGTTTTAATATTTTTTGGAATTTTTGTATCACAGTTTTGAATAAATATATTCGCGCCTACGTACGGGCGTTGCGTATATATCTATGTATACAGTTTCGATGCGGCCGCGGGCGCTCGAACGCAATTTGTTAACTGTTTAAAAAACAATGTTTAAAAATAAAGATATTGCAATATTTCCTACGGTAATTTGTAGAAGAGATCTCAAACTTTAATTTGGACACTGGCAACATTGAAAATTTTAATTTTTGACCCCAATATTGGGAGGTGAAAGTGGCCATTTTCGCGTTTTCTCGCACCTAAAATCGCCGATATCTCGAAAACGGCGCATTTTAGAGAAAATTCACAAGAGACATTTTTTGTTCAAAATGGTCCAATTTACCTAACCTTGTTCCGGGGCGAAAATTTCAATTTTTGGACTTTGTTTAAAAAAAATTTGTTTAAACAAATTCGGACCAGGTTACCGCCCGGCAACATGTTGATCCTCTTTCAGGGGCATCTCCTGGAGAAGGTTATGAAAAAAAATTCAATTAGAAAATTTTTTCCAACGATGGCGCCGATTTCGCCTTGTCTATATGCTTCCTATCGTAATAAAATATAGCCTATAACCTGGCCAGAGAATATATGTTTGTTTAAAAAAAAAAAGTACGTAAATCGGATAAGTGGTTCTCCAGTGATATATATATATATTATATAATATATTCAGTTCAGTATACAAAATACTATTCTTATTTACGAAACTGTCCGATCTTAGTTTTGTTCATTTTTCTAATGGCAATTAGCTTTGAAAATAGGCACTATTACAGCCCTTTCTTAAAATATCTGGATAACTACCCTTTTCAAATAACAAATTTATTAAATAAAGACGAGGCTTCAATAAAGTTTTATGATTATCTTTTAAAATTTCAGATAAAGTATTATCTTTATCAGACGCACAATTCCTTTTTAGGGAATCTATAGCACTAGTGATCTCATTTTAATTTATGGGTCTCAAAAAAATAGGATTTGAAATATTTTTCTGTGGAAACACACACTGATAGTTGTCTATCTTAGTAGCTAATTTTTTACCTTTCCAAAGTTTTCTAAGAATGGGTCTGGAATTTGTGTCTTAATGTATATAAGCTCACGAATACATAGTACTTCTCTACGTTTATTTACACCGTTAGTAGCTTAAATAACTTATCAGGCAAAAAAGGGCAGTTAACGTGGAAACAAAATTTTCAACAGTAAACACTTTTTCTTCATTTTTAGTGTTCCGCATCACTTCGGTGTCTGCCTGTCTGTCTGTTGATCTGTCACACCCGATTTTCTCCGAAACTATTTTTATAAATTTGTCACAAATATAGGAAGCGATGGCCCAATCACGGCAGTGTAATTTTGAAAGTAAAATTCGAACTTAAGGGATTAGTTTTAAAGGGTGAAACCGGAAGTGAGAGAAAAATTTTTTTTCAAGGTCAAGTGGTGTTAAATGAAAGCTTGTGAAAACACTAGTTCATATGATGTAATACTCGCCAAAACTTTTCTTTATATTATTTTAAAGAAATTGTTAAAAGTCGATGTCCCCTACCGATCTCTAAGATTACTAAAATTCAATTCAAAAAATTTCGAAAAAGTTCTGGAATATTATCCATAAAGTGTAGACTGAATGACGATTATCTCGAGTCTTTGATACTTTATCTGGTATATAAAAAGAATTTTTTGAAATGTAAATAATAGTCTATTCACCTATTCGAATAGTACTGGGCTTATACAAATGATAAAAAAACACTAGATCTACTAGAGAGAACCTTGATAGACCACCTATTTTTACGATTTACCAAACCACGTTCTGGCAAGTCATCGACATATTTCATTGAAATGGTTTACCCACTTCTTCACAAACGACACTGACTTTTTAATATGTTTAGCAGCTGCAGATTATGTCATTTGAAGCCCCTTTGGGTGGAAGCGCAAACAATTGATTTGTTTTGGATTTTATGTGATTTCAACGAAAGTTCGACACCGACTGATACTTTTACTAAAATGCGTCGTGGACAAAGGTTCCCTCTACCGATTTTTTGTTGAATCGCATCTATCAAAAATGAATTATCGCAGACACGTTCTTACTTGGCAGACTTTATCTACCTAATAAAAAAAATATATTTTGAAAACAATAACGGTACAGAACTATGCAAGTCCGACTTGTACTTGGCCGATTTGTTGTTTATTTTAATTTTTTTTTTCACTATACATATTTTAAAATTAAATTTTTTAAATTTTGGATTGTTGTAGCTTCTACTTGATGGAAATTCATTATAAATATAAAATAAAAGACTGTTTTTTTTTAGTCAATTTCCACTGGTTTATTTAAATTGCGATGACGCGTTTCGCTGTCGATGCAGCTTCTTCAGATCTACATTTTACACTGTTAAGTTAGGTTTAATATTCACAGTTTTATATAATTTCTTAATTATAATATTACACCTAATTAAATTACATTGATAGTATTGGAAAATCCACACAGATTTGGAGTTAGGAGAATAAATTCAATAATGGTGAATTGCTTAAATTTACCTGGTCGTTGAGTAAAGTACCTGTAGTCCTTAATCGATTTATTTGCATTGTCTCTAAAAGGTTTAATTTTAAACCTTTTTGTTGGGTGTGTAAAATTTTGAAATTCTTGTTAAATGTGTGATTTTCTGTTAAAAGATGATTAGCATATGTTGAATTAGATTTTCTATGGATGAAACTTTTTTCGTGTTCTGTAATTCTTTGTCTAAATGTACGTCCAGTTTGTCCGATGTATGTTTTAGGACATGACCCACATGTTAATTGATAAACCCCTGATTTATTGTCTTTATCGATTTGTGGTTTGTAGTTTTTAAGATATTTCCCTATAGTATTGTTAGTCTTGTAAGCTATGTTGATATTTTTTTGATTTAAAAATTTCCCCAGTTTTTTCCGTTGGTTTGCCGAAATAGGTTAAGCATTTAAAAGTGGTATTTCTGTCCTTAAAACGTGGGTATATTTCTGAGATAGCCTTGTTTCTAAGTTTTTTCTTAACGATACTATTGCTTAAACTAACCGAATAACCGTTGTTAACGGCTACTTGTTTTATGTAGTTTAATTCTTTAGTAAAATTTTTCTTCTGATAAGGGGATATTAGTTAGTCTATGTATAAAAACTATGATAAGCGGCAAGTTTATGATGGTTAGGGTGGTGAGAACTGTTGTGAATTGTGGTATCTGATGACAAGGTTTGTGATATATTGCAAATTCATGTTTTTTTCATGGCTTTACTGATTGTTAAGTCTAGGAAATTGATTTTCCCTTCGACTTCTTCTTCCATTGTAAAACTGATATTTCTATGTAAAGAATTAATATACTGTAAAAAGTGAGTTAATTGTCTGTCCGTACCTGTAAAGCAGACAATTATATCGTCTACGTATCGATACCAGTATAGACAATTATTACTATTGTTATTATGGTTGTTAAATATCATTGTTTCAATACTGTCCATGAAAATTTCGGCAAGTAATGAACTTAATGGACTCTCCATAATTAACCCTTCCTTACTATTGTAGAATGTATTTTTAAATGAAAAATAATTTTGTCTTAGGCAAGTTCTTAATAAATTAATTATGTCCATTTTTATAACTTCATTTACTTTGTTTTTTGTGAATAGGTTCTCTATTAAAATTATTGTTTCGTCTGGAGGAACACTTGGAAATAAGTTTTGACATCGAAAGAGACTAATTTAGAATTATCTGGTATTGTTATATTTTTAACTTTATTCACGAGTTCGTATGAGTTTTTGATACTATATTTAGGTTCAAATTTGGTATGATATTTGATTAAATCAATGAACATGTGGGTCATGTCCTAAAACATACATCGGACAAACTGGACGTACATTTAGACAAAGAATTACAGAACACGAAAAAAGTTTCATCCATAGAAAATCTAATTCAACATATGCTAATCATCTTTTAACAGAAAATCTCACATTTAACAAGAATTTCAAAATTTTACACACCCAACAAAAAGGTTTAAAACTAAACCTTTTAGAGACAATGCAAATAAATCGATTAAGGACTACAGGTACTTTACTCAACGACCAGGTAGATTTAAGCATTTCACCATTATTGAATTTATTCTCCTCCACTCCAAATCTGTGTGGATTTTCCAATACTATCAATGTAATTTAATTAGGTGTAATATTATAATAAAGAAATTATATAAAACTGTGAATATTAAACCTAACTTGACAGTGTAAAATGAAGATCTGATGAAGCTGCATCGACAGCGAAACGCGTCATCGCAATTTAAATAAACCAATGGAAATTGACTAAAAACAGTCTTTTATTATATATTTATAATGAATTTCCATCAAGTAGAAGCTCCAACAATGCAGAATTTTAAAAAATTTAATTTTAAAATATGTATAGTGAAAAAAAAAAATTAAAATAAACAACAAATCGGCCAAGTACAAGTCTGACTTGCATAGTTCTGTACCGTGATTGCTTTCAAAATAAAATTTTTTATTAGGTAGGTAAAGTCTGCCAAGTAAGAACGTGTCTGCGATAATTCATTTTTGATAGATGCGATTCAACAAAAAATCGGTAGAGGGAACCTTTGTTTACGACGCATTTTAGTAAAAGTATCAGTCGATGTCGAACTTTCGTTGAAATCACACAAGTCAATTGTTTGCGCTTCCATCCAAAGGGGCTTCAAATGACATAATCTGCAGCTGATAAACATATTAAAAAGTCAGTGTCGTTTGTGAAGAAGTGGGTAAACCATTTCAAGGAAATATGTCGATGACTTGCCAAAACCTGGCTTGGCAAATCGTAAAACAGGTGGTCTATCAAGGTTCTCTCTCTAGTAGATCTAGTGTTTTTTATCATTTGTATAAGCCCAGTACTATTCAAATAGGTGGATAGACTATTATTTACAGATTTCAAAAAATTCTTTTTATGTATATACGAGATAAAATATCAAAGACTCGAGATAATCGTCATTCAGTCTACACTTTATGGAGAATATTCCAGAACTTTTTCGAAATTTTTTGAATTGAATTTTAGTAATCTTAGAGATGGGTGGAGGACATCGACTTTTAACAATTTTTTAAAAATAATATAAAGAAAAGTTTTCGCGAGTATTATATCATATGAACTTGTGTTTTCACAAGCTTTCATTTGACGCCACTTGACCTTGAAAAAAATTTTTTTCTCTCACTTCCGGTTTCACCCTTTAAAACTAATCCCTTAAGTTAGAATTTTACTTTCAAAATTACACTGCCGTGTCGCTTCCTATATTTGTGACAAATTTATAAAAATAGTTTCGGAGAAAAATGGGTGTAACAGACCGACAGACAGATAGGCAGACACCGAAGTGATGCGGAACACTAAAAATAAAAAAAAATGTTTACTTTTGAAAATTTTGTTTCCACGTTAACTGTCCTTTTTTGCCTGATAAGTTATTTAAGCTACTAACGGTGTAAATAAACTTAGAGAAGTACTATGTATTCGTGAGCTTATACATGTGGGTCATGTCCTAAAACATACATCGGACAAACTGGACGTACATTTAGACAAAGAATTACAGAACAAGAAAAAAGTTTCATCCATAGAAAATCTAATTCAACATATGCTAATCATCTTTTAACAGAAAATCACACATTTAACAAGAATTTCAAAATTTTACACACCCAACAAAAAGGTTTAAAACTGAACCTTTTAGAGACAATGCAAATAAATCGATTAAGGACTACAGGTACTTTACTCAACGACCAGGTAGATTTAAGCAATTCACCATTATTGAATTTATTCTCCTAACTCCAAATCTGTGTGGATTTTGCAATACTATCAATGTAATTTAATTAGGTGTAATATTATAATTAAGAAATTATATAAAACTGCGAATATTAAACCTAACTTGACAGTGTAAAATGTAGATCTGAAGAAGCTGCATCGACAGCGAAACGCGTCATCGCAATTTAAATAAACCAGTGGAAATTGACTAAAAACAGTCTTTTATTATATATTTAAATTTTTTTATGCGACACCTTGTATAACAATTTATAAATGAAAAGAATAATATCAGTTGGGAAACCAAAACTAACTAACAGATACGAAAATATATAAAAATAAAAGATGTACCAAAAGAATGGAAATACTTTAACGGTACATTTTATTGGTGTCCTCTTGAACTATTTTTGAACAAATTACATACCAATTAAGCAACTCTTTACGGTGTGGAATCTGGGACTCTGACTGAAGCCACTTCTAAGAAACTTGAAGCGTTTGAATTGTGGCTATATCGCAGAATTTTGAAAATTTCTTATACTGACCATATTACTAATGAGGATGTCTTACGTCGCATGAACAAGAAACTGGAAATTATGGACACTGTTAAAGTAGGAAAATTGGAGTATTTACGACACATAATGAGAAATTCCCAGAGATATGGATTACTACAGGAAATACTCCAAGAAATAGTTTTTGGAAAAAGGGGACAAGGACGCAGACGCATCTCCTGGCTAAATAATCTGCGAAACTGGTTCTCAACAAATACTACTTGTCTTTTCAGAGCTTCAATGGATAAAGTAGTAATAGGGAGACTGATTACCAGCATTCGACACTTTAGGAAGAAGAAGCATTGAGAAATTTGTTTTATAAAAATCACAGCTTCAAGCTTATCAATAGTTTTTAACTGGTTTGTCGTTATCAATAGTTTTTACCTTGTGCTGTCATTACAAAAAATAAAGTTACGTTACTAAACTGATCCATTTAACTAATCAACAAAAGTGAATCTGGGAACTTCATAAGTGAAATGCAATCTCTTGTTTCCGTTATATTTAAAATACATATGTGAAATATGATCTTTTATGTCCGTTCTAGTTAAAGTAATGCCAGTAAACCTATATCCTCGGTGAATAAACGAAAGCGGATCGGCCATTCACCTTGATGATGTAACTTTCGTTGTATGTAAAATATGATCCATTATTTCCGTTCTAATTAAAGTAAAGGTTATGGAAAAAGTATTCAGCCATTTAAAGTGAAAATTATTTTTTTATATTTTGAAAAAACTTTATTAAACCAAATATGTGCCGTTTTGTTTGATGGTTTTCACAGGCCTGTTTTCAGACTAATTTTTTTTTTTGTCGTTCACCTCCCCGTTTGAGTAGGGATTTTACCCTTTTTTCCATATTCTAAGGATATCGGCGAGGATGTCGTAATACCCTTCGACGTTGTCCAAGTGCCAAAACATACATTTTTCTATTTCACAACACCTTTTAGACAACGCGGTAGTGCTGCCTCGGACGTCATTGCATTTCTGCAAACAACTACTGCATATGAACGTGGCCAGGCCAAATATCCTTAAATAAATTAATAAATAAGTATATCGGCCTGCGGGATCGAACTCTGGACCTTCTGTACCGTAACCAAGATACCATGCCACGGAGCCACGGGTCGCCACAAACAACTTAAGGCGTTACATACACCCAGGCGCTGCAAAAAGTATGTACGCAGTGAAGTCTGCTTATAATGAACCCGTTTATAGCGAACTATTTTATAATGCACCAAAAAACTTCCATAAGACCAAAGCAAATTTTTATCAGTTAATAACGAACCCGGTTATAACAAACTTCCAGATAAAGTGAACCAAATGTGGATGTTTTGTGTCCGTTTATAACGAACTTGCCACTCCCTGTGCTCAATGTCGCGCGACTTGATCTAGGGAATTCACCGAAACTCGCTGGGAACTCCTATTCTACTTGTTTCCGCCGAGTCGCTAGTGCGAGCAGTATTATTTTCAATTCACTCGTGTTTTGCGGTTCTAATGCATATTTGATCAAAGTAGCAAAGTTTTTATTTTAAAATGAGTACACAAAACCTAAAGCGTTTACTTTAAAAGACAAACACGATATTATAAGGAAAATAGAAAATGGAGTTAAACAAAGTGATGTTTGCGAACAGTTGAATTTAACTAAATCTACGGTTTCTGTAGAAGAAGAGGCAAAAAATCTTATCAATCTATGATAAAAGAAACTTTAGTTGTAAGAAAGTAAGACAATCTACACATGACCAAGTCGATAAAGGGCTCCTTAAATGGTTTAGTCAAAAACGACATGAACATGTTCCTATTACCGGCTATACTTTACAAGAGAAAGCTAGTGAATTGGGAAGGAAAATGGAAAACACCGAGTTTAACTGTTCTAGAAGTTGAATTGAAAGATTTAAAAAGCAAAATAAGATTAGTGGGGGTAAGATAGCAGGAGGAACTGCTGGAAATTCGAGAAAGTTATGAAAATGGGACGAAAGAGCCGCTTTCACAGCCTCGCTGTAATATGAGACAAGAACAAGCATGTCTTCTAGTTTGAACTTGTTTGTCAGTATTTTTTTTTATAGGTCAGCACACGTGCTGCAGGGAAGTCCCTAAAGCGCTACAGGAGCGACACGTGTGCGGAAAAAAGCGATTCACGTTGTTCTTGAACCGCTGTAAATTGTACTCGGTGGGAAACACAGTCCTGGGTAAGCCATTTCAAAGGGATGATGTTCTCCATATTTAAGACTGCTTGAAAAGGGTTGTACGAGGAGTAACAAGCTGAACCTCAAACGGATGTGAAGTATCAGCGCGACGTGTACTTCTAACATGCACCGCTCTGGGAGGAATTAAGCGGGCTACATCCTTCGAACACTCTCCATGAAAATACTTCTAGAATATTTTCAGAAAAAAATTGTATTTTTTATTTTCTGACAATTCATTTTTAAAACAGTCTACATGTATGTATATATGTATGTCTAAATTCAATGAAAAAAATACAAAATATTAAGAAAATCATTTTTGTACATTTTTATTTGAATTTTTAGGATTTAAAGATTCAAGATTGATGTTAAATCAAAAAATAAACAAATGCTTTTTTAAATCTACTTTATTTTTTCACTTTAACACTCAAAAAACCCTTAGATTTGTAACAAGAATATCGTTTATCATTTCGGTATATTAATCTTGGAAATGCTATCAAAAGAGTGAATGAAATGGTGTTCTTATTTTGCCCAACCAAATAAAGTTAACTGAAACGTCAACATCAGCTGTTAAGTGGCAAGGGCCCAAATTATACACACTTTTATATTGAAATAATAGATAAGCAATCTTTTTAATTATGATTAAATCTTATTTTTACTAGGTGTGCAGTGGATTATCTATTATTGCTTTGACTGGTTGTGATATGCAGTAATAACGCACTTCGTCTGTTCCAGCGAATCAAGGCCGCCGGTCAGTTCTGGGTCTCCAATCAGACGAACAGCCTTTCTCTGAACAGAATCCAACAAATGCAGTGTATGTTTGGGAGCGAAGCCCCAAACATGGGAGCAGTATTCAATAGTTGGTCGAATTTGAGCTTTGTAAGGAATTAACAGTTATTGTGGAGTATAAAGCTTTCTGGTTCGAAATAATATTCCCAACTTTTGAGAAGGTCTCCTTACTATGTTTATGCCAGGACATATTTGCTCCCAAATTAACGCCCAACAAATTGAGTGACGATGCTAGGGGAATGGAGTTCCCCGGCATAACTATGTCGGGCTCAACAACGTTAACTTTTTTAGAAAAAACTGCCGCCTGGATTTTTGTAGCGTTAAATTCCACTTGGTTACTGTCACTCCAAGATAGAATTTCTTCTAGGTCTTTGTTAAGTTGAATGACTTCCTGCTGTCTGCGGATATTCGCCTGAGCAGCCGATGTCTGAACGTTCAAAGTGAATGAAGAGATAAGCGTACTGTCATCTGCAAAGCTGTAGATTGGATTTCCGATCTTTTCCAGCAAATCCTTAATGTAAATAAGAAAGAGAGTAGGAGACAGTATGGAGCCTTGGGGCACACCGGCGTTAACGGTAACGGTGTTAGAAAGAAATCCGTCGTAATTGTAGCAAGTGTCAACATTCTTTGCCACGCTAGTAATGCAAAACTTCGATAACGATATAAATATTATGATGAGGAACTTGCAAGTTATTTACTTAATTTTTTGACTATTTAGGAGGTCGCGACACTAAAAAAGTTGTAAAACGATGATTTAGAGGATGGGGACATAAATCTTGTTAATACTTGTTCAAATCCCCAAGTCTCTTGGGATAATAACATCCCACACCTCTGTAAATAAGTTTTTTAACTTCTGAAATTTAACGCATCCTTTATTTTTTTGCCCCTAAATAAAATACCTATTTAGTTTATGCTCCAATTACACCACGAGAAAATTCGCGATTTAAAAACAAGCACCTGCAAATTGAGTTCAGGGAAAATATGAATCCGATTGTAATAAATTCACGCCTCTGTAACTTCCAATCTTTCCCGGAGAGCAATTTTCTTGCGGAAAGTTTTAGAATGCTATTAAAACTTCTATCGCTGTAAATATAAACGTCAGTTCTGGGTTAAGGTCCACTTGAAAAACAGAGGCCAGATACGGAATTTCCCTTGATAGTTATTTTCGTGAAGAAGAGACACTTCAAGTAAAATATTGGGAACAATATCCGACAACACTTAAGCAATGCTACAAAAAATTTACTTTAGAAAAAACAGTTTTATTAAAGAGAGGGATGTTCGTGTCATAGAATTTGCAACTCTGAATTTTGGACAAAACAACGTTACTAACTAAACGATGTTTGATTTATATCGATATCAAATTATCGACGTATATGTGTATCGATCTTTTGTCGATTATTTTTCAAAATAAGAATTATATACCACTATGGAGAAAATTTTTATGAGCATTATCACTGGTGTAAATAAAAGTAGTTTTTTCAGGCATAAGTAGTAAATTTTTTGACCGCACATCTAAAATAAAGAGAACAGAAAACTGTTACTGAGTTTACCGTCGACCAGCGACCAGTAAACATTAATAATAACAAATGAGATTTTGGCCAAATGTCTACTACTTACCAGTGAAAGCAACATGGACTAACAGATATATCAGGAAACATGTACAGTATGTCCCAAAAAGTTTTATACAATTAAAGGAAAAGTTTATCTTACATATTACAAAAAAATTTATTCCTAATAAAAAATTCTACATCACATGGAAACCCATAATCAAGCATCAAAAGTTTGAAATATTTGATGGTATACTGGGTGTCTCTAAAAGGTGCGGAAAAAATACTACCACAAATTCCTGAGGTCAAAATATGACTATCTAACTCAACTTACCTCAGTCCAAAAGTGGATAATTTCGGAGATACAGAGTGTCAAAAGTTCAATTTGGTTTTAGTTTTTTATAAATAATTTTTTTAATAATTTGTGTATTGCCACAATTTTCAGCTAAGAGGGCTGAAGCAAAAATTAACTGTCTAAATTTTGAATAAAAAAATTCTTCTTTTCCAGCGTTTAAAGGTATACCTGGTATGAGCTAAGTTTTTGGGATATTTGGATCTAAATTTTTGATATCTTCCCCAAACTCACCATTGCATTGCATTGCCACAAGAATAACACCAAAAATTAAAAAAAACAAGTAAATGTGTTGTTAATTTTATTCTCTAGTAAAAACAGTCAATAAGATTTATCAACAACAAAAACTTAATTAAAAAAAAATGCTTATAATAAATGTTCAAAATGCCCTCCATTTTCTTGTGTACAAAAATTAGTACGTCGTAAAAAATTACATTGGACTCTCTGGAGCATTTCGGCATCATTTCTCAAAGCCTCAATTCCAGTTTGAATACGTCTCCTTAATTCATCTTCTGTACCAACTGGCCTAGAATACACAAGGGTTTTCAAAGCTCCCCAAAAAAAGTAATCCATCGGGGTCATGTCAGGGAATCGAGCTGGCCAATTTGCGGGTGCATCATTGCCTCTACCTATCTATCCATTTGGATACTGTTCGTTTAAATAATTACGTACGTTTAACGTAAAATGTGGAGGAGCACCGTCGTGCATAAACCACACTCTTCTTCGAAGTTCCAACGGCAGGGGATCTAATAAGTCGGGTAGTTCGTTTTGCAGATGTTCCACATAATTTTCGCCATTTAGTCGAAGTGGTAAAATGAGAGGACCAATTATGAAGGTATTTATGATTCCTGCCCAAACATTGATCTTAAACTCATCCTGATGATAGGTTATTTTATTCGCATGAGAATTTTCTCCTGCATAGATATGTTCATTGTGCAAATTAGTTATGCCACTTCGCGTGAAACAGGCTTCACCTGTGAATAAAATTCCTCGTGTAAAATTCCTATCTTGATTTCTGTGTTCTTGG
Organism: Pachyrhynchus sulphureomaculatus; assembly: GCA_019049505.1. Lineage (NCBI taxonomy): Eukaryota > Metazoa > Arthropoda > Insecta > Coleoptera > Curculionidae > Pachyrhynchus > Pachyrhynchus sulphureomaculatus. Next base: position 100,157,622 of record CM032451.1, read on the forward strand.
ATAAACCGCTAGGCGTGGTTCAGAATCATGTGGTAAAAGATCTTGTACCTGTTGAACATGAAATGGGTGCAGTAGTTGTTCTTTGGTCATCCTATTAACAGTTTCTTTGCTTACCCCTAGCTCTAAGCCTAATCGTCTGCTGCTGAGTTTTGGATTTTCTTCAATCCTATTCAGAATATCTTCTTCAACCTCTGGAGTTCTTACCGTACGTGCACCACCATAATTAATAGAAACAGGCATTTCACGAAGACGTCTTTCGACTGCCGCGAAGGTTTTATGTTTCAGTAAGCGACGATTCGAAAATCTTTCACTGTATACTCTGCAAGATTCTAAACCATTTCCTTGGCAATATCCAAAAACCAATAACATATTGGTCATTTCTTCATTGGTACGGCCATGACGAAAATTCTATTTGTAAATTGTTTGACAATTCACCGGTGCTTGCTAATTCTCTTTCACGATATTCCAGTACTACTCGCAATTTAAAACATAAACACCGGAAAAAAAAAAAAAAAAAGCGACAATGTATCAAAAACATCAACAACACTGCTCACAATCAGGGGCCTTTCAGGAATTTTACGCATTTCACCTACTAAAAGATAGGTCGTAATTCATGTAATGTAATGCTTGAATGGTTTTAGATTCGATTTGACACTAGTCAGTTTTTAGTGATAGTTAATTTATTATAACGTCTTCGCTTCAAATTGTGTTCATTTATCACAATAATTTAGACCTAGCCATAAACGAAATGAATTGTTTTAATCCATATATCTCAAAAAAACGGCTGCTGAAATCAACTCTTACCGGGTATACCTTTTTTAGGTAAAAGACGTTGGAGAATAAGAAATTTTATGTAAAAGTAAAATCCAGTGTGGCTCAAAAAAGTTATTTCGTTTTAAATGTGTGCAAAGTACCGCAGGTGGCGCCCTCTAAATTTTACAATGGAAATGAATGCGGATTTAAATTTTTCACCCCAAAAAAACCCGTTTAGCTGAAAATTGTGACAATACACCAATTATTAAAAAAATCATTTAGGAAAAACTAAAACCAAATTGAACTTTTGACACTCTGTATCTCCGAAATCATCCACTTTTGGACTGAGCTAAGTTGAGTTAGATAGTCATATTTTGACCTCAGGAATTTGTGGTAACATTTTTTCCGCACCTTTCAGGGACACCCTGTATAGGGAAAATAAAAAAATAATTATTTATAATGAAGAGTAAAATGTGTTTAAATTTAAATATAGAGCAAAATATTAATTGAAAATGTTAATAGGAACTAAAAAAATTATGCTCACGTTTAGATTTGTGACCTTCCTAGGTAAAAATTCAAAAAACTCCAGTAAACACGTCAGTAATTGTCGGATTATATGCCGAATAAAAGAAAACGAAATCACTACAAATTTTAGGCTGAAAATAAATGAACATATCTTTGGAAATACCTAACAACTGTCAATAAACTTCAAAGCTAACGTCAGTTTGTATTTGCAATAATTAGAAATGCCAGTAAAATTGAGTGTTGAGGATAAAATTGAAATTGTTCTCACAGAGAAAATTATAAAACTTTTAGAGAAGCACCAGTAATAATAGACACTCTGATAAAACTGTACACTTCACAAATGTAGGATATTTAATAAATAAATTCAACATTTATGGAAGTGTTGAAAATAAATTTAAAAAAAAACCATGCCCGATGGGATAATCGAAATCAAGTAAAGGTGTCGGTAGTAGAAAGGCCAGAAGATTCACTTGGGAAAAGATCAGCTTTATTTAATGTCAGTAAAACTATAGTTGCGAGAATTTTCAGATCAAATAAATTTAAACCATATAAACTCCAATTTACCCATACTTTAAAAGCAGGAGATTTTGAACGAAGATTTAAATTATGTGCTTGGTTTCAACGAGAGTTGAAAGATAACAGGTTTATGGCGAGACAAATGCTTTTCTGTACCGAAGCGACATTTACGACTAATGGGACAATAAGTTCTCCAAACTGTCGCTGGTGGAGTGTTGTTCCTAACTTCAATATCTAAACTCAAGATCAATGCTCGTTTAAAACCAATATATAGTGTGGAATTTTTAAAGATAGATTACTTGAACCATTCTTTTTTCGAAATAATAGGAATGCTGAACGTTACTTAGAATTTTTAAATAATGAGTTCCTTAATAGTCTACCAATAATTGAAAGACACCGTATATGGTACCAATATGATGGTACATCATGTCACAGTATGAGAAATGTTCGAGATTATCTCCTCCACATATCTAACGGTAGGGTAATAGGGAGGTATGTGCAGTTTACTTGGCCCTTAAGGTCTCCAGACATCACCCCTCTAGATTTTTTTATGGTGCCACTTAAAAGAAACGGTTTGTCTTAAAACGCCATTTCAAGATGTTGATCATCTTAAGAGAGTTACATATGAAGCTATAACTTCTGACGTAATTACAGACGTAATAAAAGATCAGGATCACCTGTTTAGAAAAGGACGGTGGATACATTGAAGCACTTGTGCAATAAAGTTAGAATTAATTCTAACTTTAAAAAAAAATTCATGTTTAATTGTTATGTTATATACGTAGTAATTAAATAATGTTGCAATTTTAAAATAAAATGATATTAGCACAAATTTATTATGGATGTAATTGTTGCAAAGCAGATAAAAAGGTTATCAAATTTTTAACAAAAATATAATACAATCACAATAAGTGCACTAGTTTTTAATTAATTTAATTAATTTCGTTTTCCTTTATTCAATAAATAATCCGACAATTACTAACGTGTTTATTGGAGTTTTTTTGAAGGCCACAAATCTAAACGTGAGCATAATTTTTTAGTTCCTATTAACACTTTCAATTATTGCTCTGTATTTAAATTTAAACACACGTTGCTCTTCATTATAAACCATTATTTTTTATTTTCCCTGCATACCATCAAATATTTTAAACTTTTATACCTAATTATGAATTTCCATGTGATGCAAAACTTTTTATCAAGAATAATTTAATTTGTAATATGTAAGATAAACTTTTTCTCCATATGTATAAAACTCTTTGGGACACATTGTATGCATGAATGAACGATCGATCCCGGAAAACGACACTGTGCATCATCATCCAGCCTCAATTTGCGTCCACTACTGGGCATAGGCCTCTTCTAGATGCTTCTCTATCTCTCAATCCTGTACCACTACAATCGGGTTTCTTGAGATTATCTTTATATCATCTAACCATCATCGAAGTTAGCTTTGAGCGGCAACAGCAGCATGATAACAATATGGAGTAGCAGCAACAATACGGTCTTTTGAAAATGCCAAACGAGATTTCGACGAAACGTCGTGCAAATTCATTGTTAGACGAACGGATTGAAATCCGCAATGTTAATGTATTACACAGCCACACACACACACCTCAACGACGATGAACATCTTCAGCCGAAAAAATACTGCTTCATATACCAGGTGTACAAATATGAAATGCGGAATTTTTTTTCTCTGAAAAAAACATCTTAAATTCGGAAGAATGGTAAAAAAGTGCTTTATTCGAAGTATGTTCCATAGCTTGTTATACATTTTTCCCATATTTCGGGCAATTTGTGAATACCACGCCAGTAAAAATCTTCCCTTTTTGCTGCGAACCATTCATCGAGCCATTTTTTCACATCTTCGTACGAACCAAAGCGCTGCTCAGCAAGTGCGGGACCCATCGATGCAAACAAGTGGTAATCGAAAGGAGCCAAGTCTGGTGAGTAAGCCGCATGGGGTAAAACTTCCCAGCTGAGTGCTTCCAACGTGTCGCGAACTGGTTTTGCCGTATGTGATGGAGCATTGTCATAAGGAAAAATGACTTTGTTTTGCCTCTTTCGGTATTCTGGCCTTTTTTCAAACAGCGAACGGTTCAGATCGGTAAAATTGTTGTTGGTAACGTTTAGTATTAACCGTTTCCCCAGGTTTTAACAGCTCATAATAGACCCCGCCCCTCTGGTCCCATCAAACACAGAGCATCGTCTTTCTGCCAAAGCGATTCGGTCTTGCGGTCGATGTGGATGGTGCGCCTGGGTCTACCCATGATTTTTTCCGCTTGGGATTTTCAAAAAAATCCACTTTTCATCCCCTGTAACTATGCGATGCAAAAACGACTTCCTTTTGTACCGAGCGAGCAAAATGTCACACGTGTTTTTGCGCTTTTCCATTTGCTTGTCGTTCAACTCATGTGGTACCCATCTACCGGTCTTCTGAATTTTTCCCATCTCTCGTAGCCCATTGGAAACAGCTTGTTGACTAACGCCCAATTGCTTGGCGAGTTGTTTTTGTGTTTGCGAATCATCTTCGTCCAACAATGCTTGCAATTCCACATCTTCGTATTCTTTTGGCGGTTTTCCACGTTTCTTGTCTGCAACATCGAAGTCACCACTTTTGAAACGCCGAAACCATCGTTCACACGTAACTTGCGATGGAGCATTTCACGATAAGCTTCTCGAAGTAATCGGTATGATTCAACAGCAACTTTCTTCAAATGAAAACAAAAAATTAATGCTGCCCGCGAATGCTCTTTGTTCGGTATAAATTTCGACATATTGAACACAACACTATGCACACACTTTTCCAATTTATCACTCGTGCGCATCTGACACTTGTTGATGACACAATAAAATGGCGCAGTGTCAAATCTTTATAGCACAAACTGCATTGGTGCACCATCTGTTGTCTGAAATCCGCATTTCATACTTGTACACCTGGTAGAGTTGGCAACACTGTCTCATAACGCTCTTTTGACATCTAACCTAACTATATTACACACTAACAATACCCTAGACAGTTGAAAAACTACTTCTTCGCGCAGAATTGGCAACACGGCCTCACCCCCTGCGCACGCGTACAGAAGACGGAGTGGGTCCATAAGTGGCACAAAAAAATGTAGATTTGAGAGCCATAAGAAAATACATGGGATTTTGTAGCAGAACATTATAATTTTGGTGGATTTAAATTACCTAGCAATATTACAGGAGTTCCTACTGTTAAAATCAATTTGTGGGCGGAGCGAGTTCAGAAACACCCTTGTAAAATATAAACTATTCATCCAAATGTTACAATTTAAAGACAGCTTTTATCTTCGTTAAATCCACAATACAAAGAACGCATTTAATTTAGTAAGGATTTATGTTTTCCTACCTAAATTACTATCTTTAGTTAAGGTATTTTAACACGTCTTTTTTTAATATCTTTACTTGGATAATTTGGGTTAACATTTTACACATATGCTTCCGCGGACTATTTCAGACGAATCATATTGCCTGATATTTTTTTCATGTATCACTAGCTATTTACGCAGGATACGCGAAAATGCCTCTTCGTCGATTGATGTTTTCCTACTTTCATCGTCATAGGTCGGTTAACTTAGAAAATATATCCACAAATTACACACCTATGGCTTCCTCGTGAAACACTCTATCCATTAGTGAAAACCAAAATAAAATCCGTTAAGTAGTTACTGAGAAAATCGCGTACAGACTGACAGATAGACCGACAAACGCGACGGAAGACTTTGTTTTATAATATGTATTGATACATATATATATATATATATATATATATATATATATATATATATATATATATATATATACATAAATAGTTGGGGAACTCGGCAAAAGGGCACAAACAGATGTGCACACAATATTCATTTAGTCAATATTTCGGTCCTAGGTTGGGACCTTCATCCGGGTACAAACTGAAAGAGAGATAATGAAGCAACCAATAAGGAAAGTCGGGCATAGAAAATTATTATTGTAAAGTTTAATTTTTAGTTTTTTTAATTTATAATTATTAATCAATTCTTATTGTTGTTATAAAGAAGGTGTGCACTGGCGAGCCACTCTGTCGATAATGGACGTTCCTTCAATTTCAACGAACCAAAAATTCTTCATTTTCAAAAAAACCTTTCCAAAAGAGAATTTCTTGAGATGTATTATATCAACGAAAATCCCCACAACATTAATAAAAGAACCGATCTCGATGGTTTGAGTAACATATACAGTTTTCTCCTCTCTTGTGATTCACCTTCTCCACATAATATCTCTGGGTCGTCTTTCTCGTCATAGTTTTTTCTTCCTCAGTATTTCTCTAGTTCTTTCCCGCTACTTATTTGAATTTGGGTGTCCTTTCTTTAGGTATATATTTTATGGTTCCCTTGAATTTCTTTACAATTACATTCCCATTTTTATTAAAATTGCTTAGTATATAACGAATAAATAAACCCTCTTCACTCTTCAGCTACTTCTCCAATCCCTCTCTTCTCTCAAGAGGAAAAAATCCTATTTCCTTTATGCCACTTTAATCTCCATACCGTTTAAAAATATCGTTCCCAATGGGTACTTTTCCTGTATACCAACATTCCAATCTAATGATGTAGTACCTAATTTGTATTCAACCGGTTCTTTCCTGGTTGTTCAACCTTTTTTCCCTTTTGTTTTGAGTGATCCCTTACTTCTGTCAAACAGTTGTCTTTTGTCAGCGCCTTGTCATACTTGTCTTTTCTTTTCAGATCACAGGTGGTTAATTAATAATAAATGAGTATTTGATTTTTCAGCATCCAAGGTTTCTAATAGCATCCTTGCTGTAAATGCCATATTTTTAAATTAATATGCTAGTGAATAGTGGCTGTTTTGTTTCAGTGTCGGTCTTTGTTGTGACAATTGTTATTTATGGTCATTCTTGTTAAATTAATTCGCACACTGCATGTGAGTCACTTGCAACTTTTACTTTGTTACTTCTTTATAATAATAATAATGTATGCTTCTTTATAACAACAATAAGAATTGATTAATAATTATAAATTAAAAAAATTAAAAATTAAACTTAATAATAATAATTTTCTATGCCCGACTTTCCTTATTGGTTGCTTCATTATCTCTCTTTCAGTTTGTGCCCTGATGAAGGTCCCAACCTAGGACCGAAATATTGGCTAAATGAATATTGTGTGAACATCTGTTTGTGCCCTTTTGCCGAGTTCCCCAACTATTTTCATATCTTAGAATTTTGTTAGATACGGCAACTTTTGCTTTCTCTCTCTTTATTATATATATATATATATATATATATATATATATATATATATATATATATATATTAGGTAACACTTACTTTTAACCAAATCGCAATTCATCGTTTCCAGTTGCCCCTCCTGTTCACTGTTAATCTTAGATCGCGTTTAGATGTAAAGAAGCCAAGCTAACCCCCGCTATTACCTTCGGTCTCGAAACCCACTTCACAACCACTTAGTTTACAGCGAAACACTATGAGTCATTACAACACTGACCAGCGGATGTACTCCTTAACGTCCAAGGAAACTCATTTCTCCATCCGTGAATTCCTATATTTAGTTAAAAGAACACACAAAATTATATGAAAAATATTGCTAACATAATTTGTTTCTGTTGACATCAATTAGTACCCTATTATTTAACAGAAGAGATTTGTCATTATTTCGCTTTTCATTTTCTTCATTTTCAGTTTCCTTCGGTTCAATTTCTATAAAAGATAACACAAAACAGAAGCTTAACAAATAAATTAGCTCATCCCACACTTCTTTGTGATTCTAAGGAATTTTTTGCGAGTAAATAAATTTACAATTAAGAAAATGAGAGTGTACGTTTTAGATTGCGATATGTTACTGTAGATGAAGTTGATTGTTTAAACATTAATACGTCACATTACCTATTATTATAAGTATTTTTTAATAATAAAAATAGAGCGTAAAAGAATCTGAATTTACAAACTGGCCCAAATGAAGTAATAAAACAAATTAACTCTTTAAAAAATTGTTGTGCTCCTGGATATGACCAGATGACTACAAGAATTGTTAAGTGTTTCCATCAAAATCTCATAAATCGTCTTGTCCATAAAATTAACTTAATCTTTAAGGTAGGCAATGTCCCAAGTACATTTAGAATTACGATTATCACCCCTATCCATAAGGCAGGGGTCAAAGCCGATATAAACAACTACCGCCCAATCAGTGTTATAATTACGTTTGCCAAGATCGTTGAAAAATGTCTCAAGGATCGTTAAGTAGATTTTTTCCAGCAGAATAATATCATCATCACAAGAAAGTATGAATTCATGAATGGCTTAAGCACTGCAGATGCAATCTGTGAACTAACCAACCATATAACTAACAATCTTGACATTGACAATAAATGCATCGCTGTCTTCTTAGATCTTTCCAAGGCATTCGACACAGTCGCACATAACTCCCTGCTGGATGTACTAGGTTCATATATGGATTGAGGGACAGTGTTGGACGTCTTTATGAGTTATCTGGGGAGTCATTCAATATTATCTTATACTGATGACACCTTTGTGATGTTTACAGGGCCATCGTGGTTGACTACTCATGATTCTGGTATTGAGGGCACGAATAAAATTAAAAACTGGTTGCACACATTCATATTGACCTTAAATACTTCAAAAATAAAATATATAGCATTTTCCATCGCTCCTGCTAAACGACCAAACTTTCATAGCATTCATGTCAGTAATCTTGAGGTTGATATTCTGGAAGTGGATTCTATAAAATATTTAGATATATATTACCTTAAGTGGGATCGTCATATTCTCAGACTTGTGAGGACCATAAAGGGATTTTGCTCATAGGTTCTATAGCCTGAGAGAGATACTGAGTAGGAAGCTTCTAATCAGTGTATATGGCCGATATCTAGAAATAAAATAGGCCTACAGGACAGTATCAATTGCGATTGCGGGGAAACAGGAGATATAAGTGTACTTTATTGATCTATTTGATTTCGTTTTGTATATTATTTATATTTTTTCTCTTTATTATTTTTTTCTTTTTATCTATTTTTTCCTCTTCTTTTCTTTTTCCCTTTTTTGTCTTAATGTTTGTTCTTTTTAGTGTTCCGTACGGAACACTTATAAGATCACTTCGGTGTCTGTCTGTCTGTCTGTCTGTCTGTCTGTCTGTCTGTCTGTCTGTCTGTCTGTCTGTCTGTCTGTCTGTCTGTCTGTCTGTCTGTCACCCGATTTTCTCGGAAACTATTTGACATAGAAAGGTGAAATTTGGTAATAATATAGGAATTGATGGCCTCATCAGAGCCAAGTAGTTTTGAGAATTAAATTTTGACTTAAGAGGTTAGTTTTGGGGGGTGGAGTCGGAAGTGAAAAAAAAAATTTTTTACTAGGTCATCGAGTGTGGTGTCAAATGAAAGCTTGTGAAAACACGAGTAAAAAATATATATATAATATTATACTTGCGCGCACTTTTCTTTGTATTATTTTTAAAAATTCGCGAAAAAATCGCTGTCCCGGGCCTTATCTCGAAAAGTACTTATCAAAAAATTTCGAAAAAAATTCTGGAATATTCTCCACGGGGTGTAGATTGAACGAAAATTATCACGAGTGCATTACCTTTAATAATTTATATGGTATATAAAAAAAACAAAAATTTCAAGGTCATCAGATTTCAGTAAAGATTGGAAACAAACTTTGTTGAAAACTCATTTGGGGTGTGTTTTGTGAAGTCACTGATCATTTTATGCCACCGTAACATAAATTTTGACTTAAGAGTTTCGTTTTGAGGGGTGAAATCGGAAGTGAAAAAAAAATTTTTTTACTAGGTCATCGAGTGTGGTGTCAAATGAAAGTTTGTAAAAACACGAGTAAATATATATATATATATATATATATATATATATATATATATATATATATATATATAATGTAATACTTGCGCACACTTTTCTTCGTATTAGTTTTAAAAAATCGCTGTCCCCTACCTTATCTCGAAAAATATTGATCAAAAAATTTTGAAAAAATCCTGGAATATTCTCCACGGGGTATAGATTGAACGAAAATTATCACGGGTGTATTACCTTTAATAATTTATTTGGTATATAAAAAAAAACAAAATTTCAAGGTCACCAGTTTTCAGTAAAGATTGGAAACAAACTTTGTTGAAAACTGATTTGGGGTGTGTTTTATGAAGTCACTGATCATTTTATACCACCCTAACAAAAATTTTTATTCTAAAAACAATCAACGTACGGAACACTAATTGTGCAAGTTCAACTTGCACTTGACCGTTTTTTTTTAAAACCTTAATTCCCGAGTCCATAGGATAATATATAATTCTATAGATAACTTAATAGATGTTGTGGATTAATCGCCAATTGAGCATGAAATTTGTTTTTGTTCTGAAAAATTTGACATTATAATTTGATTTTAATCTACAATCTATCATAGAATGTCGCATATTCTATGATAGATTATAGATTAAAATCAAATTATAATGTCAAATTTTTCAGAACAATCAAATTTCATGCTCAATTGGCGAGTAATCCACAACATCTATTAAGTTATCTATAGAATTATATATTATCCTATGGACTCGGGAATTAAGGTTTAAAAAAAAAACAAACATTAAGACAAAAAAGGGAAAAAGAAAAGAAGAGGAAAAAATAGATAAAAAGAAAAAAATAATAAAGAGAAAAAATATAAATAATATACAAAACGAAATCAGATAGATCAATAAGGTACACTTGTATACAATGAGTTTTCTTTGTACCTGGATGTTTAAATGAAATATAAATAGTTTATACTTAAAGCTTACACTTTTATCTTTCACTTCCCACCTTTAAATATTTTTATTATTTTAAGTTTAAATTGTATGATATAATAAGCAACACATACATTCGTCATGAATACTTTTTTAAGAGCAAAATTACAAATAAAGAGAAAGTTTTTTTTAAGTTTTTAATGGTTTTCTAATTTCAAGTATGCTTTTAACTGTAACTAAAGAAAAAAATTGTCCGACTTTTTTTCACCATTTCGTACTGCTTTGAACGTAAATTGCCGGCGGCGCACTACAAAAGGCAAATTTTCATATTTTAAAACTCAATTTTTAAACAAACAGACAATGTGGGTATTTTTAATTATTCTAATATTGAAACTGAAGGTATAATAATGATATATGCACAAGGATTTTTTTTCAGTACTATATTTCATTAAATATTTGTAATTTACTGTATACCCGTTAAAATAATGCAAACAAAAATTTTCAACAGAACATGAGACCATGTTAAACTGACTTGCTATTTCAGTAGCTAATTCCTCAATGTTTTTACACGAAAAAGGATAACTCATAAATGATATGATATTTGCCAATTTACTGAAATCATAAAAACGTATTTCGAATTGGCCCAAAATATTTAATAATTCTGCCTCATAAATATCATAATTCAACTGAGGAATCCTTGCTTTCAAAGACGGAAAATTTGTCAGATCCTTTCTTTTCAGTTGATCTATCATAAGTTGCAATTTACTTTTGAATGTGTTTATTGCGCTAATCATCTCAATAATAGTTTTTCCTTTACCTTGAAGCTCCAAATTAATGGTGTTTAAATGCATTGTGATGTCCCTCAAAAATGCCAAATCAGTCAGCCATTTTCCGTTTTTCAGCATCTGAGTGTCATCACCTCTGTCGTCCAGAAAAGCTGTTATTTCGGGAAATAATTCTTGAAACCTTTCTAGGAATTTTCCGCGACTCAACCACCTGACGTCCGTGTGAAGAACTAAATCAGTGTGTTCAGCTGACTCACTATCTTCCAACTGCAATTTAAAGAGCCGTCGTTGCAAGCTACGTGCACGAATAGAATTCACAATTTTTATTGCAATGCTCATAATCTCCTCCATGTTTAGAACTTTTGAACACAAAACTTGTTGATGTATAATGCAATGGAAGGAGAAAAATGAAGGGAAATCATCATTAGCTCGACACAATGCCACAAAACCGTTTTCGTTTCCAGTCATTGCTGGTGCTCCATCGGTTGTAATGCACACTAGTTTATATATTGGTAGCTTGTAGTTTGTTACAAAATTGAAGAAAAACGTCATATATATCTTCGCCACGGGTGTTTCCTTTCAGAGGAATCATTGTCAAAAACTCTTCCTTAGCCGACATGTCATTGAATACCATTCGAATAAAAATACACAGCTGGGCAGTGTCTGTCATATCGGTGGATTCGTCGAACTGTAAAGAAAAATATGTACATTCCATGATATCATGTTTTAGTTTATCCGCAATGTCCTGACTCATGACTTCAACACGCCTTGTGACAGTCGAACGAGATAACTGAAGTTCTCTAATAGCAGACATAATCTCTGTTTTATTTTTAAAATCTCCAAATAAAGTCTCACCCGCTTCAATAATTGCTTCCTTCACAACCAATCCATCATCAAATGGTTTCTTGTGTTTCGTCAATATATGAGATATTTTAGATGACGCGATCGTTGCAGCTTTTGATTGTTTGGCTGGTCTTGTGAACATGGTTTCTTCTTTTTTCAAACAAGTTATCAAATCACGTACTTTTCGTTTTCTTAATTCACTCTTAAAATCGGCGGGAATCAAAAACGCGGCTTTTCTTTGACAAGTACCACGCGTTCCTTTGATAAAGCCGCCTTTTGCCGCTAGCAGGAGGTTATTACGATAAAAGAAAGTGATGAGGGGGTTATTCTGGCCTAATTGTGGATCGAATAAATTTTAGTAGTTTATTCATTACATTTTATTTAGTTACCTAAAACAAAATCTGTGAATAGTTCTATATCGGAATTTTTTTCTCGAGATCGAGTCAAAAAGCACTCGCGATTGACTTGTCGATCGCGATCGACCGTTTGAACACTCCTGCCCTAAGGTATTATTGGTTTTAAATGCTATTTTATTGTTCTTTTTTGTTAAATGTTTTGAAATTGTTTTAGTTATTTTCCCTCTGTACGTGAGTGTGCTTAATTTTCCTTTTTTGTCATTAATGGTGGGAAAAATGAGAGAGATTGCCTGTTTAAACTATTTTTTATTCAAGATATTATCTATAATGCTAGGGTCATATCCATTATTAATTGCTATTTGTTTGATTATATTTAATTCTTTGTTAATTTTAACCTATGACTAAAACTAATTTTAGTTTTAGTCATAGGAATATGTAACAGTCTGTGTATGAAAGAGTTAAAAGCTGCAATTTTGTGAGTATAAGGGTGGGATTAACTATTTGATGTACAAAACTTATTTCCTAGTATCCCACCATATGAAGTCATAGAATTAGTAGATAGACTTTTAATCAAGAATAAAGTAAACGAAATTAAAGGATATTATAGATTTACTTACGACGTGCTTAAATCAAAACTATTTTGAATTCAACGATAGCTTTTATACATCTAAAGAAAGTCTAATAATTTGTAATCCCTTAAGCCCTTTACTAGCGGAAATTTTCATGAATAATTTAGAACTAAAAATTCATCAAAACGCAGTAAGCAAAAATATTGTTTACTGGAATAGATATGTTGATGATATCATTTCCTGTTACACGGGAACAGATAGACAATTAACAATCTTCCTTTACCTCCTAAATAATTTGTATTCTAACATTTAATTCACCTTAGAATTAGAAACCAATAACTCTATAAATTTCTTAGACATATCCATATCGAAAGTGTACAATAAACACGATTTCTCGATTTTCCATAAGCTTTCACATACCGAACACAGTCATACACAATAGTTCATCTCACCCTTATACTTACAAAATAGCAACTTTTAACTCTTTCATACATAGACCGTTACATATTCCTATGACTAAAGCTAATTTTAACAAAGAATTAAACATATTACTCTAGCATTATAAATAATATCTCGAATAAAAAATCGTTTTAAAAGGCAATCTCTCTAATTTTTCCTACCATTAATGACAAAGAAGGAAAATTCGGCACACTCCCGTACACAGGGAAAATATCTAGAACAATTTCAAAACATTTAACAAGAAAGCACCATAAAATAGCATTTAAAACCAATACTTTAGGGAATATAATTCTGAATAACAAAACCAAATCTAATAAATCCTTAAAATCAGGAGTTTATTTATTAAATTGGGTATCGTTTACTAAAACCTACGTAGGACAAACTGGTAGATATTTTGAAACTCGCATTAAAGGACATAAACATAGTTATTTAAAAAACAAGAACAATTCACATTACGCAACCCATATAATAAACGAATCCCATAATTTTAATGATACATTCAAAATCCTACTTGTAGAAAATAAATCTAAAAAATTAAATATGCTTGAATGTCTTGAAATTAACAAACGGAAAAACTCCAATCTATTATTAAACGAACAGGTAGACTTAAACCATTCACCCTTACTTAATCTTTATTAGTTCTCTGAAATAGTACCACAGATTTGCATCTTTAAAATAAATTATTTTAAGCACTATGTAACCAGTATTATTACCGAACATTTTTCTTTCTAATTCACTTCTGAAGAACCCATTGTATAGTGAAACAGTTGTCAAGTCATTTTAAATATATTGGAAATTTAGTGTTGTTTTTATATAATTTTGAAAGTCTTCTTTTCAAAAAGCTATCATCTAATTTACGTTCTGAGAACAAGTAATATCGATGCGCGTAGATTTTCAAATTAACCTGTGTGGTGCGGTACACTTTTTGAATCACCTATTCGAATTTTTAATAAATTCTCACACTAATAAAAAAATTCTATAAAAAAATCTATATACTAGTTTTTTGTAAAATTTCTAGCTCTTTCACGTGGTGCTAGTAATTTTTCGATATCGTTCTTATTTTTCGAGATATTACTGAAAAACTGAATTTGTGAGCGTACATCAAACTTTAGCAAACTTTTTTTTATCACAGTCTACGTCCAAAAAACTACCTGTGTGCCAAAATGCAGCCTGTTGGGCTAATTCTGGTCTTTTATAAAACATTCCTATTGCAATGTAAGACTATATTATTATATTATTAAAAACCTAAACGCATCAATTTTAAGTACAGCATTTAAATAATCCCAATGCGACCCTCTGCAAATAATTTCATAAAATAATTAATTAAAAAGAAAACATCTGTAACGAAAAAAATCCACTTTTCTTTTACAACAGACACCAATTAATGGTTTTTTGTAATATGAAATAAAAGAGAAAATTAATTGTCATTAAGTTGAGATGTTCGAGAAAAACTTAATGGAAGTGAATTCCAAGGATGAAGTCAGCAGGCTTTCAATGAGATTAATTCTTTTGCCCGAATGAACTTATTTTCGCTGCATTTGTGCCTTCCCTTCTTTTAGTTTTAACAGTGCTTTAAGAGTTATTAGTAAAGGAGAATTTGTAAAAAATACAGTATTTTCTAAAAGCTAACAGAAATGGGTAGGCAATACCCGAGAATCTCAACTGCTAACCAGTTACACTTGGTTGAATAATTTTGAAAGTTATGAAAAAATCTATCAGCATCTTTTAAAATATCTGCAAGGAATTAATATTATTAGCGACCATTAATATGGCTTTCCAAGGCAAGGATCAACAGATCATCTAATTTATAATGCATATGTTTAGAACATAACGGAACATTATAGCGTCTCGTTGCGGCGTCATTTTATAATGTCTTTTTGCGGCGCTTTTTTTGCCCCTTATGTATATCTTAATTTTTGAGAATGGATCGAGTAGATATTAATACTGATAGAGCAAAAATTTAGATACATGCTAGCTCGTTTTTTTTTTACTGGTGGGGTACATGGAGATCGAGGTAATTTTTGTACGCCTTTTAAAAATAGTCTCTATAGTTGTTTAAAATTTGGTTCTACTGGTTTTGGGCACCATTCATTTTAGAATAAAAAGATTCTAAGTTCAGCTCTAAAAATGAAAAAATACTGAAGAGTTAATTAGTTGTTGAAATAAAATTGAATTGGGTACAACCGTTGCGTCCTGAAAGAAAGAGCGGGTAATTCAGTAAAAGGCTGCATTAACACAGGGAAAAGTATATTGACAAAATAAAAATTCTTGCAGATATTACACTCTTAAAATTACATCAACTAAATAAAAACCCCTTAGGCTATGAGAGTGTACACATTTAAACTAGACATCTATAATTTACTGATCCTAAGTGTAAAAAAAAAACAAAAGACTTTAAAAAAACCACGATCTAAAAGTTTGTAAAATTAACTCCGCGGATTACACGTGTTGAGTAGTCGTTGGAAACACACTTGTAGACAGGAAGTAAGATATTTAAACTGGTGTGCTTATGACTTACTAATTGGTTTCTCCTCGTGGGTTTTCCATAAGCTGCTTGACCTCTCCCGGTGAGGTTCTCATCAAAAAATAATGTTTCAGCCACTGCTCCCCTATCCTTTTTTGGGTAGCTAATCACTTTTTGACCCGAAATGCCTGAGGATGATCAGGATATTTTAAGAACGGAAGAAGGCCTTAAACTTGAGAGCTAGAACGACACCCACTTGGTGATAAAAAAACCGTTACTCACTACTGCATTACGGAGAAAAATAAAACGCCACTATGGCGTGCTGGGAAAAAAAGCCACTACGGCATACTGGCCGAGGAAAAAGCCACTACGGTATACTAGCGGAAAAAGCTCTTAAAAATTCCATCCGGCCGTTTATATATCTTTTGCCCCTTCTTCACAGTGAAGTCTTTAAAATGGCTCACTTCCGGGAGGCAAAATCAACGCAAACTAAATAAGTTAGGTCAGCAACATGTTATACACGGTTGAGTTACACTGTTCAAAAATTTAAATCACTGTTTTAAGTTACACTGCTCAATAATTGAAATCACTGCCTAATCAAATACAAAAATGTAATAAAAAATCTATAATATATATAAAATGCAACGTCCCTCTGTCTGTCTGTCTGTCTGTCTCTCCGTTAGTGACCTTATCACTGGAGAACCACTTATCCGATTTACGTACTTTTTTTTTAAAACATACATATGTTCTCTGGCTAGGTTATAGGCTATATTTTATTACGATAGGTAGCATAAGGAATGAGCAGTGACGATAATAGTGAATAAAGTCGGAAAAAAGTTTATCGCTAGCGCGTTCTCTTGCAATACACAGTCTAAACCATTAAATATGGAACAATATTATGTAGTAGAGAATATCTAGAATCTATAATATACGTAAAATGCAATGTCTCTCTGTCTGTCCACTGGTGCGTTTATCACGCGAGAACCACTTATCCGATTTACGTCTTTTTTTAAATTCATACATATATTCTTTGGCCAGGTTATATAATAATAATAATAATCTATACCTATAATATAAACAAATTGCAACCTCTCTCTGTCTGTCTGTCTGTCCCGTTAGTGCGTTTATCCCTCGAGAACCACTTATCCGATTTACGTGATTGTTTAAATTCGTACATATGTTCTCTGACCAGGTTTTAGATATATATTTTATTACATCTATAATATATATAAAATGCAACGTCTCTCTGTCTGTCTGTCTGTCTGTCTGTCTGTCCGTTAGTGCGCCTATCACTAAAAAACCACTTATCCGATTTACGTACTTTTTTTTTTTAAAACATACATATGTTCTCTGGCCAGGTTATAGGCTATATTTTATTACGATAGGTAGCATAAAGAATGAGCAGTGACGTAAAATAGTGAATGATGTCGCAAATAAGTTTGCCGTTAGCGCGTGCCTTTGCAATACACAGCCTAAACCATTAAATATGGAACAATATTATGTATCTGTATATGTATAATCTATAATATATATAAAATGCAATGTCTCTCTGTCTGTCTGTCTGTCCATTAGTGCGTTTATCACGCAGGAACCACTTATCAGATTTACCTGTCTTTTTTTAAATTCATGCATATATTCTTTGGCCAGGTTATATAATAATAAAAATAATCTATATCTATAATATATATAAAATGCAATGTTTGTCTGTCTGTCTGTCTGTCTGTCTGTCCGTTAATGCGCTTATCCCTCGAGAACCACTTATCCGATTTACGTGATTTTTTAAATTCATACATATGTTCTCTGACCAGCTTGTAGGTATATATTTTATTACATCTATAATATATATAAAAATGCAACGTATTCTGTCTGTCTGTTTGTCCGTTAGTGCGCTTATCACTGGAGAATCACTTATCCGATTTTCGTACTTTTTTTTTTTTAAACATACATATCTTCTCCGGCCAGGTTATAGGCTATATTTTATTACGATAGGTAGCATAAGGAATGAGCAGTGACAATAATAGTAAATGAAGCCGGACAAAGTTTGCCGCTAGCGCGTTCTCTTGCAATACACAGTCCAAACCATTAAATATGGAACAATATTATGTTGCAGGGATTATCTATAATATATATAAAATGCAATGTCTCTCTGTCCGTCTGTCTGTCTGTGTGTCCGTCCGTTAGTCCGCTTATCACTGCAGAACTACTTATCCGATTTACGTGCTTTTTTTAACCGTACGTATGTTCTCTGGCCAGGTTATAAGCTACATTTTATTAGGTGACATAAGGAATAAGCAGTGACAATAATAGTGAATTAAGTCGGAGAAAGGTTTTGCCGCTAGCGCGTTCTCTTGCAATACACTCCCTAAAGCATTAAATATGGAACAATATCATGTAGCAAAGAATACAATATATATAAAATGCAACGTCTCTCTGTCTGTCCGTTAGTGCGCTTATCACTCGAGAACCACTTATCCGATTTACGTGTTTTTATAAATTTATAAATATGTTCTATATAATTCGATATAAGCCTAGATAATGGGAGATAAGGTGAGATAATTGGAGATAAGGAGAAATAATGGGAGATAAGTCGATAATGGGAGATAAGTATAAATAATGGGAGATAAGGAGAGATAATGGGAGATAAGTAGAGATAAGTCTAAATAATGGGAGTTATGGTGAGATAATGGGAGATAAGGAGAAATAATGGGAGATAAGGAGAAATAATGGGAGATAAGTCGAGATAAGCCTAGATAATGGGAAATTGGGTGAGATAATGGGAGATAAGGAGAAATAATGGGAGATAAGGAGAAATAATGGGAGATGAGCAGAGATAAGCCTAGATAATGGAATTTATGTAGAGATAATGGGAAATAAGGAGAAATATTGGGAGATAAGGAGAAATAATGGGAGATATTTTATTACGTTGGGTAACATAAGAAATAAGCAGTGACGATAGTAGTGAATCAAGTCCACGCGAGCGGAGCCGCGGGCCCGGCTAGTAAATTATAAGAAGAAAAACAGTGTCGTAACATAATCTTAGAATCTAGGAAAAAATGAATGTTACAAGATACAGGAAATAATCTTCGCTTCGCTGACGATACTGTCCTCCTAGGTAGTAGCAAGGTTGAAATTCTGGACATCATTCGCAAAGTTGAAGAATAAAGAAATTTCGGCCTTGAATTGAATACATCAAAAACAAAAGTAATGATTATCGACGAGAGAATAACAGACCAAATCTACAACAACTAAATCGTTTTGAAGTGGTGGATACCTATATATATTTGAGATCCACGATTGCGAACAATGGCACCACCGAAGCGGAAGTAACAAGTTGGTGTGAAATGACAAAAGCAGTTCGAAAGCTGAATATACTCTGGAAGGACAACAAAATCTCCAAACAAATTAAAGCGAGACTGATGAATTGCCTGATTTTCCCAATACTGATGTACCGGAGGACAACAAATTATCAAATATCTTAAAATTTTATGCAATAAATGCCTCCTAGAAGGAATAACTCTGTCGCAATAGAATAATACAACTATCGTCATCATGTATAAAAATGGAGATACTTCAGAGCTGACAAACTATCGACCCATTAGCCTCTTGAGTCATGTACAGGGTGAGACAACGATAGAGTAAAGTTCATTATCTCATTTGTTTCGGGAATGACGAAAAAATGTTAAATACAATAGTTTTAGGGAATGTTAAGGTGCATAGTTTAAAGTTATTCTTGATTATACAGGGTACTTCAAAAAAGTGTGACCGATATAACATATGCTTTTTTAAATGGAACATCCTAGTTTCTAATTTATTTTTAAATTCTGCATAAGATTTTATAACTTTTTCGTTAATAATGTTATATACTTAAACCTAGTAAGGTGCATAGTTTAAAATTTTTCTGGATTATACAGGGTACTTCAAAAAAGTGTGGCCGATATAATACATCTTTTTTTTAAATGGAATATCCTATTTTCTAATTTATTTTTAAATTCTGCGTAAAATTTTATAACTTCTTTATGAATAATATTTTATACCTAAACCTAGTAGTTTTTCTAATATTTCAATTTTTTTTTTTTTAAAATACTAGTTTTCAGTTTTGTGAATAATTGCTAGTAGCGCCATTGTTTCTGAAGGTGGAATACTCATAATTGGTACGAGCGTTCAATAGGGATGAAAAAAAAGATATTTGTAAAGAAATTTCAGTTAGATGCTACTGGTTGTTCAAAATAAATTTATGCATTTCGACTATTTCCAATTGAAAAATCTCGAATTTTTTAAGCGGCACACCCTGTATATTATTATTTATTCTGATAGATTTTACAAAACCCTACAACTTTTATTAAGTAGGTCATATACCTGTTTCGAATAGTTTTCGATTTATTTTGAATTTTTCAATTTTTACCCTTGTTTTTAATACACTTACGCTATTGTGAAAACATAAACAAATAGTTAATAATAATCTTAATATAGTTTAACTTATCTAATGATTAATTATTATGACGTAATAAATGTTCAAAAATATGCCCGTCTACTTGAATAGACATGTTTAGTCGTTTTACTATATTTTCCTTCACTTTCCTTAGCATAAAGGGCGTTATTGTCCTGCACGCATCCCGTATCCTATTTTCCAAATCTACTGGTGTTGTAGGAGAATTCACATAAACACGATTTTTAACGTAGCCCCATAAAAAGAAGTCTAAAGGTGTTAAGTCACATGATCGCGGGGGCCACTGAATGAATCCATTCCTACCGATCCATTTTTGTGGGTAACAATCGTTTAAAAAATTCCCAAACTTCCCGGTGGTAATGAGCAGGAGCTCCATCTTGTTGAATCCACATTTGCTCCCTTTCAAAGTTATCAACTTCTTCAAGGAGCTGGAGTAACCAATGGTTTTGGTTTTGAACTTCCCGGACCCAAAATGTTATGGCTGTTAACTGCTCCATTACTGCGAAAAGTAGGTTCATCAGAAAACATTAATTTGGATAAAAAATTTGGATCGGCCTTAATTGTTCCAGCCATATTGGTACAAAAGTTTACTCGTCGTTCAAAATCACGGTCTTGAAGTTCTTGGTGTAGTTCCATATGAAAGGAATGATGCTTGTATTTTGTCGTGGTGTGATTAGCCGTAGATTGGGATGTGTCAGATAAGTCAGCTAGTTGACGGCTACTGACCTGGGGATAATCTTCAACATGAAGTAAAATCTCCATTTCTTTTTCCTCATTGGTAGCATTCTGGTTTACTGCTTTCCGTTTCGTATACTCAGCTCTACCACTACCATCAAACCATTCCATTAAGCACTAAAAAGGGTTTCTAGATGGTATACGTCTCTTAGGGTACTTCGCTCCATAAACCCTTACTGCCAAAAGACAATTTTTTCCCGCCTCGCCCAGTATATAAATCATATCAATTAATTAATTTTTAGGAAAATCCAAAGCTATTGCCTTTATAAGTCACTTACTACAACAATTTAAATAGAAAAATTTAAAATAAATTGAAAACTGTTAGAAATAGGTATATGATATACTTAATAAAAGTTGGAGGGTTTTGTAAATTCTATCAGAATAATAACGTACAGGGTATGCCATTTAAAAAATTTGAAAATTTTCAATGTAAAATAGTCGAAATGCATAAGTTTATTTTGAACACCCTGTAGCATCTAACTCAAATTTCTTAACATATATCTTTTTTTTAACTCTATAGAACGCTCGTACCAATTATGAGTATTCCACCTTCAGAAACAATGGCGCTACTGGCAATTTTTTACAAAACTGAAAACTAGTATTTGTAAAAAAAAATTGAAATATTAGAAAAATTACTAGGTTTAGGTATATAACATTATCAATAAAAAGTTTACGCAGAATTTAAAAATAAATTAGAAAATATGACGTTCCATTTAAAAAAACATATGTTATATCGGCCACACTTTTTTGAAGTACCCTGTATACTCAAAAATAATTTTAAATTGTGCACCTTAACATTCCCTATAACTATTTTATTTGACATTTTTTCGTCATTTCCGAAACAAATGAGATAATGAACTTTACTCTATCGTTGACTCACCCTGTATACAAATTATTTACGAAAATACTTACCAAAACTCTAGCAAATAAATCTGAATTTTTCCTTTCAAAAGAACAGGCAGGTTTCCACTCTAAGTATGGAATAAATGATCATCAGCTTACAGTCAAAATTCTCATTGAAAAATGTATAGAAAATAATAAATCTCTTGTGCTCACATTTGTGGACTTCGAAAAGACTTTTAATTCTGTAAATCAGCAGAGACTTTTGGAAGCGCTTGCTGAGTGTCGTATGGATCATCGGTATTCCAATGTAATTAAATACGTATATTAAAATGCCACCGCTATTTTAAAGCACAAACTAACCAATCTACCAGCAATTTTCTAATCGAAAGAGGAGTGCGACAGGGTAATACGCTCACTCCCAAGCTTTTCTTAACACTTCTTGAAAGTATTCTACAATCAATAAACTGGGAAACAATGGGACTTAACATTGACGGTGAAAAATTAAATCACTTCTGTTCCGTCGACGACGTTGTCTTAATAACAGACAAAATGCAAGAAGCACAAACTATGCTGCACATGCTTCAGAACGCTTAAGGAAAGGTTGGTTTAAAAATGGATCTATGAAATCTTGTATTAAGCGACACTATAAAACTGAATAACCTACAGATCGAGCAAGTGTACCAATATAAATACCCGGGACATGAAGTCGGCATAGGACGAGATAACCAAACACATGAAATTCAGAGAATAGGTCTCTCCTGGGCTACGTAAGGTAAACTGGCTTATGTGTTCAAACCTGACCTTCCTATGTATTTAAAAAGAAAAGTATTTGACAGCCGCGTATTCCCCGTTCCTACGTACGGAGCCGATACTCTCACAATGACGAAGAAAAATATCAATAAAATATGTGTCGTGTAACGAAAAATGGAGAGGTCAATGTTAGGCGTTACTCTTAAAGATCACATCCCAAATCATATTATCAGGAAGAGAACGGGGGTACAAGACGCAGTCAAATTCGTTCTACATCTTAAATGGAACTGTGCTGGGCATGTTGCTAGGTTTAAGGATGGACGATAAACAAGGAGAATTATAGAGTGGCGACCAAGAACCGAAACCTATCGGAGTAGAGGTAGATCACCAAGTCGGTGGACAGATGATTTGAAGAGAGTGGCTGGAAATTCGGTACAAGCGGCCCAGATCAGAAAAAAGTGGCAAGATTTCAGAGAGGCCTTCATCCAGCAGTGGACAGTATAAGCTGGTGATAATGATGATGATGATGTAGGGTGCGAATCTTGAACGTTGAGGCAAAAGGAAAGGAAAAAGATCGAAGCAACGGAAATGTTTTGCTGGAGAAAAATGCTTAATATTACATGGGACAAATATGTCTATTTTAAGGGAACATCAAATGAAAAGTATCCAGTCCCAGGGAAACATCAAATGAAGAGTATCCAGTATCATCCAACTTAGAGCTTTTAAATATTTTGGACACGCTATCTAGAAAAGCTGATCATCCAAGGTAAAGTGGAGGGTAGGAGACAACGCGGTCGATCTCCGATAAGGTGGATAGACCAGCTAAAATCAATAACAGGATCAATGCATGACTTTACGGATGAAGCTCTGAATAAAGGGAACTGGCAGCAAATTATTTGGGACGTATCAGAGGCCATAACATTCATTTTTTCCTAAATTTTAAGATCATGTTACAAAACCGTTTTTCTTTCTTTAATTCATCCAATAATTGGTAATTTAAGTTGAGCAGTGAATTTAAATCTTATTACAGTTTTTTATATTTGGTTAAGCAATGTAACTCAACCAGTACTAGGCCCATGTGATCGATTTAACTTATTTCATTTGCATTGAATGTGTCTGGACTATGATTAAGATGATTCATCGGCCCTTGTCTATCAAGTCGCGAGTTGCATTCCTTTTGCATTCCTGAAATGAACTAGTACGTTTTGAAGACTTCACTTCGAAGGAAGGAGAACGATATTATATAAACAGCCATTGGCAATTTTTAGGGCCTTTTTTATCGGGTCCAGCATGCAGTAGTGGCTTTTTCCGTCCTTCAAGTAGTGAAGGCATCCGTTTTGCCGTCCATGGTATAGTGTGTTTTTTTATCATCGAGTCGTTCCTGAAATATTCTACCCATCCTAAAACATCTTGGGTCAAGTGTTGATTGGTTACCCAAATGAAAATAAAGAGGTGGTGTGTGAGGCAATATTTTGATGGGAAACTCACCAGGAGAGGCCAAGCAGTTGATAGAAAAGCCACGAGGAGAAGCCAAGCAGTAAGTCATTAGTACACCAGTTTAAATATCTTACTTCCTTTCTACAACGTGTGTTCCCAACGACAATATAACACGTGTGATCCCGAAGTCGGTTTCATAGGAAGTGAATCTAGAACAATCTTTCTATAACGTACCCTTTTAAAGCCAATTTTTCATTCTCAAAACTAAGTGATACGAAAAACTATACTCCCTTCATCATTTTAAGTTAAAGACTATCCGTGAATTTGTGCACTCTCATAGCACAAAAGGTTACTAATTTACTCTACTTAATCTTAAGGGTGTAATACATGTAAGAATTTCTTACTTTGTTAATATACTTTTCTTTGTGTTAGTGTAGTGTTTCACTGACCTCCAGTTCTATCTAAGTTGTACCTTATTAAATTTTCTAACAACAACTAAATAGCCTAAGTATTAGCTTAGATTCTTTTTATTCTAAAATGAATGGTGCCCAAAACAGTACAACTAAGCTTTAAACAACTGTAGAGACTATTTTCAAATGACGTACAATAATTATCTCTTATCCACATCTCTCCAAAAAAAAACATCTTAATTTTGTTCCCTCTCAGTATTAATATCCACTCAATCCATTCTAAAAATTAAGATATACACAAGGGACAGAGTGGCTCTTATTTAATAAATAAAGCATTTATTTAAAAAAGAAAAAAAAAAAAAGAGCAGACACTATAATATTCCATATGGGATAGAAGACTGCAAAGAGTGGAATATTTAGAACAACGCAAGTAAACATTTTAGAGAATTCCGAGTCGTTGCACTTGATATATCCAAGGCATTTGACCGTGTTTGGTATGATAAACTATTGTCCAAGTTGCGCTTTTATAGTATATCTGAAAGGTTTTTTATGGCTTTCGTGTTTCCTCAGAGAGCGTTCTCTATGAGTGGCAGTTGACGGGTGACTTTTTATTTTTTCTCCTAACCACGCCAGTGTGCTTCTGTTGTCCCCGAATTCTGGCAAGAGATAGCATGATGAGGCTCCCAGGATCAAAAGATTCCGAAGGTTAAATAACCCCCCGTTCGGATCAGCGGATAGGTTCGTCAAGTTAAATTTTTGTAACACAGGAGGCTTAAACTTAAACATAAATCTAGTGAATCTTTTAATTCTGTCCTTGTATCAAAAGCGATCTCTCTTTTCAACGAGAAGAGGCTCTCGGACCTCGACACTTTGATGTTAGGTGGTTAAAAATAACGACTCAACAAAGTTGTTGCCTTTATCGACCACTAAGTAATACTAATTTTAGAATACTCTTCGCTTCTCTTGCAAATACCATCGATCATTTGCAGATGAATTATCCAAGTGCTGAAATTGCCATCCTGGGCAACTTTAATGTCCATAACTTCTACTGGCTTAGGTATTCAAATATTATGGACGAACAAGGTAGTGAAGCTGAATCATTTTCAGTCAGTTGTGGCTTTATACAGCTTATCGATGCACCAATACGAATCTCTGATCGAGACGAGAAGTTCGCCAAAAAGCTTTAGGCCCGTTGTTGTAACCTAGATTAAAGACAGTATTCATTATGTTCCACATTTGTCAACAAAAATTGCGTTCTTTCAACTAAACAATGAAACAAAGATACGTAGCCAAAATAAAAAAAATATTTATTCAAGACTTTAAAATATACCCATAGAGGAAAAACCAATCGTACTCCAATTTGACACGGGAAAATCTTAAATATCATGATTTTTCATTTAAATTAAAATTATGAAAGCTTCCGTCCCAAAAATGGAGACGTAAAAAAGGGCAAAAAGAAATGATAATGTGGTGTAAAAATTAAGAAATTGAAAAAACTGAAAGAAAACTCTCCTAAACAATGAAACGATTATAAAATTTCAATGAATAGTATTGTCTTATTGAATTTTCTAGCAGATGTGGTTTCAGACGCAACAGACATTTTTTCCTCACTCTGAAAATATCAATAATGGTTTTTTTGTCTGACGTTCTAGAATAAATTAGACAAAAGAAAGTATGGAAGTTGGTAAAACTTACCTGGTTCAAGTTAGGTGATTTCCCATCTATAACTTTAAAGACAAACTTAATCTTACTAATTTACACGAAAAAAAAAACAAGTTGTCTTGTTGATTGAGAAATTCGACATGTGCAGCCAGATGTCAAAAAAATTAACCAAAAATTAAGAGTGTAAGTACCGATTGGAATAATAAGTAGAGGGTAAAAATTATAGAATTTATTGATAGCACCATAAGAATTACTATAAAATAGATGGGAGTGTTCAAAGATCAGCTGATATGCATATACTAGTTACTAGCCAGAAATATTAACACAACGAGGATGCATATCAATTAAAGTGATGAAAGGCTTATAATAGAAAACTGAGGTAAAAACGGTAATGTAAATGCTTTATTCTAATATTGCTAGCTTTATACAAAATGTCTTCTCTTCTTCTTCTTCCTTTTTAGGCTAATCGCCTGTTTCATCTTCGACATCTTGCCTCTCCACCTCCAGATTGTCGCTCCATCTTTTTCTAGGTCTTCCTGTACTTCTGCAACCTAAAGGTGATTTGTCGCATGCTACCTTTACTACTCTTAAATTTTCCATTCGTGTGATGTGATTAATCCATTCTTGTCTTCTTTTCAGTACCCACTCGTTTATGTTTTATATTTTACAAGTTCTTCGTATATTTACGTTTCTCTCTATCTTGTAAGGTCTTCCCCGCGATCTTACGAAGAACCCCATTTCAGCTGTCTCCATTATTCTTTTTGTTTTTGTTGTTTCCGCCCTTATTTCTGCGGTGTATGTCATTATCGTATAATGGTCTTGTAGATTTTTGATTTTGTTTCGATGTTGATACTTTTATTATACCATATGGTGCTATTGAAACATCCTGCTATTCTGACTGCTTTAATTGTTTGGTCCCTTACTTCCTGTTCAATATCTCCGGAGCCCGACAGTTCGATTTCTAGGTATCGAAATTTCATTTCTTGTTCGATTAGCCTTCCGTCTAGTTCAAGCTTGCATCTTAATGGCGTTTTGGAGGTTGTCATATATTTGGTTTTAGTTGCGGAGATTCTCAAATTGAAGGATTTTATTGTTCTATTAAATCTGTGCGTTAAACGTTGAAAGTCGTCCTCTGATTTCACTATTAGTACCGCATCGTCGGCATAGCATATGATATTTATCTCCTTCTCTCCCATTCGGTACTATTTTAATGGTCTGATTTTTTCTTATTATTTCTTCCATAATGATGTTGAACAACAATGGGCTTAGCCGCCATGTCGTATACCGCTTTCCACTGGTATCGGTTTTATGAGTTCTTCTTCTATTTTTGCCTGTATCTTGTTTTCTTTGTATAGGTTTTCTATAGTTTTAACTAAATTGCGTAGGATTCTCGCGATATAGAGCAGGTAAACAATGTCTTTCAGCTGAACGCGATCGAATGCTTTGAGCAGATCTATGTAGCATATGAATGCCGGTTTATTATATTCTATTGATTTTTCGCTTATCTGCCTTATCACGAACACCTCGTCTGTACATGACCTTCCAGATCTGAAACCCTGCTGTTCATTCGACAATATACTGTTTATTTTCGTTGTTATTAGTTGAGTTATTAATTTCAATGTAGTGCTTAAGAGGTTTATTCCTCTATAATTGGCTGGTAGTTTTTTATTTTCCTTTTTAAATAACAGTATAGTAGTGCTGGTGCGTCATTCATCTGGTATTCTGTTGGAGAATACTACTTTTTGGCTCAGTTTTGTTAGTTCCTGAATTAGCGTTTTCCCCCATATTTAAGTAACTCATTTGTTATTCGATCCATTCCTGCACTTTTTCTGTTCTTGAGGTTTATTCAGGACCTCGTTTATCTCCTCTATTTCGATCACCCCGTCATTGTCGATTGCTATTTCTAGTGTGTTCATTTCTTTCATATTTCCATCCTTGTTATACAGGTCTGTCAGAAAATCTACCCAATCGTCTTTTGTTATATGCTTGGCTTCTATCAGTTCGTTAATTTATTTCCTTTGTGATCTCAAGAAGCGCCACATTTGTTTCTGTCTTCTGTAGAAATCTTTCTCCAGTCTTTTTGAAAAAATTTCCCAGTATTGATTTTTGGTCTACCTCACAAGTATGGATGTTTCGTTTCTAACTCTCTGGTATTGATTATATGATTCTGGTGTTCCTAATGTCCTGGCAGTTTAGGTATGCTTTTTTTCTCTTCTTTGCATTTTTCCTTTATTTCTGCGCAGAACCATAGGGTCTTATTGTTATATGTGTTCCTTCCATTTGTCCTTCTTGTTCGTAGGCTTTTGATTGTTGCTTCCTTAATATTGGTTTTCAACTTCTCCCAGGTCGTATTAACGTTGTTCTCTTCTTGAATCATGTTATTTTATATTTTTCTTTTGATCCTGTTTTTATACAGGTCCTTTATTGAAGGATCCCACAATGATTCACTATTGATCTTTTCTATTTGTGTTGTTTTCACATTTTTCCTTGGGGTTTTTATGTGTAGTCTGTTCTTCGCCAGGAGTAGACTGTGGTTACTTCCTACGTTTGCCGAGTTTAACGTTCTGACGTCTATGATTTGTTCTGGTCTTATTTGCCTGCTGGTTGCAATGTAGTCAATTGTTAATCTATGACTTCTTGTGTTTTGGAATCTGTATTTGTATTGATATTTATAGTCAAAAAATATGTTGTTGATTCGCAATTTATTAAGTGTGTATAGGTTTATCATCATTTCCCCATTACTGTTTAAAGTGTCTTCGTTATATTTCTGTTTAATACCAGGTATCACAACCTTAACGCCTCTTGCATTGAAATCCCCGAGGATAATCTTTGGCTAATCTTGTGGTAAAGTTTCAAGGGTATGTTCTAGCTGGTTATAAAATTTCTCTCGTTCTTTCTTCGTTCTGTTATCCTCAGATGCGTATATAGACATTAAAGACATCGTTTTGGGTTGCTCGTCTAGGCCCATCCTTATTTTGACTGGAGGAGACATATGTGCATTCCAGTATATTGTTCTTATCTCTATTGTGTACCGCCAATGCGATTCCTTCTTTAGCTCTGGTTTGCTTTTCCACTTCACTGTATATTAAGACATAATCATCGTACTGTTTCTGGCCTTTACCCTTAATTTTGGATTCCTGGAGGGCTCACATGTCTATTTTATGGTCTTTTAATTCATTCAGAAACTCTTGTTCCTTATTATTAAAGGATTTTATGTTCCATGAAGCCAATCGTACAATATCCTTCTTTTTCCAGGCTCGTGTCCTTTTTCTCGCATGTGTCGTCTTCGATATATCAGTCCTGCTCCGAGGCAAGTTTTCGGTTCTGTGAGCCAGCATTGGTTTTTTTTACCCTCAGTAGGGGGCTAACCTGACCTAAGAACCTTCTTCCTTTATCCGAGCTTAGGACCGACAACATGGCTGTCGAACTACTTAATCCATCTGACAACCATCCAGGCGGAGTTATGCAAAATGTGGATATTGTAAAAAATAAACTATAAAAATATTTATAGTAAAAAACAAATTGATAACAAAAAAATATGGATAGAGAACACTTGCTTCAGGAGCAACACGTGTGCAGAAAAAGGAATTCAGGTTGGTCTTGAATCTCTGTAAACTATACTCGGCGGGAAACCTGGACATGTCATTCTAAAGAGATGAGGTTCGCCATAGAAAAGACTGCTTGAAAAGAGTTCTACGAGGAGTGACAAATTGAACCTCATACAGATGCAAAGTATTAGCGCGACACATATTCCTAGCATGCACCGCTCAAGGAGAAATTAGGCGGGCTACATCAATCGAACACTTTCCATGAAAATACTTGTAGAATAGGCAGAAGTCGCCAACCGTTCTTCGATGTTCCAACGAATCAAGGCCGCCGGTCAGTTCCGAGTCTCCAATCAGACGAATATTCATGAAAATTTTTATAGAATAGACTCAAGTCTCCAACCATTCTGCGATGTTCCAAGATATCAAGTTTGCTGATGAGTTCTTAGTTTCCAATCAGGAGAACTTCTCTCTTCTGAATAGAAACCAACAAATGCAGTGTTCGTTCGGGAGCAGAGCTTAACTTTTTTTTAGAAAAACTACTACATAGGTTTCTGTAACATTAAATTCTACTTAGTTACTGTCACTGGAAGATAAGATTTCTCCCTCCTGTTGATTTTTGCTCACGGAAACGATTTTGATAGTCACTAATAATAATAAATCCTTTTAGGTATTTTAGAGCCTTTTTCATAGCTGTCCGTATTATTGAAAATAGTGCGACTGATCGGTTTGGCAAGATATTCTTGTCTTTTTTGAGTATCGGCTGAACTGTAGCGTATTTTAAGTAGGAAGCAATATTCCCTTTCTGTAAGATGCCACGTAGGGGTTCCTTCCATTTGTCCTTCTTGTTCCTAGGCTTTCGATTGCTGCTTCCTTAATATTGGTTTTCAACTTCCCCCAGGTCGTATTAACGTTGTTCTCTTCTTGAATCATGTTATTTTATATTTTTCTTTTGATCCTGTTCTTATACAGGTCCTTTATTGAAGGATCCCACAATGATTCGCTATTGATCTTTCCTATTTGTGTTGTTTTCACATTTTTCCTTGGGGTTTTTAAGTGTAGTCTGATCTTCGCCAGGAGAAGACTGTGGTCACTTCCTACGTTTGCCGAGTTTAACGTTCTGACGTCTATGATTTGTTCTGGTCTTATTTGCCTGCTGGTTGCAATGTAGTCAGTTGTTGATCTGTGACCTCTTATGTTTTGGAATGTGTATTTGTATTAATATTTACAGTATGGTCAAAGAATGTGTTGTTGATTCGCAATTTATTAAGTGTGCATAGGTTTATCATCATTTCCCCATTGCTGTTTAAAGTGCCTTCGTTATATTTCTGTTTAATACCAGGTATCACATCCTTAACGACTTTTGCATTGAAATCCCCGAGGATAATCTTTGGCTGATCTTGTGGTAAAGTTTCAAGGGTATGTTCTAGCTGGCTATAAAATTTCTCTCGTTCTTCATTCGTCCTGTTATCCTCAGATGCGTATATAGACATTAAAAATATCGTTTTGGGTTGCTTGTCTAGTACCATCCTTAATTTGACAGGAGGAGACATATGTGCATTCCAGTATATTGTTCTTATATCTATTTTATACCGCCAATGCGATTCCTTCTTTAGCTCTGGTTTGCTTTTCCACTCCACTGTATATTAAGACATAATCATCGTACTGTTTCTGGTCTTTACCATAAATTTTGGATTCCTGGAGGGCGCACATATCTATTTTATGGTCTTTTAATTCATTCAGAATCTCTTATTCCTTATTATTGAAGGATTTTATGTTTCATGAAGCCAATCGTACAATGTCCTTCTTTTTCCAGGCTCGTGTCCTTTTTCTCGCATGTGTCGTCTTCGATATATCAGTCCTGTTCCTAGGCAAGTTTTCGGTTCTGTGAGCCAGCATTGGTTTTTTTACCCTGAGCAGGGGGCTAACCTAACCTAAGAACCTTCCTCCTTTATCCGAGCTTAGGACCGGCAACATGGCTGTCGAACTACTTAATCCATCTGACAACCATCCAGGCGGAGTTATACAAAATGTGGATATTGTAAAAAATAAACGATAAAAATATTTATAGTAAAAAACAAATTGATAACAAAAAAAAAATGAACAGAGAACACTTGCTTCAGGAGCAACACGTGTGCAGAAAAAGGAATTCAGGTTGGTCTTGAATCTCTGTAAACTATACTTGGCGGGAAACCTGGACATGTCATTCTAAAGAGATGAGGTTCGCCATAGAAAAGACTGCTTGAAAAGAGTTCTACGAGGAGTGACAAGTTGAACCTCATACTGATGCAAAGTATTAGCGCGACATATATTCCTAGCATGCACTGCTCAGGGAGAAATTAGGCGGACTACATCAATCGAACACTTTCCATGAAAATACTTGTAGAATAGGCACAAGTCGCCAACCGTTCTTCGATGTTCCAGCGAATCAAGGCCGCCGGTCAGTTCCCGGTCTCCAATCAGACGAATATTCATGAAAACTTTTATAGAATAGACTCAAGTCTCCAACCATTCTGCGATGTTTCAAGAAATCAAGTTTGCTGATGAGTTCTTAGTTTTCAATCAAGAGAACAGCTCTCTTCTGAATAGAAACCAACAAATGCAGTGTTCGTTCGGGAGCAGAGCTTAACTTTTTTTTAGAAAAAACTACTACATAGGTTTCTGTAACATTAAATTCTACTTAGTTACTGTCACTGGAAGATAAGATTTCTTCCTCCTGTTGATTTTTGCTCACGGAAACGATTTGTTTTTGTATTATATTGTATTACACTAATAATATTAAATCCTTTTAGGTATTTTAGAGCCTTTTTCATAGCTGTCCGTATTATTGAAAGTAGTGTGACTGATCGGTTTGGCAAGATATTCTTGTCTTTTTTAAGTATCGGCTGAACTGTAGCGTATTTTGAGTCGGAAGCAATATTCCCTTTCTGTAAGATGCCACGTAGGGGTATTTCGGCGTTTTAGGCAGCCAAAATTATTTTTTTGTTTTTAGATGTTTTAAATCGGGTTTTATTTCTAAATATAGCAGGGAAAGCTTTTTCGAGTGCATGTTTTGAAGAAAAACACATTTTAATATATAGTATATTGAGAAGAAACAAACAAAAAATTTCAAAAATTCACGACGAAGAATCCCACGTCTCTTCGCCCGCTCCGGAGCGTCATTCCTTGGGATTCTCTGCAGATTCCTCCGCGGATTTCTCTTCTTCTTCGGAACTTTCGTCGTTAATATTGGGTTCAGCAGAAACAAGCACTTGTATTGCTTCTTTGTATGACTTTGTTGATCTACCAGAAGAACGGCGTTTTACCCTAGGCATTTCAAATGGTCCTTGTAACCATTCGTCTTTCTTTTTAAGAAAAACCTCCACTTTTTTATGCGCTTCTGTCCACTTTTTCTTAAATTGTTACTTCAAATAGGAAAACTACTGCTTCACTTCCTTCCTTTGCTCATCATAATATTCACCTTGCGATAAAATATAACTCTCAAGATACTACAATTTTTTTTTTAAAAAAATTTGACAAGTTTTGCTCCTGCATTTTGTCAGTAGGTAGTCTACACGTTACTACTCGATCTCCCGAAGTACCTTCGGATCGTAGAATAAAATAAAAACTGTTTAAATTAAAAAAATAACTAAATTCAAAATAAATATCGTCTTTAATTCGGTATCCACGAAATCAAAACAAAGGTAATACAAAACAAAATCAAAAATATATACGAGGCAGGTTTGAAAAGTCCGTGCAAAAATAAAAACTACTTATGTGTTTGGGGTAAACCTTTTTTATTTTTCGACATAGTCTCCTTTTAGGCTTATACACTTCGTCCAACGATGTTCTAGTTTGTTGATCCCTTCCGAATAATAGGATTTGTCCAAGTCTGCAAAATATCCATTAGTGTCTGCAATCACTTCCTCGTTTGAATAAAATCTTTGTCCCGCCAGCCATTTCTTCAAATTGGGGAACAAATAGTAGTCCGAGGGAGCCAAGTCTGGAGAATAGGGGGGATGTGAAACGAGTTGGAATCCTATTTCCATTAATTTTGCGACCACAACTGCTGAGGTGTGTGCTGGTGCGTTGTCGTGATGGAAAAGGACTTTCTTGTGGGCCAATCGCGGGCGTTTTTCTTGCAGCTCGGTTTTCAAACGGTCCAATAACGATGAATAATATTCACCTGTAATAGTTTTACCCTTTTCCAGATATTTGATGAGGATTATCCCTTGCGAATCCCAAAAGACAGTCGCCATAACCTTTCCGGCCGAAGGAACGGTCTTCGCCTTTTTTGGTGCAGATTCCCCCTTGGTAACCCATTGTTTAGATTGTTGTTTGGTCTCAGGAGTATAGTAATGTATCCATGTTTCATCCACAGTGACGAAACGATGCTTAAAGTCCTCCGAATTCTTCTGGAACAGCTGCAAACCATCCTTGCAACACTTCACACGATTCCGTTTTTGGTCAAGCGTGAGCAATCGCGGCACCCATCTTGCGGATAGCTTTCTCATGTCCAAATGTTTATGCAAAATATTATGTACCCGTTCAGTCGAGATGCCCACAGCACTAGCAATCTCACGCACCTGAACTCTTCTGTCATCCATCACCATATCATGGATTTGATCAATGATTTCTGGAGTCGTAACCTCCACAGGCCGTCCAGAACGTTCAGCGTTACTTGTGCCCATATGGCCAGTCCGAAAATTTTGAAACCACTTATAAACCGTTCTAATCGAAAGTGCAGAGTCACCATAATGTTTATCAAGCTTCTCTTTAGTCTCCTGAGGCGTTTTGCCTTTCATAAAGTAATGTTTAATCACCACACGAAATTCTTTTTCGTCCATTTCTTGAAAATCACTCAACTTCCTTGATTCACACGA
This sequence comes from Pachyrhynchus sulphureomaculatus, assembly GCA_019049505.1. Lineage (NCBI taxonomy): Eukaryota > Metazoa > Arthropoda > Insecta > Coleoptera > Curculionidae > Pachyrhynchus > Pachyrhynchus sulphureomaculatus. Next base: position 100,192,357 of record CM032451.1, read on the forward strand.
ATGCCAAACACAAAGAAATAGACCAATATGGCTGAAACTTGGTGTGCGTTCATTCAAGAGATGCTACTAACTAAACATGACCTCGATACGCGCCGGTGGTGCCATCTCTCGGACTTTGTACGGACTTTTCAAACCAGCCTCGTATAATAGACAATTTCCAAATGTACACACACAATTACTAATACCGCAAAAGGAGGCGGAGTTTAGCCACAGGCTACTCTTACACTCAACCATTTCCGCCCTTTTTTGAGCCCAATCTAATTTAAAAAGGGAACCAAAATAAAACACAATACCAAAAAATAAAATAAGAGAAAGAAAAAGACATATACAAAACTTTGATAGTACAATAAGAATCCAAACCCTACACACTATAGTACATATTATAAATATCTGTAAACCACGTAAATCCAAAGTTTACAGAAAAATTCTGCAATTTGTATAGCACTACACATGTTGTAGACCTAGTAAGCGAGATTTATGTCTCGAGCCCAAACTATTGTTATTGCACAACACAGCGTTATAAGTAAATCAACGCCGGAACAAAGCAGACTGATGTTATGGCATAGTGAGGTGATCTCGATGTCTCAGGTCACGGTTGTGAACAGAAGAGCGGAATATAAGTTTTTCTCTTAACCATGTTGGCCCGTCATTGCGCAGAAGTTTCATTAGGAATACTGCAAAATGCAGTTTAACTGTATTTGTCATATTTAACCATTTTAGTTCATTAATTTTAATTGATACATGATCATACTTTCTAAGGTTGAAAATAAAACGGCAACATGTATTCTGTACAATCTACTGACGATTTTTAGTGATCATGTCCAAGCACCGAAAGTAGACTATACAACAATAATGGAACATAGGCTAGATCACATAATTTGAGATGTACTGATTTGCGTACAGGATTTTCATTCTCACATAGCTTCTTCGGAGCAGCGTACTAACAAGCGTCCTAAATCTCAAGTCCACGTCAATATACGGCCCCAGATTCTTACTACACCCCGTAAAACTCAAATTAACGCCACCCAAATGAAGTCTAATAACTTCTTCCAACATCTGGTGACACTTCCTTGAACAAAACAACATTACTTCAGTCTTATCCGGATTTATTTTTAGGTTATGCTCTCTTGAATAAGTAAGTACTGCCTCGAGATCTGCGTTCAAGCATTGAGTAGCATCCTCTGGCTCGCTGGGGTTGAAGTAGTGCAGCAATACAGTATCATTGGCATAAGCCTGTACATGCGAATTTACAGCTGAGTGAAAAATGTCAAAAGTGTATATCAGAAACAAGTCCCACGTGATTTTCACCGTCTGATTTAAAGACCATAAGAACGTCGATTTCACGGGAAATCACGACTAATATTGATATATTTGATTAGTGCAAATACTCTTTTTTCTGTTAAGACCAGCTAAATTACTGGAACGCCCCTGAAGTATAACAAATACCTTTTTAAATACCGAAAAACGGGGTTTCGTACAATAATTTCGAGTAACATTTTCTACCTTCAAAATCTTACTAATTACACAGCCCCACAAAAAAAAAAAGTGGGGTATACTTTTGATGCGATATATCAGATCCGTAGTATTTTTGCCCGCTGATCACGAATCTGACGTCAGAATATCGCCATCACATCTCAATTTTTTTCTAACCTCAAAAAATGGGTAAAAATTAGTAAAAATTAAGAAAAATATACTCCTAAAAAATTGATTCAAGCTTTTTCATGAATCCAAAGATGTATTAATATGTATTCGGACAGGCTAAGCTTATATTCATCGGTTGGATTGAGCCATACAGTTCTGTTTTCTTTCTAACCTCAATAAATCAGACAGATATAGTGCTTCTGGAATGCAAAAACGAATTCAAATTAAAATTCAACCGATCCTTACCAAATTTGGTACACGGGGATTTTTTGGGTCGCTAATCACGAATCTGAGGTTGGATTTGCAAAATTCAAGATGGCAGATGTTTTCGCGCCATTTTGAACGCCGAGAAAATTCATCGGTCGATTTTTTATTCTTCTACCTGCATCCAGGGCACCTCCACGTGGTGACGGTGGGCAACGGTGTTACTCCACTAGCCGGCAGAGTCCCTGGATAACGGCTTAGATGCCGTCATGGCAGGTAGAAGAAAGAGAATTACGATGCAGGGACTCGGAAACCCAGTATCGGCGGTTGGTCAGGGTGGGAAAGCGGGCCCGTAGCCGTCGTCATCCAGCGACCGTAGCTCTTCATGTGTGGGTGACCTGGCTCATGTAGAGTATAATGCTACAAGAAAACGGTCTCACGGTACAAGGACTTTTCATAAGTGCGATAAAAACAGTGATTCATTTTGTTATATTTACTGTCAACACGTATTGAGTAAAATGGGATCACCGATAACGGATAAGATTAAAACCTTATATAAGGATTGTTTTAACATTGAAATACAGCACCAGGATACAGATTGGATTCCCCACATCATTTGCAGTTCTTGCAAAATAATGTTGTACATCAATAAGAAGGCGATTAAATATTCCAGACCAGCAATATGGAATAGACCATACAGTGAAAATGATTGCTACTTTTGTATGAATGTTGTATCTAGGCATAACCGAAAAAATAAAAGCACTATTACTTATAACGATGTTTCGACAGTAACAAGACCAACTAAACTAATTCCGCCTCCTGAACCGCTTGATGCTGATGTTATGGAAACAAATGATTTCACCTTATCAGTTCATGCCGAAAACATTGAGACTGTCGAAAAAGATTCAAACACTGTTACTAATGAATGTTCTAGTGACAAGCTATCATATACTAGTGACGCAGATAAAGAATTTCTACCATACAACCGTAAACCAGAACCAATACTCGTATCACAGTCAGAACTTAGTGATCTAGTCAGAGATTTAGGCTTATCCAAAGATGGTTCAGAGCATCTTGCTTCCTTTTTAAAGAAAAGACATTTACTTAAGCCAGAAGCTACGATTTCTTATTATAGAAACAGAGATGAAGAATTTCGAAAATATTTCACAATGGACGAGGAATTGTCACTTTCATATTGTACCGATGTAAAAGGTCTAGTGGATGAATTTCAAAATAACTCATACGATCCTGAAGAATGGAGACTGTTCATTGATTCTTCTAAACGGAGCATTAAGGCAGTTTTGCTGCATAATACCAACGTTTACGCTCCCATTCCGATTGCTCATTCCACAGTTATGGAAGAGTAATAAGAAAAAATGAAGCAGCTTTTGATAAAAAATAAAATATGCTGATCATAACTGGAAAATTTGTGGAGATCTGAAAATTGTAACAATATTGCTTGGCCAACAGCTCTCATCCCTGTTATAAATGTCTGTGGAATAGCAGAGACAGGGAACGTCATAATAAGAAAAAAATTTGGCCAACAAGAGAATCGTTCACTCCTGGTGAAAATAATGTATTGTTTCCACCATTGGTAGATCCAGGAAAAGTTCTTATTCCCCCGCTTCACATTAAGCTTGGACTTATGAAGCAATTCACGAGAGCATTAGATACAAACGGCCCATGTTTCAAATATTTGCATAAAAAATTTCCGAAATTTTCTGAAGCTAAAATTAAGGCAGGCGTATTTGACGGGCCACAAATAAGAAAATAGTTTCAAGATTCATTATTTGTTACTAAAATGAATAAAGTTGAAAAAGCTGCTTGGCTTAGTTTTAAAGAAGTCGCAACAAACTTTTTGGGAAATAATAAAAGTCCTAGTACAAAGAAATAGTCGAGAAAATGGTAAAAAATTTTCAAACATTAGGTTGCTTAATGAATCTAAAATTACATTTCCTGGACTCCCACGTCGATGATTTCCCAGATAATCTTGGTGACTACAGTGAGGAGCAAGGGGAACGTTTTCACCAAGATCTGAAAATCATAGAAAATCGGTATCAAGGACGATGGGATGACCATATGCTAGCGGACTATTGCTGGTCGCTAAAAAGAGAAACAAGTCCTCAAAAGCGTTTGGGCAGAAATCCTTTGAATTGGTCATTCGCGGAAAAAAGAACAAGATACAGCCAAAAAAAGGAAAGTTAGGCGCGGGTCTAACCTTCGCAATTCTAGGGCTTAAGAGTCTACTATTTGAGAGTATATGGTTTAAAAGTCCTGGTTTTGAGTTTATTGGGTCTCATTTTTAAAGTTACAGGGTTATTGAGGTCTATTTTTTGAGGTTACAGGGTGTGGGAGTCTAAGGTTTCAGGGTTTAGGGTTTAAGAGTATCAGGTTTGAGGATTCCCCAACTGTATACCAAATTTGGTAGGAATCGGTTGGTTTTCAAAAATTTTGTCTGCCATCTTGGATCCGCCATTTTGAATTTTGCAAATCCGACCTCAGATTCATGATCAGCAACCCAAAAAAAACCCCGTGTACCAAATTTGGTAAGAATCGGTTGAATTTTAATTTGAATTCGTTTTTGCATTCGAGAAGAACTATATCTGTCTGATTTATTGAGGTTAGAAAGAAAACAGAACTGTATGGCTCAATCCAACCGATGAATATTAGCTTAGCGTGTCCGAATACATATTAATACATCTTTGGATTCATGAAAAAGCTTGAATCAATTTTTTAGGAGTATATTTTTCTTAATTTTTACTAATTTTTACCTATTTTTTGAGGTTAGAAAAAATATTGAGATGTGATGGCGATATTCTGATGTCAGATTCGTGATCAGCGGGCAAAAATACTACGGATCTGATATATCGCATCAAAAGTATACCTCACTTTTTTTTTTTTGTGGGGCTGTATTATTTAAAAAAAAAACCTATAATATTCAAATCCATCATAATTGTCTTCAAGATAACCTTCAAAAAAGAAAAATCAATTTTTAAATAACTATTTTGTAACGAATGCCGAGAAGAACAACGAACACTCAGAGCGACGATCAAATTACGACTGAGACTCTGGCGCGCGAGCTATCAAATAGGTAACGGGAAGGGTCGCCTATTGTTTTATGCCTATTCAACATTATTAGGTAGCAAATTTTTTCTACCTGGGCTAAGTTTTAGGAAATCGATTTATGATCTTCTAAAACACTAAAATACTCCTCTGTAGGAGTTTACAGAAAATTGGTGTTAGTTCGCTCGTGCACTTTTCGAGTATTTTGGCAGGTATTCCATCAACGTCAGAAACTATTTTGTTGTCTAGCTTCATTAAAATACGTTTTACACGTATGATATGCCGTATGAAGACAATATTACGCATCCTCAACTAAAATGTATTAATTCAGCCGATACTTGGTGGAAATTCATAACTAGAAGTTTGTTACTTAAATTGCTTAAAGGTTTGCCTAGAACAAAATTATTTTGAATTTAATAACGCCCTATACAGCAGCCTAGACGGTCTCATAATGGGCAACCCACTTAGTCCTCTTTTGGCGGAAATATTTATGAATAACATAGAAAATCAAATAAGCAAACACCCACTGTTTAAAAAATTTGTAAACTGGCATAGATATGTTGATGATATCTTATGGAAGCGATAGGCAATTTTCAAAATTTTTTGAATAATATACACAAAAATATAAAATTCATCAGTGAAGTTGAAATCAACAGTAGCTTAAAGTTCCTTGACCTGACAATAAAAAGACATAATAACAAACACACATGTTTTCTATTTACCATAAACCGTCACATACTGACATAATTATCCGTAATACCTCATGTCATTCACCAAGTCACAAGCTTGCAGTTTTCTATAATATGATTCACAAACTAATAAATATTCCTCTGAACCAAGACCATTTTCAAAAAGAACTTAATATTATAAAACAATTGACTATTCACCGTCCATAATAGATGATATTCTCAAGAAAAAAAACCGGTCAAGTGCAAGTTGAACTTCCACAATTAGTGTTTCGTACGATTGTTTTTAAAATAGAAAATTTTGTTAGGGTGGTATAAAATGATCAGTGACTTCACAAAACACACCCCAAATGAGTTTTCAATAAAGTTTGCTTCCAATCTTTACTGAAAACTGGTGAAAATTTTGTTTTTTTCTATACCAGATAAATTATTAAAGGTAATAATAATTTTCGTTCAGTCTATACCCCGTGGAGAATATTCCAGGATTTCTTCAAAATTTTTTTGATCAGTACTTTTCGAGATAAGGTAGGGGACAGCGATTTTTCACGATTTTTTAAAAGTAATACGAAGAAACGTGTGCGCAAGTATTACATTATATATATATTTTTTACTCGTGTTTTCACAAGCTTTCATTTCACACCACACTCGATGACCTAATAAAAAAATTTTTTTTCACTTCCGATTTCACCCCTCAAAACGAATCCCTTAAGTCAAAATTTATGTTACGGTGATATAAAATGATCAGTGACTTCACAAAACACACACCAAATAAGTTTTCAACAAAGTTTATTTCCAATCTTTACTGAAAATTAATGACCTTGAAATTTCTGTTTTTTTTTATATATCAGATAAATTATTACAGATAATGCACTCGTGATAATTTTCGTTCAATCTACACGCCGTGGAGAATATTCCAGAATTTTTTCAAAATTTTTTGATAAGTACTTTCCGAGATAAGGCGGGTGGACAGCGATTTTTCGCGATTTTTTAAAAATAATACAAAGAAAAGTGCGTGAAAGTATTACATCATATATATATTTTTTACTCGTGTTTTCACAAGCTTTCATTAGACACCACACTCGATTACCTAGTAAAAAAATTTTTTTTCACTTCCGATTTCACCCCCCAAAACTAACCCCTTAAGTCAAAATTTAACTTTCAAAACTACATGGCTCTGATGAGGCCATCAATTCCTATATTACTACCAAATTTCAACTTTCTATGACAAATAGTTTCATAGAAAATCCGGTGTGACAGACGGACAGACAGACGGCAGACACCGAAGTGATCTTATAAGTGTTCCGTACGGAACACTAAAAACATTACAAAAAAGCCATTGGTACAGTTTTTCCGAGTAATAAAGAACCTTATAAAAACGTAAAGTCAATAACGTACTATGGTAGATGCAGCACTAGATTAAATAGATTCTTGAAAAAATTAAATATTAACGCAGCATTTCAAACATCCAACGCAATTGGCAAATTTATAAAAAATAACAAAACTAAAACAGATAGATACAATAGATACGGAGTATACAAATTAAATTGTGGAAATTGCTCAAAAACATATATAGGTCAAACAGGAAGAAGTTTTTCAAGAAGAATAAAAGAACATGCTTCATCATACATCAATAGAAAAAATAACTCAAATTACGCAAATCATTTAATTGAAAATAACCACCAATTCAACCCAAACTTTGAAATATTACATACTTGCATAAAGAGCCTGAAACTTAATTACCTAGAATCTTTAGAAATAAACAAATTGAAAAATTCAGATTCCTTAATAAATGAACAATTAGACTTAAATAATTCACCATTACTAAATCTGTTTTAATTAAATTATTTTATTACCTGCCATAAATTGTGAACCGACCATTTATTATAGTAATTTTACCCTCACTTTGTAACAAACCATCTGAAAAAACTGTCGTACAGCGAAACATGTCATGGTGTTAAAAATAAAAAATTTAGCGCAAATTTGAGTAGTGTTTACTTCTTGCAAAACTTCTAAAATGTACCTTTATTGTATATCGCTTGAAAATAATATCATTTAAATGTGAACCGTTACATTCCCAGCACTCTTTTAATCGAGCAGTGGAATTGTTAATCTCTGCTCGTTACGTCATTCTCGCGACTGCTGTCATTTCTTGTGGAATATTTTCTTTTCAGTGTATCATATTTGCTATAACCGGCTTCAAATTAAACCTACGTCAACTTAAGTCCTCCTCCTTTTTGGAAACCAATTTATTTGTGAAAATTTCCCGAAGGACTGGCAAAGACGTGTTCAAACTATGTAATATGCGTGTATGTTATTTATATTTTCTCTTTAAACATTTTTCGTATTTCTAATTCATCGCATGTTTGATCACTATAGTAATACTTTCTGTTTTAAATAACAATTCTAAATCTTGAAAAATATTAGTTTGGCGTTTTCTAAAGAATGAATTTGTTAAAAAGAGCTTTTGTAAAATATCTTCTGTTGTAAATTTAACAATTTCGATCACAGTTTAAATGTATCTTTAAATTCTCTTTATCTTATCGTCATTAGTATCTGACAGTTTACTAATGTTACCACAAAACTAGTAACCATACAGAAAAATAACGAATATGCATCTTGGCATCTGCACATTAAGTTAAAAGTAGTTATAAAAAACAATTATAGGAAAGCAATGAATGAGTTGCACGAATGTCAGAAAACGAATTGTGTCTCGTTCATATTGAAAAGAATGTACGGAATCTTCTTGGAACTAATATCTCTTTAACCAAAGAAATATGTCACAGATCAAGCATCATGTTGCGTGTCGCCACGGTTTACAAATACAGTCTGTCAGCTTTATCTACGAAACGTGTAGCACCAATAACTTTCGTCAGCTGCCAACAAATAACTGCGCTTTGCATCTGTTTAAAACCTTGAACATAACGTGTATATATATATATATATATATATATATATATATATATATATATATATATATATATATATAAGAAAAAGGAAGGAGAGTAACAAGGCACTGGTAACAAACAATCGGGTTTAACTATTGGGGAACGCCCTTGTGAGGAAAATAAATATTTTTTGTTGTCAAGAGTCGCTGCCTAATTGGTAGCTTCTTCTGGACACTAAAATGCAAACGAAGTACAGAAAAACAAAGTTAAAACGCTCGTTAGGGTATGTGATTTATAAATTAATAAATTTGTATAATAATTTACCTACAAAATTCAGCAGTTAATTTGTCTCTGGTAATAGGCAACAAAATTTGCATTTCACTGGCCAGGTAATAATCATAATCATACAAAAAACATGACAAAAGGACACTCGGAGAAATACGCAGGTATTAGAAAATAAGATATTGCTATTGCAGCATTTTTAGAACGAAAACAACTGTGAGAATGACTATGATGTAGATATATACATATATATATATATATATATATATATATATATATATATATATATATATATATATATATATATATATATATGTATATATATGTATATATAATATATATTTGCGAATTTAACAATGGAATTAAGACATGGAAATAAACATCCCATTATCTCAGAAACTCTTGCTCGGAACGTCATTTATCAAGAGAGCTTTTTTAGACAAAAGAAGGTGAATAATACGAATATTTAATTAAAAATGTCATACAGAGTGGTATAAAAAAGTTATGACAATTTAAAAGTATACACAGTGCAACAAGTGGCGCCCCCTACACTTTACAACAAAACTGTGAGCTGATTTGAATTTTTCGTCTCAGAAGACGCCTTAACACCGAATCTTGTGCAAATAGTACAATTATTAAGAAAGCTACTTAAGAAAAACTAAAATAAAAGCATAATATATATACATATATATATATATATATATATATATATATATATATATATATATATATATATATATATATATATATATATATATATATATATATATATATATATATATATATATATATATATATATATATATATATATATATATATATATATATATATATATATATATATATATATATATATATATATATATAAATATATATAAATATATATATATATATATACATATATATACATATATATATATATATATATATATATATATTATATATATATATATATACATATATATTTGGAGTTCTTTTGAATTTTTTTTTTATATTATTTTGACGTTTCGCCCCTAGTTTTGGGCATTTTCAAAAAACAGTTTGCCATGTCTCAAAACAAGTGACCGTGATTAATGTATTTCAGTCGATGATTAGTGTTAAGACTCTTAAAAAGAAAAACCAAGAGAAACAATAATTCAACCATATGTTACTTCACCAACACAAAAATTACAAAGAACCACAGGACCGATAACGCGCAGCCCAAGCCGAGCCTCTATTGGCCGGATCCGTCCGACCAATGGAGCCACGCCCCGAGCATATAAAACCGGCTCCCTCGGAGCCAGTCTCGACATTCAACGCCAAGACACCTACCAGTGATCAACGCGTTGAAAAAGACGGATGAGATTCCATCGAAACGTCAGCGAAACCCTCCATCAAGGGGCTTTAAGCTAACACGGGATACCCGAAAAAAAACTATTACATATATATATATATATATATATATATATATATATATATATATATATATATATATATATATATATATATATATATATTATATTTTATATATCCAAACTCTGGAAACGATATGTTGATGACACCTTTATAATTTGACCCCATGAACGAAATGAATTAGACAAGTTCCTGACCTATTTAAATAAAATTCACCACCGAATACAGTTCACTTTGGAAGTAAAAGAAGAAAAAAGCCTCCCTTTCTTTGATGTGCTCTTAACTCGAATAAATAACGGTCAACTTCTATACTGAGTCTACCGGACGTTCACCCACACCAACAGATATTTAAACGCCCATCCACACCAAAGCCCAAATCCGATCGGTAACCAATACCCTCGTATCGAGATCATACCGATTCACCGAACCAGACACGGGGCAGCAAGAAATTACACAAATTACCAGGGCACTCAAGCAAAACGGATATAAAGATCAGTCCATACGGAGCCCATTAGAAAGGCAGCGTCATCCACATACAAGGACAGAAAAACGGGACTTCAACCAAACTAAAGTCTTATTACCGTATGTGAAAGGAGTGGCAGATGTCGGCATCAATGAAGACCCACCTAGAATCTTCATTGACGCCGACCTATAAGAGACGGCGGTCGCACTTCGGTCTCTCAGTTAGCAGCAGCAGCAAGATCACAGTATTGAGTAGTAGCAGCAGCGGGAGTACTTGAAAATGCCAAATGAGGTTTTGGCGAAACGTCGCGCGAATTATTTGTTAGTTTATTAGACGAACGGATTGAAACGCAAGATTCGTTTTAACATATTGAAAGGATAAGGTGAACAGAAGATCAAACATTTTTTTAATAATAAGGCTATATAAATATATAAGTATGAATAGAAAGCGGTGGGGCCGCATGAAAAGCCCATCATCGATATACACGTAATAACACACGCGCACACTCACACTTCCACAGACCCCCCCCCCCACCGACCACATATGTTATTAAATTAAATAAGAATCGAACTATTGAGAGTCTAAAGTAGTGTTAGTAATACTGTTGTCATGTAAGAATTTTAAAATATATAAGTCACAAATAAGTCCTCCATGTCAGACCTCTTATTCATATTTAAAGGATTGTTATTGAAAGTTACCTTCTCCAAAAAGTTTCTTTTGATATAATTCGGTTCATTAAACAAGACAGATGCATTATTATAGTCCATTATGTGCTCATCATTAATGACTTGTTCCGCTAGAGAGCACGATGTTCCACCTCTTCTGCAATCACTTTTATGTGACGTTATGCGGCCTTTGAGTTTACTGGAGGTTTGGTCAATATAAGACCGATTACAGTTCAAACAGGGGAAGTTGTATGTTAAACTAAATTGGTTTTTTTTTGGTCAGTCCTAATCGGAGTCTTCAATTTTGCATAAAGGGACTTAAGTTTGTTGTGAAGTTTCTTGGCAAACTTGATGTTTGAAGATGTTTATAAGTCTGGGAGTTAACTCCCTATAGAAACATATACGTTGTATCTGGAAGTGAATTCAGTAATGGGTGTGAAGTAACCGAAGTTTGACCACGTTGATGTGCCGCGGGAAAGGATGAAGAGAAAATAAGACGCTGTATTAAATGGAAGGGGCACGGATTTACGATGAAAAGAATTTGGAGTTCAGTCAGACAATATTTTTGAAAGTCCGGATCAGTTAGTCTGAGGACTCTTGATCTCATCGCAGAAATTAAATTGAGATTCATTTTAATGATCAAATATTTTTGTGTTTCACCGTTAAACATCGGCATGTGGGCCCTGACTGCTTTCCTCTGGGATTTTCCCGGGCTTTCCAAGAAATTTTCACAACAATTTTAATTAAAATGTTATCAGCAATTGTATATTAATTTTAAGAAGTGATTTTGGGTAAATATCTTTCATTGCCTTGATTTAAAACATTAATCTACATGTTTCTTCAAAAAATTAGTCTCATCATCTTGTAAGTACTATTGTCCTCATAGTTTAATTATTGTGTACTTACAATTGACATATCTTTCCAGATATCTCGATAAAGGAACAAATATATTGATTTCGAAAGCTTGAGAAATAAACGAATTGAGTTTTTAATTGGCTTCTTCTGACTGTACCACTAACAATTCAGCTCTTCTTCTTTACTAGTCAGTCACAACTACCTTCCTCTTATGTATATATATATATATATATATATATATATATATATATATATATATATATATATATATATATAATACATATATAAATATATAAATATATATATATATATGTATATATAGATATATATATATATATATATATATATATATATATATATATATATATATATATAGATATATATATATATATATATATATATATATATATATATATATATATATATATATATATATATATATATATACACCGGTGAGTAAAAAATCTACTCAAATGATTTTGCTTCATTTAACCCCGATCCTTGAATTTAATTTTCAAACAGTGGTATTATTTTTGGTATCATTAGAATGGTGATTTTCTACTCTTTCCAATAATATCAAAAATATACGGATTCCCAAAAAGTTTTACTGATTAAAATGGTTTTCCTGAATAGAACCAATTTTGCTCGCTTAGCAACGAACTCGTTTCGCGCTATTCATCCCTATAAAAACACATGCAACTGCATTTTCCAATCATTCCTTTATCGGAATTTGAACCGCCAATATCTCTGCTATACCTGCTCACTAATTACATCATCTGGAAAAGGTGTACCTGGCAGTGAGACGACCGTTTCATTGTCAATACACCTCTAAGAAATCGTAACTTAACCGGCGTTGAGGTTCAGCAGGAGCTCCGACATTTTCATGGTCGGGCTGTCAGTCATTGGACAGCTAGAAGAAGACTTGAAGAAGCTAACCTAACTTCGAAGAGACCAGCTAATAAACCCAAATTGACAGCAGCTCATCGACTAGCGCGACTCAGATTTTCCCGAGAACATGTCGACTGGACCTTAGAACAATGGCGGTTCGTTTTATTCTCCGTTCGTTTTATTCTCTGCCGAGTCCCGAATGTGCCTACATGGCAATGATGAAAGAAGCCGAGTCTATAGGAGGCCTGGGAAGCGCTATGCTGCATTACTGAAGCAGTCGCTTACAGAGGAGGTTCTGTCATGGTGTGGAGAGGCATCTCATTGGATACGAAAACCGATTTGGTTTTCGTGACTGATGAGACTCGTAGCGGTGTATTAGCTGCTCACCGGTACATCGAGGAGATCCTACAGGAACATGTCGTTCCTTATGCTGGGTTTGTTGGCGATAGCTTCGTGCTAATACACGACAATACGAGGCCACATGCTTCTGCATCGATGCGGCAATACCTGCCGGAAGTGGGAATACCCATATTAGACTGGCCTATGCAGAGTCCTGACCTCAATCCTAACGAGCACATGTGGGATGAGCTTAAAAGAAGGGTTCGAGCCAGAAATCCAGCTCCTACATCGCTGAGGGAGTTAAAGGTTTCGATGGCGGAGGAGTGGAGAAGAATCCCATAGACAATGCTGAATGAAGCTCTATAAAATACCGACTGGAAGCAGTAATAAGGACTAGGGCGGGTAACACAAACTGATTTTGGTTTTTATCAATAAATTGAATTGTTAAACTTAAATTTTGTTTAATTTTTCTTTTCTCTTACCCCTGTTTTCAGTTCTTGTTCTCCTGCAGGCATCCTATGGAATTTGCTATCATTAGAAAAAGAATAGAATAGACTTTCAAATGATTCTAAAATCCATAAAAATAGATAAACATTAAATTCTAGGATCCGTGTTAATTGAAACTAAAATAGTTTGAGTCGATTTTTTTGCTCACCAGTATATATATATATATATATATATATATATATATATATATATATATATATATATATAACCTTTTTTCTTGAAGTCAGTTAAAATACTGTTTATTCTACATAGCTCAGTTTATATTTGATGTTTTCCTTACCGTGAATTTAAATGAAATTTCACGAAAATTGAAAAATTAATTAATTCCTGCTCAAACAATTTTAATTAAAAAAAATTACTTCCCTAAAGATTCAATTAATTTTATGAAAAAGTCCCTCAAAGTGTAAGAAAAAATTGTTAATGTCGTTTACTCCTGCTGATGGCAATTAATGTGCCCTTGTACAACATAAACGTTATTATCCGTCTTACAATTTATTTCCGAGTTTTTCGGGAAAAGTGTCGGGAGTTTTTTGATACAAAATATAATAATAAAAACAATGCAATAAACTAATTTTATTTTGTAGTTTTAGTAACAAGATATTTATGAAAACGTATAAACTAACTAATAACATAAAATAAATAAATAAAATGGAGATATTTTGCTTTTATACTTATTATTAATTTATAAGAGTAAATAATCGTCTATGGAAAGGCTTTTCTTATTTTATTTTGGCTAGGGTATTTCTGTTACTAGCCAGTTCGTTATTGGAATACTTTATATTAAATTTTCAGTGCAGCCAAAATTATTCATAGAGATTGAGCCGTCGCTACGTCCCATGGGCTGAAAAGCCCCGATACTTTCCAAGAGATGGTGTCACAAACAAAAAAAAAACATATAATTTTCAGTAAGCGTCAAATTTTCACATTTTGTCTATTAGTTAGCGAGTTACAGCTGTTAGAGTGACGCTACTTTTGATTTTTGCAAAACGATGGAGCAAAAAGCATTGTGGGTGTTGATTACACAGGACCACAAAAATTTTTTTTTGTCAATTTACGTTGACTACTGCGTTATGTTTTTTGGGTCGCTGATCACGAATTCGAGGTCCATTTTCATCCATCACATCTGGATTTTGCATAAAATGGCCATAAAATTGGTAAAAATGAGCTAAAAGGCATGGTTACAGAATGCCATATACCCGCCACTTTTCGGGCCTGCAGGTATTAACCTCAATGTCCTAAATAGATTTTGACAGCGACCATATGTTCTGCAGCTATCAAGTGCTAAAATACCTTGACCAAGAGATTCTATATTGCTATGTCCAAGTTTCCTTTGAGAACTTTGTAGTTTACTTTAACAGTCGTCAAATGTTGAATGGAACTGTCAAAACATTGCGAATATTCTATTCAATTGAAAAATCGTGTTACTATAGTGGTTAGGTTGGTTATAATAAGGAGCTTGACATAATATATTAATTGACAGCACTCAAGTACACTTCAACAGCTGTCAAATGATGGACAAAGCTTCTAAATCCGTGAGAATTTTCTAAATCGTTGACAAGAACACTATGCCTTATGCCATTATCGGCACTGTTCCAGTCGTGATATCCACGCAAGCTAATTGGCAGCTGTGAATATAATTTGACAGCTGCCAAATGGCAGTCAACACTGTCATGATGATAGGGTTACTTTATTTCTTTAGAATCTCTGTATACTATATGATCTTGGTGGCTCTGGTACCGGTCCTAACATATAAAATTTTCTTTGACAGCTCTCAAGTGTACTTTCACATCTAGCAATGCTGAACAGAACTGCAGAGGCCATGAGAACATTTTAATAGTTTAGACCTTTGAGAAAGATACTACGTCTCTTGCTTTCATCGATTTTGTTCCAGTGCTGATATCCACGAAAGCTAACTGGCAGCTGCGAGTGTAATTTAACAGCTGTCAAATGAGAAATGAAACTGTCAAGTCAGGGCGAATACTTCATATCGTCGAAAGGGTCAATATTCCTTATACTCTTGCCCCCTCTGTGACGGCTGTCAAAGTAAACTCTACAGTTGTCAAAGGAGTCTTGACAGCTGCCAAAATAAACTTGACAGCTCTCAAATGATATTTTGCATTCTCTCATCTTGATCAGAATCGCCAATAGCATCAGGTAGCATGGTTGCATTAGCAAACTATAATCTTCGTCGAGGCATTTTGGCACTTGACAGCTGCGAAACATATGGTCACTGTCAAAACCTATTTGGGACATTGAAGTAATATCTGCAGACCCCAAAAGTTACCGCTATATGCCGAATTTGATCATTTCGAAATACCATGCCCTTTAAAACCATGAAAATCTCATTTTGAGCTCATTTTTACCAATTTTATGGCTATTTTATGCAAAATCCATGTGATGGACCAAAACGGACCTCGAATTCGTGATTGACGATCCAAAAAAACCTCACCTAGATCTATTGTAGTCAAAGTATATTGACAAAAAAAAAATTTTGTGGCCCTGTGTTATACATTGTTTTTTGATGACAAAGGAGTTTTTGCGTGGATTCTTAACAATAGACGAGACATGGGCCCACCACTAGTCCCCTGAGTTCAACAGTCTGTCCGCAGAATTTCTGGGCCGCATAAAAGCCTACCGAAGCGGAGATGTGCTATTGCTGCAAGGCAAAGTGCCTGCTCACAAATCGCTGGTAGTTTTACAAAAAATAAACGATTCCGATGATTTAGCTCCCTTAAGCTATTACTTTTTTGAAGAACTAAAAAAGCATTGGAAAGGGTAGAAATTTCTTTCAAGAGAAGAAGTGCAAACCAGTTTTTTTTGAAGGTCTACAATTACTAAGTGTATAAAGTTGAAAGAAGATTTCGATGAATAAACAATTTTTGTTTCTGTAGTTTGCTTGTTCTGTATATGCTACGCTAGAAACTTATTAGTATGCCTTCGTATTTAAACATTTTAAATAATTTTGCATTCTCAAAGTGTTAATATTGTTAGATAACTTATTATAAGAAATTAAGCCAAGACATTGTACCAGGAAATGTACTAGGTTGTCGAGAAAGTATTGAGCATGTCAAAGTCAAAATTGAGACAAATGTTTTTCATATTTTGGCAGGATTTTCCTAGGCTACATATGTACCATTTTATTCAATAACCTTCGTCGATTTTCGTGGCAACACCATAATCCCATCATTGTGACCAATCACCTTTACGGGCCTCTTTTCAAACTAAGTTAATACCATTCAGAAAGTTCTGCAGGGACCGAAACAAATAGAAATCTGATGATGCAAAGTCCAAGCTATATAGTGGATGAACTGAAACTTTCCAGCCAAGCTCTCTCGATTTTTGCCGAGTTATCAAAGATGTACGTGGTCCAGCATATTCTGTTGAATCGATCCCGCCGATTTTTTCAATCGCTTGCTTCAATCTTATCAATTTCTGACAGTAGTGTACAGAATTATCGTGATCTATGGCTTCAAAAATAGCTCGACGTAATTATATTTCTGCAGAGATTCCCAGATAAAAATTAGACTCAATAATTTTTTTAGGGTCAAATCATGTGGCACCCAAATATTGAGCTTTTTCTGTAGCTAGCTTTCTCTAATTAGTTTAAAACTATTTGTGAGGAATGTTTAGTTTCCTAGCGATATCATGGCTACCTATCGGTCTTCGCCAACTTTTGCGACTATTGGCTGTTGGTTTTGATACCGTATTTTGTCGATTCTTCTCAAAATGCCATAGCCGATACGGACACAGGTGATCTTCTTGCCTTTGCCTATGGTCCAAGCCTTCTTTTAAGTGCTCCACTGTCAAAATGGACCTACAGTTTAACCCCGATTCGGAACGGCTAAAATGACAGGGCTGTTTACTAGGTATGGTACTACTGGTGGTTTGCCATTGCCTTCTCGAGAGAGACCGTCATGTTGAATTTTATTTTATTTTTTTTAAATTTTATTTCCCAAGCGAAGAGCCGAACTCGGGTCGCCGGCGAACCAAGCAGACACGGTAACTTTTATGCTATCGCTGACATAAATAGCACACATTTCTTCATGGGTCTGCACAGCATTTGTGCCTTGATCGAAAAAATATTGTAAAATGTAGCGAACTTCTGCAGCAATTCCAAGCGTTTTAAATTAAGTCTGAATCTGTTTTGTTTTTATGTAACAGGATTATTGTGGCGTTGTTTCAAGCTGTTGGTGTCGTTCCCTCGAGAAACCATTGATTGAATAGTATTTTAAGAGCCCTAATTATTGCTCTACCAGCTTCGCTTGTGTTAAACCTTCCTAGATCTCGAAAACCATTGTCATTTATTGCCAACAGTCTGGCAAAATGTCTGTATGTTAGCCTGATATGAAATATCAAATTTGAATTTGGTATATATATATATATATATATATATATATATATATATATATATATATATATATATATATACATATATATATATATATATATATATATATATATATATATATATATACATATATATATATATATATATATATATATATATACATATATATATATATATATATATATATATATATATATATATATATATATATATATATATATATATATATATACATATATATTAAGATTTCGGGTTTCAATCTATTCGTCTAACAATGAATTTGCACGACGTTTCGCCAAAATCTCATTTGGTATTTTCAAGTGCTTCCGCTGCTGTTATTCGATATTGTGATCTTGCTGTTGCTGCAGCTCGAAGCTAACTGAGAAACCGACGTGCGGTCGCTTTCTTTTATAGGTTGGCGTCTACGCAGATTGTAGGTGGGAGGTCGGAAATGTTAATCCGAGCATCAGTGTTTGCCGGCTGGGTGGTAATTACGGGTTTCAGCGCTATGCTGACTGTTGATGATGATGATGTCGATGTTTTGGTTATTCCTTGGTGTAGCTAGTTTCCATGTAGTGGAGATATTCAGCGCATCATCTCGCTTATTTAGTTGTCCATTCTTTTCGACTTCCAAAACATCTCTGACTATGGATGTTTTATAATGTGAAATCGAGGCTATTTGTTTAGATCCCTCAAAATTGATGTTGTGACCAGTATTATGATGGTACTGAAAAAGAGTTGATGTTTGTTTATTTTTGATACTTATTTTATCTTCTTGGATCCGGATGGAGATTCTTCTGTTTGTTTGTCCTATGTACAATTTGTGGCAGTTTTCGCATGGGATGCTGTAAACTCCATGGTTTTCCAGTTTTTTCTGGTCCTTGTTACCCGGGATGTCCCCCCCAGGACAAGAAAAAACCCCTTCTTGACTTTTATTAATATCTGGTGCATAAACACTTTCTAGTACGATTTTTACTATTCGATCGTTAGTGTAGCTAGCAACTCATATTTTATAAACCAAAAATATGGTAGTGATTCCTACTATCATTCTTATTGATATTACATTATAGTTTTCCTGAGGGTGAACTGACTTATGAGAGTTTTTTTCTGTATCTTCTAGGTCCTGAAGGTGATGTACGATTTGGCATCGAAAGCTCGATATTCGAATAAAACTACAGTTACTAAGAACTTTAAGAGCTCTTTGTTCGCTCTGTAATCCTCAGGGTTATCCCTAAGTTAAACCCCGCTTTGGTTGTTACCAGTAAGCCCTTTTATTGATCTTTCTCCTTATATTTATATATATATATATATATATATATATATATATATATATATATATATATAATGCCAGCTTGCACCATATGGGAAAAATTTTTATTATAAGAGCTTTTGAAAATTTAACATATAAATATGTTAGCGCATGTTTTATGTTTAGAATTACACCCAAATTAGGTCATGACGTCACATGCCTTGCCTGTCAAATTTGACATTCAAATTTTAAAACATGAAAAAATCGTATTTTTATTGAAAATATCGAAAAAAGATATAAATAAAAAAATTGACTTTTTTCAATTATTTTCCCCTAAAAAGACAATTAAGTGTTTTTCCACATAAATTATCTTATGTACTTATTTACTAGTTGATGTTTTACTAAATGTTAAGAAAAAAAATTAAGCTGAAAAATGAGTTCTGTCAAAAAATGGTAGTTTAACGATGTATTCTTGGTGCAAAGCTGCATAATTTTTATGACAGCCCAACTTCTAAGGGCTAATATAATAAATATTAGTGTTATGTAATAAATTTGAGCAAATTTGTAGTTTTTTAAGTTTCTTAATTCCTTCTTCAATAGTTTATTCTAAATGTTTTTTAAAGTATTTTTTAAAAAGTCAGAAAATAAGATTTTTAAAAATTGTTACAACGTTTTGCAACGCAATATTGGTGGAATACATTCATGTTTTGCTATTAAATCAAACAAAATTATAATATGATAGGCTTTCACGTATCTATGTCGCAGTTGCCATGAATTTCGTATTTTGTTCCTTTGTCACATAAAACGTCAAACTGACATTAGTTTGTTCACTATTATTAATGCAGTAATAACAGTTTTCTAAATTTTCTCCTTTAATAAAAATGCCAATTAAATTGACTAAGCAAGATAAAATATAAATAATTTTGATCGTGAATGATAACTACAAAACTCAAAGAGAAGCTGCCGTCATTTTTAACCAACGGGACATCCGGAAAAAGTTATAACGCATACAACAGTAGGAAGAATTCTTGCCAACTTTAAAAATTCTGGATGTGTGGAGAATCATTTTAAACGTCAACATGAATATTGGGTTACTAATGAGGATGCTGAGTTTGCAGTTATGCAGAGTGTAATTGATACGCCTAGAACTTCAATTGCCAAAATATCGCAAAATGTAGGTTTATCTGACAATTCAGTTCAAAGAGTGCTTAAGAAAAATAGGTTTAAATCTTATAAACCAAAGTTTGTCCACACTCTTAAAGAACAAAATTATGATAGGCGCATGTATTTTTCTTTCTGGTTGCATAGTAAAACTGAAGAAGACTGAGTGTTGTCTCATAACAAAATTGTAGATGGTGGGCGGATAGCAATCCAAATTTTACAGTAGGTACGAGAGATCAATATTCCTTTAAAACTAAGGTTTGGTGCGGTATTTTTAATAACAGAATTATTGGCCCGTTTTTTTTTTTAAGAAAATCTTACAGCCGCGAGGTACTTACAGTTTCTAAAAAACGAACTTTCCAATGAACTGGAAGATTTTAGTTTAGAGGAAATAATGAAAATGTACTTCCAACAAGATGGAGCACCTAGTCACAGCACCTTGGAAATTAGAAATTGGTTAGACGAAAACTTTTCTGAGAAGTTGATTGGTAGGTTTTCCTATGAAGTACCTTGGCCGCCGCGATCACCCGATCTTACGCCTTGTGACTTTTTTTGTGGGGGGGGTATTTATAAAATTTAGTTTATGCTCAGAGACCTTTTGAAAATATTGCGCACTTAGAAGAAACTATGCGCCAGTTTGTAAATGAAATCAAGCCGGAATTCTATGTGAATATTCGTCATGAAATTTGTAACAGAACTATTATGTGCATTGAAAAGGAAAGAAGAAGCGTAGGAACTTAAGAACGTTTTTTTTTTTTATTTAGTAAATAACATTAATTTTTTATAATAGTAATCCTTAAAAATTGACGTGTCATAAATATTAAGCAGCTTTGCACCATTATTGCATTGTTAACTTTTTGAAGAAAATAAATTTTCAGCATAATTTTACTGCCTAATTAATTTTTTTTTCGTAACATCTAGTAAAACATTAACCACTAAAAAAGTATAAAATATAATTTATAAGAAAAAACTTTCGATTGTCATTTTCGGGGGACATAATTGAAAAAAGTGAATTTTGTCAAATTTATTTGAAAATTGGCATATAGACGTAAAACTAAAATTTAATCTTTTTTTCTTTATAACTTTTTTCGATATATTCAATAAAAATATGATTTCTTCACATTTTAAAATTTAAATGTCAAATTTGACAGGCAAAGCTTGTGACGTCATGACCTTATTTGGGTGTAATCACATTTCGAAGTTATATTTCAAAAACTCATATAATAAAAATCTTTCCCAAACGGTGGCACTTTATATATATATATATATATATATATATATATATATATATATATATATATATATATATATATATATATATATATATATACAGTACAATCCCGATTATCCGAATTTTCTGAAATCCGGCTTATCCGAAACTAATTGTTAAAAAGCAAATTGTAGTCCCATTAAACGAAAAAAATCCCCATTATTCGAAACAGACGATGAGTGGTTTCCTTAACGCGTCTAGAAGTTCACCGTTGTCTATGTTTTGGTTAGTCGACGAGAGTTACTTATTACGTCTATTATTATCGCAGAGGTAATAATTTCGTTTTAATAGATATTTTACAAAATGGAGCGTCATAATAATAAGCGTAAACGTATTGTTATTACCTTAAAAGAGAAACTTGAAGCAATTCAAAGTTTAGATAATGGTGAACTTCTTTAAAATATAGCGAAGGATTTAGGTGTAGCCGTGAGTACTGTTTCAGAGTGGAGAAAAAAATCACGAAAAACTGGAAAATTGGTGCAGTGTTTTGTCTTCGATCATAGAGGCACGAAAAAGTATGAAAAGCGGTGAATACCAAAAAGTGGATGATTCTTTATTTTTTTGGTTTACACAGAATCGAGAACGTGGAATACCAATTTCAGGAACAATTTTAAAACATAAGGCAGTGAGTTTAAGCGAAGAGTTGCCGGTTGTTTAAGCGCCTGTAAATTTTTCTGCAAGTGATGGATGGCTAGACAGGTGGAAAAAAAGACATGGTGTACATCAACTGAAAGTTTGTGGAAAAAGATTGTCGGCTGATGTATCTGCTGCAAGAAAATTTGCAGAGAATTTCGAGCAGCTTATGAAAGAACATGGTTTACAACCAGACCAAATCTATAATTCTGATGAAACAGGCTTGAAGTACAAAATGTTGCCGTCAAATACCTTAGCTTCAAAAACGGAAGCTGGAACACCTCGTTACAAACGTAGCAAAGAACGTATTACTGTTCTTGCATGCAGTAATGATTCTGGAAGACACAAACTCCCAATATTATGTATTGGTAAGTCAGCAAATCCACGAACCTTTAAGACTATTCGTCGCAATGCTTTTCCTGTTTTGTATAAAAATCAAAACAATACCTGGATAAACGCGACTCTATTTAAAGACTGGTTTTTTGGAGATTTTGTTTCCCAAAGTGGAACTTTTTTTAAAAGAACATGGATATCCTAGAAAATATATTCTGTTACTAGATAACGCCCCCACTCACCCAAATGCGGAGCAACTTGAAAGTGGGGAAATAAAGGCAATGTTTTTGCTTCCTGCTGTAACTTCTCTCATTCAGCCTATGGATCAGGGTGTACTGGAAAATTTAAAACGCAATTACAAGCTTTTGTTATTGGGGCATATTTTAGAAGAAGTGGATGAAGGTGACATTCTTACTGATTGTCTAAAAAAGATAAATTTGAAAAATGTTATATATTGGATAGCTTCAGCCTGGAATCAAGTAAAGAGTAGTATTCTGGAAAAATCTTGGTCAAAATTGATTCCACTAGAGGAGAGACATTACTCAGAGGCAGAAACAGAAGATAATGAAAGTTTGCATCAAATAATTACAAGAATAGCAGGAAGTGAAAGTGTTACGGAAACCGATGTTTGTGAATGGTTAAACAGTGATAGTGTGGAAGATGAGATGACTGATCAAGAATTAATTAAAAGTGTATGCAAAAATGCTAATAAAATAGACACTGATGACGATGATGATAACGAAGTAGAAGCCACTGACCATATTCCAGTAAAAATGTCACATTCAAAAGAACTAGAGACCCTAGAAAAAGCGTTAACTTAGGTAGAACAACAAGAAAAAAAAACGTTGGAGAGACATTGCAGCCAAAAACAGAACTAACGCAAAACCAGTACAGTTAAAAATTACCTCATTTTTAAGACATTAAAGTTGAGAATGAAACTTTTATTTTCAATTTTCCGTACATATACATAAAATAAGTAAACTAATTGTTCTATTCTTTATTTTAATAAATACCTATGTACGTAATAGCATATAGTATAAATGCTTTGAAGTCAATTTGCAATGCTGTATTCATTCTAAACTTCTATTTTATAAAAAAATTCGGATTTTCCTAAATCACTTTGGTCCATATTATTTCGGATAATCAATATTCTACTGCATAAATATATATATATATATATATATATATATATATATATATATATATATATATATATATATATATATATATGTATGTATGTATATATATAATATTTGAAGTCGAAATGCAATCTATAGTGTTCGGACAATACCGCTTAAAGGGAAGGATTTTACTGGTTTTTGGTTGCAACTAATATCAAATTTTAGGAATTATTTATAGTTAAATATTAGTGAAAGGATTAGAGGGTGGGAGAGGGTGTGAACTTAGAATATATTGGGCTATATCTCCTTTTTAAGTAGAGAAATTTGAGAATTGCAGTATTTCTCCTTATTTGTAATTATTTATATATAAAGTTAATGAGGTGGAGGAAGGAGTTACTTCTATATGTTGTCTTATACATCCTGATGAAGGTTCTTGAGGTTAAGGAATCCAAAAACTGTGCTATTTTTTTCGTATTTTCGATTTTAAAAGATAGGTGTGAAGAGGAATAGAAGATTTCAGTTTTAAATATTACTAAAACCCTTCCTTTACTCTACTTTTTTTGAGACTAATATTTGACCGTAAAGTATCAAAATGTCGACTCGTAGTGCTTGGATTAAGTTATCTAAATCTATATCTATAATATATATAAAATGCAACGTCTCTCTGTCTGTCTGTCTGTCCGTTAGTGCGCTTATCACTTGAGAACTACTTATCCGATTCACGTGCTTTTTTTAAAAAAAAAACATACATGTTTTCTCTGGGTTTTTTTTTCATTCATACATATGTTCTCTTTCCAGGTTATATAATAATAATCTATACTTTATAATATATATAAAATGCATCATCTCTCTGTCTGTCTGTCTGTCCGTTAGTGCGCTTATCATTCGAGAACTACTTATTCGATTTAAGTGTTTTTTTTTTTGATTTATACGTATGCTCTCTGGCCAGGTTATAGGATATATTTTTATTATGTTAGGTAATATTAGAAATAAGCATGACGATAATAGTGAATCAATTCGGAAAAATGTTTGCCGCTAGCGCACTCTCTTGCAATACGCTTCCTAAATCGTTAAATATGTAGCAATATCATGTAACAAAGAATACAGTATATATAAAATGCAACGTCTCTCTGTCTGTCTATCTCTCCGTTAGTGCACTTATCAATCGAGAACCACTTATCCGATTTACGTGTTTTATTTTTTAAATTATGGCAAGTAAAATATAAATATAAATTATCGTTTTAAATTGAATTTAAAAAAAATATATTTTTTGCTAGATTTTTGGCGTAATGTGTCGTTAATGATAATTAAAAATATCAAGCTTGTATCAAGAAACTTTTTGTTGTCCCACTGTTTATTTGTTTGTCTACTTGAAAATTGAATTTAAGTTAATTTATACGTAAAATAAAATAAAATTATTCCAATTAAACTTAATAAAAGGATTTTCGGCTTGGAAAATTTACATTTTCATTCGCTTACGAAATTTCGTTTTAATTATTATTTTTACGATTTTAAATTAAAATTAAAATAGAGATTAAAACTTCTGGAGGTTGACAAGTTGCCCCTGGGTCCTATAATTATGTCATTAATTGAAGATTTTTATTTCGTTTGAAGTTTCTACAGTAATTTCTACAGTTAGTTGCATGATTATAAAGATGTTATCTCGTGGCAGGCTCTTTCTGCTGAAACCTACCTATGCTAAACGGCTGCTCTTACGTCACAATGTCTAAATATGCCTTTTGAGTGGAACACTTATAGAATCACTTCGGTATCTGTCACAGACGATTTTCTCCGAAGCTACTTGACATAGAAAGTTAAATTTTGTCTTAAGTATAGCTGTAGAAAATCTATTTAGTCATCACAAACAAGTTTGTGTCCGAGTCGTAAATATTAATTTGGGGTGTGTTTTGTGTCATTGATTATTTTATACCTACGTAACAAAAATTTTTATTTTTAAAACAATCAGAATAAGGAACACTAATTTCGCAAGTCAGACGGGAGCTTGGCAATTTTTTTTTACTTATTTTAAGCACTTCCTATTATATACAGCAACTGTGTTTGGTTGGCATAGAAACGGGAAATACTACATTCTAAAAACATTAAATTAAGCAGAACTGATGTGTCTCTTGCCTAGGAAATAAAAAAAATAAATTTAAAATGAAACAAAATACAAATTTATTTTCACATAACATCTAGGCTGAAAAGTTTCTGGTCTAGCTTCCTAAAACGCATTTTTTTTGCAAAATTCAACTTTATTCATCAATATAGTGTCTTTCAAGAGCGATATAATCAGTCCAACGATTTCTAACATTTCTATACCTTTCTTGTAGAAGGATTTGTCTTTGCCTTCAAAACAGGGCCCAGTTTTGGCGATAACTTCTTTATTGGAGGCAAATCTCTTTCCCACGAGAATTTGTTTGCGGTATGCGAATAAATAATAGTCGCTGGAGGGCAAATCTGGAGAATATGGTAAATAAGGAAGCAATTCGTACTTCAATTCATGAAATTTTGCCATCGTAACCACTGACTTGTGACACGGTGCATTGTGTTCACGACAGAGCGCTTTTTTCTTGTTCATCTAGGGCCGTTTGTTTGCGATTTCTAAATTCAAAAGCACCAATAACTTTATATAATAGTCGCATTGATGGTTTTACCCCTCTCAGCATAGTCGATGAAAATTATTCCATATGCATCCCAAAACACAGAGGCCAAAACCTTCCCCGCCCACTATTGTATCATTAGTTGCTACGGGCGGCTTTCACCGGCTGCTGTCCACTCAGCTGACTGCCGATTTGATTCCAGTGTGTAGTGGTGGATTCATGTTTCATCCATATCATATGAAAAAATCCTTTTTATTGCGCTTAAACAGGTCCAAACAGCGCTCAGAATCATCAACACGTTGTTGTTTTTGGTCCACTGTGAGCAAACGCGGTACCCAATTCGAACAGAGCTTTCTCATGCCCAAAAGTTCAAGGAAAATATGACTAACACGTTCTTTGGATATCTTCTTCTATCTCACGCAATTTCACTTTACGGTCATCCAAAAAAAAAAATTGTGGATTTTTTTGATGTTTGCCGGTGTAACCACCTCATTGGTCGTCCGAGCGTTCAAATTCAGCATACCAGTAAATGATGAGTGATTTTCCAGGGGTAGGGGTAGAGTCCCCGTAAAAACAGTGTTTAATCAACACACGAAATTCGATTTTTTCCATTGTTTTGAAAATATCAAAAGTAGCGCCACTAAAATCACTGTCACTTGTAAACTAATCGTCAAAATGTCATGAAATTTTAACACGTACTTCTTAAAAAATTATATAGATTTTTTTGAAAAGGGTGACATCTATGTGTCAGACCAAAAACTTTTCAGCCTGCGTGTTACTATATTAATTAAGAATCTAGAACGTTTTCTTCTACAATATGTGGCATTTGAAGTAAAACGTTTTCCAGCCAGGAATTTGGAAACAGATAATAGTCAGAGGGAGCCAAATCTGGTGAATACGCTGGATGTTCAAGCAATTCATACTTTAATGTGTCTAAGTTTGCCATCGTCAAAACACTTGTGTGCATTGGCTTGATAGAAGATGATTCTTTTCTTCTTAAAAGCATGTCTTTTCTCACGAATTTTTGCATCCAACTGACCGAAAAGGTTACAATAATATTCAGAGTTGTTTTACCTTTCTGAAGAGAATCGATTAACAAAACACCATTGTAATACCAACAAAACTGTTGTCATAACCTTCCCTGTTGATGGAACCGTCTTTGCCTTCTTTGGTGCACTTCCACCGGCTTCACTCTATTGTTTCGACTGTTCTTTTCACTCTAGTGTATAGTGGTGGATCCAAGTTTCGTCAGCAGATATGAAAAGATGCTTGAAATCCATTTAATTTTGCTTAAAAACGATCCAAACATGCTTGAGAAATACGCATTCGAATGCGTTTTTGGTCAATTGTGAGCAAATGTGGCATCCATCTTGCACAAAGCTTCATACAAAATATATTCAATTCATTTTTTTGAGACACCTATGGCCTTAGCTACTTTATGCACGTTCACTCGTCGAACATTTCATATCATGAACTTGTTGAAAGATTTGTGATGAAGCAGTTTTTGGACGACCTTTGCATGGATCATTTGCAAGACTTGTACGACCAGATTTAAAAAGAGCAACCCTTTTTTCACAGTGAAAAGTGAAGGTGATGCATCCTTATACACTTTTAATAATTTCCGATGAATTGTTGTTGGTGTTAAACCATCCAAAATCAAGAATTTAATTTGTTATTCAATTTTTTCCATTCTAAAAACATCAGTGACACATCACTATTAAACAGCTGCTACTATTCGAATGAATTGACAGAATGAAATAAAATTTTACATGTGTTTGTATAAAGCATGGAACTTTCCAGTACAATTATGTTTTCACAATTTCTGACGCCATCGATGTGTCAGGCCTAGAACTTTTCAGACAGCCTAGGTATATTACCTCGGATTCTCTACCTCAAGAACTTAATATATAGAATTAATGTGATCTGTATCAAAATCAATATACAGTTATTTAAATACCCCTAATGAATATTAGGGCTTTATGGATAAAAGGAAAAGTTTCCCGATTTCTGAAATATTACTGGCCTTAAGCAAATTTTCTTTTTTCGATGTTGATTGAGTTCTGAAGTTAAGTGTCCACTGTACCTTGAACTATTTTCTGGCGATATGCATATGTACAGGGTGAGTCAACGATAAAGTAAAGTTCATTATCTCATTTGTTTCGGGAATGGCGAAAAAATGTGTATACAACAGTTTTAGAGAATGTTAAGGTGCACAGTTTAAAATTATTTTTGAGTATACAGGGCAATTCAAAAAAAAATGTGGCTGATATAACATAAACGGAACATCCTATTTTCTAATTTAGTTTTAAATTCTGCGTAAAATTTTATAACTTTCTTATTAATAAGGTTATATGTATACCTAAACCTAGTAGTTTTTCTAATATTTCAATTTTTTTTAAAAATACAAATTTTCAGTTTTGTAAAAAATTGCCAGTAGCGCCATTGTTTCTGAAGGTGGAATACTTACAATTGGTACGAGCGTTCTATAGGGATGGAAAGAAGTTTGAGTTAAATGCTACAGGGTGTTCAAAATTAATTTATGCATTTCGACTATTTTAAATTGAAAAATCTCAAATTTTTTTAGATGGCACACCCTGTATATTATTATTCTTGCTGATAGATTTTATAAAACCCTCCGACTTTTATTAAGTATGTCATATACCTTTCTAATAGTTTTCGATTTATTTTGAATTTTTCAATTTTTACCCTTCTTTTTAATACCCTTACGCTATTGCGAAAACATAAACAAATAGTTAATAATAATTTTAATGTAGTTTAACTTATCTAATGATTAATTATTAGACGTAATAAACGTTTAAAAATATGCCTGTCTACTTGAATACACATGTTTAGTAGTTTTACTATATTTTCCTTCATTTTCCTTAGCATAAACGGCGTTATTGTCTTACACGCATCCCGTATCCTATTTTCCATATCTACTGGTGTTGTAGGGTGATTCACATAAACACGATCTTTAATGTAGCCCCACAAAAAAAACTCTAAAGGTGTTAAGTCGAGGAGGCCACTAAATGAATCCATCCCTACCGATCCATTTTTGTGGGTAACGATCGTTTAAAAAATTCCCGAACTTCTCGGTGGTAGTGAGCAGGAGCTCCGTCTTGTTGAATCCACATTTGTTCCCTTTCAAGGTTATCAACTTTTCAAGAAGCTGGGGCAATTTGTTTTGCAAAGAATTTAGACATCTAGTCCCGTTAAGCCGTTCGCGGAAAAAGTATGGACCAAAAATTCGAAAATTTAATATTCCACACCATACATTAAGCGACGAATGATTTTGGTTTTGAACTTTCCGGACCCAAAATGGGTTAACTGTTGAATAATAATGCTTGTTATGGCTGTTAACTGCTCCATTACTGCGAAAAGTAGCTTCATCAGAAAACCTTATTATGGGGGTACAAAGGTTTACTCGTCGTTCAAAATCACGGTCTTGAAGTTCTTGGTGTAGTTCCATATGAAAGGGATGGTACTTGTGTTTTCTCGTGGTGCGATTAGTCGTAGATTGGAATGTGTCAGATAAGTCAGCTAGTTGACGGCTGCTGACCTGGGGATTATCTTCGGCATGAAGTAAAATCTCAATTTCTTTTTCCTCATTGGTAGTATTGTGGTTTACTACTTACTTTTTCGTATACTCAACGCTACCACTACCATCAAACCGTTCCATTATGCACTGAAAAGATTTTCTAGATGGTATACGTCTATTAAGGTACTTCGCTCCGTAAAGCCTTACTGCCAAGAGACAATTTTTTCCCTGCTCGCCCAGTATATAAGCCATATTAATTAATTCATTTTTAGGAAAATCCATAACTATTACCTTCATACGTCACTTACTACAAAAAATTAAACTATTTTTACTTCCTTAATAGAGATGTCAAAATTTGACAATGCCTACATTTTTGTTTTGTCTTGGCAACTATGATATTATAGCGTAAGTGTATTAAAAACAAGGGTAAAAATTGAAAAATTCAAAATAGGTCATATACCTATTAGAAATAGGTATATGACCTACTTAATAAAAGTTATAGGATTTTGTAAAATTTATCGGAAAAAATAATAATATACAGGGTGGGCCATTTAAAATTTTTGAGATTTTTCAATTTAAAATAGTCGAAATGCATAAATTTATTTTGAACACCCTATAGCATCTAACTTAAATTTCTTTACATATATCATTTTTTTCATCTCTATAGAACGCTCGCATCAATTATGAGTATTTCACCTTTAGAGACAATGGCGCTACAGGCAATTTTTTACAAAACTGAAAACTAGTATTTTTTTAAAAAAATTGAAATATTTAGAAAAACTACTAGGTTTAGGTATATAACATTATTAATAAAAAAGTTTATATATATATATATATATATATATATATATATATATATATATATATATATATATATATTGTAACATTCATTTTTTCCTACATTTTAAGAGTATGTAATGTTACTGATTTTGTACTTTATATTGTACTTCTTTTCATCTTTGTATCGAGCAGTGTATTTCATCAGAATTTTCTAGCCGCGCAGTGCGGGTTTCCGACCGAATCTATCGAATTCGTCGTACGCCGCGATTGGTGAAATGTTTGTTTCCCGGAAGTAGGCCATATTAGAGACAGAGTTCTCACGGCTTATTTAAGGGTCCGGAGAACACAGTTCTTGGCTTATTTCCACCGAGCCGCAGTAGAGGCTTATTTCCATCGAGCCGCCGAGAAGACTTATTTCCATCTAGCCGCCGAGAAGGCTTATTCTCATCAAGCCGCAGCCAGGCTTTGCCCATCAAGCCGCAGTAGAGGCTTCTGGCAATATTTACGAGAGCCAAATTAAGTACGAGTTTTTAACGTAAAGCCGTAGTGGGCTTAGTGTGTTTTTTCTACATGGAGTAGCCGAAGTAGGCTCTTCTCATCGTGAAGTCATACTGAAAATAAGTGATGAAATGTGTGAAATCGGTTTTGTGTTCAATTTAAGGCCAAGAAGCCCGTAGGAAAACCGTAAGTCACCAGAACATACATCAGTAGATCTATTTCCCGCAAATAAGTGTTTTAACAGCAATTTGAACTGATAAATCGTGAAGTGAATATCACGACTCTTCGATTTCGGGTGTAGTAAAGTTTAGGAAGTAAAATGTCTGATTTAGGAACTCTACTTTTAATAACTACTTTTTAGGCTAGAATTTTTGTAACTCTTAAAACTGCAAGGGTTGGAACTTTTATTTTAAAATCATGAATAAATTTTCTTTTTGTTGATTAAAGCTAGTGTTTCACTGTGCACCTATCTTTCTTTTCAGGATAAGAAGGGTTGTACTAGACTAATTCTTTTATTAATAACTGTATAACACTTCAGTGTTTTTTCATTTTTTTAGCTGAAGTTAGATCCTTTCTATTTTAAAATGAATGGTGCCCAAAAAAATAGTACAACTAAAGTTTTTAACCATAAAAAAATAATTCCAAAAAGACGTACAACAATTATCTCTTACCCATATTTCTCTACCAAGGAAAACTGAGCTAGTGTTTGTTAAATTTCTTTAGTTCTTTTAAAATCATTATTCACTCAATTCATTCTCAGAAATTAAAAAGGGGCTGCAAGAAAATTGCGCTCAAGCGTGGGACAAACAACTTTTCACAGGGTACAAAAAATGACGTAACAAAGTGCGGGCAAGTTAACACATTACAATATATATATATATATATATATATATATATATATATATATATATATATATATATATATATATATATGTTATAAAAATTTTAAACTGTGCACTTAACATTTCCTAAAACTACTGTTTTTAACATTTTTTCGTCATTCCCGAAACAAATGAGAAAATCAACTTTACTCTATCGTTGACTCACCCTGTACAGCTCTGGAGTGTAGGCCGGCTGAATGTGGTCTTGGTAATAGGCTTCAGAAAAGAACTCGCAGAGACGTATTGCTAAAATATGCAGCAGTAAAATGTAAAGTAGTAAACTGTGGTAGTAAAATATGTAGTAGTAAAACTCTGAAAAGAAAAACAACGTGGCATTATT
Source organism: Pachyrhynchus sulphureomaculatus (assembly GCA_019049505.1). Lineage (NCBI taxonomy): Eukaryota > Metazoa > Arthropoda > Insecta > Coleoptera > Curculionidae > Pachyrhynchus > Pachyrhynchus sulphureomaculatus. The sequence continues at coordinate 100,224,979 of CM032451.1, forward strand.
TATTAAAAAATGTCTGGCTTTTCACATAATTTTACTTTATATATTTCTATAAAAAAGAAATGGTCTCTTTTACAGGGAAGAGTGAGCTAAAAGGAGACGAAATAGTAAAAAAAGGAAACAAGAGCTAACGCAAAGGTGAAATATCCAACTCAAAACGATGGAAAAATTATGATTTTAAAATGCAGCGTCTTAAAAAAAAATAGAGGAACACAGTTAAAAACTAACCTGACGAAAGCCAATCATGCTGGCTTTAGCCAAATATCTTTACGAGGGTATATCCCATAGTATCGTAAAATATTGATAACTAAAAGAATCTACTGACCTTATGGCGTACAACAAAAGGAAATATTACGCTCTACTACGTAGCATTGTTAAGGGGTTACATGGGTTTCGAAGGCTAAAAAAAAGCATAATTTCTCTAATTTATTTAATACGAGTATGATAAAAGATTTATTTTAAGCATATAAAAGAATAACATTTAAACAATATTTTCTGAAATTTTCATTTAATAATTTTGAAAATTCAGCTGCTGGGATCTGATTTTCGGAGACCTCTTGGAAAAAAAGTATCTTGGCGGTAGACAGGATAACTTATGATAGTCAGACCAAAAACTTTTCAGCCTACGTGTTAGTAATATAAACAAAACCGGCGAAGTATAAGTCGGATTTGCGCAATTAGTGACTGCTTTTAAAATAAAAATTTTTGTTAGCGAGGTAAAAATGATTAGTGACTTCACAAAACACACCCCAAATGAATTTTCAACAAAGTTTGTTTCCGATCTTTGTTTTTATATACCAGATAAATTACACAGACCAACGATGAAAAAACTTTTTTAATAAACCTGATGTTTTTTGGTGTGCTGAGTCCGAAATGTCCGAATGTTATTAGGTTGACAATAAAATCAGAATTTTAAAAGGTTAGCAGTAAAATCAAATGTTATTAGGTTGGCAGTTCCGATAAATGTCACAGCTGTTTGTTTTCTTCCAGTTAATATAACCTCGCATTGCGGTGTTTAACCCATGTGCTTTAATTCACACTCAAAGTATGGCTAATCGTGGTTGTAAAAACTCTCCCAATACTTTTTGTTATATATGTAGTGAGTTTGTAGTTAAAAAACCTCAAAAAAACATTACCGACTTTGTAAAAAAAGTATACTTTTAAATTTATTTTCACATAACATCTAGGCTGAAAAGTTTCTGGTCTAGCTTCCTAAAACACATTTTTTTGCGAAATTCAACTTTATTCATCTTTCAAGAGCGATATAATCAGTCCAACGATTTCTAACATTTCTATACCTTTCTTGTAGAAGGATTTGTCTTTGCCTCCAAAACAGGGCTCAGTTTTGGCTATAACTTCTTTATTGGAGGTAAATCTCTTTCCCACGAGAATTTGTTTGAGGTATGCGAATAAAATAATAGACGCTGGAGGGCAAATCTGGAGAATATGGTAAATAAGGAAGCAATTCGTACTTCAGTTCATGAAATTTTGCCATCGTAACCACTGACTTGTGACACGGTGCATTGTGTTCACGACAGAGCGCTTTTTTCTTGTTCATCTAGGGCCGTTTGTTTGCGATTTCTGAATTCAAAAGCACCAATAACTTTATATAATAGTCGCTATTGATGGTTTTACCCCTCTCAGCATAGTCGATGAAAATTATTCCATATGCATCCCAAAACACAGAGGCCAAAACCTTCCCCGCCCACTGTTGTATCATTAGTTGCTACGGGCGGCTTTCACCGGCTGCTGTCCACTCAGCTGACTGCCGATTTGATTCCAGTGTGTAGTGGTGGATTCATGTTTCATTCATATCATATGAAAAAATCCTTTTCATTGCGCTTAAACAGGTCCAAACAGCGCTCAGAATCATCAACACGTTGTTGTTTTTGGTCCACTGTGAGCAAACGCGGTACCCAATTCGAACAGAGCTTTTTCATGCCCAAAAGTTCAAGGAAAATATGACCAACACGTTCTTTTGATATCTTCTTCTATCTCACGCAATTTCACTTTACGTTCATCCAAAAAAAAAAATTGTGGATTTTTTTGATGTTTTCCGGTGTAACCACTTCATTGGTCGTCCGAGCGTTCAAATTCAGCATACCAGTAGGGGTAGGGGTAGAGTCCCCGTAAAAACAGTGTTTAATGAACACACGAAATTCGATTTTTTCTTTTGTTTTGAAAATGTCAAAAGTAGCGCCACTAAAATCACTGTAACTTGTAAACTAATCGTCGAAATGTCATGAAATTTTAACACGTACTTCTTAAAAATCATATAGATTTTTTGAAAAGGTTGACATCTATGTGTCAGACCAAAAACTTTTCAGCCTGCGTGTTACTATATTAATTAAGAATCTAGAACATTTTCTTCTACAATATGTGGCATTTGAAGTAAAACGTTTTCCAGTCAGGAATTTTAAACAGATAATAGTCAGAGGGAGCCAAATCTGGTGAATACGCTGGATGTTCAAGCAATTCATACTTTAATTTGTCTAAGTTTGCCATCGTCAAAACACTTGTGTGCATTGTCTTGATAGAAGATGATTCTTTTCTTCTTAAAAGCATGTCTTTTCTCACGAATTTTTGCTTCCAACTGACCGAAAAGGTTACAATAATATTCAGAGTTAATTATTTTACTTTTTGAAGAAAATCGATCAACAAAACACCATTGTAATACCAACAAAACTGTTGTCATAACCTTCCCTGCTGATGGAACCGTCTTTGCCTTCTTTGGTGCACTTCCACCGGCTTCAATGCATTATTTCGACTGTTCTTTTCATTCTGGTGTATAGTGATGGATACAAGTTTCATCAACAGATATGAAATGATGCTTAAAATTAATTTTATTCTGCTTAAAACGATCCAAACCTGCTTGAGAAATACGCATTCGAATAGAGAAGAAATAACATTTAAACAATATTTTCTGAAATTTTCATTTAATAATTTTGAAAATTCAGCTGCTGGGATCTGGTTTTCGGAGACCTCTTGGAAAAAAGTATCTTGGCGGTAGGCTTATGATAGTCAGACCAAAAACTTTTCAGCCTACGTGTTAGTAATATAAACAAAACCGGCGAAGTATAAGTCGGATTTGCGCAATTAGTGACTGCTTTTAAAATAAAAATTTTTGTTAGCGAGGTAAAAATGATTAGTGACCTCACAAAACACACCCCAAATGAATTTTCAACAAAGTTTGTTTCCGATCTTTGTTTTTATATACCAGATAAATTACACAGGCCAACGACGAAAAAACTTTTTTAATTATTTTACCCGATTCCTATGTTTTTTTGTGTAATAATAAAAGAGTGGTATCACTCACCAATTTTTCACACTTCAATATTCAAAATGTGAAAAGTTTATTTTTTATCATTCGAATGTTATTAGGTGGGCAATAAAATCAGAATTTTATGAGGTTAGCAGTAAAATCAAATGTTATTAGGTTGGCAGTTCCGATAAATGTCATAGCTGTTTGTTTTCTTCCAGTTAATATAACCTCGCATTGCGGTGTTTAACCCATGTGCTTTAAATAACACTCAAAGTATGGCTAATCGTGGTTGTAAAAACTCTCCCAATATTTTTGTTATATATGTAGTGAGTTTTGTAGTTAAAAAACATCAAAAAAACATTACCGACTTTGTAAAGAAAGTATACTTTGTATATTTTGGTGTAGAAACCGGTAATCAAGAAAAATGTTGAGCTCCTCACAAAGTATGTTATGTTTGTGTCGAGGATCTTAGGAAATGGTATAAGAAAGAAAAGAAAGCATTAGATTTGCAGTATCCATGGTATGGAGAGAGAGCAAGAAAATCATTCAAATGATTGTTATTTTTGCAGCGTTGATGTTTCTGGATATAACTCCAAAAATAAGAAAGTAATTGTCTATCCTAACTTTACTTCAGCTAATCGGCCGGTAGGACATGGACCGGAACTTCCTCTCCCTGAGCAACCTCAGTCTATTGATGACGTTTTACAGTCCAGTCCCGAATTTAATGCAAGTCGACCGGATGATGATGAGTTTCATTGTTCTCTAGAAAATTTAAAACCACAAGCTGAGTTAAATGATTTAGTGAGAAATTTGGGTTTGACTAAGGAAAAAGCAGAATTGCTTGGTTCTAGGCTGAAAGAAAAACATTTATTAGAATCTGCAACATCTATTTACCATTATAGAACGAGAGATCAACAGTTTGCTCAGTTTTTTAAGCAGGAAGAGGAAATTTAATCGATGTCATATTGTGAAAGAACTGTGGGTGATACAAAAAAAACTGATACCAGATGCGGTTTCAGCACCCAAAAACACTTAGATGTATTGGTCTGAAAAGTTGTTACAAATATTTTTTGTGTTGGCCTGTGTTATTAAAGGTAATACACTCGTAATAATTTTCATTCAATCTACACCTTATGGAGAATATTTCAGAATTTTTTCTCAACTTTTAGAGATAGGGTTCGGGGACGGCGATTTTTGGCAATTTTTAGCTTAGCACTCGATGAACTTGAAAAAATTGTTTTCTTATGGTATATACCAGATAAATTACCACCCGTGATGATTTCACAGTCCCACAAAAAAAAAAGTGGGGTATACTTTTGATGCGATATATCAGATCTGTAGTATTTTTGCCCGCTGATCACGAATCTGACGTCAGAATATCGCCATCACATCTCAATTTTTTTCTAACCTCAAAAAATAGGTAAAAATTAAGAAAAATATACTCCTAAAAAATTGATTCAAGCTTTTTCATGAATCCAAAAATGTATTAATATGTATTCGGACACGCTAAGCTAATATTCATCGGTTGGATTGAGCCATACAGTTCTGTTTTCTTTCTAACCTCAATAAATCAGACAGATATAGTGCTTCTCGAATGCAAAAACGAATTCAAATTAAAATTCAACCGATCCTTACCAAATTTGGTACACGGGGATTTTTTGGGTCGCTGATCACGAATCTGAGGTTGGATTTGCAAAATTCAAGATGGCAGATGTTTTCGCGCCATTTTGAACGCCGAGAAAATTCATCGGTCGATTTTTATTCTTCTACCTGCATCCAGGGCACCTCCACGTGGTGACGGTGGGCAACGGTGTTACTCCACTAGCCGGCAGAGTCCCTGGATAACGGCTTAGATGCCGTCATGGCAGGTAGAAGAAAGAGAATTACGATGCAGGGACTCGGAAACCCAGTATCGGCGGTTTGTCAGGGTGGGAAAGCGGGCCCGTAGCCGTCGTCATCCAGCGACCGTAGCTCTTCATGTGTGGGTGACTTGGCTCATGTAGAGTATAATGCTACAAGAAAACGGTCTCACGGTACAAGGACTTTTCATAAGTGCGATAAAAACAGTGATTTCATTTTGTTATATTTGCTGTCAACACGTATTGAGTAAAATGGGGTCACCGATAACGGATAAGATTAAAACCTTATATAAGGATTGTTTTAACATTGAAATACAGCACCAGGATACAGATTGGGTTCCCCACATCATTTGCAGTTCTTGCAAAATAATGTTGTACATCAATAAGAAGGCGATTAAATATTCCAGACCAGCAATATGGAATAGACCATACAGTGAAAATGATTGGTACTTTTGTATGAATGTTGTATCTAGGCATAACCGAAAAAATAAAAGCACTATTACTTATAACGATGTTTCGACAGTAACAAGACCAACTAAACTAATTCCGCCTCCTGAACCACTTGATGCTGATGTTATGGAAACAAATGATTTCACCTTATCAGTTCATGCCGAAAACATTGAGACTGTCGAAAAAGATTCAAACACTTTTACTAATGAATGTTCTAGTGACAACCTATCATATACTAGTGACACAGATAAAGAATTTCTACCATACAACCGTAAACCAGAACTAATACTCGTATCACAGTCAGAATTTAGTGATCTAGTCAGAGATTTAGGCTTATCCAAAGATGGTTCAGAGCATCTTGCTTCCTTTTTAAAGAAAAGACATTTACTTAAGCCAGAAGCTACAATTTCTTATTATAGAAACAGAGATGAAGAATTTCGAAAATATTTCACAATGGATTGTCACTTTCATATTGTACCGATGTAAAAGGTCTAATGGATGAATTTCAAAATGACTCATACGATCCTGAAGAATGGAGACTGTTCATTGATTCTTCTAAACGGAGCATTAAGGCAGTTTTGCTGCATAATACCAACGTTTACGCTCCCATTCCGATTGCTCATTCCACAGTTATGGAAGAGCAATATGAAAAAATAAAGCAGCTTTTGATAAAAATAAAATATGCTGATCATAACTGGAAAATTTGTGGAGATCTGAAAATTGTAACAATATTGCTTGGCCAACAGTCAGGGTTTACACTTTATCCCTGTTATAAATGTCTGTGGAATAGCAGAGACAGGGAACGTCATTATAAGAAAAAAAATTGGCCAACAAGAGAATCGTTCACTCCTGGTGAAAATAATGTATTATTTCCACCATTGGTAGATCCAGGAAAAGTTCTTATTCCCCCGCTTCACATTAAGCTTGGACTTATGAAGCAATTCACGAGAGCATTAGATACAAACAAATCCAAATATTTGCATAAAAAATTTCCGAAATTTTCTGAAGCTAAAATTAAGGCAGGCGTATTTGACGGGCCACAAATAAGAAAATTGTTTCAAGATTCATTATTTGTTACTAAAATGAATAAAGTTGAAAAAGCTGCTTGGCTTAGTTTTAAAGAAGTCGCAACAAACTTTTTGGGAAATAATAAAAGTCCTAAGTACAAAGAAATAGTCGAGAAAATGGTAAAAAATTTTCAAACATTAGGTTGCTTAATGAATCTAAAATTACATTTCCTGGACTCCCACATCGATGATTTCCCAGATAATCTTGGTGACTACAGTGAGGAGCAAGGGGAACGTCTTCACCAAGATCTGAAAATCATAGAAAATCGGTATCAAGGACGATGGGATGACCATATGCTAGCGGACTATTGCTGGTCGCTAAAAAGAGAAACAAGTCCTCAAAAGCGTTTGGGCAGAAAGCCTTTGAATAGGTCATTCGCGGAAAAAAGAACAAGATACAGCCAAAAAAGGAGAGTTAGGCGCGAGTCTAACCTTCGCAATTCTAGGGCTTAAGGGTCTACTATTTGAGAGTATATGGTTTAAAAGTCCTGGTTTTGAGTTTATTGGGTCTCATTTTTAAAGTTACAGGGTTATTGAGGTCTATTTTTTTGGGGTTACAGGGTGTGGGAGTCTAAGGTTTCAGGGTTTAGGGTTTAAGAGTATCAGGTTTGAGGAATCCCCAACTGTATACCAAATTTGGTAGGAATCGGTTGGTTTTCAAAAATTTTGTCCGCCATCTTGGATCCGCCATTTTGAATTTTGCAAATCCGACCTCAGATTCATGATCAGCAACCCAAAAAACCCCCGTGTTCCAAATTTGGTAAGAATCGGTTGAATTTTAATTTGAATTCGTTTTTGCATTCGAGAAGCACTATATCTGTCTGATTTATTGAGGTTAGAAAGAAAACAGAACTGTATGACTTAATCCAACCGATGAATATTAGCTTAGCGTGTCCGAATACATATTAATACATCTTTGGATTCATGAAAAAGCTTGAATCAATTTTTTAGGAGTATATTTTTCTTAATTTTTACTAATTTTTACCTATTTTTTGAGGTTAGAAAAAAATTGAGATGTGATGGCGATATTCTGACGTCAGATTCGTGATTAGGGGCCAAAAATACTACGGATCTGATATATCGCATCAAAAGTATACCCCACTTTTTTTTTGTGGAGCTGTGTTTTCATTCAACCTACACCTTATGGAGAATATTTCAGAATTTTTTCGAAATTTTCTAGTTATTATTCTTAGTGATAGTGTGGGGGGGGACAGCGATTTTTGGCAATTTTTTTCGAACAATATAAAAAAAGTTTGCGCGAGTAGTACATCATATATATTTTTAAACGATAGCTTTATCTGAAATCGAAAAACCAAATATTTTCTGTTAGTAGGTGAGTATATTTCGTGATTGAATGAAGGATTTAAAAAAAATCGAAATTTGAATTTTTGGCAGAGTTGGATACAAAAAGGTTCAAATTTCGGTAAAACTTAGACCACTTATTGCCTTGTGAAATAAGTTGTGATTAAAGAAAAGAAAAACAAACCTTTGTCTAATCACTAGTCAACCCTATCTAGAAGAAGTGTGCAAAATTTCAATAAAATCGGTGCACTCGTTTTTGAGAAATCGTGCCTACCAACTTCAAAAAAAGAGTTTTGCGAAAAAAAAGCGAAAAGGTATAAATAAGTAAGAGATTTCGAAATTATCTGCTGTTACTCAATGAAACGCTCTTTAAGGTGAACAGAGACAGTGAAACAGTCTAATCTTAACCTAACTGACTAAAACATATGTAAATATAACAAAAAACTGATTATTTAAAGAGTTGATTGATTGGTCCGTTACTTTGTGACTGTACATTTTAACAATAAAATTACTTAATTACTTTGTTAATTGTCACTAAATATATTTGTAAAAATTTTAAAATTGCGTTATCGCGATTTCATATTACAACTACATTGTCAAACGCTTAACTAAGACTAAACCAGCTTTTTGGTATTTATGTTTATATGATGAACAGATGTCGGTCTATTAGGTACTAAAACAGTTAGTACAGGACGGAATTTGCTACGTCTAATTGACTATTCAGTAAATTTATATAATGGTCCTTTGAATGTCTATAAATTTCTATGGATTCTAAGAAATTGGGAAATGGACGGCCTGTTTCTAAGAAATGTTTAGCAAAGTGTGATTTTTCATTTTTTAGCCTATAAGAGATATTGTGTTCTGCGAATCTTGTTTTAAAATTCCGTCCCGTTTGGCCTTTACATCGGACGCCTGGGATGGTCAATCTAGTGTGACGATACCGGATTCCCTTTTCCACTGTCTACACGTATTACTCCGATGTTTGGGGTCGTTATCCTCTTAAAAAATCCAGTTCATTTTTATCGTCAATTTATCGTTTGGCAGTCGGCCTTCTTGTAAATCTGAAGCATTTTTTTAGCGTTCAAACTGTAGGTAAAGATGAAGAGACTCCCAAAACCTTTTTCCGAAAGACATACCCAAATATTGATCTTCACACAGTATTTCACCGTGAGCTAAATCAATCGGTTAGTGGAAATGGACCAGTCTCGTGGGGTGATAACATAACTCCAAAATGAAGTTTCATCTGGAAAAATTATATTGCTTCAGTATCGATCTGTTTTCTTCTACCCACGGAAGTCATTTCTCTCTACGTTTTTTGCTCAGCAAATTTTGTACTGTATCACTTCAAATCTATAGCGTTTTGTTTCATACAACATATCCAAACCTTTCTGCTTTAGATTTTGCGCCTTCTGAAAAACATGTTATTAATAATTTTTTCGTCATTTTCCGACACTGTTTCTCCCAAACCATGTTCTGATAGATCATCAACATTCTTTAATTGAGAGTACCGTTTTACCCACTTGACAACGAATGATCTCGATTTGCCCATATACTTAGCAGCCGCTGTAAGTGTCATCTTCAGACCTTTTGATGATTACCCCCCGTGGGAGCGCGAGATAGAATCTCCACCCGATAAGTTCTGCCTGTTGTAGAAGGCGACTAAAAGAACAAGTTAGATGGTTGATGCCCAGATCCCACCAGGCATCACCGGATGTGATACCATCGTACCCCGGCTTAGGCTGCGTGCTTATCATTTCGTGCCTGTGCCGATGTTCCCAGACTGTGGGACCAAACAGCATAATGAGGCATCTGGATACAAAAAATTCCGGAGGCAAAATAGCCTTTTGTTCAAATTTCCGGTTGGAAGCTGATTCAAGGGCATCAACATGCAGAAATCACAACTTTTTGCAAATTACAAGGTTTAAACGCGGACATAAATTCAGTGCACCAACACCTGCAATCAAATAAATCTCATGTACTCGCTCTCTGTGAAACCAAGGTCAGTTCATTGACCAACACAGTCAACTTTCTCTATCCTGGATACAACTTCTATTCTCGGTTTAGGCGTAACTTACTACTTATTATCAGAAGCGATTCTGCCTGTGTTAATGAGAGAAAGCCTTCTAGTGATATTAACTTTGGAACACTTTTCACTTCTCTTGCAGATACCATCTCATTCTCAATCAGTTGTGGCTTAACTCAGCTTATGCCGAGCCAACACGGATCCCTGATCGAGACGGAGAGTTCGCCAGTCTTCCTGATCGATTTTGACCACCAATCCAGAGATTTACACTGTCACCGTAAATCCGCCGTTAGGTTCTTCCGATCATAAACTACTTTCGATATCGAGTATCATACCAATCAGTGACAAAGAAGCGCCTAGATCGCGCAAGATTTGACTTTACAAATCTGCTAAATGGGAATAACTTATGAAATATTTTCGAACTCTCCCTTGGTTAGACGTTTGTTTTTGAACCGACGACCCATCTGACTGCGCTAAGGAGGTTTCTGATGTTATTTTGGCTGGTATGGACAGTTACAACCTTTTTTCGACGAAACGCCCTTCTAACGGCAAGCCTTGGTTTGACCAAAAATCCAAAGAAGCTGTTGCTTCTTAACATCTTGCCTACACAGATGTAAAAAAATTATCGACGGTACCAAAGAGGCAGACAATCAACGAATTAGAAACAAACTGCTTGCTTGCTCCAACAATTCCAGGTCCTTTTGGCCAGTCGCTGAGGCAGTTGGTCAAAATTTCACCAGTTCCACCATACCACCACTCACACGGCCAGATAATTCTATTGCAACAACACCTGTTGAGAAAGCTTCACATTCTACTATCGATTTCCAAGGAAAAACACGACCTACCATTTCCATAGTCATCCAGTCAAGGATGCCCGATATTGTCTTCAGACAGCGTATCACAAAACTTATTTTTATAAAGCTCGACATCAAAAAAGCTTCTCGCGCTGACGGAATACCTGCCATAGTACTCAAGATCAGCACTTATGTTCGATAATGTACTAGTTAACCATAAATAAGGTTACAAATAAATCTCTTTCCACAAAGCATTGTTTGCAGGGATGCCAACGATAACCTCAAAAAAAAAGGAATTTCTTTTATCGACTACAAGTTATAGACAACACAATTTTACTTGGCTGACTGTATATTTTAATAATGTTTATATAAAAATCCTGTACAATTACGCAAACCCTGTTTATCTTAGAAAATAATAGCTTCAGTGCTGTATCGGTTCTAATGCCTTATTTTATTAGTAATCTCGATATGCTACTAGACTTTTCCCTATTTCGCAATTGACGTTAATAAGGATACTGAACAAAATAATAAATCTTCCTCAAGTTTCTAAGATTGACAGCTATAATAAACGATCATTGTTTTTCATTGATGCAAACTTTGCCTGAGTTTATATATATATTTTTTAACTTCGTTCATTCTTAAAATGAAAGAAAAAAATCTCTTGTATGTGCTGTTCATGAAAAACTGCTAAAGAAAAGAAAATGAGATAATTACAAATACTTTTTCTGTAAAAGTAGACCTAATTAATGTCAACGAAATTAACCTTTTTTTTTTGTTTTCCAACACTTCTTCAGAAGTTCTCTTAAAAATTAATGACGATCGTTATCTAAGATTTTTAAAAGGAACTGCTTGAATTTGTTTTTTTATTTACTGGGATTTTTTCTTAATAAACAAATTTTAATTAGTAATCACTTGCAACAGGTAGAAATTATTCAATACAGTGCGGTAATACAAAATAGAGATCTACCGTACTTCATGGATTTTTACAGTGAGTCATATTTGTAGGCGTATTTCACTGAGTTGCTAAACCAAAATTAACGCAGAGATATACGTCGCGCCTATACAGCACATCCGTCTCAAGTTGGGTTTACCTCTTCTTGTACTTTAAGAACTCTTTTATATGCAGAACTGCGTCCTTTTAGATTGCACTGTCCATTAGTATGTTTCCCATCGAGTACAACCTGCAGCTTTTCAATACCAATGTGAATCGATATTTCCGAACATGCGCCGCTATTAATAAAAGGTTGCTTATTGATTTGCGGTATATGATTTAGTTGTGATATGATCTATTAAATTATGTAAGAAAGGCAATTTCTTTTATTTCTTCTTCTTTTTACCGAATCATATGCTATTTTAAAGACCAGCTGTCACTCCTCAACTCATCTGAATAGGGTTGTAGTGTCTGATATACCGCATTAATTTCTTATGTTCTAGAGCGTTGGTTCTCAAATGGTGGGTTGTGACCCACAGGGGAGTTGCCTTGGCTTTTTTAGGGGGTCGCTGGTTATCAATTTTAAGAACTGAAATTAAATTTTGAAATTTAAAGGTAGGTATTAAAATGTAAAAGCAAAAGAAAATATGTGAAAAACGTAAGAATAAGAAGAGGCGCCGAAATATAGTGATCATTATCTACTAGTAGGAATAATTAAAGAAAGGTTGCCCAAAGATGAAAACCCAACAATAAGAAAAGACAAGTCAATAAAGACATATAAACTAAGAAATGAAGAAATTATGATTAAATACCGACAAATAACTGATAAGAAATGCGAAGAAGGATACAGAAATATAAAATATGCAAATTTGAAAGAAAAATGGAGCATCTTCAAGAATATAATCCTGGACGGGGCTACCAAAGTATGCGGAGTGTGCAACTCAAACAACAGTAGGAGACAAACAGCTTGGTGGAATAGTAATATCCAAGAACAAATTATTGCGAAGAAAAAAGAATGGAAGAGTTGGTAAGAGAAGAAAAAGAACAGTCATGGAAAGAATTCGGAGATAAAATGGAAGAAAATAGTGAAGAAAATGAAAAGCTATTCTACAGAGCTCTTAAATCATTGAGGAAAGAGCAACCTATAACCGAATTATATGTAAAAAACAAAAACCAAGAAATCCTAACAACAGAGAAAGCAATAATCGAAAGATGGAAAGAATACATTGAGGAACTATTGGGAGGTAATAAAGAAAAAGATAATACAAATTATGAATAAATGTAACAACAAAATATAGAAGAAACAGAAAATGAGGAAAAAATAGAATGAAAAAAGTTGGAGGAAGTCATAAGAAAATTGAAAAATGAGAAAGTCTCAGGCAGCGATAAGATAACGTCTGAAATTATTAAATACATGGAGAAGAAAAGAAAAACAATATTGTTAGCAATAATTAATAATGAGAAGAAGAAAAATTTCCGGCCAAATGGGGAATATCGTTTATTACACCAATCTATAAAAGGGGAGATCACAAGGATTGCAATAATTACTGAGGAATTACTATACTGAACACAACTATCGGAATCGCAAAGTGGATTTAGACCAGCAAGAAGTGCACAAGACCACATATTTACATTGATACAGATTATCGAAAAAAGATCAAAACAAAATAAAAGTCTACACCTTGCTTTCATAGACTTAGAAAAAGCATTTGACACTGTGCCGAGACATAAAGTGTAGAAAGGCTGAAAAACAAGGGAATAAACAAAAAGACAATAAGAATCATAAAGGGAATATACAGCAACAATGTGCAGTATGTAATAAAAAACAACATGAAGTTGGAGGGATTTACAACATAGGAAGGTTTAAGGCAGGGAGGAAGCTTGAGCCCAACATTGTTCAGTGTATACATGGATGAAATAATCAAGAAATTCGAAATAAAAGTGAAGAGAATAAAAATTGGATACTGCAAGCTAAAAAGAATAGAAATATCTGAAGTGGCTTTTGCTGATGATATTGTGCTAATGGCGGAAAATAAGAGACATTTACAAGGAAACCTTGATATTTGGAATAAAGCGTTTAAAAAAGAAGGTATGAAAATTAATATAGATAAAACAAAAGTAATAACAAGAGAAAACCAACAAACGAACATTTACATAGAAGGGAATAAGATACAATAAGTGGAACAGTATAAGTATTTGGGAGTGATAATGGATGAAACTGGAAAACAAGACAAAGAAATTAATGAAAGAATCAAAAAAATGAATAAACTTTACTATGCAATAAGTAATAAATTCATTAGGAAGAAAGAAGTGAGGAAACAAACAAAAATAAAAGTGTTCAAAGCAATTTATAGGACAATCCTAAGATATGGATGAGAATTATGGACCGTAACAGACAGGCAGAAAAACAATACGATACGAGCCGTCGAAATGAAATACCTGAGAGCAGCACAAGGAGTTACACGGAAGGATAGAATAAGGAATACAGAAATAAGGAGAAGGCTGAGAGTACAAGCAATTAGGGAATATATACAACAAAGGCAGCTGGGATGGTGGGGATATATACAGAGAATGAAGGCTGATGGACTGGTGAAACAAGTGTATGAAGCCCAAATACAGAGAAAATAGAAGCGAGGAAGACCTAGACAGGCCTGGAATAGTACTGAAGGTATACTTAAGGAGAAGGGAAAATCCTGGAAAGAAGTAGGGAAAATGGCAAAGAGTAGAGACGGATAGAAGAAGTTTATATGGAGATTGAGAGGAAAAATAGGAGAATGTATAACCATATGGTGGAAGGTATATACGATTATAAAGGGTGGCGCATAAGTAACGTTATGATTTAATAAGTGAATAAATTTTTTGTTAACGTCTTTTTTTTATTTTTTTTTTTCAAATTAACTTTGAAAATCTTGGGAAATTTATGATGGAAAGACTCAGCACAGAACAAAGAACCAAAGTTGTTCAATTTTATTATGAAAGTCAGCATTCGATTATTCAGACACAAAGATCATATCGAAATTTCTTTCATGTTCGAAATGCACCTAGCGCTCCAACAATTTACCGATTGGTTCAGCGTTTTCGGCAACAAGGGGCTGTCTGTGATCTTCCGCGTGCTGGAAGACCTCGTGCAGTTCGAAATGGTGTGAACATTGCTCGGGTGCAAGCAAGTATTGAGGAAAACCCCGAAATTTCCACCAGGCGACGTTCTCAGCAGTTGGTGATGTCTAGGCGGCCTTTGCCAAGAATTTTACATAATTTACACCTTTTCCCATATAAGATCCAATTGGTTCATGAGTTAAAACCAAATGATGCACAAAGACGCATTCAATATAGTCGCCGTTTGCAAGAATTGTTCCTAGAAAACAACGAGTTTATTCACAAACTCATAATGAGCGATGAGGCCATTTCCACCTCAATGGTCACTTGAATAAACAAAATCCAAGAATAATTGTTGAACATCAAATGCACCCACTTAAATGCACAGTATGGTGTGGAATAACTTCAGAAAAGATCATTGGACCATATTTTTTCAAAAACGACGAGCAAGTTGCGGTTAATGTGAATGGCCTTCAATACCGGGCAATGATTGAAAATTTTTTTAAGGCCCGAGGTAGAGAACAATCCAGAATTGTGGTTCCAACAAGATGGAGCCACAGCTCACACAGCTCGTCCAACTATAGCTCTCCTGCGCGAAATTTTGGCCGATCGAATAATATCGCGTTTTTTCTGATTTTAACTGGTCACCGCATTCGCCCGATTTAACGGCTCCCGATTTTTTTCTTTGGAGTTACCTAAAGGGTAAGGTATATGCCAATAAGCCAAGAACCATCCAACAGCTTAAGGGCGAATATCCGAGAAGAAGTGAGGGTGCTGGGGACCTGAAATTCTAAGAAAAGTTATGGGAAATGCTCTGGAAAAGAGCACGTCAGGTCGAAGCAAACAATGGGCACCATTTGAAAGATATTATCTTCAAAACATAATGTGAACATATTTCCAAACTATATTCTAAATTTTAATAAACGCCAGCGTTAAATAAAATCAGAAAGAAAAAAGTTATTCATTAAATAAATCATAGCGTTACTTATACGCCACCCGATATATACATATATATATATATATATATATATATATATATATATATATATATATATATATATATATATATATATATATATATATATATATATATATACATATACATATATATATATATATATATATATATATATATATATATATATATATATATATATATATATATATATATAATATAAAATGTTAATAATTTATTTATGCTTGGTGATAATTGTCAATTATATAAAATCTAGTGCTCTCAATACTCGTTTGTTTAAGGAACTAAGCAAAAACATGAACTCTGATCACGAAGTTCTTCTTTTCGATACTGCTGTTCGTGGGTTATCAAAAGGAAATGTTGTTGGCCAAGCCTTTAATTTAAAAAATGAAATAAAACAATTCTCAGACATAAAATGAAAATATGAGTTTATGACACACTTTAATGACGAGACCTGGATCTAAATCTTATTTATCTGATATCTTAGATCAGCTAAATAAGCTAAATTTGAAACTACAGGGTAAGGAAACGCACATTATTTACTTCAGAGATAATATCCAGACGTTAGTATTAAAGCTGCAAAACTGGTACCGTAAAGTAAATCTTGGAAACTTTACCATGTTTGAACACCTTTGTCCCAAGACTGAAGAATCGGAGACGGGAATTGTAGATAATCTAAGAAAAGAAATTAATAACCACATCGAAGCCCTTGAATCTGAAATACAACGTTATTTCCTGGACTTCTCTGAACAAGAAGCTGCATTAATATTAAACCCATTTCATGTATCTTTGGATGTTACCGACATTCTCGATGAAGTGCAGGAGGAATTTTTGGAGCTGCGAAATGACTCCTCAGCCTTTCGTTTTTAATATGCTTAAATGCTCTTAGTTTAGTTTATTGAATATATTCTCCATTTCCAACAGACATATGGAGTCGCGTTGCTATATTCTTTAAATTGTAATTTTTTAAATATCAGTTCACCGTACTGGTTGCTTCGTTAGATATGTTTACCATTAGTTTGGTATATTTTGATTCTACACGGCAATTCTGAACTTCTTTTAGTCTATAAATGCAAAGTATATCGCGTTGGTTGCGATATACTCTATAATTTTATCAATGATATTTCGAACTGACTGAATGTGAGCTAGAGTATTATATATTTTCTTTGAATCTTGCTTGTTCATTGTTTTGGATTACTCAAATTTGCATCTTAGTAATGTAGCTATTATTTTTACAAGTAGCTTATATATTTTGACATGAAGGTCTTACGCCGGAACACAATTAAAGCATTATTTAATTCCGGCTGTGTTTTTCTTTCCTCTAATCATTTACTTAATGATAACATACGATTTTTATTCAAGGTTCACGCCCGCTAAGGAACTATAGCGTTTTTTTTTTTTCCTGGAGCATGATTTAATTTCATTTTCTTAATTGCTTTTTTTATTTCATCTATTTCTACTTTAAGTATCTCTTTGGGCCCGCCTTTTATAAGGTGTCTTCTTTTTGCCCCTTAGAGATGTACAGGGTGCTCCAAATTGGACACTTTTAAAGGTAAACCCCTTTATCTAAAAGAGGTAGACGAAAACTGATGTCGGTGTCTGAGGCTCAATTTTTATGATAAACTCAATAGTGAAAACCGCCTATCGATATCTAGTACCGTTTCAGATATGCAGAGTGTTTTTCAAAAATCTGCATTTTGAAAAAACGTTTGTAATTCTTTTCCTATTGAAAATTTTTAATTTCTGTAAAAACATTCTCAAAGTACTTTTTCACATGGATTTCAGCAGTGTAAGTTACATTTTTTTACAACTAATATTTTAATAGTTATTAACGCAAAAATATATTTTTTTAAATGGGATACCCTGTATATTTTCCCTTATCCGAATAGTTATCAAATTTTACTTCAGGATTAGTTATTAAATTGTCAAATAAATCGCAATGAAGTTTGAAAATTACGAAAAATGGGACATGATAGTGTATTTCGTACAAACCGGAGAAAATTCGGAAGAGGCAAGTAATTTATATCACGAACGGTATCCAGAGAGGCGTCAACCCTTCAAAGATATATTCGCTCAATTGCGACATAACCTAGTAATAACCTTATAATAGTGGAGAGTTTAAAAATAAACCTTCCAAAAATTATGCATCAAACAAGGATAAGGAGTTAGAAGAAATAGTAATTTAGGAACTATCGGAAGTAATCCCTACACTTCAACTCGACAATTAAAAGAATCTATTGGACTACCAAGAACTAACGTAAGTCGTACTTTGAAGAAGCACAAATTCAGGTCATATAGGATAAGAAAAGTTCATCATCTTAGAGACGGAGATTTTCAAACGGCGTATGGATTTTTGCCAAGGATTTCTGGAGAATTATAACCATGTTCCGAATTTTTCATTGAATTACATTTGGACAGACGAAGCTTATGTAAGCAGTGCAGGTATTTTTAACCGTTATAATTCTTATACGTGGGCAGAAGAAAAATCCTCATTTAGTTGTGAAGCAAAAAAATCAAGACAGATTTGGATTTAATGTGTGGGTAGGAATTTTTAGAGGCAGTGTTATAGGTCCATTTATTTACGAAGGAACACTCACCTTTCAGAGATATATTTAGAAATTTTAAAGCAGCAAATAGAACCTCTTTTTGATGAACTGGCGTTAATGGACCTTAGAAATATATTTTTTCAAGACGACGGGGCACCCCCTCGTAACACTGCAGTTATCAGTCATTTTTTTATCGGCCAATTTTGACAATAACTGGTTAGCCAACCAAGGTCCGAACCGTTGGCCGGCAAGGTCACCGGATTTAACATCCATGGACTTCTATCTCTGGGGAAGATTGAAAGACCTAATTTTTAAATTGCCGACAAACACCAGGCAAGAGTTGGAAGTCGCAGTGATACAAAGTTTTGTAAAAAGGTCCCGCCTATGTGTAAATGAAACTGGTCGACATTGCGAACATCTCTTATAGAAAATTGTTTTTGTTTTAGTTTGCTCTACTTAAAGTACTATAGCATTTAATAAATTTCATAGTAGTTATGATGACTCTTAGAGTTACTTCTGGGATTTTTTTTTTACGATTGACTGATATCGGTAAACAATTGATCTTGTCGGTCCGTCCAAATCCTACTTCATAAAATGTGATTTAAAAACTCGCGTAAAAAACTGAAAACCTTTATATTTTGAAGTAAATTTAAGCAAAAGATAAAGTGTGCTATATTTTTAGAATGGTAATTTAAAGCTCGATTCGAATAAGGAAAAATATATTTTTGAGCTAATAACTATTAAAATATTAGTTGCAAAAAAATGTAACTTACACTGTTGAAATCCACGTGAAAAAGTGTTTTGAGAATGTTTTTACAGAAATCAAAAATTTTCAATAGGAAAAGAATTACATTTTTCCAAAATGCAGATTTTTGAAAACACACCCTGAATATCTGAAAACGGTACTAGATATCGATATGCGGTTTTCACCATTGAGTTTATCATAAAAATTGAGCCTCAGACACCGACAGCAGTTTTCGTCTATATCCTTTAGATAAAGGAGTTTACCTTTAAAAGTGTCCAATTTGGACCACCCTATACATTTCCGTCTAGTAGAAATGCGTTTCTTATCTCTTTATGTATAATTCTGCTAAATTTTCTTTTCAAATGTTACTGTACTATAAGATTCTTCTTAGTTCCACGTGATAGTCGTTCATATTTTCCCTAAGAATTTCTGCGGTATTCATTTTATCCTTCGTTATTACGTTCTTTCTATGCAACGTGCTTCTATCTGATTCCAGCTTTGAGGACAGTCAAATCTTTTTACGGAAATTTAAACAACAGTTTTTTTTCCGATCTTTACTGAAAACCGATGACCTTGAAATTTCTGTTTTTTTTTTTTTTATATACCAGATAAATTATTAAAGTTAATGCACTCGTAATAATTTTCGTTCATTCTACACCCTGTGGAGAATATTCCAGAATTTTTTCAAAATGTTTTGATCAGTACTTTTCGAGATAAGGAGGGGACAGTTATTTTTCACAATTTTTTAGAAATAATACTCAGAAAAATGTACGTAAGTACATTATATTTATTTTTTACCAGCTTTCATTTAACACAGCACTCGATGACCTGCTAATGACTTCCGATTCCTCCCCCTAAAACGAACCCCTTAAGTCAAAATTCAACTTTGAAAATTACACGGCTCTTATGAGGACATTAATTCCTATATTAGTGCCAAATTTCAACTTTCTATGTCAAAACGTTTTGGAGAAAATCGGGTGTGTGACAGACGGACAGACACCGAAGTGATCTTATTAGTGCTATATATATATTAGTATATATATATATATATATCAATCGGTTTTTTAACGTCTTCCGTCTTCCGATGCCTAATTTCCACTCCTCCCGGTTTCTCCATCCCTCCTCCTCCAGATCCTCTCTCTAGTACTTCCTTGTTGATTCCTGCTCTCCAGCTTTGACTTGGTCTTCCTCGCTTTCTTTTTCCATGAGGGTTCCAATTTAAAATCTTTTTAGGTAGTCGGTC
Source organism: Pachyrhynchus sulphureomaculatus (assembly GCA_019049505.1). Taxonomy (NCBI): domain Eukaryota; kingdom Metazoa; phylum Arthropoda; class Insecta; order Coleoptera; family Curculionidae; genus Pachyrhynchus; species Pachyrhynchus sulphureomaculatus. The sequence goes on from CM032451.1 coordinate 100,245,270, forward strand.
TTGTGACATTCTCTGTACATGTCCTTACCGTACCATCTTATAAGTGCTCCGTATGGAAATTCCAGCTTCTCTTTATATCCGTAGCAAGAGTATCGAATATATTTTCTCTATACTATACGAGAAAATAACTGGAAAACGTGTCTTATTTAATTTTCACGCTTTTGGGTGGCCACCATCTGGTTGGTAGTAAAAAATGCCGGTTTAAAGGTTCACTTTTATAGCCTATACGTTAGAACTTTATGAACAGATACTTTTCGGCAAATAATGTAGTTGAAAACTTTTTATTTTATGAGAACTTTTAACTTTTATGACAAGTACGTTTTTTTTCCGCATTTTAAATACATAAACGAAGGAAAATAAGATATTCGTTGCTACCCTAATGTATATTTTACCTCCATCTTTTTTTTCATGGTATGATTCTCTCTTATCTTTTCTAACAATAATTAGAATTCAGCATTTGTAGACAATTTTAGATTATTAAGAATATGTTTTTAAATTTATTAAATAATGCCTTAGACTTGTAGAGTACCTCAATAAGCTGAAACAGTTCATTTTAGCAGTTAAATTTAAAAATTCTACACATAGAGTGTTATATCAGCCAATAACTATTTACTATTCAATTATTTCTACTCTTAAAAGAGTTATAAAAACATTTTACTTAATTTGTAAGTTAAAGCAAAATCTTTAAAACATCAACGCTGTTCCGTCCCATAGAAGTCGCCGTAAACTTCGGGATCCTACAAGAACAGGTAGTTCTCACAGACCATGAGAGACGAACTGCTAAGCCATACTCCCAAACCGGTAGGAAAAATACTGCTAAAACGGAGCTCGTTGAATGCACCACTACCCTCTCCTCATGTCATTACAGGGAACTCCTTTCTAACAGGAAAATTTCGCAGAAAATCATTTAACCCCGAAAAATGCTATTGTAATTTTCTTTAAAATGTTCTTGAAATTTTCCTGAAAATTCCGTGAAACTTTATAAAGGAAACAACTCTTGTAAATATCAACTCATAACACAATCATTTTGTTCACAGGATGGTTAATGAACATCTAAAAATGTTAACCCATTTATCAAGCGATTACTACTCAAACCATTAAAATTGCTTTTACGTAGCCATCGAAAAACATAAATAAATATTACTCGGATTAATTCTTAACTAATTTTCCCTGAATCTAATCATTACGGGTACTAAAGGAATACACTGACCAACAAAAAGCACTAATTAAGCTACCAAAAACTCCTGTAACGATGAGTTTTAAAACAGCTCTCCAAATTTTTGAGTTTTCACATGTGCTTTTAAAACTACCTCTAGACAAACCATTCCTTGATCAGCAGAATCCACGGCCTATCAGCAACCCCTGGTAGTTCCCCAAAGAGGTACTTTAAATAACTTATCCCTTAACAGCAGGTGGGACTATTCATAACATCCAATTTTCCTCTATGCCTATGGTTCCCAACCTTTTTTAATCACAACCCTTTTTAGATTTTTTAAAAACGTTCGCGCCCCCCTTTCCCATCCATCATATTGGACCAATAAAGGGTTTGAAAAAAATACATTCTAGGACTTAACAGTGGTATTTTTTATAAAGTACTAATTTTTAAGTATTAATGATTAATGTGATGAATGAATTTGTATCTGCTTAACAAGTGTTATAATTCTTGGTTGAGTTTTTGTTAAGGCCAATCGCATGTCATCTTGAACATCCAGCTTATTTCTGGCTTTTGTCTTGATCTGCACAAGCATTTAAAATCCACTTTTGCAGAGGTAAGCAGCAACAAATGGCACCAATATTCAAAAAGAAAGCATGGAAACTTTAGAATACGGATGACGCATAGCACACCAAAATTGAGGTAATGGTTTTTCTTGAAATAAATCACGCGCTGAGTCATTTCGCAGCACCAAAAATTCATCCTACACTTCATCGAGAATGCCGGTAACATCTATGATACATGAAATAGGTTTCGTATTATACAACTTCTAGATTAGAGAACTCCAAGAAATAATTTTGTATTTCAGATTCAAGGGCTTGAAGATATTTATTAAGTTCCTCTCTTAGATTCTTCACTCTTGGTACAAAGATGTTCAAACATGGTAAAGTTTCCAAGATTTACTTTACGGCGCCAGTTTTGTAGCTTTAATACAAATGCCTGGATGTTATCTCTGAAATGAATAATGTGCGTTTCCTTACCTTGCATTTTCAAATTTTTAACGTGTTTAGCTGATCTAAGATATCAAGTAAATAAGCTACTCTCTGGATCCAGGTCTCATCATTAAAGTGTGTCATAAACTCATGTTTTCCTCTCATTTCTAAGAACTGTTCGTTTTTCAATTCAAAGACCCGGCAAAAAACATTTCCTTTTGATAACCAACGAACAGCTGTGTAGAAAAGAAGAACTTCGTTCATGTTTTTGCATAGTTCCTCGAACAGACGAGTCAAGCACTTCTTGCAACGGCTGTGGAAGAGTCTTGGTAGCAAGGGCAAATCGGTGAATCATGCAATGCTTGGAGTGCAAGCTTTCTAACTTTTGACTTAAAGCCCGACCTCGATCCAAGCATGATTGATGCTTCATCGATACATACTCCACCAAGTTTTTCTATTGTAAGTCATTACTTTCAAAGTATGAACTTATCTTCTTCATGTCGTCTTCGCCTTTCGTAGTAGTTTTTAATGCTTTACAAAACAGAAACTCTTCTTTGATGTCCTCCAAGTGAATACAATCAGTTCACAAAGTCTCCATATACCACCTGCTTTCTGCGCTAGTTTTCTGTTATGATTAACTAATTAATTGAAACTAGGAGAAAAATGTTTAAATTAATATTTGAATTTTAACCAACGATGATTATTTAGTATTAAAGACAACTACGGAACATTTTATTTAGAAGTTACATCATTGTTATAAAAATGTAAACAAAAGTAATGTCAAAAAAGTCTCCATACACTTAACAATTACCAATAATAGTTTTAGTTTAATGGAAAATAACAACTTCGTCCTTCGTTGGCCTTGATAATCTTCTGTAACCTTTTTGTCATGCTTGCAACCAGCTTTCTAGTAACTTCTGCTGGCATGTTCTCCCATTCATTTTTGGACACTTTCTCTTAAATACTCTCAAAATGTTCAGATAAACATGCTGACCCATGGTACCATTAATAAAATGTTTTTTTTTATGGGTCTAGCACACATGCTGCAGGGAAATCCCTAAAGCGCTACAGGAGCGACACGTGTGCGGAAAAAAAAAAAAAATGCGATTCACGTTGTTCTTGAATCGCTATAATTGTACTCGGTGGGAAACATAGTCTTGGGTAAGCCATTCCAAAGGGATGATGTTCTCCATATAAAAGACTGCTTGAAAAGCATTGTACGAGGAGTAACAAGCTGAACCTCATACGGATGTGAAGTATCAGCGCGACGTGTACTTCAAACATGCATCGCTCTGGAAGGAATTAAGCGGGCTACATCCTTCGAACACTCTCCATGAGACTAGTTGTAGAATAGATTCAAGTCGCCAACCGTTCTTCGATGTTCCAGCGAATCAAGGCCGCCGGTCAGTTCTGGGTCTCCAATCAGACGAACAGCCCTTCTCTGAACAGAATCCAACAAATGCAGTGTATGTTTGGGAGCGGAGCCCAAGACATGGGAGCAGTATTCCATAGTTGGTCGAATTTGAGCTTTGTAAAGAATTAACAGTTGTTGTGGAGTGTAAAGCTTTCTGGTTCGAAATAATATTTCTAACATTTGAGAAGCTCTCCTTGTTATGCCTGCAAGGAATTTTCCAACCCCTAATTTTCCAACCCGTCCAGTGGACATGCAACCCCAAAGCAGAACACTGCCACCCCTTTTCTCACCGTGGAACAAATGTTTTTAATGTTGAATGCGGTATTCTTCATTCTCCAAACTTTAGTTCTGTCATCAGACCCAAAAAGGTTAATTTTAATATCATCCCAAAATTCAGGAGGTTTAGTAACATATTCCCTAGCAAAAGCTAACCGCTCTTTGCGATTGGCTTCCGAAATTAAGAGTTTCTTCCTGGCTGCACACCCTTTATAGCCTGCTCTGTGTAAACAATTTCTTACTGTTTGTGAACAAACATTTTTCGAACATTGTTCGTGTACTTCTTCTTTTAATTTTGGTTCACTTTTCTTGGGATCTATAATTATTTGTCTAACAATACTGGCCTCTTCACGTGGAGTCAATTTCTTGGGACGACCGGAGCGTGGTCGAATTTTATAGGAACTCGTTGATTTATACTGGTTTACAATATACTGAACATGCCACTTTTTAACAATTTTTCCTATATTTTTGAACAATTTTCCATCTTTCCATAAATCAATGATATTTCGAATATGAAATTGAATTTCACAATTTCTCTCGCTCATTTTCAATACTACATTGAAAACCCACTGTAAAATTACTAGCAACAAGTGACAGATTATAAAGTATGACCGAAAATTATTCATTTATTTTCAGTTCAGCAAGCAATAGATAGCTTGATAAAATGCGGCTGATTATAACGTGTTTTTTTTTCAATACAGGTCTTGAGTGTATGGGACTTTTTTGACATTAATGTTGTTTACATTTCTATAACAATGATGTATATATTAATTTAAATATGTTTTCTCATAGTTCCAATTAATTAAGTTGGGAATGTGGAATCTTTGGCACAATGATACTACTCAGTATATATCACCACTACACCAAACACTTTATTTTTGCACTCGACGCGCGTTTGACTAACCATGTTAGCTTCATCAGGAGCGATGATTGACTAAAGCTTAACTACAAATCTACCCTATTTATACTTAGCCTAACCCTTGAATTACTCAAGCGGAACTAATGACATAGGCAAGGCCATCAGTTCCGGTCAAGTAACCAGTAGAGGGGACTATAAGGAATAGGCCCTCTGTCTTTATTTAAACTACTTTTACATTTTATGATTTTCATACTTTCGTATACGTTCAACAATCTCCTATCAGATACATTTTTTATTAATCTTAGATTATATAATGTTACAGTATGATCAGCTTCAAGGGCATGTTCGGCAATGCTAGAATTTTCTGTTCTGTTGTATCTTAAGTGTGCTAAATGTTCTTTACATCGTATTTTCATTGACCTTTTAGTTTGCCCAACTGCTTTTTGTCACAATCATTACAACTAATTTCATAAATTCCACTTTTCTTACAATTAGGAATCTTATCTTTGGGATTTCCTAAGATATTCCTCAGATTGTCTAATGACTTACAGACTAAGGTGAGGCCTACCTTATTAAATACTTTATGGAGCCCCTTGCTATATTTCGGATTATATGGTATGGAGACATACTTGGTGTTATTTTCTTCGCGTATAAAAAAGGTGGAATTCTGAATATTAAACCTAAATTTATGTCTATTTATTAGCTTATTTACTAAGTCATCGTCATAACCATTAACTGTAGTTATATTTCTAATACGATTCCTTTCTTTATTAAAGTTTACTCTATTCAGAGGGAAAGTGACCAAACGATGAACTAAAAAATGTAATGAGGCTAATTTATGTTGTTTGCAATGAAATGAATCATTAGGAATATATCTATCTGTTATTGTGTCCTTTCTATAGATATCAAATTCTAATCTATTATTATTTTTAATAATTAAAATATCTAGAAAAGGCAATTGTGTTCTCAACTTCGTAAGTGAATTTAATGGAATCATACCGGCTATTTAATTTAGAAACAAAATCATCAATATTTGTTTTCTTTGTATCAAAAATCGCGAAAATATCATCCACATACCTATACCATACCCTTGGGAAATAATCGAATTCTTGACTGGCTTCGATTTCAAACTTACTCATGAATAAATTGGCTATGAAAGGTGACAAGCAATTACCCATAGCTGTTCCTTCTTACTGAACATAAAATTGATTGTTATATTGGAAATAATTTTGTTCCATACAAAGTTTAGGTAATGTTAAGTATTCACGAATAATTTCGTCTACAAAGTCATTCATTCTAAGTAATTCTTCGAGATATTGTAAAGTTTGTGGAATTGGCACACTTGGGAACAAAGAACTAACATCAAAAGAAATTAAGACTTCACCTTCATTAAGAACTAGATTTTTTGTTTTACTAATAAATTCTAACGAATTCTTCACTGCGAAAGTATTTAATGGTAACTTCTCAAGTTCTTTTGATAACCATTTGGATATTAAATATGTGGGTGATCCGACCGATGAAACAATGGGTCGCATTGCTTTTCCAGGTTTGTGAATTTTGGGTAAGCAATACAATTTTGGTATGGTCGGATTACCCACATTTAATTTAAATTTTAGCGAATCGGAGACAAGGTTCTTACATTTTTTTAAAGAATTTTTAACCTCTGATATCATTCTCAGTAATGGATTTCTTATTACCTTTTCATAAGGGCCAGATTCGATAAGATTATCTACTCATTCAAAGTAATCTTTCTTATCCAATATAACAACCTTATTTCCTTTATCCGCTTTTAAGTAGAAGACATCTTTCTTTTTCAATCTTTTAACTACTTTTATGTTTTTTCGTGAATTAGAATTTGTGTTGTTAACTATGTTTTTCGATATTTGATTGCGACATGCTTCCCTAACAAAGGATTTACTATTTTCTGGAAGTGTACTAATGGAACTCTCAATGTGAGCAACTATTTCTGATAAATTATCTCTAGGAGGGGGTACTGCAAAGTTAAGACCTTTGTTTAGGATGCGAATTTCATTTCGTATAAAGGATTGAGATGAATGACTTTCTACAATATTTACGAGTTCCTGAGGACTATTCTTCTTCGGTAAGAGCTTTTTTAATTTTTTACTTAGAATAGAGAATTTCTTTTTATATTGAATATCAATAACTAAAAACATTTTCCTCTGGAACTCGCTCCATACTTCATATTCAATATTGTTTAATCCTGAAGTAAGTTTTTTGAATATGCTGTATGATTCTACTTCTGACATACTACGTTTTGTGTACAAATTCTTGATTTCTAAGTCAAGCCATTTTTGTTTAGCAAAGAATGAAACTTTTTCTGAAATGTTTGATTTTGGTAAATTAACCTTAATAAAATTAGGAAAAACTTTAAATTTCTTGCAAGACTTTAAAAACCAAATATCTGCACCTACTAATCTAATCTTACTACTGTACTTACGATAAAGGTTTAATTCCGTTGACCGTGATGCCATCTCAATTAAGTTGGGAATGTGGAATCTTTGGCACAATGATACTACTCAGTATATATCACCACTATACCAAACACTTTATTTTTGCACTCGACGCGCGTTTCGCTAACCATGTTAGCTTCATCAGGAGCGATGATTGACTGTAGTACCTTTAATATTAGGAGCACCTGATATAGCCTTCCCTCGTCTTAATAATATAAGATTTTGACTTTTACCGCCTTCCCTTACCTTTCTTCTAACAAGAAGAGTTGTAGATAAAGGAGCAGGAACTGGTTGAACAGTATATCCACCATTATCATCAAATATTACTTTTTGGACTGACTGTTTATCTCACGAAAACGAGTAACTGGGAACATGAACTAACATCAGTAGACTCGTCAAGTTTCTTTTTCTTTTGCGCATTTCTTCGAGAAGCAACGGAGTGTTGCAATCGCTGCAGACAACCCGGCTAGCTTGCCTCAGTCGGATTTCGCCAGGCATAAGGTGAGGTCGTGTTGTCCTATATCTCGTGTGTTACCAAGCATAAATAAATTATTAAGAATTTAACACCTACCTATAAATTTTAAAATTTAATTTTGATTTTTGAAATTGATAACCGACGACCCCCAAAAAACCCAATGCGACCCACCGGTTGAGAACCAACACTTTGCGCTTCCCCCATTGCACCACAACAAATCTTCGATCAGATAAAATAATGAGCACATTTACAACATGTAAATTCCGTCACAAGGTAGGAGTAACGCCAACTGAAAGTGTAGAAAGGGATAAGTTTATATTAATCAGAAAAAAATTAATTATTACAATGCTACGGTGAAATATACACATAACAAGAAAACCTCCCGTTCTCTCTCTTTTCGCATTCACAAAAACACTAGCCCATTACCAATCTTAGAGAGCAGCAGCTTTTTAGATTCCAAAAATACAACTTCCATTATTTTCTCGTCACATTTTATCCTGTAAGTAATAAAACCTAACACATGGAATAATAGTCTAAAAACGGGAGCTTGAGAATCAAATTTTAGGGAGAAATAAATCGGATTGCACGATAAATTTACGCCCTTGTAACTTTCCAGTGTTTATTACAACAGTTATTCTCTTGGGAAGTTTTGCAGTGCTATTTAAATCTTGAACTCAGTATAAAGTTACTATCCTATAAGCAAAGTAAACTTACCGAAACGAGAAAATTTGACTATGTAAATGAAAAATTACTTCGTATTTTATAGTAAGTTTGCGAGGAGTTCTATGCATGCTATTGGCGGTTACGTTAAGGCAAAATGTAATGCATCAGTTGCAGAAATAAATTTACATTGGTACGTGACCGTACCATGCTTTTACAACTGCAAACCAACTCAAGGAAACTAAACATAATGCAAGTATATGCCCCTACTGCTAAATAGCCTGAAGAGGATATTGAGCTTTTCTACGAACAAATCAAACAGACGCTTGAATCACTAAAACCAAGAGATATCACCATAATTCTTGGAGATTTTAATGCGAAGGTCGGCAAAGGGAAGTGTCACAAATACATAGATGAATATGGGTTAGGAACAAGAAATGAGAGAGGTGATAGACTAGTACAATTCTGCCAAGAAGAAGAAATGATTGTAACGAATACCTTCTACGAGCTTCCAAGGCGACGACTCTACACATGAAGATCCCCACAAGACATCGATCAAAATCCAGTAAGAAATCAGATAGACTACATCTTAATAAAAGCAAGATATAGAAACTGCATCAAGTCAGTTAAGGCTTACCCGGCCGCAGATGTCTCCTAGGACCACACTCCCTTAATAGCCCAGATGCACATTAAACTCAAGAGAATACAAAAGAAAAAAGAAACAAGGATAAATGTAGAGCTTTTAAAAAGCCAAGACATACGAAATGAGTTAAAAACAGAAATAAACAAAAATCTGAAAATACTCGAAAGCAAGGAAGGATATCGAAACTGTAGAGACGTAAATGAAAAATGGTCGGCATCAAATCAGCCCTGTTGGAACCCTCAATAACCATTTAAAAAAAAAGAAACATCCACAGGAAAGAAAGAATGGATAACTACCGAAATTCTAAATCTAATGGATAAGAGAAGAAGCTTTAAAGGAAAAAATGAGCAACAGTATAAAGAAACACAACTAATACTTCGCACAAAGATCAGAAAAGCAAAGGAAGATTATGACAAGCAGAAATGTGAAGAAATTGAGGAGTTACAAGCAAAGCACGACAGTTTCAACATACACAAAAAAGTCAAAGAACTTGCCGGCACCAGTAAACATAAACAACTAAATATATTATACGATAACAACGGGAAAATAGTCATATAAATAGAGCAAAAACTTGAAATATGGAAGAACTACATTGCACAACTCTTTGAAGATGAGGGACAACAAATAAATCTTGAAAATATAGAAGGAGAGTTGGACCCAGACATAATTAGGGATGAAATGATATATGCACTGAACACACTAAAGAACAGAAAAGCTTCAGGGCCAGATCAACTGCCAGCGGAAATCCTTAAACTGATAGAGGAGGACAAGATTCATATTCTGGTAGAATTAATTAATACTATATATAGAACGGGAATAATTCCAAATGAGTGGTTACTATCAACTTTCATAACGCTTCCAAAATAGAAAAGCGCCAAGTATTGCTCAGACTACCGTACAATAGGTCTGATAGCTCACACAGTGAAAATCTTGTTGAAAGTGATCCATAATAGAATATTCAGAAAACTAGATGCAGACATCAGTAATACTCAATTTGGATTCCGTAAAGGCTTGGGAACAAGGGAAGCATTGTTTGCACTCAATGTCCTGTCGCAAAGGTGCCTAGACATGAATCAGGACCTACACGCGTGCTTTATAGACTATAATAAGGCCTTTGATAAAGTTAGACATGACCAACTCATAGAAACGTTAATAAAGAAAAGAATAGACATCAGAGACATAAGAATAATTTCTAATCTCTACTATGGCCAAAAAGCAGCAATACGAGTGGAAGATATAACATCTAAAGAAATAGAAATCCAAAAAAGTGTTCGCCAAGGGTGTATACTCTTGCCAATCCTCTTTAATATGTACTTGGAGGACATAACAAGTAAAGCACTGAATGATCAAGACATAGGCATTAAAATAAACGGCACGGCAATAAATAATCTGAGGTACGCTGATGATACAGTTCTCTTAGCTGAAACACATGAAGACCTACAGACGTTAATTAATAAAATTGTCACAGAGAGTGAAGAGTATGGACTATCACTGAACATAAGCAAAACAAAATATATGCTAATGACAAAAACAACTCAGGAAGAACGTAGGATATATGTAAATAATCAACCTATCGAAGGAGTAAAATACAAATATCTAGGCACAACCATCAATGAAAACAACGATAGCTCCAAAGAAATAAAAATCAGAATTGAACAGGCCACAGGTACATTTATAAGAATGAAGAGGCTTTTCTGTTGCCGAGATCTAAACCTTGAATTAAAAATACGAATGATGAGATGTTATGTAATGTCTGTACTATTTATGGGATGGAAGCCTGGACGAGGAAGGCGACTGATGTGAGGAGACTGGAGACATTTGAGCTATGGACATACCGGAGAATGCTAAAGATTTCATGGGTGGAGAAAGTGACCAACGTGGAAGTGATGAGACGTATGCAAAAAGAAAGGAAATTCATTCTAACGATTAAGACAGGAAAACTGTTATATATGGGTCACATCTTGAGAGGGGAGAAGTATCGGTTACTCCAGACTGTCATGCAGGGAAAGATCGTAGGAAGAAGATCCAGAGGAAGGAGACGGAACTCGTGGCTGAAGAACCTTCGAGAGTGGTTTAGGCTATAGCAGCCGCGAGTTATTTAGATCTGCCGTCTCCAAGATAAAAATCGCTATGATGATTGCCAAACTTCGCGGCGGAGACGGAACTTAAAGAAGTAGAAGGTACGTATAATGTAGCTTCAAAATTAACACTCGGAGCGTATGTATTACAATAGATTATTTAACGTTAATATTTCCTACTATCTGCGACTATTTACATCAGCATACGCTGTTCAAGCATGCAAGGGAAGAAAAGATTAATAGATTTACCATAAATATAGTTATTCATTGAATTAATGATCTTGATCAGAAGATAGTTAAAGTAAAGAAGAAAGATACTAGAAAACAGTACGAAATTCTGGGGTACACAGCCATGATGGTGGAAGTATAGGAAAGTATTGGTGAAAAAATGGTAAAACATCGGGGCCGGATGGCATAACTAGCGAAGTAATAAGATATCTGGGTGAAGCAGGTGTGAATCTCTTACATAACATATGTCAAAAAATTTGAGAGACAGGGTGCTGGTCAGCAGAGTGGTGCGAATCAATCCTCCAGTTGATGGTCGCCAACCTCCGGAGGAGAGGGCACTTGAAGAAGAAGAAGGTCGTTATGAAGAGCACCTGTAGTCCTCAATCGATTTATTTGCACTGTTTCTAAAAGGTCTAGTTTTAAACCTTTTTGTTGGGAATGTAAAATTTTGAAATTTTTATGTTATTATGTTGAATTAGATTTTTTATGAATGAAATTTTTTTCGTGTTCTGGAATTCTTTGTATAAATGTTCGTCCTGTTTGTCCTATGTATGTTTTAGGACATGGCCTGCATGTTAATTGACATACCCCTGATTTATTATCTTCATTGATTTACGGTTTGTAGTTTTTGAGATATTTCCGCATAGTATTTTTATTCTTGTAAGCTATGTTGACGATGATCTACATCCGAGTGCACAAACTATCGCCTCATTACACTTATAAATTATGCGAGCAAAGTAATGTTATACACCCTACCTCTCCGCACAAATAGGCGAAGAACAAACGAGATTCGTAAAAGGTGGGCACCCATAAGCATATTGTGAATTTTAATGTTTCAATATACTTTGTTGATTATCAGCGTGCTTTTGACTCGGTGAAGTGGTCTTGTTTTTGGGAGGTATTAAATGGTGAAAATAAAATCAAGAAAATATTCTCAAGAATACTTAAATTTAGGGTTTACCAGTACTAAAATAAATGAAGAAGAAAGGACCTTGTGTGTTATTTGCTCAAAAATCTTGGCAGTAGGCAACATGAAACTAAATAAACTTAAACGACATTTGGAAACGCTTCATAGTGAGTACCTTAACAAACCCCGAGAATTCTTCGAATTAAAACTAAAATCATAAAAAAGCTTTACTTGCCTCTTACAAAGTTTCACATAAAATAGCCAGATGTAAAAAGCCTCACACCATTGGGCAAGAGCTTGTTTTTCCAGCAGCAATTGAGATTGTAGAAACCATGTTTGGAGATAATTTTGCCACCAACAATAGCTATCCATATCTATATCAAATGATACTGTTGTCCGTCAAATTGGTGATATAGCTGAAGATGTACAGCATCAGCTTTTCGGAAAGTTGCATGACAAATTGTTTTCAATTCAGCTTGATAAGGTAACAGATAGCAATAAAGATGCTCATTTCATTGCCTATGTTCGATTTTGTGATGGTATGTCAGCAATAGAAGAACTATATTTCCGCGAGCTAATAGTACCCAAAGCAACATCACTCGCATTATTTGCTATCTTAAATGATTTTATAAACGAGGCAAACATGGAGTGGAAAAATTGCGTCGAAATATGTGCCGATGGAGTTTGTTCAATTTCTGGAAGATTTCAAAGTATACAAGCACTTGTGAAACAAAAATCTCCAGTGTGTGTGGACACATTGTATGATACCCAGAGAAGCTCTGGCTTCCAAAGAAATGAGTCCTGCTCTGAATATTGTGCTCACTACAGTTGTAACCGTAGTAAATTATATTAAAATGAGACCCCTAAAATCTAGAATTTTTTCTACACATTGTAAAGACATGGGTGCCGAACATGCAGCGTTACTATTTTATTGCGAGGCAAGATGATTATCATGTGGGAAATGTTTGCAACGTGCTTATGAATTAAAAATGAAATTTCCATTTTTATAGAAGAGGGAAACCGATCGGAAGCCGAGAAGTTTCGAGATAGTTTAGTTGTGATGAAAAATTGAGCTACTTGATCGATATATTCGAGAAACTAAATACCTTAAATCTTCAACTCCAAGGAACAAATACACATATATTCAATACAAGTGATAAAATTAATGCTTTTTGTAGAAAGTTGGAATTGTGGAGCAGAAATGTAAAGCAAAAAAACCTAGAAATGTTTGCAAATGTGGGCAAATGTGTTAAAACATACAAGGCTGAAGAACAACATGTGAAAGTTGTTTTAGTAACGATTGAAAATCATCTAGCCATGTTGACAAAGAATTTTAAAAAATATTTTCTTACTGACGACAACTTGGTAGCAAGTTACGAGTGGGTTAGGGATCCATTTCAAAATACTCCCGAAGGGCTCTCAACTTCCGAAGAAGAAATCTTCATAGACTTCACGGCAAATCAAAAGACAATTTAATAATAAATCACTCTTTGAATTTTGGGCAGGGGCGAATGATGAGTTTTCTGCACTGAAAACAAGAGCATTCCTTTTTTTTTATGGGTCTAGCACACGTGCTGCAGGGACGCCCCTAAAGCGCTGCAGGAGCGACACGTGTGTGGGAAAAACGATTCACGTTGTCCTTGAATCGCTGTAAATTGTACTCGGTGGGAAACACAGTCCGGGCAAATTATTCCAAAGGGATGATGTTCTCCATATAAAAAAATTTCGTATACTATTACCTTTGCGAAACCTGATTTTCTGCGGTGGCTGCTTTGAAAACAAAATATAAATCTCAACTAAATATAGAAAAATAAGTGTCTATGTCTAATATTAAACCATCCTTCGGAAATCTTTGCTCTGCAAAACAGGCTCAAGGGAGTCACTAATAATTATTAAACTTGTTTTTAATTTAGTATTGATATGTTAATTATTATGTAAATACATTGTGCAGCACTAATACAGTCCTATTTATAGGTGTATTATATCAGTGTAAATGTGTATTTTATTTTTTATTATGTCAGAATGTATTTTGTTTTGCTTTCCTTTCAATAAGTTATATTAAATGTTTTTAATGAATGTTTTTAATAATAATTTCTTTTCGATATACTCGCGCCCCCCTAGTGGGGCGCGCCCCACAGGTTGAGAAACACTGCTGTAAATCGATCTACCCTCGTATTTTTAATAGTGTATATATCATATTAACAAAACAACCCCCGCATACTACTCTGTGCAAGCAGATGTCTTTTATATTTTCCTATTTCAAAGCATTTGTTGACAACGAAAAATAAATAAATAGAAAAGAAAATGACCCATTTATCTTAGAGCAAATTTTGTTGTGTACAAATTTACAGCAACGTATGAAAGCGCCCTTTCATGTTCAACTATTTCCGGACGGAAATATTTTGACAAGCGAAATGGCGTTAAAGTTCCGACATGTGTCTCTCGCGATCTAAAGATTTTAGTTCGCCGATAATGCGTTCAGTCTGTGTTGTAGTTTATTATGTTTGGCGGGTGAATGAGCTCGTTCAATGAATGTATCGATCTATATTAAATATGTATTTAAAACATAGGATGATGCACTTTAAAAAGTCCGGAAATAGGGGAGAGTTGCCGGGATTGAGTTCCTTTTTTTATTTGGCGCCACTATCGGCTTTATGGTATATGCAGTCTGTCAAGTAAGAACGTGACTACTCGTATACTTAAAAAAAATGTGTTTCGAGAATATTTTTTGTCATCCTTGTGTTGTTTGCTGTGCTAACAATGGTGGAATTACCTTAGTAAGTTGTTCAATCGCCTCTTGCATCAATAATCGCCTGGCATCTTCGAGACATGCGCCGACGAGATTTTCTGCTTATTCTGCAAATTTTTCGAATCTCCAGCGTTTTTCGATGTTCCAGTGAATCAAGGCTATGGGACAGAATCGTGCGTACCGTCTCAAAAATAGGTTTTGCGAATGTTCGATATTGAATATTTTGTTAATGCACATATCTAACTGAATGTCTAATACATATTATATAGAATTTAAAATAGATTATTTCTCATTTTTTCTTAATAAAACTTGACTTGTAAGTTGACGCTCAAAATAATGTCGATTATGTAGAACAGAATTGCACCAGTTTACATGGTCATATTTTCATTATTTTCAATGCAAATATGTAAGTGTGATATATGGTTAGAATGGTTATTAAGTATCTTATTTAAAAAGCATTTAAGTAGACATTTATGTAAAAACTGGAGAGGTACACGATTGTTTTTGCAGTATCAAATATCCTAACCTTATTAGAAACTTTAAATAGACTTTTGACAGTTAGCGATGTCTGCCGATGTCGTAATTTTGATACCATCACATAGAGCAGCTCATATAAAAGTCAAGGCAAGAAAAAAAATTTGCCCGAATCTGCCCCCTTTTAAATGGGACGAAAAATACCTGATGGGGAGGGAAATGCAAAATATTTTTTAAAAAAATTTTTAAGATTTGATTCAGGAGATTTTTCGAAAAATAGATTATTTCTGACATTTTATTGTTAAATAATATTGTCTACTAGCGTCTATAGCGGACATAGGTAGGCAGGTAGATATGTAGGTAGGTAGGTAGGTACAAGGCAGCTTTACCAGGTAATATCATTAGAACAGGTGACTAATGTTTTTGTTTACATCCCATTGAACTACATACATACATAAAGTGGTTGTTTTTTGAGAGAAGCTCTCGTAATTTTTGACAATGTGGTGAATTTTCTACCAACAAAATACATGTGATTTTTTTCGGCTTTGTTGCTATTGCCGAACTGCTACTACCTGGTAGAGCTGCCTTGGGTAGGTAGAAACATTTTTTGTGTTTTATATATAAAGGTAGATTACTACCTAAATTAAAGTTTAGGTAAGGTGGAAATACTGTTATTGGAAATCACATCATATAAGAACGCGATAAATATGTGACTACCCGCAGATAATAATATTTTTCTCACGGAATTGAAGTATAAAACTTATTGATTTAATTGTCATTTACCAGTACTTTATTGTGCTTCGACATAGAGTCTTCACCAACCTCGGTAAAAACAATATTTGCGAAGTACCTATACAACCAAAATGAGTGAATTTGTTGTGCCTCGACGAGTATTATGCGAATTTTTCATTGACCATGGGACAAAAAGAAAAGATATTCAAAAATACTTAGAAGAACACCATCATTTGTCGTCTTCAAAAAGTGAATTAGTTGTGAAAAGTATTCAAAAATCGCTTATATCAGCTTTTAACAATCGCTGGACCACATCTAACCGAACTAAAGAACGTTTCTTTAATAAAAATACAACGTGGTTAGACGGTGAATTTAAGGTACAGTTCGACGAAATACCAATGGATATCAAACCTACAACATCTGGCGAATGTGGACGTCCATCAAAGTCTTATGAAGATCTGTCAGAGAAATCGAAAAAAAGGAAGAATATGGAGTTAATTCAAGAATATGGACTCGAGAATATACATAACGCATACGTCCAAGGATTGCAGTCTGAAGGAGAATTGGAAGAAGCTTTTGTTGTTGCAATGATGCGGAATTGTGATAGAAATGAAAAAAAGATCATAAAGGAAAAATTGTTGCATGAAACTCGCAATGCAACATATTTTACGGCGGATGAAGCTTTAAGTCTTTTTGCTGATTTAGATCTTTCGAAATCACAATACGGATTACTTCGAGCAAGTCTGACATCGACAAAACTTCGATATATTGCCGTCATATAATATATTAACAAACGCAAAAAAACTGTGTTATCCTCCACCCTCCAGCATTGAAATAACCGATACAGGCGCTAAAGTAAATCTACAAAATTTGCTGGATCACACCACTGCCCGTATCTTAAAAACTGAAAATATTTACAACCCAACAAAAAGAAATCTTAAATTGTTTTCCAAATGGGGATGTGATGGTTCATCGGGACAAAGTGAATATAAACAAATTTTAACAGATGAAAGTAACTTGGTCTCAGACGCAAACTTATTTATAGCGTCTTTGGTACCAATAAAGCTGATTGATACAGAAACAAAAGAGGTTCTTTGGCAAAATCCGGCTTGCTCTTCTACTCGATATTGCCGACCAATTCTGATGGAATTTGCAAAAGAAACGCCAGAGAAAACCCGTTCGGTGATCGGTGATATTCGGGGTTAAATTAATAATTTGAAAATTTCTGAAATACACATGAGGGAGCAGCTAATTGAAATAAGTCACGAGCTGTTCTTAACTATGGTCGATGGAAAAGTTACACAAGTTCTGGAGTTGTGTGTACGGTGTGTGGGGCTAAACCAAGCGATATGAATTGGAGAAGATTGAATCAAAGCCAGATAATATGAATGCTTACGAGTACGGTTTGTCGACGTTGCATGCATGGATTAGGTGCATGGAGTTAGTTTTACATATTTCATATAATTTTTCGTTTAAAAAATGGGCTGCGAGAACTCCGGAAGATAAAAAAAAGTAGAGAAGACAAGAAAAAACTTGTACAAAGTCTATTTCGAAGCCGAATGGGATTGCATGTTGATAAACCCCGGCAAGGAATTGGAAATAGCAATGACAGCAATACAGCTCGACGTTTTTTTGGGAACTACTACTGCTCTACAGAAATAACAGAAGTTAATGAGGATCTTGTTAAAAGGTTTTATGTTATTCTTCAGACTTTGGCATGCGGTATTACTGTAAATCCAGGAAAATTTGGTGAATATACTCGCGCTACTGCACAATTGTACGTTACACAATATATGTGGTATAACATGTCTTCTTCAGTACATAAGATCTTAATACATGGGGAAAGTATAATTAGACATTTTGCTGTTCTGCCTATTGGTAATTTATCTATCTATTTACAAAAATATCAGATTATGTCACGCTAGAAAGTGCTCTAGATCCGCAACGAATGAAGACGTATTTCATGGTCTTTTATTTACATCAGACCCATACATATCAAGTATCAGAAAACCATCAGTCACTGTTGCCAAGGAACTGTTAGACGAAGCCAAGAACCTCTTAGATATTTAAATTGTAGTTTGTATATCAATTTTTTTTTTCTATTGTATGTAGTGGATTAATAGATGTTTGTCACTTATTATATGCTATTTTCATATGTAATATTAACAAAAATACGAAATAATAGTGTAGATCATTAAACTGTATAATTATCATTCAATAAGTTAAGTAAACTATGTTTTTGTATGAAAAAGTGTCATTTTTATTTTTGTATTATTTTTTTATATATTATAATTAAAATAATTCTCGCAAAAAAGAAAACCGACTTCCTCCCTCCGATTTTCATAAATTTTCAATAGAGTTATCTAAAAATCAATATTTTGGTCGGACAAAATAGCCGTCCGATTTCCGAAATTTTTTTATGTGTTCAGCCTGTTGACAAATTCTTTCAAAAAGAAGAAAGAATTTTGAAAATCGGTTTATAAATGGCCGAGATATTCAAAAATTAATTTTTCGGACGGACATTTTGTCCGTCCGATTTCCAAAAAAAATTTATGGGACCCAACTGCAAGCAATACCTTTCAAACAAAAAAAGAATTTCTAAAATCGGTTCACAGATGGCGGAGTAATATTGGAACAAACATTAAAAAAAAAAAACAAAAAAAAAGGAACAAAAAAAAATACACACGTGAAGTCGGTTAAAAATTAACAACGAATGTACCGTTATTTGATAGTATATACATTAGAGATACTACGTACCAAATTTCAGCTATTTACTTCAATCAACAACAAAGTTACAGATTTTTGAGACGGTACGCACGATTCGGTCCCATAGTGCGACGGTCACTTCCGGGTCTCCAGTGTATCATTCAGTTTATAATCCAGTGTATAATCTTCATGGTGGTAGGTTGAAGAAGGTGTTAGTGATAATATAACCTATTTCTTCACTGAAAATGTTTAGTCGTTCGCTTGTGTTGTTTCTTCCACCTGGATCATATGGTCCTACGGAAGTTCCTGATCTACCTCTTCCAATCTTGCCGTTAAAGTCTCCCATTATGACTGTCAAGTCTCGTTTTGCTATTGTTTTTGGGACTTGTGTTATTTGCTGGTAAAATTGCTCAACCTCTTCATCCTGTTTATCCGCAGTGGGAGCATATATTTGTATAACGTTAAGAGGAACAGATTTCGCTCTTATTTGGAGAAACATTATTCTGTCTGAAATAGGCGTAAAATTTGTGACGCGTGTGTCTGTAGCTTTGTCAACTATAACTCCCACTACATACTCATGTTTATTTTTTTGCCAATCCTGATTAGTATATTTTGTAATTTTCCGTGCTACAGTCACCGTTCTCCAAAATATATTTAATAATTAATGTACATTATATAATACTTTAGACCCTAACATTAAAATTTCACCAATGTAAATGTTTTTAAAATTAGGTTGAAGCGCTTTCTAATCCAAAAAAGCTGTTGTATTATTCAAGAATTTTCTTTATTAATATTCTATGTCTTGTCCTTTTACTTAGATAATTTCCTGCTTCTTTTTTCTAGAGTATGCTGATATTTTCTTTAATTATTGTTTTCCTTTTTGTGCAAACCTTTTAACAGAAAAAAGAAAATACTGAAATTTTATTAAAACTGAGTAATTCTTAGGAGCTCCTTAATATTATATGGTTTAAGTATAGACGAAACACTTGTTCCAATCAGACTATGTGACTACGTCTAAGTTTTGGATAAGTAAATTTGAGAGCTACAGTGTGGTAAACAGCAACAAGAGAGGCAAAGTAGACACAAGATAGGATTTCCTATTTTAATAGCATGTAGAATTGACCAGAAAATATGGTAATAAACTCGCTTTTGCAGTTCTTACTCCTAAGGATTTTTATTTCTCATTAAGTAACACCATTTCGTCATTCGTCTATGGCTTGAGTATACCTTTGTTACTTGCCACCATCATCTTTGTGGCTTGGTTTTTCACTTCAGTGACGATAATATTAAAACTCGATATATAACGCGTAGGCTGAAAAGTTTTTGATCTGACACATAGTTGTCGCTCTTTTCAAAAAATCCATATGATTTTTAGGAAGTACCAACCTTCAAACGATACGTGTCAAAATGTCATGATATTTCGACGATTAGTTTACAAGTTACAGTAGTTTTAGTGACGCTACTTTTGTTGTTTTCAAAACAATGGAAAAAATCGAATTTCGTGTGTTGATTAAACACTGTTTTTTGACGGGAAAAAATACCGTTCAAGCAAAGCAATGGCTTGATAAGTATTATGAGGACTCTGCCCCTGGAAAATCACTCATCATTTAGTGGTATGCTGAATTTAAATGCGGTCGTACAGATTCAAATAATGCTGAAAGTTCTGGGAGCCCAAATGATGTGGTTATATCGGAAAACATAAAAAAAATCCACAAAATTGTTTTAGGATGATAGTAAAGTAAAATTGGATAAGATAACTGACATCCTAAAGATATCAAAAGAACGTGTGAGTCATATTGGTTGGTTGGTCATATTTTGCGGCCCAGACATGGACATTGACTAGGAAGATGGACCAACTGACTAAAACATAGAGAGCAATGGAACGCCAGATACTGAATATAAAATTACAAGACAGAATCAGAAACGAAAGTATAAGACAAAAGACCAAAGTGATAGATAAAAGAGAACAGGTAACAGGTTTGAAGTGAAGATGGGCAGGTCAGACAGTGAGACAACAATATGAGAGATGGAAAAAAAAAATTCAAGAATGGAAGCCATGGTTGGGACAAAGATCCAGAGCAAGGTCCCAAACAAGATGGAAAGATGACCTGAAAAGAACAGCTGGTTTAGGATGGATCAGAAAGACGCAGAAACGAATAGGATGGAAAAAGAAAGAGAAGGCCTATGCCCGACCCTGAATGGAAGAAAGCTTATTAGATAGATAGATAGATATTAGAGAGTTTACCCGTTAAAATATGTTGCTTTATATCTATAATCTATAATATATATAAAATGCAACGTCTCTCTGTCTGTCTGTCTGTCCGTTAGTGGGCCTATCACTGCAGAACCCCTTATCCGATTTACGTACTTTTTTAAAATAAATAAATATATGTTTTCTGGCCAGGTTATAGGCTATATTTTATTACGATAGGTAGCATAAGGAATAAGCAGTGACGATAATAGTGAATGAGGTCGGAAAAAAGTTTGTCGCTAACGCGTTCCCTTGCAATACACAGCCTAAACCATTAAAAACCATAAATTATGTAGCAGAGAATATCTATAATATATATATAATATATATATATATATATATATATATATATATATATATATATATATATATATATATATATGTATATATATATATATAAACGCAATGTCTCTCTGTCTGTCTGTCTGTGCATTAGTGCGTTTATCACGCGAGAACCACTTATCCGATTTACGTGTCTTTTTTTAAATTCATACATATATTCTTTGGCCAGGTTATATAATAATAATAATCTATATCTAAAATATATATAAAATGCAACGTCTCTCTGTCTGTCTGTCTCTTAGTGCGTTTATCACTGGAGAACCGCTTATCCGATTTACGTGCTTTTTTTTAAAACATACATATGTTCTCTGGCCAGGTTGTAGGCTATATTTTTTAACGTTAGGTAACAAGAGGAATAAGCAGTGATGATCATAATGAATCAAATCGGAAGAAAGTTTACCTCTAGCGCGTTCTCTTGCAATACACTGCCTAAACAACTAAATATGGAACAGTATCATGTAGCAAAGGATATCTATAATATATATAAAATGCAACGTCTCTCTGTATGTTTGTTCGTTTATGCGCTTATCACTGGTGAACCACTTATCCGGTTTACGTGCTTTTTTTTAAACATGGTAAACCATTAAATATGGAACAATATGATGTAGTAAAGAATATCTATAATATATATAAAATGCAACGTCTCTGTCTGTCTGTCTGTCCGTTAGTGCACTTATCACTGGAGAACCACTTATCCGATTTACGTGCTTTTTTTTTAAACATACATATGTTCTCTGGCCAGGTTATAGGATATATTTTATTACTGGTGACATAAGGAATAGGCAGTGACGATAATAGTGAATCAAGTCGGAGAAAAGTTTGCCGCTAACGCGTTCTCTTGCAATACACTGCCCAAATTATTAAATATGGAACAATATCATGTTGCAAAAAATATAATATATATAAAATGCAACGTCTTTCTGTCTGTCTGTCTGTCCGTTAGTGCGCTTATCACTTGAGAACCACTTATCCGATTTACGTGTTTTTATAAATTTATACATACGAGGCTGGTTTGAAAAGTCCGTGCAAAAATAAAAACTACTTATGTGTTTGGGGTAAACCTTTTTTATTTTTCGACATAGTCTCCTTTTAGGCTTATACACTTCGTCCAACGATGTTCTAGTTTGTTGATCCCTTCCGAATAATAGGATCTGTCCAAGCCTGCAAAATATCCATTAGTGTCTGCAATCACCTCCTCGTTTGAATAAAATCTTTGTCCCGCCAGCCATTTCTTCAAATTGGGGAACAAATAGTAGTCCGAGGGAGCCAAGTCTGGAGAATAGGGGGATGTGAAACGAGTTGGAATCCTATTTCCATTAATTTTGCGACCACAACTGCTGAGGTGTGTGCTGGTGCGTTGTCGTGATGGAAAAGGACTTTCTTGTGGGCCAATCGCGGGCGTTTTTCTTGCAGCTCGGTTTTCAAACGGTCCAATAACGATGAATAATATTCACCTGTAATAGTTTTGAAACCCTTTTCCAGATAGTCGATGAGGATTATTCCTTGCGAATCCCAAAAGACAGTCGCCATAACCTTTCCGGCCGAAGGAACGGTCTTCACCTTTTTTGGTGCAGATTCCCCCTTGGTAACCCATTGTTTAGATTGTTGTTTGGTCTCAGGAGTATAGTAATGTATCCATGTTTCATCCACAGTGACGAAACGATGCTTAAAGTCCTCCGGATTCTTCTGGAACAGCTGCAAACCATCCTTGCAACACTTCACACGATTCCGTTTTTGGTCAAGCGTGAGCAATCGCGGCACCCATCTTGCTTTCGCATGTCCAAATGTTTATGCAAAATATTATGTACCCATTCAGTCGAGATGCACACAGCACTAGCAATCTCACGCACCTTAACTCTTCTGTCATCCATCACCATATCATGGATTTGATCAATGATTTCTGGAGTCGTAACCTCCACAGGCCGTCCAGAACGTTCAGCGTCACTTGTGCCCATATGGCCAGTCCGAAAATTTTGAAACCACTTATAAACTGTTCTAATCGAAGGTGCAGAGTCACCATAATGTTTATCAAGCTTCTCTTTAGTCACCTGAGGCGTTTTGCCTTTCATAAAGTAATGTTTAATCACCACACGAAATTCTTTTTCGTCCATTTCTTGAAAATCCCTCGACTTCCTTGATTCACACCAATGCCAAACACAAAGAAATAGACCAATATGGCTGAAACTTGGTGTGCGTTCATTCAAGAGATGCTACTAACTAAACATGACCTCGATACGCGCCGGGTGGACGGACTTTTCAAACCAGCCTCGTATGTTCTATATAATTCGATATAAGCCTAGATAATGGAAGATAAGGTGAGATAAGTATAAATAATGGGAGATAAGGAGAAATAATGAGAGATAAGCAGAGATAAGTCTAGATAATGGGAGTTACGGTGAGATAAATGGGAGATAAGGAGAAATAATTGGAGATAAGGAGAAATATTGCCAGATAAGTCGAGATAAGCCTAGATAATGGGAGATAAGGTGAGATAATGGGAGATAAGGAGAAATATTGGGAGATGAGTAGAGATAAGCATAGATAATGGAAATTCTGTAGAGATAATGTAAGTTAAGGAGAAATAATGGGAGATAAGGGAAATAATAGCAGATATTTTATTACGTTAGATAACGTAAGGAATAAGCATTGGCGATAGTAGTGAATCAAGTCTACGCGAGCCGAGTCGCGGGCACTGTTAGTTTAATAATAAAATAAATAAACAAAAACAAAAATATGTATAATCAAATACAATGTAGGCCTAATAAAGTAATTATATGCAGAAATCATGTTACGAATATATTTCTGCAGGGATAATATTGAAAATTGTAGTAGAAAAACATTAATTTTAATAAAAAAAAAGATTATATAAAAATATTTATTTATTCGGTTTATAATACAATCTTAACAATTTCTATTATTATTATTCCAATTTATTCAGTTTCATCAGTTTCCTCTACTTGATTTATTTCTATAACAGGAGATGCATTTAAACAATTATCGCCAGGGGGCGGTGAACATGCTAGAGTGCAATATAAATCACTCTGCTGACATCAGCAGGCAGATCCACATCCCGTTTTACGGTTACAAAACAGCGTTTTCAGTAAATTTTTTGGAACTGGGTATTGATTCATCATTATTGGCACAAACATACTTCCACCTCCCATTTTCAATACAAATATCAGTACCTAACCATATTTGTACTTGTAGCTATACTCTTTTTAGATGTTCAAAAGCTGTCACTGATCATTTTATACCTCCGTAACAAAAATTTTTATTTCAGAAGCAATCGACGTACGGAATAATAATTGCGCAAGTTCAACTTGCACTTGACCGGTTATTTTTTTCTTCTATGGTTACTTTGCAAAACTTTGATTTTAATTATTCCTGTGGATCTCAATATATTTTTTGTTAATACGAGTATATTTAGCCTCCATATCGCATGAGCATAAACAAACTCAGTTTGCAAAAAAATTACCAATCCATCTTGTCTTTGACTTGAAGCAGCTCTCAATGTTGTTGTCTGGGTATTTTATTTTATCTCCTAAGCCGGTTGTGGGTCCTGAATTTAATCCTAATTTATTACAAATTATACAAAAATTTGCATCATTATTTTCGCTGTTTGTCGATTCCTCCATCTATAATATATATAAAATGCAACGTCTCTCTGTCTGTCTGTCTGTCCGTTAGTGCGCTTATCACTGGAGAATCACTTATCCGATTTACGTACTTTTTTTTTAAAACATACATATGTTCTCCGGTCAGATTATAGGCTATATTTTATTACGATAGGTGGCATAAGAAATGAGCAGTGACGATAATAGTGAATGAAATCGGAAAACAGTTTGCCGCTAGCGCGTTCTCTTGCAATACACTGCCTAAACCACTAAATATGGAACAATATCATGTAGCAAAGGATATCTATAATATATATAAAATGCAACGTCTCTCTGTCTGTCCGTTTGTGCGCTTATCACTGGAGAACCACTTATCCGATTTACGTGCTTTTTTTTTAAACATGCTAAACTATTAAATATGGAACAATATCATGGAGCAAAGGATATCTATAATATATATAAAATGCAACGTCTCTCTGTCTGTCTGTCCATTAGTGCGCTTATCACTGGAGAACCACTTATCCGATTTACGTGCTTTTTTTAAACATACGTATGTTCTCTGGCCAGGGTATAGGATATATATTATTATGTTAGGTGACATAAGGAATAATCAGTGACGATAATAGTAAATCAGAGAAAAGTTTGCCGTTAGCACGTTCTCTTGCAATACACTGCCTAAAGCATTAAATATGGAACAATATCATGTAGCAAAGAATATAATATATATAAAATGTAAGGTCTCTCTGTCTGTCCGTTAGTGCGCTTATTACTCGAGAACCACTTATCTAATTTACGTGTTTTTATAAATTTTTATATATATATATATATATATATATATATATATATTATATATATATATATATATATATATATATATATATATATAATTCGATATAAGCCTAGATAATGGGAGATAAGGTGAGATAATGGGAGATAAGGAGAAATAATGGGATATAAGTATAATGGGAGTTATAGTGAGACAATGGGAGATAAGGAGAAATAGTGGGAGATAAGGAGAAATATTGCGAGATAAGTCGAGATAAGCCTAGATAATGGGAAATAACGTGAGATAATGGGAGATAAGGAGAAATAATGAGAGATAAGGAGAAATAATGGGAGATGAGCAGAGATAAGCCTAGATAATGGAAATTATGTAGAGATAATGGGAGATAAGGAGAAATATTGGGTGATAAGGGGAAATAATGGGAGATATTTTATTACGTTAGGTAACATAAGGAATAAGCAGTGACGATAGTAGTGAACCAGGTCCACGCGAGCGGAGCCGCGGGCCCGACTAGTTTTTAATAAATAACCTAAAATAAAAATACATAAAAAGATTTTTATAGATGTGTATTAAGATTGAATCTAATATATTGTACTGAAAAAATGATAATAACTTTATTTGAACTACTTTTCAGATTTATGCAATAATTTCAATCTTATATCGATTAGTCTGTATCAAGCCAAAGAAAGAGGTACATCAAATATAATATTGTATATTATCCCATACATCTTTTATTTGTAACAAAATTAAAAAAAAAATATGTCAATAAAAGTATAATATACTTATGATACAGGTTGTAATTTACAACAAAATAAATGGTTTAGGAAACTTTTTTCAACAGTTGCAGTCAATAATCTGCGAGAACAACGCGTAAAACACGACAAAATAATTATAAAATTACAAAATTTTCACTGCACACAATACACAACAGAAACGGAACACGTGTCTTGGCAAACTGATTTAAACGAAAAATTTCATTGTACAGCAACATCTCTCATTATTTCTTCCACTTTTTGATTTTTTTTATGGGTCTAGCACACGTGCTGCAGGGAAGTCCCTAAAGCGCTACAGGTGCGACATGTGTGCGGAAAAAAGCGATTCACGTTGTTTTTGAATCGCTGTAAATTGTACTCGGTGGGAAACACAGTTCTGGGCAAATTATTCCAAAGGGATGATGTTCTCCATATAAAAGACTGCTTGAAAAGCGTTGTACGAGGAGTAACAAGCGAAGCTCATACGAATGTGAAGCATTAGCGCGACGTGTATTTCTAACATGCACCGCTCTCGGAGGAATTAAGGGGGCGACATCCTTCGAACACTTTCCATGAAAATACTTATAGAATAGACTCAAGTCGCCAAGCGTTCCCTGATGTTCCAGTGAATCAAGGCCGCCGGTCAGTTCTAGGTTTCCAATCAGACGAGCAGCTCTTCTCTGAATAGAATCCAACAAATGCAGTGTATGTTTGAGAGCGGAGCCCCAAACATGGGAGCAGTATTCCATAGTTGGTCAAATTTGAGCTTTGTAAAGAATTAATAGTTGTTGTGGAGTGTAAAGCTTTCGGACTCGAAATAATATTCCTTTTGAGAAGCTCTCCTTGCTATGCCTGCAACATGTTCATGCCAGGACATATTTGCTCCCGAATTAACGCCCAACAAATTGAGTGACGATGTTATAGGAATGGAATGCCCCGACATAACTATGTCGGGTTCAGCAACATTAACTTTTTTAGAAAAAACTGCAGCCTGGGTTTTTGTAGCTTTAAATTCCACTTGGTTGCTGTCACCCCAAGATAGAATTTATTCCAGGTCTTTGTTAAATTGAATATCTTCCTGCCGTCTGCGGATATTCGTCTGAGTAGCCGATGTCCGAGCGTTCAAAGTGAATGAGCCTTGGGACCCACCGGCGTTGATAGGGAAGGTATTAGAAAGAAATCCGTCGATTGCCACTAGTAAAAAACGCTCTCTGAGGAAACATGAGAGCCACAAACAGATCTTTTCAGACATACCATAAGAGCATAGCTTAGCCAACAGCCCATCGTGCTAAACGATCGAATGCCTTGATATGTCAAGAGCAACCGCTCGAGATTCTCCAAAATGTTCAATTGCGTTATTCCAAACATGTGTTACATAAGTCAGAAGATCTCCTGTTGATCTATGTTTACTAAAGCCATATTGGTGATCGCTAATAATATTGAATCCTTCAAGATATTTTAGAAGATGCTGATTGATAGCCTTTTCCATGACTTTCGATATTATTGAAAGCAGTGCGAATGGTCGGTAATTATTTGGCAAGGTCTTCTTGCCTTTTTTAGGTATCGGCTGAACTGTGGCACATTTCCAGCAGAAAGGAAATATTCCCTTTCTGTAGAATAGGCTGAGAAGTCTGCAGAAAACTGGTGCTAATTCCCTCGCACAGTTTTTAGAACTATGGCCGGTATTCAATCAGCACCAGAACCTGGGAATAGCAGGTGGTGTTTTTTTCTTGTAGACACAGTAGAATGTAATCCAAAGAGTTCAGGCAACAATTTTGATTTCTCAAGAGGTGTCGTTGCAGTAGAATTATCTGACCGTGTGAGTGGTGATATGGTGGATTTGGTGAAATTTTGATTAACTGCCTTAGCGACCTACGATACCTGCTCCTTTCTTCTACTACCCTTTTTAAATACCTGGCATCTCCAAAAGATGTTTTCTAATGTCCATTTTTTGGTAAATGCCAGTTATACTAACAAAATTTTAAAATGGAAAAATTTCAATTACTAACAAAAAATCATAATTTGCAACCAAAAATATTGGCAAAGTTTTTAGTATTTTATCTCGAAATATAATTCAAAAGATGTTAACACTAATTCAGATTAGTTTAGGTTCGTTTAAAGTAAATGGATTCGGAGGTCAAAATCTTTAAAGTACTTCACCAAACAGCGTGCTCGACATTTTTGTCGTAGGGGTTGACACTGAGTCTTCCAAGGCTGTCATCAGATATTCGTCCCATTCACGGTTGGGGGGGGGGGGGGCAGTGCCTTCTTCGTGAGTCTTACGTTGTCCGAGCGGCTTTCCGCCTACAAGCGACCCTTTTTTTGCAGCGAGTTTACTAATGTCCGCTGGTAAGCAGCGTGACGTGAAATGTAGCTCAGCCGAATATACTTTAAAGTAAAAATGTACTGACAAGCTGGGGATCAAATCCGAGACTATGGCCATGGTAAACGGAGGCAAAACCACCACTAGAAAGAGGCTAAAAAAATGATTTACTTTGCGAACACTTTACAGTCATTCTGTTGTAAAGTATTTTTACTAAAAACCTTATTTCATCTTGTATTTTTCAACAAAGTTTTCAGTGTTCCATTTTTCTGATATTCACCGATTTGCTGGTTTAGTTTAAAGTGAAAACGAGGATAAATCGAAAGTCAAACCTTTTGAGTGTAAAAATCCCATTGCTTTTCCACCCTTTAAAATGTAAATCTTAACGGCCTTGCATTAAAATTTATAGAGTTCTGGCTCTGACAGCATAAATAAAACATCAGAAAAAAGAAAAATAAAACAGCACTAACTCCGAAATATTGCGTGCATCAATCGATTTTCGTCAGAGCGTTCCGTCTGTAAATAAAGCCTTATTAAAACTTAGGATAAAATACTGTTCGAATAAACCTCTTATCTAGCGCATTTTGCTTTATTCGAATCAGAAAATCAATCAAAAGATTTCATCTTGATTGAAGGTCTCTTAGCCTTTTCATGTTGTATGTGCAACGATGTTATGCACGGTTTTTTTCAGAGGTAATTCTTAAATATTTATAAAAAAAGACAAAAAAGGTATCAATTAAAGATGTTTTTGTTATACCAGGTTATTCATTATAAAAAAAAAAAATCCCTCTAACTTGTCTATTTACAGAGTTATGCAAAAACCGGTCGGTACTGAAGTTATAGCCTTATTGGAATTTGTTTACGTAGTTTAACACTTGTAATCATCTCTTTACAACGCGAATACTAATAGAAAAGTCAGCTGAATATAACTTGAATATGTGCTTTGCTCTTGTTCACTTCTATAAAGCGTTTGATGTCAACAAACTTTAGGTGCAATGATAAACGCACTAGCCGTGCCCGTGGCTCCGCTCGCGTGGGCTTGATTCACTACTATCGTCACTGCTTATTGCTTATGTTACCTAACGTAATAAAATATCTCCCATTATTTCTCCTTATCTCCCATTATCTCAACATAATTTCCATTATCTAGGCTTATCTCTGCTCATCTCCCATTATTTCTTCTTATCTCTCATTATTTCTCTTTATCTCCCATTATCTCTCCTTATCTCCCATTATCTAGACTTATCTAGACTTATCTCGCAATATTTCTCCTTATCTCCCATTATTTCTCCTTATCTCCCATTATCTCACCATAACTCCCATTATATAAGCGTATCTGTGCTTACCTTCCATTATTTTTCCTTATCTCCCATTATTTATACTTATCTCCCATTATTTCTCCTTATCTCGCATTATCTCACCTTATCTTCCATTATCTAGGCTTATTTCGACTTATCTCCCATTATTTTTCCTTATCTCACCTTAACTCCCATTATCTCACCTCATCTCCCATTATCTAGGCTTATATCGACTTATATAGAACATATGTATAAATTTATAAAAAAAAACATATAAATCGGATAAATAGTTCTTGAATGCTAAGCGCACTAACGGACAGACAGACGAAGAGACGTTGCGTTTTTTATATTATAGATTTTTTTTTATAAATGTTAAGAATTAAAAAAAACACACGTAAATCGGATAATTGGTTCTCGAATGATAAGCACACTAATGGACAGATAAATAGACGTTCTGTTTTATACATATTATATAGATCATTATTATTATATAACCTGAGCAGAGAACATATGCATGAATTAAAAAAATACACACACATCCGATAAGTGATTCTCGAGAGATAAGCGCACTAACGAACAGGCGGGCAGACAGAGAAACGTTGCATATATATACACATATATATATATATATATATATATATATATATATATATATATATATATATATATATATATATATATATATATATATATTATATATATATATATATATATATATATATATATATATATATATATATATATATATATATATATATATATATATATATATATATATATATATATATATATATATATATATATATATTTATATATATATATATATATATATATATATATATATATATATATATATATATATATATATATATATATATATATATATATATATATATATATATATATATATATATATATATATATATATATATATATATATATATATATATATATATATACATATATATTGTATTCTTTGTTACATGATATTGTTCCATATTTAACGGTTTAGGCAGCGTATTGCAAGAGAGTGCGCTAGCGGCAAACGTTCCCAACTTGATTCACTGTTATCGTCACTGCTTATTTCTTATATTACCTAACGTAATAAAATATATCCTATAACCTCAGAGAACATATGTATAAATCTAACAAAAAAAACAGAGAGACGTTGCACTTTATATATATCATATTCTTTGCTACGTAATTTTTTTCCATATTTAGTAGTTTTGGGCGGTGGATTGCAAGAGAACGCGCTAGCGGCAAGCTTTTCTCCGACTTGATACACTATTATCGTCACTGCTTATTCCTTATGTTACCTATCGTAATAAAATATAACCTATAACCTGGCTAGAGGACATATGTATGTTTTTTAAAAAAAGCACCTCAATCGGATAATTGATTCTCGAGTGAAAAGCGCACTAACGGACAGACAGACAGAGAAACGTTGCATTTTATATATATTATAGAAGATTATAGATAAAGAGAAGAAATGTATGAATTAAAAAAAAACACGTAAATCGGATAAGTGGTTCTCGAGTGATAAGCGCACTAACGGACAGACAGACAGACGGAGGGACGTTGCATTTTATATATAATATAGATATTCTTTGCTACATGATATTGTTCCATATTTAATGGTTTAGGCAGTGTATTGCAAGAGAACGCGCTAGCGGCAAACTTTTTTTCCGACTTGATTCACTATTATCGTCACTGCCTATTCATTATGTCACCTAACGTAATAAAGTATAGCCTATAACCTGGCCAGAGAACATATGTACGTTTAAAAAAGAAAGCACGTAAATCGGATAAGTGGTTCTCGAGTGATAAACGTACTAACGGACAGACAGTCTGTCAGTAGGTCAAATAAGAACGTGTCCACGACAATTCGTAGATGCGATTCTAGCGATTCAACAAAAAATTGGTAAAGGGAACCTTTGTCTACTGCGCATTTTAGTAAAAATATCAGTCGATTCCGAACTTTCATCGAAATCACGTAAAATTCAATATGAGTCATTTATTTGCGCTTCGGTTCAAGGCAGTCTCTTTTTGTCCCCAGACAAAAGGGGCCTAAAATGACACATTTCGCGACCGCGGTATCGTTTGTGAAGAAGTAGGTAAATCGTTTTACCGGGACGAAAAATGTCGACGACTTGCTAAAACGTGGCTCGGTAGGCAAAGCCACTCCGAAAGTCGAAAAAAAAAAAAAAAAACAAAAAAAAAAAAAAAAAAAAAAAAAAAAAAAATCCGAAAACGAATCGTGTCTTTGTTTTCACGGGACCCGAAATTGACGCCGCCTCAAGGAGCGGCAAAATTAAGAAATAGATTCAAACGTATCCCCTGAGACTTTTATACAACATCTTCCTGCTTATGATGTCAAATTCCGAAGCACATTGGAGAAACTTTTGCTGGGTGAAAATTACGTCGCGAAGAGGTTCGCTTGGGCCCACGATAGGATACTAGAGTAGTCCTCATAATCGCGGCACGTCAACCTTATTGAAAACGTTTGGCCCCTCGTAAAGAGAAAGCTCAAAGAAAAGACTGTGAGAACTTTGACTCAGTTGTCTCGCGAAATTCGAAAAATTTGGAGATCGTTGCCATAGTATGCAAAAAATATCGTCGACAGTATGCCTCGAAGATGCCAGGCGATTATTAATGCAGGAGGGGATTGGACAACTTACTAAGGTAATTGCGCCGTTCTAGCACACCAAAGAAAATATAGAAAATGTTCTTGAAAAACATTTTGTCAAAAATACGAGCGGACAGACTGTATATAGAAATAATCAAACATATGTCTGAAAAGCCAACATCAACTGTTATATTACATAAATACACAAATATGACTAAAATTTGCATTACCTCACCAAAATTATTCAACTTAGCACCGAAAGAGGTATTTAAACATCTATTATGGCAAGGTAAGGTTACTATAATAAATAACAACAGAGTGAGTAACTTGAGATTCGCTGACGATGTTGTAATCACAACAGAAAATCCAGAAAACTTACAACATGTATTAAGGGAATTGGAAGAGAAAATCGAATAAAGTAGGCTTGAGAATGAATCTGAATAACATTTAAATCATGTGTAATGAAGACCCTCACATAACAATTAACAACTGTCACATTAAAAACGTGGAAAAATACATTTTCTTGGGCCACCAAATACAACTAGGAAGAGAAAACCAAGAAGATGAAATATATACAAGTAGAAAGAGAAAGCTTGCATTCTGCAGTCGCCAAACTATCATATCGCACGTAGGCTGAAAAGTTTTTGGTCTAGCTACTTAAAACACATTTTTTTTGCAAAATTCGACTTTATTCATCAACATAGTCTCTTTCAAGAGCGATACAATCAGTCCAACGCTTTTCTAACATTTCTATACCTTTCTTGTAGAAGAATTTGCCTTTGTCTTCAAAATAGGCCTCAGTTTCGGCAATAACTTTTTTATTGGCGCCAAATTTCTTTCCCGCGAGCATTTTTTTGAGGTCTACGGATAGGTAATAGTCGCTGGGGGTCAAATCAGGAGAATACGGTGAATGAGGAAGCAATTCGAAGTTCAGTTCATGCAATTTTGCCATCGTAACCATTGACTTGTGACACGGTACATTGTCTTGATGAAAGTGCACTTTTTTCTTGTTCATTTGGGGTTGTTTCTTTGCGATTTCTACCTTCAAACGCATCAATAACTTTATATTATATCCGCTATTGATAGTTTTTCCCTTCTCAGCATAGTTGATGAAAATTATTCCATGCGCATCTCAAAATACAGAAGCCAAAACCTTCCCAGCCGACTTTTGTGCCTTTTTGGGCGGTTTTCACTGGCTGCTGTCCACTCAACTGACTGCCGATTTGACTCCGGTGTGTAGTGGCGAATCCATGTTTCATCCATTGTCACATATCGCATTAAAAAGTTCTTTTTATTAGGTTTAAACAGGTCCAAATAGTGCTCAGAATCACCAACACGTTGTTGTTTTTTAGTCCACTGTGAGCAAACGCCCATTTCGAACAGAGCTTTCTCATGCCCAAATGTTCATGCAAAATATGACCAACACGTTATTTTGTTATTTTTAAGGTGTCAGCTATCTTACGCAATTTCACTTTACGGTCATGCAAAACAATTTTGTGGATTTTTTTATGTTTTCCGGTGTAACTACCTTATTTGGGTGTCCAGAGCGTTCAGCATGATTTGTATCTGTATGACCGCGTTTAAAATTCAGCGTACCATTAATTGATGAATGATTTTCCAGGGGCAGAATCCTCGCAATACTTATCAAGCCATTGCTTTGCTTGAACGGTATTTTTTCCCATCAAAAAACAGTGTTTAATCAATATACTAAATTCGATTTTTTTCATTGTTTTGAAAATATGAAAAGTAGTGTCACTGAAACCACTGTAACTTCTAAACTAATCGTCGAAATGTCATGAAATTTTGACACGTATCGTTTGAAGATTGGTACTTCCCAAAAATCATATGGATTTTTTTAAAAAGGGCGACATTTATGTGTCAAACCAAAAACTTTTCAGCCTACTTGTTATACTTACAAATAAGAACATTGCCTTAAAACTTAGTTCGACCAGTGTATCCTTCCGTGCCACGCAGTTTGTGGTCGAAAGAACCTAACGGAGGATTTACGGTAACAGTGTAAATCTTTAGATTTGTGGTTAAAAACAGGTTAAGAAGACTGGTGAACTCTCAGTCTTGATCAGCGGTCCATGTTGGTTCATCAATAAGCTGAGTAAAACCACAACTGCCTGAGAATGAGTCAGCTTCACGACCTTGTTCGTTGGTCGTATTTGAATACTTAAGCCAGTTGATATTGACAGTAGAGTCGCCCAGGATAGCAATTTCGTCACTTAAATAATTAATCTGTAAATGATCGATGGTATCTGCAAGAAAAGCAAGAAGTGTTCTAGAGTTAATATCACTTGGGCATCAGGTAAACGTTGTGGTGTATTGAGTCGTTATATTTAACCACATAACATCAAAGTTTCGGAGCCTCTCATTGGCAAGTGAGATTGCTTCTGAGATTCCATAGTTAAGCCTAGACCGGGAATAGAAGTCATACCGTGTATTCTTCCAGTGCTTACGTATGGATGCCAAACTTATATTTGAAGAAAATAAACATTAAAACAAATAGCTGTCACACGAAGGGCTATGGAAAGCCAAATGACTGACATATCTCTGAAGGACAGGAAGACCAATG
Organism: Pachyrhynchus sulphureomaculatus; assembly: GCA_019049505.1. Lineage (NCBI taxonomy): Eukaryota > Metazoa > Arthropoda > Insecta > Coleoptera > Curculionidae > Pachyrhynchus > Pachyrhynchus sulphureomaculatus. The sequence goes on from CM032451.1 coordinate 100,280,655, forward strand.
CATGGATTAGACGAACAACGGATATGAAAGACGCAGTTGAAACACGCACTAAAGTGGAATTACGCAGGACATATAGCTTGATGTAGCGATGCTAGATGGAACAACATCATCCTTCACTGGAGATAATACAGGGAAAAGAAAAAAGGGAAGCACACCAACACGTTAGATAAATGACCTGAAACTGACTACAGGACTAAACTGGACAAGGGAAGTAAAAGATAAAAACAGATGTGGTACAATGACAGAGGCCTATGTTCATAAACGGACGGTCGATATGAGCCTTTGAGATTGAGTTAAAACAGCAACAAAAATCTCGTTTTTTATGTATAACACAAAATTTATATATTTTTTACTGAAATGCCCTGTATATTACTGTTTACAGATTAATAAAAACTATGATTTTTAGAAACGTCAATATATATTTTACTGTATGTACTGTGCACTTAAAAGAAGAATACATACTTTTTCTAACTTTACCGAAGTCGATTATGTACGTTTGTCAATAACGCAAATTGACAAGGATTTTTTTTTATTTATGTTAGGAAATCTGATAACAGTAAGTTAAAACTAACTAAAAAAATGATTTTTTTTTTCAGAGAGTTGTTTGGTCTGACACATAGATGTCGTCATTTTCAAAAAAATCCATATGATTTTTAGGAAGGACCTACCATCAAACGATACGTGTCCAAATTTCATGACATTTCGACTATTAGTTTACAAGTTATAGTGGTTATTGTGACGCTGTTGTTGATATTTTCAAAACAATGGAAAAAATCGAATTTCGTGTACTGATTAAACTCTGTTTTTGATGGGAAAAAATACCTCTAAGCAAAGCAATGGCTTGATAAGTGTTACAGTGTTACTCAGTCCCTGGAAAATTACTCAGCAATTACTGACATGCTCAATTTAAACACGGTCGTACAGATACAAATGATGCTGAACGCTCTGGACGCCCAAATGAGGTGGTTATACCGGAAAACGTCAAAAAAAATCCACAAAATTCTTCTGAATGGCCGTAAAGTGAAATTGCGTGAGATAGCTGACACCCTAAAGATATCAAAAGAAAGTGTTGGTCATATTTTGCGTGTACATTTGGGCATGAAAAAACTCTCTGTTCGAACTAGGTACCGCGTTTGCTCGCAGTGGAACAACGTGTTGATGATTCTAAGCGCTGTTAGGACTTGTTTAAACGTAATAAAAAAGGATTATGCGATATGTGACATTAGATGAAACATGGATTCACCACAGTACACCGAAATTAAATAGGCAGTGAGCTGAGTAGACCTGAAGCGACCAAAAACACAACAGTCGGCTGGAAGGTTTTGGCCTCTGTATGTTGGGATGAGCACGGAATAATTTTCATCGACTATGCTGAGAAGGAAAAAAACCATCAAGAGTGAATATTATATAAAGTTATAGGTGCGTTTGAAGGCAGAAATCGCAAAGAAATGGCCCCAAATGAACGAGAAAAAAATGCTCTTCCATCAAGACAATGCACCGTGTCACAAGCCAATGGTTACGATGGCAAAATTGCATGAATTGAAGTTCGAATTGCTTCTTCATCCACCGTATTCTCCAGATTTGGCCCCCAGCGACTATTATCTATTCGCAAACCTCAAAAAAATACTCGCGGGAAAGAGATTTGGCTCCAATGAAGAAGTCATATCCGAAACTGAGGCCTACCATATTTTGAAGGCAAAGACAAATCCTTCTACAAAAAAGATATAGAAATATTAGAAAAGCGTGAGACTGATCTCTCTTGAAGGAGACTATATTGAAGAATAAAGTCGAATTTTGCAAAAACAATGTGTTTAAAGTAGCTAAACCAAAAATTTTTCAGCGTACGTGTTAAGTTACATACATTTTCTGGGACAATATGCGTATTGAACCTATTTTCTGAATTAGAAATTAGAAAAAATTCATTCTTGTCCTAATAAAGAAATATAAACTTTCAAGATTAAATCTGTCCAATCAATATTTCACGGGAAACGCAAAAAATCAGCTATTTGCATTTTCCCTCCTTACCCCGGTCCTCTATCTTTTCTATACTATACATCGTCTCGAACCGCTGTTTATGATACGCTGACACTGTAAGCGCCATTCGAGTGCCTCGGATCGTGAATCTGGCGTACCGCGCCGCGGCTAATACGTAGGCTCAAACGGAGAACCATAAACAAAACAGACATACCATAAGAGTCTAGCTTAGCTAACAAACTGTCATACCAAACAAGGTTGAATGCCTTGAATATAACAAGGGCAACCATTCGAGATTCTCCAAAATGCTCAATTGCGTTGGTTCAAATATGTGTTACATAAGTTAGAAGGTCTCCTATTGATCTATGTTTGCTTACGAAAGCCGTATTCATAATCGCTAATCCTGTTCAATCCTTCTAGATATATCGCAAGGAGTCCACCCAACAAGTTGGCTTTCTCAACAGTGATGTTGCATTAGTATTATCTGGTCGTGTTAGTGGCGATCCAGTGAATTTAGTGAAATTTTGGATACTGGCGTTAGCGACTGACGAAAAGGACCTAAAATTATTCGGAAAGTCAAGAAGTTTGTTTTTAATTCTTTAATTATGTTCCTTCTTACTACTCAGTATATATCACCACTACACCAAACACTTTATTTTTGCACTCGACGTGCGTTTCGTTAACCATGTTAGCTTCATCAGGAGCGACTGAGTCAATCATTGCTCCTGATGAGGCTAACATGGTTAGCGAAACGCGCGTCGAGTGCAAAAATAAAGTGTTTGGTGTAGTGGTGATATATACTGAGTAGTATCATTGTGCCAAAGATTCCACATTCCCAACTTAGATGTTCCTTCTTGGTTTCGTCGATAATTTCTTTGCATGTGTTTCGAACACGAGCTAAAATGTTACAATTTATGATGTCAGAATTTTACCGCCTTTATCGTTAGGCAAGGTGTTTAGAAGGAACGGCTTCTTTGCATTTTCGGTCGAATCAAGGCTTACCGTTGGAAAGATATTTCTTTAAAGGAGGAATGTAATTATCCATACCAGCCAAAATTACATTGGAAACCTCCTTGGTGCATTCAGATTAGTCGTAAGATCTAAAACACACGTCTAACCAAGGATAATTTCGAAAATAAGTTCTTCTGATTTAGCAGATTTATAGTGCTAAATCTTGCACGGTTTAGGCGTCTCTCTGCCACAAATAGGGAAGATACTTGATTTCGAAAGCAGTTTGTGGTCGGAAGAACCTAACGGAGGATTTACGGTAACAGAGCAAATTTCTGAATTGGTGGCTAAAAACAGGTTAAGAAGACTGATGAACTCTCAATCTCGATCAGGGGTCTATGTTGGTTCATCGGTAAGCTGAGTAAAACTATAACTGCCTGAGAATGAGTCAGCTTCACGACCTTGATCGTCGGTCATATTTGAATACTTAAGTCAGTTGATATTGACGTTAGAATGGCCCAGGATGGCAATTTCGTCACTTGGATAATTATTCTGTAAATGATTAATAGTATCTGCAAGAGAAGCAAAAAGTGTTCTAAAGTTAATATCACTTGGTGGTCAATAGAGACAACAGATAAACGTTGTGGTCTGTTCAGTCTTTATTTTTAATCACATAAAACAAAAGTTTCCGGGCTTCAGAGCCTCCTCTCGTTGGCAAGAGTGATCGCCTAGACCGGAAATAGAAGTCGTACCCTGGATAGAGAAATTTGACTATGCTAGTCGATGAGCTGACCTTAGTTTCGCCGGAAGCAAGTACATGAGGCTTATTTGATGGCGGGTGTTGGTGCACTGAATTTATTTTTGAATTTAAACCTCGTATGTTATAAAAATTTATTTTAAAATTGGGATCGCTGTATGTTGACGCACCCGAATCAGCCCCCGCCCGTAGATCTGAACGAAGGGCTATTTTAGCTTCGGAATTTTTTGATCTTGGGAGCTTCATTTACTGTTTTTCTCAGAGTGAATCCAGGGTTCGTTAGCATAGCCACGAAACATTAAACAACTTCACCCAGCCTGAACTGATGCAATGTTATCACACCAAGCGATGCCTGGTGGGATCTCGACATCTACCATATAAGTTAAAAAATAGCCTTACGAAAATCATGAAACGTTTCGCCGACTGCTCATAAGGAATCCGCCGCTCACCAGGGTACCGCATCGTCAACTTTGAGAGCCACTGAAATAACCCAAAATAACAAAAAATAATATAAAAGAAGAGTTGTTTAAATCAACTTGCGGTTTTTATCCTCAACTCTTAATAAATTTTGAAAGAAAAGCTATAATAGACAATGTTAATTTTTGAACATGTACAGATAATTTAATTATGTAGGTATATAATAAAAGACTGTTTTTATTCATCTGGTTTATTTAAATTGTGATGACGCGTTTCGCTGTCGGTGCAGCTTCTTCAGATCTACATTTTACACTGTCAAGTTAGGTTTAATTTTTACAATTTTATAAAATTCTTAATTATAATATTACACCTCATTAAATTATATTGATAATATTGGAAAACCCACACAGACATGGAATTAGGAGAATAAATTCAATAATGGTGAATTGTTTAAATCTACCTGGTCGTTGAGTAAAGTACCTGTAGTCCTTAATCGATTTATTTGCATTGTCTCTAAAAGGTTTAGTTTTAAACCTTTTTTTTTGGATGTAAAATTTCTAAATTCTTATTAAACGTGTGATTTTTCTATTAAAAAATAATTAGCATATATTGAATTAGACTTTCTATGGATGAAACTTTATTCGTGTTCTGTAATTCTTTGTATAAATGTACGTCCAGTTTGTCCTATGTATGTTTTAGGACATAACCCACATGTTAATTGATAAACCTTTGATTTATTATCTTTATTGATTTGTGGTTTGTAATTTTTGAGATATTCCCCTATAGTATTGTTAGTCTTGTAAGCTATGTTGATATTTTTTTGATTTAAAAATGTTCCAAGTTTTTCTGTTGGTTTGCCGAAATAGGTTAAGCGTTTAAATGTGGTTTTTCTGTCCTTACGTGGGATTATTTTTAAGATTGCCTTGTTTCTAAGTTTTTTCCTAACGATGTTATCGATTAAAGTAACTGAATAACCGTTGTTGACGGCTACTTGTTTTATGTAGTTTAATTCTTTAGTAAAATTATCCTCTGATAAGGGGATATTAGTTAGTCTATATATAAAGCTATGATAAGCCGCGAGTTTATGATGGTTAGGGTGGTGAGAACTATTGTGAATTGTGTTATCTGTATGACAAGGTTTGTGATATATTGCAAATTCATATTTTTTCATGGTTTTACTGATTGTTAAGTCTAGGAAGTTGACTTTCCCTTCGACTTCTTCTTCCATTGTAAAACTGATATTTCTATGTAAAGAATTAATATACTGTAAAAAGTGAGTTAATTGTCTGTCCGTACCTGTAAATCATACAATTATATCGTCTACGTATGGATATCAGTATAGACAATTATTATTATTATTATTATGGTTGTTAATTATCATTGTTTCAATATTGTCCATGAAAATTTCGGCAAATAATGGACTTCATGGACTCTCCATAATTAACCCTTCCTTACTATTGTAAAATTTATTGTTAAATGAAAAGTAATTTTATCTTAGGCAAGTTCTTAATAAATTAATTAGGTCCATTTTTAGTGTTCCGTACAGAACACTTATAAGATCACTTCGGTGTCTGTCTGTCCGTCTCTCACACCCTATTTTCTCCGAAACTATTTATCATAGAAAGTTGAAATTTGGTAATAATATAGGAATTGATGGCCTCATCAGAGCCATGTAGTTTTGAAAGTTAAATTTTGACTTAAGGGGTTAGTTTCGGGGGATAAAATCGGAATTAAAAAAAAAAATTTTTACTAGGTAATCGAGTGTGGTGTCAAATGAAAGCTTGTGAAAACACGAGTAAAAAATATACATATAATGTAATACTTGCGAGCACTTTCCTTTGTATTATTTTTAAAAAATCGTGAAAAATCGCTGTCCATCCGCCTTATCTCAAAAAGTACTTATCAAAAAATTTTGAAAAAATTATGTAATATTCTCCACGGGGTGTAGATTAAACGAAAATTATCACGAGTGCATTACCTGTAATAATTTATCTGGTATATAAAAAACAGAAATTTCAAGGTCATCAATTTTCAGTAAAGATTGGAAATAAACTTTGTTAAAAACTCATTTGGGGTGTGTTTTGTGAAATCACTGATCATTTTATACTTCCGTTACAACATTTTTTATTTGAAAAGCAATCAACGTACGGAACACTAATTGCGCAAGTTTAACTTTTTATAACTTCATTTACTTTGTGTTTGTTAATAGGTTCTCTACTAAAATTATTGTTTCGTCTGGGGGAACACTACAACCATCCGAAATTATGTAGGTTGTCTCATTTTAGAAGCACGACATTATAGGTACGAGGATTGTATGATCAGTACCTGGCCTTGATGGCCCACGTTTTTCTATCTTTTGTATCCCATCTAAAAAATTTTTGAACCCTTTAAAATAGCAGCAATCACCTCATCGTTTAAACAAAATTTTTTTCCGCCGAGCCATTCTTTCATATTCGAAAATAAAACATAATCACTGATGCGGAAGCATGGCATTTTGCCAGGCCGATGACACAAGTGTGCATGCGTGCATTGTCTTGATGAACGAGAATTTTTCTTCCCCAAATGCGGACGTTTTTCTTTCACAACATAGTTGAAACGATCCAATAAGTTGAGATAATACTGTCCATTAATTGTTTTGCTCTTTTCAAGGTAATCGACATTCATTATGTTGCATACATTCCAAAACACTGAGACCATGACCTTTCTGACTCCTTGACCTTCTTTGGCGCCAATTTGCCGCGGAAAACACACTGTTTGGACTGTTTTTTCATCTCTATGGTGCTATGATGAATCCATGTTTCGTTAATAGTTAGGAATAGACGCCAAAAATCATTCCGACGACGCTTTAACATTGCCATACATTTTTTTGAAGTTGACTCACGTGCGAGTTTATTGTCAATAGTGAGCAATCGCGGCACCCATCTTGCAGAAAGCTTTCTCATATCCACATTAATTGTTAAAATGTTCTGCACTCGTTTAATTGAGATCCCCACAGTCTTAGCAATCTCACGCACTTTCAATCTCCGATCATTTATCACTATATCATGGATTGTTTCAATCATTTATGATGTGGTGTCCTCACTTGGACGACCTAGACGTTCTTCATTAAAAGTGCTTGTACGGGCGCACACGAAGGTGCGGAATCTCCATAAACTTCGCTGAGTTTCACTTTTTCCAAAAAAAAATATTTTATCACTGCTCGATATTCAGTTTTTTCCATTGTTGTAAAATCACAAAAGTAGTTCTATTTAAATGGCTGCCAGTCACAAACTAAATCACGCAGCGACTTGATAATTTGACAGAATTCTTGTGAAAGGTTATATTTACGAAAAATATAATTGTTTAAATAGTAGTTGCGCCATCTCTGGCCGTGGCCAGGTACTTATCCTATTTTTGTTTAACGGGTCAGCAAAATTAAAAGCAAACTATACAGTCCCACGTTTTCTCTAAATTCACAGTTTCCGAGTTACTGACATTTGAGAAGCGATATTTTTACACTGTGATAAATTATAGAACGCAAGGAAGCTTCCAGTACAATGTGCGAATATACTAGATATACGTATCTACACTTGTTTCCAGGTTAAGAAGATTAAATTTAATAATAATTATTAAGGTATATAATACACCATTTATTTCCTAATTGAAATAAATACTCCTAAATCTTGCCTACACCATTGTTCATGTGTACTTATCGAATAAACCAACGCCTACAACCTGATCAAATTTAATTTCAATTAAAAATCTAGAGTTTCCTGAAAATTGCTTTCCGTCTATTTTCAGGTCTATTTTTGTTTTTGCTAGTAAATGAAGGAAACGGATCCTTTCCTAAATTAAATTTTAATGAAAAACTATTATTATATATTAAAATAAGGCTTAATAATTTTACCTAGGGTACAGAAACGTTTACTTAGGAACGTATTCGTATTGATTTCTTGAAGTAACGCTCAATGTTAACTTATTTTAGGCTACCCCTAGCCCAGTCGCCAGGGATTTTGAGCTCTTATTAAATGTTTACAGGCTGCATTTTGGCACACAGGTAGTTTTTTGGACGCAGATTACGATAAAAAAAGTTAGCTAAAGTTTAATGTACACTAAGCCCAAAAAATCCAAATAAAATCAAAAATTCGATTTTTCGAAAACTAAAAAAAATATCTGAAAACTAATAACACCATGTGAAAGAGGAAAAATTTTACAAAAAAAAGTGAATAGATTTTTTTGTTAGAGTGAAAACTTATTCAAAATTCGGATAGATGATTCAAAAAGTGGAGCGCGTCAAACAAGTTAATGTGAAAGTCTACGCGCACCGCTCGAGAGTTAATCGATAATACTTATTTTCAAAGTTATCGGTTTCAGAGGAAATATAAATAAATGAATAGAATCATTTTTATCTGCTCGAAAGATTTGCGTCAAAGTTAATAAAACCTTTTCTAAAGATCCACAAGGTAGTTCGTTGGTCCCACTTATCTTTCTTTTATTTGGTAATGATCTTCCGGAGCACATGTCTGTAGGAAAAATATTCATGTATGCCCACGATACAACTATAGTAGTAAGTGTCCGATGCGACGAAAAAACATCTCGTAATGTATCTACCATGTTTCGGGAGTTTTCTAGTTGGTGCGACGCCAACAGACTTATTATTAACTGTTCAAAGACGGTATCTTTGGAGGTCGCAACAATAAAAGCTGCCCCTTCCGATCTTATTTTCCAGTTCGAGGGACATTTGCTTTGTGCTCAAGAGACTATCAATTTCCTTGGTCTGAACATCAACTCTTGTCTTAAGTGGAGTGAACATGTTGATGGGGTGTGCTCTAGGCTCAATAAGGCATTTTATATTATTACACGTATGGAGAGAATAACAAATGAAGAAATAAGAAGCAGAATGAACATCAAAGAGAACGCAATAAACACCATTGAAGAAAAGCGATTAAAATGGTATGGACACATAAGACGAAGCGAGGATAATAGATGGATAAAGAAAATAACGGAGCGGAGCCCTATAGGGAGAAGAAAAAGAGGAAGACCCAGACGATCGTGGAGAGACGATGTGGACGAGGCTATGGAGGACAGGGGTCCAACAGATGGAGACTGGGAAGATACAAACGGATGGAATCAAAGGCTGAGAGAAGGAAGATAGCATCAGCTGTAGAAAATCCTTGTTATATATATATATATATATATATATATATATATATATATATATATATATATATCTATAATATATATAAAATGCAACGTCTCTCTCTCTGTCTGTCTGTCTGTCTGTCTGTCTGTCTGTCCGTTAGTGCGCTTATCACTGGAGAACCACTTATCCGATTTACGTACTTTTCTTTTAAAACATACATATGTTCTCTGGCCAGGTTATAGGCTATATTTTATTACGATAGGTAGCATAAGGAATGAGCAGTGACGTAAAATAGTGACTGAAGTCGGAAAAAAAGTTTGCCGCTAGCGCGTTGCCTTGCAGTACACAGCCTAAACCATTAAATATGGAACAATATTATGTAGCAGAGAATATCTATAATCTATAATATATATAAAATGCAATGTCTCTCTGTCTGTCTGTCTGTCCATTAGTGCGTTTGTCCCACGAGAACCACTTATCCGATTTACGTGTTTTTTTTTTTAAATTCATACATATTTTCTTTGGCCAGGTTATATAATAATAATAATCTATATCTATAATATATATATATATATATATATATATATATATATATATATATATATATATATATAGAATGCAAGGTCTCTCTGTCTGTCTGTCTGTCCGTTAGTGCGTTTATCCCTCGAGAACCAGTTATCCGATTTACGTGATTTTTTAAATTCATACATGTTCTCTGACCAGGTTATAGATATATATTTTATTACATCTATAATATATATAAAATGCAACGTATCTCTGTCTGTCTGTCTCTCCGTTAGTGCGGTTATCATTGGAGAACCACTTATCCGATTTTCGTACTTTTTTTTTTAAAACATACATGTGTTTTCCGGCCAGGTTATAGGCTATATTTTATTAGATAGGTAGGATAAGGAATGTGCAGTGACGATAATAGTGAATGAAGTCGGAAAAAAAGTTTGCCGCTAGCGCGTTCTCTTGCAATACACAGTCTAACTACTAAATATGGAACAATATTATGTAGCAGAGAATATCTATAATCTATAATATATATAAAATGCAATGTCTCTCTGTCTGTCTGTCTGTCCATTAGTGCGTTTATCACGCAAGAACTACTTATCCGATTTACGTGTCTTTTTTTAAATTCATACATATATTGTTTGGCCAGGTTATATAATAATAATAATAATCTATATCTAAAATATGTATAAAATGCCACATCTCTCTGTCTGTCTGTGTGTCTGTCCGTCCGTTAGTGCTCTTATCACTGGAGAACCACTTATCCGATTTACGTGCTTTTTTTTAAAACATACATATGTTCTCTGGCCAGGTTATAGACTATATTTTATTACGTTAGATAACATGAGGAATAAGCAGTGACGTTAATAGTGAATTAAATCGGAAGAAAGTTTGCTGCTAGCGCGTTCTCTTGCAATACACTGCCTAAACCACTAAATATAGAACAATATCATGTAGCAAAGGATATCTATAATACGAGTATATATAAAATGCAACGTCTCTCTGTCTGTTTGTCCGTTTGTGTGCTTATCACTGGAGAACCACTTATCCGATTTACGTTCTTTTTTTTTAAACATGCTAAATCTTTAAATATGGAACAATATCATCAAGCAAAGAATATCTATAATATATATAAAATGCAACGTCTCTCTCTGTCTGTCTGCCCGTTAGTGCGCTTATCACTAGAGAACCACTTATCCGATTTACGTGCTCTTTTTTTTAACATACGTATGTTCTCTGGCCAGGTTATAAGATATATTTTGACATAAGGAATAAGCAGTGACGATAATAGTGAATCAAGTCGGAGAAAAGTTTGCCGCTAGCGCGTTCTCTTGCAATACAATACCGAAAGCCTTAAATATGGAACAATATCATGTAGCAAAGAATATAACATATATATAAAATGCATCGTCTCTCTGTCTGTCTGTCCGTTAGTGCGCTTATCACTCGAGAACCACTTATCTGATTTACGTTTTTTTATAAATTTGTACATATGTTCTATATAATTCGATATAAGCCTAGATAATGGGAGATAAGGTGAGATAATGGGAGATAAGGTGAGATAATGGGAGATAAGGAGAAATAATGGGAGATAAGTCGAGATAAGCCTCGATAATGGGAGATAAGGTTAGTTAATGGGAGATAAGTATAAATAATGGTAGATAAGGAGAAATAATGGGAGATAAGCAGAGATAAGGCTAGATAATTGGAGTTATGGTGAGATAATGGGCGATAAGGAGAAATAATGGGAGATAAGGAGAAATATTGCGAGATAAGTCGAGATAAGCCTAGATAATGGGAAATAAGGTGAGATAGTGGGAGATAAGGAGAAATAATGGGAGAAAAGGAGAAATAATGGGAGATGAGCAGAGATAAGCCTAGATAATGGAGATTATGTAGAGATAATGGGAGATAAGGGGAAATATTGGGAGATAGGGGGAAATAATGGGAGATATTTTATTACGTTGCGTAACATAAGGAATAAGCAGTGACGATAGTAGTAAATAAAGTCCGGCGGAGCCGCGGGCCCGGCTAGTATATATATATATATATATATATATATATATATATATATATATATATATATATATATATATATATATATATATTATTAACTCCTTAAAAAATTCTTTTAAGGATAAAAACATTCTAATTAATGTTTACTATGCATTCGTATATTTAGCACTGTCCTATAGTATATTAATATGGGGACAAGCTACGGACATCCATAGGGTATTCATTATTCAGAAAAGAATAATTCGTTTAATATTCGATTTACCCTATAACTCCACCTGCCACGACATTTTCCCGAAGTATCGTATTTTGACCGTTGTCTCCACATATATTTCAAAACTACTTGAATAGCAAGCAAGACAAAGCAACCTCAGGAGGGATACGCGAATAAATAAAAAATATAAAGATAGTATAGATGACGTCAAATACATCTCTGATAGAATTTTAGTAGTAACGATCAAGACACGAAACGAAAAGACGCATATAATATCAATATACGCACCTGATACAAATAAAGGAAAAGAAGAACGAGCAGAATTCTATAATAAACTACAAAAAGAAAGAAATAGGAGGTATAAAACAACGATTCAATGAACAAGAAGGGAATAAAAGTGAAGAAGAATTGATAGAAATCTGGTAAGGATAAACAATACCTTCTATCCTCATAAACCACAACACATGTACACCTGGAGGGCAAATGACAGAAAATCGGTGATTGACTATATCGTAACAAAAAAGGCAGTCAAACCAAAACAAGTCATGGATGTAAGAGCGCTCATATCAGCTAACATAGGATCTGACCACAATATGATACTGTGTAAAACAAGGATAAACAAAAAACCATCTAAAAGAAAACAACCATTATGCGTAGAGAAGATGAACATAGAAGCACTACAAGACGACACGATAAAAAACCTCCGCTACGCTGATGATACTCTCATTCTAGCGGACAGTGAAGAAGGCCTACAAAGACTTATGAATGGAATTGCTTATGCATGTGAGGAATATGGAATGAAATTAAATACGAACAAAACAAAAACAATGGTGGTCAGTAAGAATCCTAATACAAACATAAATATTAAAGTACATCAATAAACACTTAAAAGGGTAACAAAAATAACGTACTTAAGAAGCGTAATTAGTGATTTAATAAAATGCGCAGAACACTCTGTAACTGCCAACTAAACTTAAAAACAAAAACAAGAGTGCTAAGATGCTACATATTCTCGGTCATGTTATACTTTATAGAAGCTGCAACAATCACGGAGACAACATAATAAAGAATGGAGTCATTCGCGATGTGGTGCGTGTTCCTTGAACAGCGCATACCACAAACGTAGAAATACTTGATCGGATGGGAAAAGAACAAGAGATGATTCCAGCTGTTAAAGAAAGAAAAAGCACTGACTTTGTCCATATTATGAAAAGCCAAAAGTATGACCTCCTGGAACTTATAATTGAAGGAAAAATAATCGGTAAGCGAGGACCAGGAAGGCGCCACAACTCCTGTTTGAAGAACTTACGACAGTGGACAAACATGACACCTACTGAACTGTTTAGAGCGGGAGCAGATAAAATGAGATGGGCAAATGTGATCGCCAGCGTCCTTAGAAGATAAGGCAAACTAAGAAGAAGCTGCCATCTCTCGGGAAATCTTGGGACTTTTCACCCCATGTATAAAATTATACCGCCAACAAAAACTCACGAATAAAAAATTTTATTCTTGCTGAAATATTTCTCATAAATTATTAGTTTTTATATTTAACTATTCAAATATCATTCATCTACTAATGCTTATATTTTATACATACATATGTTTCATATAACTAAAAAAATTTCAAATTCCCTAAATGCCTTTTTCACATATTGCAAAATAAATATACCATTAAGCCACACTACAATTTTAACAGCTAGCGAGAGGTTAGAGCTGTGAGCATACATGCTTTTTACGTACAAACAATGAATAAATAAACGCTCTCACATACTCAATATGTTTTTGAACTAGCATCAGAATTCCGAACAATCGATAGCGGTAAATTATATGAAATTTTATTCTCTCGGTACGATGCAATTTTTAATCAAGACCTGGCTTCAATACAAACCAAAGATATTTTATGTGGAATTTTTCTTTTAGCGTTCAAGTTTATGAAAATTCTTAGAAAATTAAAATCATGTTATTTTAAAATTAAATTATAAGAACATAGCTCCGTGCCGAAATTGCCATTCTGGGCGACTTTAATGTCCACAATATCAACTGGCTCAAATATTCAAATACTACCGACGAACAAGGTCGTGAAGCTGAATCATTCTCAATCAGTTATGGCTTAACTCAGCTTATTGACGAACCAACACGGATCCCTGATCGAGACGGGGAGTTCGCCAGTCTTCTTGATCTGTTTTTAACCACCAATCCGGAGATTTACACGGTCACCGTAAATCCGCCGTTAGGTTCTTCCGACCATAAACTGCTTTCGACATCGAGTATCCTGCCAATCAGTGACAGAGAGGCGCCTAGGCCGCGCAAGATTTGGCACTACAAATCTGCTAAATGGGAAGATCTCATGGAATACTTTCGAACTTTCCCTTGGATGGACGTTTGTTTTCGAACCGATAACCCATCTGACTGCGCCAGGGAGGTCTCCGATGTTATTTTGGCTGGTATGGAAGCTTACATCCCTTTTTCGAAGAAATGCTCCTCCAACGGCAAGCCTTGGTTCGACCGAAAATGCAAAGAAGCTGTTGCTTCTAAACATGTTGCCTACCGACAATGGCGTGAAAATCCTAACACCTTAAATCGAAACATCTTTGTTCATGCCCGGAACAGATGCAAGGGAATTATCGACGAAACCAAGGAGGCACACAATCAACGAATTAGAAACAAACTTCTCGCTTGTCCCAACAATTCCAGGTCCTTTTGGGCAGTCGCTAAGGCAGTTAGTCAAAACTTTACCAAATCCACGATACCACCACTCACACGGCCAGATAATTCCATTGCAACCACACCTGTTGAGAGAGCGAACTTGTTGGCTGAACTCTTTGCTTCACATTCTACTGTCGATTTCCAAGGAAAAACACCACCTACTATTCCCATATTGCAGTCAAGGATGCCCGATGTTGTCTTCAGACAGCGCATCATAAAGCGTATTTTAATGAAGCTAGACACCAAGAAGGCTTCTGGCGCTGACGGAATACCTGCCATAGTTCTCAAAAACTGTGCACGGGAACTAACACCAGTTTTCTGTAGACTTTTTAACCTATCCTACAGAAAGGGAATATTTCCGTCCTGCTGGAAATGTGCCACGGTTCAGCCGATACCTAAAAAAGGTAAGAAGTCCTTGCCAAATAACTACCGACCAGTTGCACTGCTTTCAATAATATCGAAAGTCATGGAAAAGGTTATCAATGAGCATCTTCTAAAATATCTTGAACGATTTAATATTATTAGCGATCACCAATATGGTTTTCGTAAACATAGATCAACAGGAGATCTTCTGACTTATGTAACACATGTTTGGAACAACGCAATTGAACACTTTGGAGAATCTCGAGCGGTTGCTCTTGACATATCCAAGGCATTCGACCGTGTTTGGCACGATGGACTGTTGGCTAAGTTGCGCTCTTATGGTATGTCTGAAAGGTTCTGTTTGTGGCTCTCATGTTTCCTCAGAGAGCGTTCTTTACGAGTGGCGGTCGACGGATTTCTTTCTAACACCCTCACTATCAACGCCGGTGTGCCCCAGGGCTCCATACTGTCTCCTACTCTCTTTCTCATTTACATTAACGATCTGCTGGAAAAGACCGGGAATCCAATCTATAGCTTTGCAGATGACAGTACGCTTGTCTCTTCATTCACCTTGAACGCTCGGACATCGGCTGCTCAGGCGAATATCCGCAGACAGCAGGAGGTCGTTCAACTTAACAAAGACCTGGAAAAAATTCTATCTTGGGGTGACAGTAACCAAGTGGAATTTAACGCTACAAAAACCCAAGCGGCAGTTTTTTTCTAAAAAAGTTAACGTTGCTGAACCCGACATAGTTATGTCGGGGCACTCCATTCCCCTAGCATCGTCGCTCAATTTGTTGGGCGTTAGTTTGGGAGCAAATATGTCTTGGCATGAACATGTTGCAGGCATAGCAAGGAGAGCTTCTCAAAAATTGGGAATATTATTTAGAACCAGAAAGCTTTACACCCCACAGCAACTGTTAATTCTTTACAAAGCCCAAATTCGACCAACTATGGAATACTGCTCCCACGTTTGGGGCTCCGCTCCCAAACATACACTGCATTTGTTGGATTCTGTTCAGAGAAGAGCGGTCCGTCTGATTGGGGACCCGGAATTGACCGGCGGCCTTGATTCGCTGGAACATCGAAGAACGGTTGGCGACTTGAGTCTGTTCTACAAGTATTTTCATGGAAAGTGTACGAAGGATGTAGCCCGCTTAATTCCTCCCAAAGCGGTGCATGTTAGAAATACACGTCGCGCTGGTGCTTCGCATCCGTATGAGGTTCAGCTTGTTACTCCGCGTACGACGCTTTTCAAGCAATCTTTTATATGGAGAACATCATCCCTTTGGAATAATTTGCCCAGCGCTGTGTTTCCCACCGAGTACAATTTACAGCGATTCAAGAACAACGTGAATCGCTTTTTTCCGCACTCGTGCCGCTCCTGGAGCGTTTTAGGGACTTCCCTGCAGCACGTGTGCTAGACCAATAAAAAAAAAAAAAAAAAAAAAAAAATAGCTCAGATTCTCAATTAGCCCCGTTGCCAGGTGTTTTGAGCTTCATTAAATGTTAACAGGCTGCATTTTGACATACAGGTAGTTTTTTTGGAAGTAGAATACGATAAAAAAAAAGTTCGCTAAAATTTAATATACGCAAAGCTCATAAATTGCAAAACAATCAAAAGTTCGGCACCACGTAAAAGAGCGGGAAATTTTACAAAAAAATGATATATAGATTTTTTTTACAGATTTCTTTTATTGGCCTAAGAATTTATTAAAAACTCGGATAGGTGATTCAAAAAGTGTAGTCAGTCCAACAGGTTAATTTGAAAGTCTACTCACACCGCTCGAAGGTTAATCCATATTACTTGTTTTCAAAGTGTAAAAAAAATTTTAAAAATAGCTTTTTGAAGAGGAGACTTTCAACTTTTCGATGATACTAATAGTTTTTATTTTTGTTGCTTTATAATTTGTAAAACTTAAAACGAAATTTTTATTTGCATGGTTTTAACGGGCATACAGTAAGTTACAAATATTTAATAAAATACAGTATTAGATTTTAATATAGTAGTAGTAATAGTAGTAAAATGAGTGGGTGGTACATTGAGTCCCAGGTGTCTCCTAGATCTAAAAGTTCTTCTGTGACTCCCCATTGAGTCAAGTCTGGGTCGCAGCCCTAGTCCAGCATTTTCTGCCAAGAAACATAGGCTACTCATCCTGACCTCTTGTAGATCTTTGGGTTCACAGAATAGTTGACCCCAGTATCTAGTCATAGACGTTCGATGCTCTCTCGTCCATAGTTAAATTCTGCAACCCATTTTTTCACAGTGGTATATGACGGAGCAGATTCCCCTAGTGTTGTTTTCATATCATCGTGGATCTCCTTTAGTGTTAATCTTTTTTTAAACAGATACTTGATGACCGCACGTTGTTTAATGTTATTCATTTTTCCAAAAACACTGCACTTGGTCTCACTAAACTCGTCCTAACTTAAAAACCACAAATTCTACAGCAACCAAATTTTACACTGTGACAACCAAAGAAAGTATGAACTTATTAAGGGTACTATAATAAAAATATTACAATTATTTTTTGATGAGGCCGCAAACGTTTCAATCCATCCTCGTAGAATAGAAAAATCTAGCATTACCGAATATGCCTTGAAGCTGATCATACAGTAACATTAGATAATCTAAGATTAATTACAGATGTATCTGATAATAGATTGTTGAACGCATACGATAGTATAGAAATTATAAAATGTAAAAACTAGTTAGTTTAAATAAAGACAGAAGACCTGTTCCTTATAGTCCTTTCTACTGGTTACTTGACCAGAACCTATTAGCCCTCTCAAGTCATTAGTTCCGCTTGAGTAATTCAGATGTTGCTCATCCTGTTTAATAAAGATTATTCACTGTATGTTCTGGAATGTATTAGTAACACGTAGGCCGAAAAGTTTTTGGTTTAGCTACTTAAAATACATTTTTTTTTGCAAAATTCGACTTTATTCATCATCATTGTTTCCTTCAAGAGCGACACATTCAGTCCAACGCTTTTCTAACATTCCTATACCTTTCTTGTAGAAGGATTTGTCTTTGCCATCGTAACTATTGCCTTGTGACACGGTGCATTGCCTTGATGAAAAAGTATTTTTTTCTTATTCATTTGTTGCTGTTTCTTTCTGCGATTTCTGCCTTCAAACGCACCAATAACTTTATATAATATTCGCTATTGATGGTTTTTCCCTTCTCAACATAGTCGATAAAAATTATTCCATGCGCATCCCAAAATACAGAGGCCAAAACCTTCCCAGTCGACTGTTGTGTCTTTGGTCGCTTCGGGCGGCTTTCACTCAGATGACTGCCGATTTGATTCCGGTGTGTAGTGATAGATTCATGTTTCATCCATTGTCGCCTATCGCATGAAAAAATCCTTTTTATTGCAGCTCCAAATAGGCCTAAAAATCAACATATTGTTGTTTTTAGTCCACTGTGAGTAAACACGGCACATATTTCGAACAGAGCTTTCTCATGCCCAAATGTTCATGCGAAATATGATCAACACGTTCTTTTAATATTTAGGGTGTCAGCTATCTCACGCAATTTCACTTTACGGTCATCTAAAACAATTTTATGGATTTTTTTGATGTTTTCCCGTGTAACCACCTCATTTAGGCGTCCAGAGCATTCATCATCATTTATCTATCCGACCGCGTTTAAATTCAGCATACCAGTAAATGATGAGTAATTTTCCAAGGACAGAGTCCCCGTAACACTTATCAAGCCATTGCTTTGCTTGAACAGTATTATTTCCCATCAAATAACAGTGTTTAATCAACACACGAAATTCGATTTTTTCCATTGTTTTGAAAATACCAAAAGTAGCGTCTCTAAAACCACTGTAACTTGTAAGCTAATCTTCGAAATGTCATGAAATTTTGACAAATATCGTTTGATTGTTTGTACTTCCTAAAAATCATCTGAATTTTTTTGAAAAGGGCGACATCTATGTGTCAGACCAAAAACTTTTCAGCCTACGTGTTAATAGCCTATCTACCTATTTGAATAGCATTGGGCTTATACACGTGATTCTACTACTAGTTCTACTAGAGGCAGAATTTTGAAAGAAAATGTGTTTTGCAATTTTCCTAATGATTTAGAAGCTTACGTTGTAAAAAGTTTTTTTAGCCATAGCATAGTTTGTGAAGCTGAACCTCATACGGATGTGAAGTATAAGCATGACGTGTATTCCTAGCATGCATCGCTTGGGAAGAATTAAGCGGGCTACATCCATCGATCACCTTCCATGAAAATACTTGTAGAACAGACTCAATCGCCTTCGATGTTCTAACGAATCAAGGTTGCTGGCCAGTTCCATGTCTCCAATCATGCAAACAGCTCTTTTCTGAATAGAATCCAACAAATGCAGTGCATGTTTGGGAGCAGAGCCCCAAACATGGGAGCAGTATTCCATCGTTGGTAGAATTTGAGCTTGTACAGAATTAACAGAACTCCGCCTGGGGCGGCTGTAGGTGGATTGTGTAGCTTACAGTTGTCACTGCCGGTCCCAATCCCGGACAAAGGAGGAGGGTTGGAGCGGTAGGCCAGCTCCCTACCGTATGTAAAAAAAGCCTCTGCTAAAAAACCTAATCCAAAGCCTCGGAATCGAACGGATATACGAAGACGAAAACAGCAAAGAAGAAGGACAACGATAGGTGGTACATGGAACATACAAGGTCTCTCCAGGAAAGTAAATGAAGTTGTAAATGAATTAGAAAATCTTCGAGTCGAAATTGCAGTACTGACGGAAACAAAGAAGAAAGGAAAAGGCTCCCAAAGTTGGGGGCATTACGATCACTTTTATAGTGGAGTGCCCAAAGAAGATAGAGCAAAACAAGGCGTATCCATACTAATACACAGAAAACTGAGGAAATTCATAACCACCAGGGAACCGATTAGTGAAAGAATCATAAAGATGAATCTCAAAATACTAGGTAATAACATAACCTTACTGGGGGTATACGCTGTCAACAACGACGATCTGGCTAACAAGGATTCATTTTTTGAACAACTAAATGAGGAAATACGCAAAATTGGAACATCAAGAGAGATATTACTTTTGGGTGATCTAAATGGAAGAATAGGAAGGAAAGAACACGAAAAAATGGTAGGAAAATATGGCGAAGAAGTTACTAACGACAACGGAAGAAGAATTATAGAGATATGTGAACAAAACAACCTTACAATATTAAACGGACACTACCAGCATAGGGATATTCATAAATATACGTGAAGACAAACAACAAGAGATTTAAAAAGTATTATCGACTATATGATAATACGTCAGAGATCTAGATTAATCTTCCTAGATGTAAGAGTCCAAAGAAGGGCTTCATGTGGCAGCGACCACTACCTCGTGAAAGGAAAGATAACCTCACGAACAACACTGGAAAGCAAACTGGAAGATACAAGTACACAGCACACAACAAGTGAAACAACAATAAGATATAATACAGACAGCTTACAAAATGAAAGTATCAGAAATCTATACAAGAGTAGACTGGACCAAAAGATACAACGGACGGATTTGTTAATATAGAAGAAGAATATAAGTATATAAATAAATGCCTACACGCAGCTGCACTGGAAGCATTAGGGTACCAAGAGAAAAGGGAAAAACAGCAAAAACCATATTGGTGGGATGAAGAAATTAAATACGAAATTGAAGAAAAACGGAAAAGGTATCACAAATACTTAAGTTCAAAGAGCACAAACGACAAAGTAAAATACAAAGAATCCCAAGCTAGAGTACGCAAAATGATTAGTGACAAAAAGAACAACCAATGGGAAAAGACATGCTCAAGACTCAACACTTACACAGGAGGAAGAAAAAGCACAGAAACCTGGAGACTTCTTAAAAATATGAGAACAGAACGGAAAAGAGAAATCTTCTCACCAATAACACCAGAAAAATGGAACCAATATTTTACAAATATGCTAACAGAAGATAGACCAGAAGTTAAAGAAGTATGTAAAACGCTAAAAACTGGTAGAGCTCCAGGACCAGGAAACATCCC
Organism: Pachyrhynchus sulphureomaculatus; assembly: GCA_019049505.1. NCBI lineage: Eukaryota > Metazoa > Arthropoda > Insecta > Coleoptera > Curculionidae > Pachyrhynchus > Pachyrhynchus sulphureomaculatus. The sequence goes on from CM032451.1 coordinate 100,301,700, forward strand.
AGGAGAGATAGTAAAATCCGGGACTGAAAAGCTATTTAGCGCTTTGAGGAACTTATTCCAAAGATGCATTAACACATCAGAAGTACCTGAGGAATGGAAAATATCATACATATCAACAATTCATAAGAAAGGAGACAAAAATAATTGCGATAACTATAGGGGAATAACGGTTACAGGATCTATTAGCAGAATATGCGGAAAAATACTTAAAAATAGAATAGAAACGGAATACACGGACGTAGAAGCTGAAGAACAGGCAGGCTTTAGAACAGGAAGATCCACAATAGACCATCTCTTCTCACTGACACAAATCCTAGAAAAGAAAACCGCATTTGATCAGGAAGTCCATGTCTTGTTTGTTGATTTAAAAAAGGCCTACGACAGCGTGCCCCTAATGAGATTGTGGGAAACACTACAATAGAGTAATATAGCACCGAAATAATTAAAGCCGTAAAATCCTTATACCAAGACGCAAGAAGTAGTGTGAAAACCAAATATGGTATAACAACAGGGTTCCCGGTCACAAAGGGTCTCAAACAGGGCTGCTGTATACCTCCAACGCTATTTAAAATCTATTTGGAGAGTGCACTGAAGAACTGGAAAAGGAAATGCAGCAGTATGGGATTACCACTGGATGACGATACTACATTGTACACACTATCATTCGCAGATGACCAGGTAGTAGTCGCTCAGGACATCGATGATATGGAATACATGACACGAAAACTTATGGAGGAATATGAAAAATGGGGCCTAGAAATCAATATTAAAAAGACCGAGTACATGTGCGTCGGAGGACAACAGCAGGACTTGAAACTTTCCACATGACACACCATCAAACACTGTGCCAGTTATAAGTATTTGGGAACGAGAATATCTATGGGATAAAAACATAACCATTGAAAATAAGAAGAGAATTTACAACTCGATAGTGAAAAGTATAATAACTTACAGCTTCCAGGTGTGGCCATTAAAGGAAAGAACAGAAAAAATACTAAAAGCTACAGAAATGGATTTCTGGAGACGAGCAGCCAGAAAATTCAGAAAAGACCGCATACCAAATGACACGATAAGGCGAGCTTTAGAAATAAAGCACGATATAGTGGACGAAATCAGAACCCAACAGTTGGTATGGTACGGACATATACAGAGAATGTCACAAGACCGACTACCTAAAAAGATTTTAAATTGGAACCCTCATGGAAAAAGAAAGCGAGGAAGACCACGCCAAAGCTGGAGAGCAGGAATCAACAAGGAAGTACTAGAGAGGGATCTGGAGGAGGAGGGATGGAGAAACCGGGAGGAGTGGAAATTAGGCATCGGAAGACAGAAGACATTATAAAACCGATTGATATATTTATATATATATATATATATATATATATATATATATATATATATATATATATATATATATATATATATATACAGAATTAACAGTTATTGTGGAGTGTAAAGTTTTCTAGTTCGAAATAATATTCCCATCTTTCGAGAAGCTCTATTTGCTATGCTTAGCATGTTCATGCCAAGACATATTTGCTCCCAAATTAACGCCCAGCAAATTGAGTGATGATGCCAGAGGATGTAGTGCCCCGACATAACTATGTCGGGTTCAGCAATGTTAAAAAACTGCCGCCTGGGATTTTGTAGTATTAAATTCTAGTTGGATGATGTTGCTCATCCTGTTTACTAAAAAGATTATTCACTGTATGTTCTGAAATATGTTAATAATAGTCTATCCACATATTAGAATAGCATCAGGCTTATACACATGATAAAAGATACTCGTTCTACTAGAGATAAAACTTAGATAGACAATATGTTTTGCAATTTTCCTAATGATATGGAAGTTCACGTTGTAGGAAGTTTTTTAGCCATCACAATCAAGTTTGTGTCCGACTCCTAGTTATTGATTATTGATAATATTTTAAAAGCAATCACGGTACGGAATATTAATTGCGCGACTTGCACTTGTACGTTTTTTGTTTTATTATCTGAACCAAAAATCAGGAATAATTATCATAATACTTTTGAAACTATATAGAGTTTGTATGGAGGCTTACATCCCTTTTTCGAAGAAATGCCTTTCCAACGGCAAGCCTTGGTTTGACCGAAAATGCAAAGAAGCTGTTGCTTCTAAACATTTTGCATACCGACATTGGCGTGAAAATCCTAACACCATAAATCGTAACACCTTTGTTCGTGCCAGGAACAGATGCAAAGAAATTATCGACGAAACCAAGGAGGCACACAATCAACGGATTAGAAAAAAACTTCTCGCTTATCCCAACAATTCCAAGTCCTTTTGGTCAGTCGCTAAAGCAGTTAGTAAAAATTTCACCAAATCCACCATACCACCACTCACACAGCCAGATAATTCTATTGCAAAGACACCACCTAATATTCCCATAGTGCAGTCAAGGATGCCCGATATTGTCTTCAGGCAGCGTATCATAAAAAGTATTTTGATGAAGCTAGACACCAAAAAGGCTTCTGGCGCTGACGGAATACCTGCCATAGTTCTCAAAAACTGTGCAAGGGAACTAACACCAGTTTTCTGTAGACTTTTCAACCTATCTTACAGAAAGGGAATATTTCCTTCCTGCTGGAAATGTGCCACAGTTCAGCCAATACCTACAAAAGGCAAGAAGACCTTGCCAAATAACTACCGACCAATCGCACTGCTTTCAGTAATATCGAAAGTCATGGAAAAGGCTATCAATCAGCATCTTCTAAAATATCTTGAAGGATTCAACATTATTATTGATCACCAATATGGCTTTCGTAAAAATAGATCAACAGGAGATCTCCTGACTTATGTAACACACGTTTGGAACAACGCAATTGAACACTTTGGAGAATCTCGGGCGGTTGCTCTTGACATATCCAAGGCATTCGACCGTGTTTGGCACGATGGGCTGTTGGCTAAGCTATGTTCTTATGGTATGTCTGAAAAGTTCTTTTTGTGGCTCTCATGTTTCCTTAGAGACCGTTCATTGCGAGTGGCAGCCGACGGATTTCTTTCTAACACCTTCACTATCAACGTCGGTGTACCCCAACGCACCATACTGTCTCCTACTCTCTTTCTCATTAATACTAACGATCTGCTGGAAAAGACCGAGAATCCAATCTACAGCTTTGCAGATGACAGTACACTTATCTCTTCATTCGCTATGAACGCTCGGACATCGGCTACTCAGACGAATATCCGCAGACAGCAGGAAGTCATTCAACTTAACAAAGACCTGGAAGAAATTCTATCTTGGGGTGACAGTAACCAAGTGGAATTTAACGCTACAAAAACCCAGGCGGCAGTTCATTCTAAAAAAGTTAACGTTGCTGAACCCGACATGTCGGGGCACTCCATTCCCCTAACATCGTCACTCAAATTGTTGGCCGTAAATTTGGGAGCAAATATGTCCTGGCATGAACATGTTGCAGGCATAGCAAGAAGAGCTTCTCAGAAGTTGGGAATATTATTTCGAACCAGAAAGCTTTACACTTCACAACAACTGTTAATTCTTTACAAAGCTCAAATTCGACCAACTATGGAATACTGCTCCCATGTTTGGGGCTCCGCTCCCAAACATACACTGCATTTGTTGGATTCTATTCAGAGAAGAGCTGTTCGTCTGATTGGAGACCCGGAACTGACCAGGTGGCCTTGATTCGCTGGAACATCGAAGAACGGTTGGCGACTTGAGCCTATTCTACAAGTATTTTCATGGAAGCACTGTGTTTCCCACCAAGTACAATTTACAGCGATTTAAGAACAACGTGAATCGCTTTCTCCCTCCCTCCGCACACGTGTCGCTCCTCTAGCACTTTAGGGACTTCCCTGTAGCACGTGTGCTAGACCAATAAAAAAAAAAAAAAAAACGTCATTTTTACCCCCTTCTTCGGAAATGACATTTCTCAAAAACTATATATTTCAGATTTATATAAATTAGAAATGGATGTCCCATATTTTTTCAAGAGTTCTTGTGTCAATAGCTAGATAGATAGACGGAAATTGAATACTATGTTTTTTGTTATTCAAGAGTCTTGAATAATGCAGAGACACAAATTTCTCGAAATGAGTTTTTTTCACGAATACAATGGTTCCTCTAATGAAAGAAGTAAAGAAGAGAAGTTTACAAGCACTAAACAAATAAAATAACAGTACTTCACATACACAGTTCTTTCAGTCAGTGTGTTTTGTGTATGCGGTTTAGATACGAGAATCATTTGAAACGTAAGATGAACGAAGAAGAAAATACGAACAAAATTAAAAAATTCACCTTTACGAGGGGCGCCTTTTAAGTTTTTACAAACGACCACTAGAGGACGCAATTGAGATGTGATATTACCATCGTTGTTAAACTTGACATTTGTTATTGTTAAAACAGTGACAGGTCAAAAGTTGGCTGAGTAGTTTGTTTACAGTGAGCTTGTAAAAAAAACAGTTTTGTGAACAAATGGAAATTTCACGTGAAGATTTTCCTTGGGTGATTTTTTACGATTTTAATAAAAGCCTAACTTAACAACAGTGCCATCTCGTTTAAGTTTTGGTAATGAATCATCATCAGAAAATACTGTTTACAACTGGTTTGCAGTATTTTATCATGGTCATACTGTTAGCGATAAAGTTCGTGAAGGTCGACCAAAATCGATTGTTGTTCCAAAAAACATCGATGCTGTACTCAACGTGATGAAGAGGATCTGCATACATTACTGTGTGATAGAGGCATCCTTAGGTATATCGAAAACTGCAGTACATTCGATTTTGCGTGAACATTTAGTTGTGAAAAAGATCTGATGGATTTTGCATAATTTGACCGAAACTCAAAAACAGGCTCGTGTCACTTTGTGTAAGGAAATGCTCCAAAAATTGGTCATGTAAAATCCGTATACAACATCGTAACAGGAGACGAAACTTGGATATATTCGTACGAACTGGAAACTAAGCAACAATCAACTGTTTGGATGTTCCAAGATGAACCGAATCTATTATGTGTAACCATTCCTTTAGAGGATCGAAGAACCGCTGCTGAATGGTATACAGCTTGTTTGCCAAAAGTCATCAATGTGGTTTCAACAATTAGAGGAACCTAGTTGAGAGTTTAATCACAAAATCTGTGCCTAACTTCACTTTTACTTTAGCGGGGGAAGCAAAATTGTTAGGTCACAAATGGCACCATTTATCGTTGTCGCCACCAAGTTCTATTAATTACAGGAATCTATAATGTTGTTGAAATCATCTATCGGTATAAAGAGGAAACTTAAAAAATACATTTGTTGGTGGTATCTGTAATTTGCCTTGCGTTACGTCATAACCAGCAACCAGAGGTCATAACTGTAATAGTAAATGTTTCGGTTAGACAATAAGAGTGTAGATGATGCCACTAGTATTAAATACAAGAATTAATTAAATATTATGTATTAATATAGTTATTTGAGGGCTGTGGTATATTACAATATCCACCCCACAGTCCTAACTCAAAGCCCCGTGACTTCTTGTTATTCGGATATCTGAAGAAAGACCTCAGGGGCTGAAAACTTTCTTAACATGATGAGTTGAAAGCACTATAGAGACGTATTGTGAGGCACAAACAAGTGAATGTCTTTTGGATGGAATCAAACATCTTCCGAAACGATAGACCAAGTGTATAAGTATAGACGGTAGATATGTAGAAAAATATTTCTTTAAAGTTCGGCAAGTTTTTCTTCACAGCTAGGCAGATAACTTAACAAAAATTCTCGTACGATTTTCTTGTTTTTATGTATTACGTAAACTAAGAACCATACTTCAGAATTTTAAGATAAATGTAATTCTGTTGGTTTTTCAGCCCTGATAAAAATTTTTGAAAAAGGCGGAACGTTGACGATATCATAAAGTAAGAAGTTTTATTCCGTTTTAAACTCATTATTGATAACTTAGTAATTAATGATTACAAACTTGTTAGTAAAAATAAGTGCTACATCTTCAATATTATATTATAGTTATGTGTGTAGTTGCACAATAAGATAAGTCACGAGAGAGAGAAATCCACTTTAAAATGTTTCTTCAGCGATCATTTGGGTAGGCGTAATCAAAACGGCAAGAAAAATGAACTGTGCCATCCAGAACCAGCAGTAAGATAGTACCTGTACAATAGTATTTCAAGCGCCGCCTTTAGTCTCGCCCACCTAATTAATATATGACAGTTTTGTTTCCAGTAATTCTTTCTTTTATTTTGTAGTGCAACTATACAGATAAGTGTATACTGACGTATAATAATGAATGAATCAATTTTTTAACATACGGTTTTTTGTTTCAGCTCCAGAATCCCAAACACAATCGATCTGTAGTATATTAAGTGACATGTTCTCTCTTGGAATGGTGCTGTGTGCAATATTCAATCAAGGCCGACCCTTAATACAGGCCAACAATTCTAGTTCATCGTATCTAAAACAATTAGAACTTGTAAGTATACTCAGTTATTTACCAGTAAGGATAATGTCTCCTATTTTCTATTGAAATACGAGTACTTACATTTTTTTTTGACAATAATGTGAAATTAGTCTGAAAAGTCGGACGATAATTAAATATATAACCTAAAAATAGCGCCGAAATGATCTATTGATCTTCCCAAGTCAAGGATTTCAAGGTGATATTGTCGGACTATGAAACGAAAATCATCGCTTGAGATAAATTGGAACTCATAGAATTCAAGGCGTGATTTTTCGACTATATAAACGAATCGAAGGTCTATAAGCTGCTCATAGGACAATATGGACCTTAGTAATAAATGGTTACTAGATGGCAGTCTACAATAATTAAGTTACTGTGTTGAATTAATTTCCAAAGATTGTGTCAACTGAATAGCTGTGACCAAGTCAAATTTCAAAAATCGGTCGGTTTTTAGTAAACAATAATAAGCCTTGTCAGAGCTCAATACTTGATTTCTTTCTTAATATTAAAGTTTCAGGCTTAACAATCGTAGGAATACCTTGAAGCACAATAAATTATAATATCGAAGCTCTCGCGTTTGTTTGCTTGAGTACAATGGTTCATATGTTATTAAATCTAAAGATATTGATTGAAATCGTCCAATGTAATAGTAGTTGTAAAGATGCTTAATTCCTACCATATAAATCAGATAGATCCTTTTTGTCAATCCCTAAAAAATCCCTAAAACAAGCTAGCCATTCAATGTCAACAAACAACATTTTTTTGAATTCGGAATTACAGAGGTTAGTTCAGGTTGCATACACGTAATGTTAGTAAAATTCCCAAAAAAAAGAACACATGCAATCATTTAGTATTAAACTGTTTAGAAATTAGAACTGTGACATGTTATAATATATTTTTCAAATGTTCTTTAACTTTCTTCGAAAATAAGTAGCTCAATAATGATAAGTATATTTTTCAAAAAAAGAAAATTACTTTCACGTACCATCGCAAAATTAAAATACTAAAAACTTAAAAACGGCCCTATTTACTTTGTGGTATTGTTACTGTTATTAAAAATTTTAAAAAATGTTGGTCTTATTAGTCTTCAATGACATAACCATTCTGTAGAATTAAAATAGCACTTTCATACTGCCTGTCAAGTAAGGTCATGACCGCTTGTATTCTTTTAAAAATGTGTTTCGAGGACATTTTTTGTCATCAATGTATTCTTTAGTGTGCTAACAACGGCGCAATTACCTTAGTAAGTAGCCTAATCGGCTCCTGCATCAATAATATCGCATGGCATCTTCGAGGCATGCTGTCGACGAGATTTTTTGCATACTGTGCAAATTTTTCGAACCTTGCCAGACAACTGAGTGAAAGTCATCAAAGTCTTTCCCTCTGAGTTTTCTCTTTACAAGGGATCAAACGTTTACAATAGGGTTAGCGTCTCTCTAATATCTTTTCGTGGGCCCAAGTGGGCCCAAGCGAGCCGCTTCAAAACCTGATTTTCGCCCAGCAGTTTTCTTCAAGGTGCTTCAGAATTTGACATCATTAGCACGAAGATGTTGTCGAGTGGTCTCATGGGACACATTCAAACCCGATTTTCTTAATTTTGCCGCTCCTTGTTGCAACATCAATTTCGGGTCACGTGAAAACCAAGACACGAATCATTTTTCGACTTTCGTAGTGACTTTGCCTACCGAGTTTTGGCAACTCGTCGACATTTTCCGTCTCGTTAAAAAACGATACCGACTTTTTAATATACTTAGCTGCCGCAGAATGTGACGTTTTATGCTCCTGTGGATAGGAACAAAGAAAAAGTACCTCGAACCGACGCGCAAACAAGTGCCTCATTTTGGAATTCAAGTGATTTCGATTTTTTGTTGAGTCGCTAGAATCGCATCTAACAAAAATTAAATATCCTGGGCACGTTCTTACCTGACAGACTACATTAAGCCTTCTCCCAATCATCATGATCATCATCATTAGCTTGTTCCATCCATAGTCGAATATAAGCCTCCTCAAGTAATCTCCAAGGAGCTCTCTCGTTCGCTTTTTGCATCCAATCGTGTCCTGCTAATCTTTTTATGTCGTCCGTCCATCTTGTCTGTGGTCTACCTCTACATCTTTTGTGTTCTCTAGGCCTTCATTCAACTGCACGACGTGTCCATCTGTTATCATTCAACCTTGCGATATGCCCCGCCCAATTCCACCTTAATATACATATTCGTTGTATTACATCTGTTACTTTTCTTCTTCGTATCTCGATGTTAGGACTACGATCTTGGAGTCTAATATTTTACATTCTCCTCTCCGTTGATCTTTGGGTTTGTATGGATACAATTTTTCTTTATTTAGTGTACGACTTAAGGTATCTTTACTTATGTTGTGGTCTATACCATTATACATATAAATCATTTTTTTGACGCATTAAGTCGTTACCTGACAGTAAATGTTTGCCACAAGCCAGCTTAATTTTTTTTTTTTTTTAATTTGATCTCCTCAATTTCAGATATCAATAATTCCAAAACAGTTCAATTTATTTATACATATCTAAAATTTTTAGTAGGACTCAATATAATAATATACAGGGCTCTCCATTTAAAAAAATTTAAAATGGCGTAATTTCTTCGAATTGACAGTTCAAAACATTTTATAACTTTTATATAAACATTTTTTTGACACACTAATTAATAAATGCTGTGGATACTGCACTGACTTAGCCGTTACTTGACGGAGATCCATAATAAATAGGAATAAAAATTTAAACAACTGTTTAAGATCACCACTTATATTTATTATATTATTGCTGACAATTATTTCGACACACTGTGTCTTCTTCTGGAGCACGATGTAAATTAACTAACAAAGTATGTTACAGAATATACAGTTTACCTAATTATAAGTACTAAATTTATTAACAATATTTACCTTAATCCTAGAAAAAGTTCAATGGAGGAAAGCCTTCCTCACCTAATTGATCACTGAGTAATAAACCTGAAGATTTTTTCTGTTTAATTTCTGTTCTAAACAATTCAGTAATTTTCCTTTTTTCCATTATGCAAAATTTTGAAATCGTCATTGAACCTATGATTTTCATCTGTTAAATGTTTAGCGTAATGAGATTTGTTATTTTTCATTCTCTAGCTTTGTTTATGTTCCTTTATTCTTTTATAAAAAGATCTGCCTGTTTATCCTATATATGTTACGTTTTATTGCAAGTGCCATAGCATAATAACACATTAGCTCAACATATTAAAAATAATAAAAGTAAAACAAAAAAAGAAAATAAAACGGGGGTTTACGAATTATGCTGTGGCACTTGCAATAAAACGTATATAGGACAAACAGGCAGATCCTTTTATAAAAGAATAAAGGAACATAAACAAAGCTATAGAATGAAAAATAACAAATCTCATTACGCTACACATTTAACATATGAAAATCATACGTTCAATGAAGATTTCAAAATTTTGCATAATGGAAAGAAAGAAAAATTACTGAATTGTTTAGAACAGGTAGAAATTAACTAGCCTTTCTAGCCTTCATAGACATAAGAAAGGCCTATGACTCAATACCAAGACAAACATTACGGAACGCAATGAAAGAAATAAGCATTGACAAAGAACTAATATACGCAGTAAAAGCTCTCTACGAAAACAACACAGGGAACATAAAAATAGGACATAAAATAGGGAAGAGACTCCAGACATCAAAAGGCCTATTACAAGAATGCTCTACATCCCCAACACTATTCAAAATATACCTCGAATAAACATTAAAAAAATGGAAGCAAAAATGTAGTGGAATGGGAGCCCCAATACGAGAAGATTACTTATATACTCTAAGTTTCGCAGACGACCAAGTAATCATAGCACACAACAGATGAAAATCATACGTTCAATGAAGATTTCAAAAATTTGCATAATGGAAAAAAAGAAAAATTACTGAATTGTTTAGAACAGGTAGAAATTAACCAGAAAAAATCCTCAGGTTTATTACTCAACGATCAATTAGATGAGGGAGAGTCTCCTATATTGAACTTGTTCTAGGTAATAAGGTAAATATTGTTAATGAATTTAGTATTTATAATTAGGTAAACTATACTCGCATATTCTGTAACATACTTTGTTGGTTAATTTACATAGTGCTCCAGAAGAAGACACAGTGTATCGAAACAATTGTCAGCAATAATATAATAAACATAAGTGGTGATCTTAAACAGTTGTTTAAATTTTTATTCCTAGTTAAATGCTGTGGAACCATTATTCCATACGTATGGGGCAGTCTATATAGTTTCGAGAAAATTACCTTTGATTTTTGACCTGAAATTGTAAAAAAATCTTAAAATTACCATAATTTTGGTTCCATACTTCTACCATGTCTCAAATTAATAGTTTTCACCTATAGTATTATAGACAGGTGCAATAACATATACACATATAGATATGATGTAAATAACTTTTAAATAAATTCAATGAGCAAGAAAAAGATGTTTATTTCGAAATTTTCCACTTTTAATTTTTAAATGCACTTTTTTCAAAACGGTGGTCGGCGAAAATTATTTAAATTGTTCACACATGCTCTGTATTACTACACTAATCGATTACCGTCGGAAAATTTGGAGTTTTTCTTTTATGGGTCTAGCACACGTGCTGCAGGGAGGTCCCTAAAGCGCTACAGGAGCGACACGTGTGCGGAAAAAGCGATTCACGTTGTTCTTGAATCGCTGTAAATTGTACTAGATGGGAAACGCAGTCCTGGGCAAATTATTGCAAAGGGATATAAAAGACTGCTTGAAAAGCGTTGTACGAGGAGTAACAAGCTGAACCCCATACGGATGTGAAGTATCAGCGCGACGTGTGTTTCGAACATGCACCGCTCTGGGAGGAATTAAACGGGCCACACCCTCCGAACACTTTCCATGAAAATACTTGTAGAATAGGCTCTAGTCGCCAACCGTCCTTGAATGTTCCAGCGAATCAAGGTCGCCGGTCAGTTCCGGGTCTCCAATCAGAGAACAGCTCTTCTCTGAATAGAATCCAACAAATGCAGTGTATGTTTGGAATCGGAGCCCCAAACATGGGAGTAGTATTCCATACTTGGTCGAATTTGTGCTTTGTAAAGAATTAACAGTTGTGGAGTGTAAAGCTTTCTGGTTCGAAATAATATTCCCAACTTTTGAGAAGCTCTCCTTGCGATGCCTGCAACATGCTCATGCTAGGACATATTTGCTCCCAAATTAACGCCCAACAAATTGAATGACGGTACTAGGGGAATGGAGTGCCCCGACATAACTATGTCGGATTCAGCAACGTTAACTTTTTTAGAAAAAACTGCCGCCTAGGTTTTTGTAGCGTTAAATTCCACTTGGTTACTATCACCCCAAGATAAAATTTCTTCCAGGTCTTTGTTAAGTTGAATGACTTCCTGCTGTCTGCGGATATTGGCCTGAGCAGCCGATGTCCGAGCATTCAAAGTGAATGAAGAGATAAGCGTACTGTCATCTGCAAAGCTGTAGATTGGATTCCCGGTCTTTTCCAGCAGATCGTTAATGTAAATGAGAAAAAGAGTATGAGACAGTATGGAACCTTGGGGCATACCGGCGTTAACAGTAAAGGTGTTAGAAAGAAATTCGTCGACTACGACTCGTAAAGAACGCTCTCTGAGGAAATATGAAAGCCACAAACAAAACTTTTCATACATACAATAAGAGCGTAGCTTAGCCAACAGTCCATCGTGTCAAACACGGTCGAATGCCTTGGATATGTCAAGAGCACCCGCTCGAGATTCTCCGAAGTGTTCAATTGCGTTGTTCCAAACATGTGTTACATAAGTCAGAAGATCCCCTGTTGATCTAGGGGGGAAATGGAGTGCCCCGTCATAACTATGTCGGGTTCAGCAACGTTAACTTTTTTAGATAAAAATGCCCCCTGCCCCACGATAGAATTTCTGTTAGGTCTTTGTTAAGTTGAACAACTTCCCGCTGTCTGCGGACACTCGCCTAAGCAGCCGATCTCCGAGCATTCAAAGTGAATGAAGAGATAAGCGTACTGTCATCTGCAAAGCTGTAGATTGGATTTCCGGTCTTTTCCAGCACATCGTTAATGTAAATGAGAAAGAGAGTAGAAGATAGTATGGAGCCTTGGGGCACACCGGCGTTGATAGTGAAGGTGTTAGAAAGAAATCCGTCGACCACCACTCGTAAAGAAAGCTCACTGAGGAAACATGAGAGCCAAAAACAGATCTTTTCAGATATACCACAAGAACGTAACTTAACCAACAGCCCATCGTGCCAAACACGGTCGAATGCCTTGGATATGTCTAGAGCAAACGCTCGAGATTCTCCAAAATGTTCAATTGCGTTGTTCCAAACATGTGTTACATAAGTCAGAAGACCTCCTGTTGTTCCATGTTTACGAAAGCCATATTGGTGATCGCTAATAATGTTGAATTCTTCAAGATATTTTAGAAGATGTTGATTATGGAAAGATTGAGTGGTCGCCGAAGTCATTAAAACCTGTTTCAGGCACATCGTGTGTAGGTATAAACTACCTAACTTAGTCCAAATAAACTAAAGATAATACATAATGTAACAAAGACGCTCGGACTCATTAAAATATTTCGTTGCCATTATACAAATTAAAAATTAGAGCTAAATACACTCCTGGACAAAATTAGCGCAACAATATATTAAATCATACAAATCTCTATAATGAATTAGTTTTAATAATTTTTTGTGAACATTGGTTACACTAACAGTTAGAAAAAACTTATTCGGATACTTTAAAAGTGAATTAGCTACCAAATTTCTCTACAAGATTCGAATTAAAATTATTCTTAAGACCTAATAACAAAATCGTTGAAATTATGTAATATTGAAAAAAATAAACTAGGACACTAATAGCAAAATTAATGGTGTAACTGGGACACTAGTAGCGTGTGTTGCCTCCTCTACTTCGGATGACAGCGTTTATGCGCCTAGGCATGCTTCTAATTAAATTTTGGATAAAATCTTGAGGAATTTGCTCCCATTTTGTGATAACTGCATTTTCAAGTTCCCTCAGGTTTCTAGGTGCAGGTATATGACGTTTCACATTTTTCTTAAGGTGATCCCATACATGTTCTATCGGATTCAAATCCGGGCTTTTTGGTGGCCATTGCATAATCGGTATATCAACTTGATTAGGATAATCGAGTACCTCCTTAGCCACGTGAGGTCGAGCGTTGTCTTGCATTAACAGGAAATTGGGCCCCACAAAATGATCGAAAGGCATCACATGTTCTATTACAATATTCTCAAGATAGTAGTCAGCATTCATGGGTCTCGTACGGATAGGAACTAACTCTGTGCGAGCATCAAAGCAGATGCCACCCCAGAACATAACAGAGCCACCGCCGAATGGAATCCTTGCAGACATATTGCAAGGAGCAAAACTCTCTCCTGGTCTTCGCCATAGTCGCTGGATGTTTTAGACTAACCCTAGTTTCATCTGTGAGGAAAACTTGTTTCCAGTCATCCACAGACCAGTTTTCGTGATTTCGAGCAAAACGTAACCTGGCAACTCTGTTTTCTCTAGTAAGCAAGGGCGCAGTGGCTGGTCTCCTACTGTTTAATTCAGCTTCATTTAACCGTCATCTAACTGTTTTAGAAGAAATTGTGACATTGCGAACAGCTTCGAGTTCGTTTCTTATTATAGAACTAGTGACAGTCCTGTTTCTTAAAGCATATTGTCTTATAAAACGTTCATCTAGGTCGCTAGTGCATCGTTTTCGCCCCTTGCCCTAGCCTTCTAAAATAAGTTCCTACTTCATTCAAGCGTCTTACCATACAACTTATTGTGGAACGATGTTTGCCTAACAAATTGGCAACATCACTCTGACAATATCCCTCGTCCAATAAAACTGAGGCTCGCACTACCTCGTGTTCAGTTAAATTCCTTGTTCGATTCATTTTTCTAATTCTTCGGGGTCAAAAATAAAACAGTCTACCACAAAAACGTATTACTTTGAAAAAGGGAACAATTTATAAGCTTACTTGTAAAGAAAATCTATCGCATTATTACAGAAAATTGTTTATCTTCTAAAAAATTCTTTAAAACTGTAAATCTAAACGAATTGTTTTGATTTCTTTCATGAACAACGAAACAAAATATGCATAGTCTACTATTCAAATACTCGATAAACTTTAAAACTGATATAAGAAAAAGATAAATTAATTTTCAGATTTTTGTGTTAATTTTGTCCAGGAGTTTATTTACGTACTATATTTTAATAATATTTATTTAAAAACCATGTATTGGTGTAAAAGTTGTGTATATTTTCAAAAATAAGCAGCTATTAGATCACGATCATAAGACCATAACTAATTGGAAAGATTCAGCTTCAAGACCTTGCTCCTTGGAGGCATTTGAATGCTTAAGCCCGTGGACGTGGTAGACATTACTACTCATTAAAAAAACGATGGTATTTTTATTAGAGAGTACGGAATATATGAGGAAACTACGACAGCTCATCTTTTACCACTAATAAAGAATTAATTACCAGGTGAAGTTCCACAACGGCAAACTTATTAAAAAAGAAAAGTAACCATAAAGCCTCATTTAAAAAACAACTAAAACTAATTTCCCTAAATTAAACAAAAGCGAATCTCTCGAATATGCTTTAATCCCTGCTAATCTTTCGTTGTGTTCACAAATCCTCTGATGTAAAAGTGGAAGTTCTACTAGAGACGCAAATTAATGGGAATATAATATTTTCACAAGGTCGGATTTTATATTTCGTTTGAAGTTCATGTGAAATTAGTTTTATTTAGTTCTATTCTTTAGTGTATATTTGTTTTTAGAGTTTAGATGCATGTCAAATGCACTTCGGTGTCCGTCTGTCTGTCCGTCACACCCGATTTTCTCCGAAACTATTTGACATGGAAACTTAAAGTTTGGCACAAATACAGGAATTGATGGTCTAATCAGAACGGTGTAGTTTTGAAAGTTAAATTTTGACTTAAGGGATTAGTTTTGGGGGTGAAATCGGAAGTTAAAAAAAAAATACGAGGTTCTCGAATGGGGTGTGAAATGAAAGCTATGACGTAATACTTGCGCACATGCTTTTCTTCGTATTATTTTAAACAAATGGCGAAAAACCCCTATCCACCTACCCTACCTCGAAAAGAACTGACCAAAAGATTTCGAAAAAATTCTGGAGTACTCTCCATAAAGGGTAGGTTGAGTGAAAATTATCACGAGTACATTGATAATTTATCTGGTATATAAAAGAAAATACATTTGGCCGACAAAATGGTGAAGGTTTATTTCGCGTTGTGAATTGAACTGGGACTACCAGCTATTGCTTTAAACATTAGGTACCGAGACAAAATAATTTTATTTCATTTGTTTATAATTGAGCAAATATTTAGGTAGTCAATATTTGTTTTTAAATTTTACCACTAGATTCTAGATTGAGCTAGATTGATTTATTGGCTCTTAGGTAGCTAAGAGACTATTCATTATTGACTAAGAAAAAAACGTGAAAATAAATATTGGATCTTCAGATATATAGATGGCAGGAAGTTTTTAAACCTGGCGCGAAGAAATGCGAGGATTTTAGAATCATTAGTCTCATGAGTCACCTTCTTAAAACTTTTCTTAAGATTACCCACAACAAAATATACAAAAAAATGTGAGACCCACATATCCCGTACTCAATTCGGTTTCCGGAATGCGCTGGGTATTCGAGATGCTCTTTTCGCTGTTCAGGTTTTGTTTCAACGCTGTAGAGATGTTAACTGTGACGTGTACGTTTGCTTCATAGACTACCGGAAAGCTTTCGATAGAGTTAAACATGACAAACTGCTCTCAATACTAAAGTCTATTGGCCTCGACGATAAAGTCATAAGAGTTATAAATAACATCTACTATAATCAGACAGCTACCATTAAAATAGATGGACAATACACAGATGATGTTGCAATTCAGCGTGGAGTGCGCCAGGCCTGTATCCTCTTGCCTCTCCTTTTCAATATTTATTCCGAAGAAATTATAAGAACGGCATTGGAGGAGATTGATAAAGGAATTCTGGTGAATGGAGAACGTCTAAATAATATAAGATATGCGGATGATACGATTATCTTTGCAGACAGTCTAGAGGGTTTGCAGTCTCTTGTTTCAAGTCTGCTAGAAAAAATTCAACTCCTTGGTCTCGAGTTTAACATCAAGAAAACTAAATACATGGTTATTAGTAAAAACCAGGTACTACCCCGAGAATTGGTGGTTGAGCAGCAACCAATAGAAAGAGTCAGTGGCTTCACTTATCTGGGCACCACCTTAAATGATCGGTGGGATCACTCAGTCGAAATAAAGCGACGCATCGAGATGGCAAGAACTTCATTCAGTAAGATGAACAAAATCTTCAAGAATCGAGACATACTACTTAATACTAAGGTTCGATTACTTCGATGCTATGTCTTCTCAGTGCTCATGCACGAAGTCGAATCTTGGACCTTGACCAACGCCACCATGAGGAGACTTGAGGCCTTCGAAATATGGTGTTATCGTCGAATACTGAGAATTCCCTGGGTCGACAGAGTAACAAACGTAGAGGTTCTGAGAAGAATGGACAAGGAATGTGAAATATCTTTTAGTCTTAAGAGGCGAAAACTTGAATACCTGGGCCACATAATGAGGAACGAACAGCGCTATGGCCTACAACAACTGATACTTCAGGGAACGGTGTAAGGCAAGAGAGGTCCAGGACGATGACGAAATTCTTGGTTCCAGAATCTGAGAGTGTGGTTTTCCCTAACAACCACAGACCTTTTTCGTGCGACTGTCAACAAAGTCAGAATAGCTCTTTTGATCGCCAACATCCGAAACGGATAGGCACCTTTAGAAGAAGAAGAAGTTTTTATCAGATTCTGGTTGATCTGATTAGTCTGGTGAGTCACTCTCTGACTAGAGATGTTTGTAATCTCCTAATCCTTTTCTTGAAAACTTATTTGGGGTGTGTTTTGTAAAGTCACTAATCAGGATCAGTTTATACCTACTAACAAAAATTTTAATTTTAAAGGCAATCGCAGTACGGAACACTAATTGCGCAAGTCCAACTTGACCAGTTTTTTTAAATCAAAATTACTACGTTTATACACAGTGCTCCAACTAAATTTCCAAACTGGTACTGTAAAAATTAAATCAAATTTTTTAAGTTTTTCTTTTTTATACAATATCCTCTGAACTTAATTCTCTATGTACAACGATTTAATAGAAATTCAGACGATTTTTTAAACTTATTTTGTGAGATTGATTGCAAAGCACGTCCAGAACTATTTTGAATGATCTTTATACCCTTGAAAAATTATCCTTTTATTTTCTTTTTAATTTTTAAAAATAGTGAAAATCACGAGTTACTAAATTAGGTAAATACGGTGAAATATTTAGCACACAGAATTGGCTTCGAGCTGAGAACTGACAACTGATGATCATCATACATTTAAGGTATTTCTTACGAGTAACTGTTAAAAGTAGTTTTGCTTGAAATTTTGAGAAATAATAGATTTAAGTTTCATGCATTCACTGTTTCAATATAAATATGGTTTACCATGCCGTATTACCATAATTAATTGTAAAAGTTTCAGATATTGAACACGTAAAAGATAGGAATCCATACTTTTCGTTCGATTAAAAGTATGCATTTTTATAATTTTTGTTGTCGTATGTGCATTAAAAAGTCACAAATATATGTATATATTTATATATATATATATATATATATATATATATATATATATATATATATATATATATTTAAATTACTTTGCTCTCGTTTGTTAAAGTATGAAGGCAGTTTACATCGTAGCTGTTGCAAACAAAATAGATAAATGTTATTTTTTCATGTATTTTATGAAGTGGATTTTCGCTGCGGCAACGTAGCTTGAAGATGACTGTGCGCGCGGACGCGGGTATTCTTTCAAATTTTGAATTACATATAAACATTGCACTGATCGGACTTTCTCTTAAAAGATACTAGAATAAACTCGTGCTTCGCACGCGCATTTTTTCAATTATCAAAACTTAATAATTTATATATTTTTAATAAATAATCGTTTTAATTAATTATACATAATTTTTATTGTATATCATGTAAAAATATCAAGGTTACTATAAATAACACGTGATTGCGTGCGGCGGAAAGCAAGCGAGAAGCTACGTTGCCACATTCATTATACCCTGAAAACCAAATTATTTCGCGCCTTTCTCTAACATAATGCTCTCTCCGTCTTCTCGTAAGAAATACCTTAGGTATTTCCAAATAATAATAGTCATTAATAGTTTGACAAGTTCGAACTGAATCATTATGGATAATACCTTTGCTATGGTAGAAAGCTACCAATATTTTCGATTAATGCGTTCACATCCAATCGCATGTGACTTATGGATTAGTTTCGCGATATTAGGCCGTAGTCCAAAGTTTTGCTTTCCAAAAGTTTTATCTGCTTCTATGGCAAATAATTTTAAGGGCGGTGTGGTAACGGTTGAAATACTCTTTGTAGAGATTTATTTAATATAATCAATACACGTTATAAACAAAGTCCCCTGCCGCGTCTGTCAGTCTGCACGCGATTTTTTCAGTAACCACTCAAGAGATTTTATTTTGATTTTCATTAATGGATTGAGTGTTTCACGAGGAAGGTTTAGGTGCATAATTTGTGGATAGTTTTTCTAAATTAACCGACCTATGACTATGAATATCGGATGAATACGGAAAAAAATCAATTGTCAAGAGATATTTTCGCGTACGCTGCGTAAACAGTTAGAGATACATGAAAACAATGTAAAGCAATATTGTTCGCCCCAAATAGTTCTACAAAAAGTCCACGGCAGCATATGTCGTGTGACCTAAACAGAGGTTAACCCAAATTATCGAAGTAAAAATATTAAAATTAGACGTGTTAGAATACTTCAACTAAAGAGAGTAATTTAACTAGGAAAATATAAATCCTTATTAAATTAAATGCTTTCTTTGTATTGTAAAGGGTGGTTCATTTAGAGGTACGTTTTGTGATGGGGATTTAATTGCAGATTGCGCATGCGTCGTGTCAACTGAAGTGGCATTCCTGTTCAGTAGTGTTTGACAATTCATAATGGAAAGACTTAGCCCGGCACAGCGTCTACAAATTGTTCAACTTTATTACGAAAATGGGCGTTCTACGAGGAATGTGTATCGGGCGCTTAGAGCAACTTATGGTCCACATAATCGGCCTACCGAACGCACAATTCGCTCTACCATCAATAAGTTTGAGACCCAATTTTCATTATTGGATAATGCTCGACCGAATAGACCACATCCAGCACGTAGTGAAGAAAATATAGGGGCGGTAGCGGAGAGTGTACGCGAAGACCGTGAAGTGTCGATTCGTCGCCGTTCTCAACAGCTTGGCCTGTCATATTCAACAACTTTATTTTACGTAAGGATCTTTCTTTAAAAGCATACAAAATTCAACTAGTGCAACAACTGAAGCCGGCCGACCTTCCGAATCGTTTCCGTTTTAGTCGTTGGGCTCTTGAGAAGCTTGCAGAAGTACCACTGTTTTCGAGAACAATTTTGTTCACCGATGAGGCCCATTTTTGGCTTAATGGGTTCGTGAATAAACAAAATGCCCGTATTTGGGGTGATGAACAACCTGAAGAGGTTCAAGAGCTGCCATTAAATCCAGAAAAAACAACTGTTTGGTGTGGTTTATGAGCCGGTGGAATAATCGGTCCATATTTCTTCAAAACAGAGGCCGGCCGGAATGTTACTGTGAATGGTGACCGTTATCGCGCCATGATAACAGACTATTTGATGCCAGAAATTGAAGCCCGTGGTCTCGACGAAATTTGGTTCCAACAAGATGGCGCCACTTGCCATACAGCCCGTGAAACCATGGCGAACAGATCTTTTCACGCTTTGGACCAGTGAATTGGCCGGCTAGATCATGTGACATCACACCTCTTGACTTTTTCCTTTGGGGCTATGTAAAGTCCAAAGTCTACATGGATAAGCCAGCTACAATTGAGGCATTGGAGGCCAATATTACTCGAGTCATTGGCCAAATACCACTCGAAATACTCACACGCGTCATTGAAAATTGGAACTTCAGAATGGACGTTGTTAACCGTAGTCGCGGACAACATTTGAAAGAAATTATCTTTAAGAAATAATTGTAAAGAATGGTCCTTTTATATGATAATAAAGATTATAAAATAAAATTGTTTTTATTCATTTTTTTTTATTTAAAAAAAAGTACCTCTAAATGAATCACCCTTTACTTTTAACGAAGATACAAACTGTCTTTAAATTGTAATATTTGGATGAATAATTTAGATTTTACAAGGATGTTTCTGAACTCGCGTCGCCTACAAATTTTAAAAGAAGGGGCTTCTGTAATATTGCTAGGTAATTTGAAAATTATGATGTTATGCTGCAAAATCCCATGAATTTTCTTATGACCCTCAAATCTGTATATTTTGTGCCATTTTTGGACCTACTCCAGTGTATGTGCATATGCGCAGAGGTGAGACAGTGTCAACTCTGCGTGAAGAAGTAGTTTTTCGGCTATCTGTGGCATGGTTTTTACATACGGGGCAGAGACCCTAACGCTCACCAAAAAACCCATACTTAAACTGCAACAAACATAACGTAAAATGGAGAGGTCAATGCTGGGTATTATCCTGAGAGACAAGATGAGAAATGAGGAGATCCGCAGAGGAACAGGCATGGAAGACATAATAAAGCGCATACTCGAACTAAAGTGGAGATGGGCGGGGCATGTCGCCAGAATAAAGGACAACAGATGGACGAGGAGGATCCTGAAGTGGAAAGCAAGAACGGATAGACGAAGCAGGGGAAGACCACCTACAAGATGGACCGATAATATCCAAATGGTTTCCGGAAATTGGATGGCAACTGCACAGGACAGAGGAAGGTGGCAAGATCTGGAGGAGGCCTATCTCCGACAATGGACAGATCGGAGCTGATTGACGATGATGATGACATGGTTAGTGTGTCATGGAGTTAGGTCAGATGTAAAAAGGACGTTATGAGACGGTATTGTCCACTTTATGTAAAGTACCATTTTTTCGGCTGAATATGTTCATCGTCATCGAGGTGTGTGTGGTATTGGTTGTAGGTTAAATAGACGTCAATGAAAATTGCATTGAGGAGTTGGTTGAGTAAAAGGTCCCTATTATGGTGATGAGGGTATGCTACACTCGGTTAAAATATCTTTATTATGACGATATATTGTTAGAATTCTCTTGGTTATTTTTAATGTGTAATAGGAGTAGGTTAGATGTGAAAAATGCGTTAATATTAATGAAGTTAGTAGTTTTCTTTTTGATAAAAATTTGGTCAAAAAGGCATTAGAGAGATTTACTGGTTGTTTTTTGATAAAAAAGTTGTCAGAAGGGGGTTGATGTGTGCGTGTGTAGATGTCAAAAGGACATAAATTAAGTTAGTAGAGTTGTTTTTTTGATATAAAGTTGATGAAAGAGGCCTAATATGAGGTGTTTGAGAAGTTGTCAAAAAGGTCTAATATGGATTGTTTTTTGTTAATAGATAGTTGGGAAAAGCCTTATATGAGGATAGAAGAGGGTATGATCGTCGGATAAAAACGTCCTTATGTGTTTTTTTTTGTTTAAAAGATGTTGAAAAAGAAATATGTGGTTAAAAGAGCGCTGGCTTAGGGTATGGCAATGAGGGCTGACCAAAAATATATTGAAGTGTATGCTAAAAATATTTTTTTATGAGACTAATTTATCCTCAATTTTGGATGACATTAAGTATCAATACTTAGTATAAAGCAAAGTCCCTCGCCTCGTCTGTCTGCCTATTTGTTGATTTTCTTAGTAACTACTGAACGAATTTATTTCCGGTTTTCACTAATGGATAGAATGTTTCACGAAGACTGTTTGTTCTGGCACCCGGGGAAGAGATGTAGTGTATAAAGAAATATTTGAAACTAAACTACAATATTTTAGAAATGCTATTTTTGTGTACCCTAAATTATAATGAACAGTTAAAATGTAATATAACAACAACTCCCGTGTGAAGCCGGGACGGGTCGCTAGTTTAAAATATATTTTAAATATCTAAATTTCTCTACACGTGGTTAGAAAAAGCTAAGAGAGAACCAATGCAGAGAGTGGTAAAATAAACATAAGAGTAGCAATTAATACATTATTTCCATTGGTCTATGGCTTTAAAACTTATACACATTAAAAGTTTTCATAATCTTAAACGTTTCCACATACGATCTTTGTTTTACATATATACAATAAAACTGGACCTCTGAAGGAGCGTTTTTACTACCAAGTAGAAGGTGACCGCATCAAGCTTGAGAATTAAACGTTTTCAAGCCATTTTCTCGTATAGTATAGAGAAATTAGAGAAAAAAAAAGAAAATTGTCTATATGGCGGTAATATAAAACCACTACCTTTGTCATAGATGAAAAGAGAGGCACAAAATTATTTTTTCCCTTTATCCCACGACAAGATTGATAAAAGACTATATAAAAGAAGATAATGGGTTTTTCTCAAACCCTATTCAGATTCTTTTGATATAAAGATTTTAATTTAGGCTTTGGTCCAAAATATTGTATAAATTTTTAACTTATATAAGTAGCCAGTATTTTTAAAAATAAGGAAGTCTCGAATTTAGCACATATAGTCTCACCTAGTTTCTTAAAAAAGAAAGTTTAAGATTTTACGAGGGAACAACCTGACAATAAGGGATTGATTTTTTTTTATGGGTCTAGCACACGTGCTACAGGGAAGTCCCTAAAGCGCTCCAGGAGCGGCGTGTGCGCGGAAAAAGCGATTCACGTTGTTCTCGAATCGCTGTAAATTGTACTCGGTGGGAAACACAGCCCTGGACAAATTACTCCAAAGGGATGGATTCAAGAGTAGAGCCCGTATCGTTATTGGCTGGAGGATAGTTTCATAAGTGGTTATCCACTAAGAGAGAGAGAATGTGTGGTAACTTTGTACTGATTCAGTTCAGTCGAGTTTCCCTTTGCATTTTTAAAGTATATTTGCCCTCTAATATCTTTTTGCACCTAAAACTTCAATTAAACCTAAAAATAAAGAAATTTTCCTTCTTTTTTTTATTTTTTGAAAATTCTTTTCAGAATTTAAAAAGATTTTAATTTTCATTTTTTTCTGCTTCTGACTTTATTTACGATTTATTTTGATATCTCAAAACTTTTTCCAAATTACAATATTTAATTTGGCCCATAGTTTTAAGTATTAGATCTATAAAGTTTTTGGTCATTTTTCCTCTTTTCTAATTTGTTGATCCACTTATCTTTAGTCTTGTAATAAATAGTTTTGAAGTGTATTGGAAAATTAGTTTTGTTATTTCTCTATCCAAATAATAGTAAAAGCCCTTTCACGACAATTTTGCGCTTATACCGCGACGCTTTTTTGTCCTCTCCACAAGAAGTCCAAACAGTATGGGTGTTCCAGTAAATATCCAGCTTATTAAGTAAAGTCTGGTGTGGTCTGAAAAGGATTTAGAATAAAATCTACTAACCCATTTTCAGATCTAGCAGTGATTCTCAACGTGCTTCGGTCTATAATAAGATGTTATTTAGTTCTCCTAGATTAGCTTGCTTAGAAATGTGCCATTATTGTTAAAGTGAGAGACTACAAATGTGAAAAATTAGGATTTTGGTAACACCGCTTTGGATTTATTTTATCACGTCTTCTCCATGAGTATATATATATATATATATATATATATATATATATATATATATATATATATATATATGAGGCATGTTTTTTAAGTAAGTACCGTTTTGCGATTCCGCCGCCGCAGCGATACGGTCGGCGTTCCGCGCATGCGCGCTGGTAACCTACATCTCATGTCTACGCACTGACGCCATTACAGTCTGATTCTTCATTGTATACGTTGTTTACTGAGTGTTTAAGATGCCTCCGACAATCGTGAGTCCCGCCGATTGTGAAGTACGGGCTGTTATACGATTTCTTAGTGCTAAAGGCGTAAAACCGATCGATATTCATCGTGAGATCTGTGAAGTTTACGGACAAAACATTATGAGTGATGGAATGGTAAGGAAATGGGTGAGAGCATTTAAAGATGGCCGCACAAATGTGCATGATGAAGAACGGAGTGGGCGTCCTTCGGTCGTTAATGAAGATTTGGTGCAGAAAGTGGACGAAAAGGTGAGAGAAAACAGACGCTTTACAATTTCATCATTGTGCGACTGCTTTCCTCAATATTCTCGTAGTGTTTTGTATCGCATTGTGACCGAGAACTTGAATTGCCGGAAATTGTGTTCACGTTGGGTTCCAAAAATGTTGACGGATTTGCACAAAACCCAACGTTTAGGCAGTGCATTGACTTTCCTTGAGCGGTACCACAATGAAGGTGAACATTTTTTAGACCAAATTGTTACTGGTGACGAAACATGGGTGGCCTACGTCACACCAGAATCGAAACAACAATCCATGGAATGGCGACATTCATCATCACCCAAAAAAGTGAAGTTTAAGCAAACAATTTCTGCCCGCAAAATCATGTGCACAGTTTTTTGGGACAGAAAAGGAGTATTGCTAGTGGAGTTTCTGCCTCGTAATGAGACAATCAATGCAGCGTCTTATTGTGAGACATTGAACAATCTGCGTCGTGCAATCCAGAACAAAAGACGTGGCAAGTTGAGTAAGGGTATCGTTTTGCTGCATGACAATGCCCGTCCACATGTGGCTAATCGGACCAAAGATCTCATCAAATCTTTTAAATGGGAAACTCTAGATCATCCTCCATACAGCCCTGATCTGGCGCCCAGCGACTACCATTTGTTCCTGCACTTGAAGAAGCACCTGGGTGGTCAGCGTCTTCAAGACGATAACGAAGTCAAAACATTTGTGATACAGTGGTTAACAAGTCAGGCGGCAGAATTTTATGAGGAGGGTATTCAAAAACTGGTGCCACGTTATGACAAGTGCCTCAATATTCACGGAAATTATGTAGAAAAGTAGATTAAGGTACAGGCTTTCATGTAAAAATAAAATTATAGCGATATCTTTGCACGTCTTTTTTTAATTCCAAAACGGTACTTACTTAAAAAACATGCCTCATATATATATATATATATATATATATATATATATATATATATATATATATATACGAGGCTGGTTTGAAAAGTCCTTGCAAAGTATGAGAGATGGCACCACCGGCGTGTATAGAGGTCATGTTTAGTTAGTAGCATCTCTTGAATGAACGCACACCAAGTTTCAGCCATATTGGTCTATTTCTTTGTGATTGGCATTCGTGTGAATCAAGGAAGTCGAGTGATTTTCAAGAAATGGACGAAAAAGAATTTCGTATGGTGATTAAACATTACTTTATGAAAGGCAAAACGCCTCAGGAGACTAAAGAGAAGCTTGATAAACATTATGGTGACTCTGCACCTTCGATTAGAACAGTTTATAAGTGGTTTCAAAATTTTCGGACTGGCCTTATGGGCACAAGTGACGCTGAACGTTCTGGACGGCCTGTGGAGGTTACGACTCCAGAAATCATTGATCAAGTTCATGATATGGTGATGGATGACAGAAGAGTTAAGGTGCGTGAGATTGCTAGTGCTGTGGGCATCTCGACTGAATGGGTACATAATATTTTGCATAAACATTTGGACATGAGAAAGCTATCCGCAAGATGGGTGCCGCGATTGCTCACGCTTGACCAAAAACGGAATCGTGTGAAGTGTTGCAAGGATGGTTTGCAGCTGTTCCAGAAGAATCCGGAGGACTTTAAGCGTCGTTTCGTCACTGTGGATGAAACATGGATACATTATTATACTCCTGAGACCAAACAACAATCTAAACAATGGGTTACCAAGGGGGAATCTGCACCAAAAAAGGCGAAGACCGTTCCTTCGGCCGGAAAGACTTTATTCGAACGAGGAGGTGATTGCAGACACTAATGAATATTTTGCAGACTTGGACAAATCCTATTATTGGGAAGGGATCAACAAACTAGAACACCGTTGGACGAAGTACATAAGCCTAAAAGGAGACTATGTCGAAAAATAAAAATGGTTTACCCCAAACACATAAGTAGTTTTTATTTTTGCACGGACTTTTCAAACCAGCCTCGTATATATATATATATATATATATATATATATATATATATATATACAGTAGAACCCCGATTAACCGAGTCGCGATTATCCGAGCTCCGGATTAACCGAGCCAATCTAAGAACCTGATTATCCGAGGTACGCGCGTCTATGCTGCGTATTAACCGAGCTTCTAAAATATATATGTACATATTTCCATTTAAAATCGTCGAGGCCTTCGGAGATTCCCCCTGGCCCGTGTGAGGGTTTCCCCTAAGTTTGAAGTGTTCATTATAACAAAGGATTATTGCGAGTTTAACGATCGTAAAATAAATTTTGGTTCTATATTATAAATTACAATCAAAAATATCTTAAGAACAAATTTTATTATTTGCTGACTCACAGTTTCTAATACATAGGTGGCAAATCTAGCCGAGATAAGCTACAGACTTGTTCAAATTAGCTGTGTCATTTATGCATAGAAACCGAACTATTAATTTCCTATAAATAACAAATAAATAGCTTCGCCCTTTAAAGGGAAGTCAAAAAAAGAAAAGTTTTTAAAAATATGGAATATCTTGATTTTTTCTCTCTCTAATCGAGAAGAAAGCAAAGAACATTATATTTATCATTACGAGCTAAATATTTTCTAACTTCATATTATAATAAGTTATATATAACTATATATAAACCGCTATTAAAATTAATGGATATAAGTGTCAAAATAGCTATGGTATCCAAAGCGATTTGTACTATTGGTCACCATTCAATTTTCTTGTGGTGTTGCCAAGGATACAGAGCAAAGTTGCGTTTGCATATCTAAGGATACACTGATCATTGGTGATGGTTGCTATTTAGCTCAATGTTTTCTACGTGTGCTTTATGCACTGACTGAAACCGTAAATGGATGATTGATGTGATGGAAAATCACGAGTAAAGTCTGCATTTAAAATATGTCAATTTTCTCATCTCTGCCGGACACGAAGCTATAGCAAATGCTGGATTAACATAATCGATTACTATTAATGTCATGGTTGACATTAACTTTCTTACACTAATAATGAAAAAGTAACACAATTTTCAGATTTCTCGGTTCCAAGAACCACGAAACGGATGTATAACATGATTATATATATATATATATATATATATATATATATATATATATATATATATATATATATATACAGTAGATCCCCGATTAACCGAGTCGCGATTATCCGAGCTCCGGATTAACCGGGCCAATCTAAGAACCTGATTATCCGAGATACACGCGTCTACGCTGCGTATTAACCGAGCTTCTAAAATATATATGTACATATTTCCATTTAAAATCGTCGAGGCCTTCGGGGAATCCCCCTGGCCCGTGTGAGGGGTTCCCCTATTTATGTTTTTGGACTCTTTCAGCATGTAAATTTGCGTGAATGCAGTGCGTTATAGCGTTCACTACGGAGAAGTACGAGTATACTCACATAATTTATTTGGTTAGAGTTCTGGTAGTTAAGTGTAATTAATACGAACTGCTTCGTTTGAATTTTTGTTTGAAGCAAAACAAGCGTAAAAGAATCGTCGTTCTTATTGAAGAAAAATTAAAAGTCATTAGAAGAATTGAAGCAGGAGAGACAATTAAAGTTGTTGCACGAGATTATGGAGTAGGTGAGGTAACAGTTGGAGATTGGAAACGAAACCGCACAAAAATAGAAGAGTGGTGTATAAATCAAGCCTCCTCGTCCTCAGGAAGAAAATCAATGAAAACCGGCGACTACAAAAAGGTTAACGAAGCTTTATTCATGTGGTTTAACCAACAGAGATCAAAAGGTGTGCCTCTGTCAGGTCCAATTTTACAACAGAAAGCAATAATGATTAGTAGACAATTCCCAGAGATAGATCAGTTTACCGCCAGTTCTGGATGGCTTGACAGCTGGAAAAAAAACGGTTCGGTGTACGACAACTGACTGTATGTGTTGAAAAACTTTCTGCTGATGTGTCATCAATAATTGAGAAGTTTAAGCAGAACTTTAAAAAGCAAATCGAAGATTGTGGATACACATGTGATCAAATTTACCACTGCGACGAAACTGGTCTGAATTATAAAATGCTTCCATCAAAAACATTGTCATCTCAACAGAAAAAATCAGCTCCTGGGCACAAACGAAGTAAGGAAAGATTAACTGTAATGGTTCCAATGCATCTGGCAAGCACAAAATCCCACTGATGGTTATTGGTAAGTCTGCACGTCCAAGAACTTTAAAAGACATCTCATTCAAAGCCCTACCAGTCTATTACAAAAGTCAGAAGAGCGCATGGATGAATGCGACCTTATTTACTAACTGGTTTGAAGAAGAGTTCGTGCCATCTGTGACTAAATTTTTGAACAGAAACCCTCTTCCTATTAAAGCAATTTTGTTAATGGATAATGCCCCCTCTCACCCTGGAGAAGGACTTCATGTGGGCGAAATTGTTGTAAAATTTTTTCCTCCAAATGTAACCAGCATAATGCAACCAATGGATCAAGGCATCCTCGAAAACATTTAAAAAAATTATAGGCGTTTATATCTTGAACATCTGTTAGAATACACAGAAAAGGAGGATATTATCAATGGGATGAGAAAGGTTACTCTGAAAAAAGTTATTGATTTTGAGGACTATAATGACAGTAAAGATGATACTCCATTAAATGAATTAGCTTTGAAATTGAGAAGCCATGGAGAAACGTCCTGTTCAAATTTTGACAGCGAGATAGAAGAAAAAGAAAAAAGTTTATTTGAATTAATGCAAAAATTAAAGATGACGATGACGAAGCGGCGGTGGATGAACAGTCTCCCACTAAGATCTCTCATCAAGAAGGTTTTGCTTCTTTGGAAAAAGCTTTGAGGTATATCGAACAACAACCAGAGGCAACCCCAGCGAATTTGTTTCTTCTTAATAGATGGAGAAACATTGTAGCGAGAAAAAGAAGATGTAATATTAAACAGAAGCGCATAGATACCTATTTCACTGTTTTATAATGTATGTACCTATTTATATGTTAAAAACGTTAATACATCAGTTTAAAGTATTGGTGTTTATTTTTTGAATGAATAAAAAACAAATCCAGATTATCCAAGTTTTCAGTTATCCGAAGAGGGTGCCCCCTCACGTTACCTCGGATAACCAGGGTTCTACTGTATATATATATATATATATATATATATATATATATATATATATATATATATATATATATATATAGATAGATATAGATATAGATGCTTCATCGATCATCAGAAAGCGTTTGACAAGGTGAGAAGGGGTACAAAACAACTAACAAAACTCAGAGCAAATACCGGTGAAGAAATTACAAAAACCAAACAAACATGAATTCCTAGAAATGATAATAGAGTACTATAAAAAAAACTATACACTTCCTAGATTCCTGAGCCGGATTGGCAATATACCAGAATTTGGGTCAGAAACGTGGATGCACAGGAAATACCGGTTATAACAACTCAAGAACAACGCAAATACAAAAAATGAAAAACAGAAAGTCTCTAGGTGACGATGGCATTACGAGGGAAATGATATTGCGCGGAGGAAGAGAACTACTTAAGACACTCGCCAATTTGCTTACCAAATGCCTCGAAGACGCAGATATATCCGACGACTGAAATAATGCTGCCATTGTTATTCTACATAAAAAAGGCGACGCTACTCGATAGGAGAACTATAGACCAACTAGCCTCCTCTCCCAATTGTATAAATTATTTACGAAAATTATGTGCACCAGAATCACAAGGAAGTTAGAAGAATACCAACCCCGGGAACAGGCTGGTTTTCGAGTCGGATTTAGCACAACCGACCACATACATTCAATTAAAACACTAATCGAAAAATGCGCCGAATATCAGAAACCTCTTTCAATGGTATTTATAGAATTCCAGAAAGCCTTTGACACGCTGAAGATATGGGCAACACTTAAAGCACTTACAGACTACAGGATTAACTCTCGTTATTCAACTTTTGCATTAACTTGGAAAGCAAATCTGAAAGGTTCTTAATTACTGGAGGTGTCCGTCAGGCGACACCATGTCACTAAAATTGTTCACCCTTGCTCTGGAAAACTACAATGGGAATCGATGGGGATCAACATTAACGACGAATACCTAAATAACATTAGATTTGCTAACGACGTTGTTTTAGTAGCAGAAAGTGCCGATATGATTCGCTTTATAATAGATGATCTTTTGCGTAAATGCGGAAATACAGGTCTTAGAATGAACATCAGCAAATGCAAGATTATTACAAATTTACCTGAACAAGCTCTTGGAGATCTGCCCGCGGAGATCGCAGAGAGTTACATTTACTTAGGACACAGAAACTATCATTTATTTAAGTATCCACTTGTTTCATTTTCTATCTTTAAGTTTTATCCCGATCATCTGCCTCCGGTGTGTTCTCTGGGTTCACGCCAGTTTTTGCGTATGGGCTTTATTCAGTATCCAAGTTAGCATCATACGTAGTCATGGGTAGGATGCACTTATTATAAACTTTGACCTTTAACGTATTTAAGATGTCTTTCTCTTTGACTATAATAACAGTTTACAGTTTGCCATATCATAGCAGTTTACAAAATTAATTTACAAGATGCTAGCGTAATTGAATGTCTGAATTTTGTACTGCACCTAGATGAGTGAACACCTGTATGTGCTAGATATAATCTAAAAAGATATATAACTTAATTTTCCAAATGCTCACCATCCTATTTTATTTCTTCTTGAAATTTTATCCGAGACACTGTCTTTCGTGGTAGCAATTTTTTGCATTAGATACACGTACTGCTCCACAATTTCAAACGCTATCCTTTCCAAATTTATAGCTATGTTGTTATTAGTGTTGGTTAATATTTTAGTCTTATTTTTATTCTTTTTAAGACCAATTTAATGCACTCGTAATAATTTTCATTCAATCTACACTCCTCCGCACTATGGGACAGAATCGTGCGTACCGTCTCAAAAATAGGTTTTGCGAATGTTCGATATTGAATATTTTGTTAATGCATATATCTAACTGAATGTCTAATACATATTATATAGAATTTAAAATAGATTATTCCTCATTTTTTCTTAATAAAACTTGACTTGCAAGTTGACGCTCAAAATAATGTCGATTATGTAGAACAGAATTGCACCAGTTTACATGGTCATATTTTCATTATTTTCAATGCAAATATGTAAGTGTGATATATGGTTAGAATGGTTATTAAGTACCTTATTTAAAAAGCATTTAAGTAGACATTTATGTAAAAACTGGAGAGGTACACGATTGTTTTTGCAGTATCTAATATCCTAACCTTATTAGAAACTTTAAATAGACTTTTGACAGTTAGCGATGTCTGCCGATGTCGTAATTTTGATACCATCACATAGAGCAGCTCATATAAAAGTCAAGGCAAAAAAAAAATTGCCCGAATCTGCCCCCTTTTAAATGGGACGAAAAATACCTGATGGGGAGGGAAATGCAAAATATTTAAAAAAGATTTTTAAGATTTGATTCAGGAGATTTTTCGAAAAATAGATTATTTCTGACATTTTATTGTTAAATAATATTGTCTACTAGAACAGGTGACTATTGTTTACATCCCAACAAGTTGTCAAAATTTTGTTTACAAACTACCGCATTGAACTACATACATACATAAAGTGGTTGTTTTGTGAGAGAATAAACTACATACATACATAAAGTGGTTGTTTTTTTGAGAGAAGCTCTCGTGATTTTTGACAATGTGGTAAATTTTCTACCAACAAAATACATTTGATTTTTTAGGCTTTGTTGCTATTGCCGAACTGCTACTACCTGGTAGAGCTGCCTTGGGTAGGTAGAAACATTTTTTGTGTTTTATATATAAAGATAGATTACTACCTAAATTAAAGTTTAGGTAAGGTGGAAATACTGTTATTGGAAATAATATCATATCATATAAGAACGCGATAAATATGTGACTACCCGCAGATAATAATATTTTTCTCACGGAATTGAAGTATAACAGTTATTGATTTAATTGTCATTTACCAGTACTTTATTGTGCTTCGACATAGAGTCTTCACCAACCTCGGTAAAAATAATATTTGCGAAGTACCTAACAACAAAATGAGTGAATTTGTTATGCCTCGACGAGTATTATGCGAATTTTTCATTGACCATGGGACAAAAAAAGAAGATATTCAAAAATACTTAGAAGAGCACCATCATTTGTGGTCTTCAAAAAGTGAATTAGTTGTGAAACGTATTTAAAAATCGCTTATATCAGCTTTTAACAATCGCTGGACCACATCTAACCGAAAAAAAGTACAACGTGGTTAGACGATGAATTTAAGGTACAGTTCGACGAAATATCAATGGATATCAAACCTACAACATCTGGAGAACGTGGACGTCCATCAAAGTCTTATGAAGATCTGTCAGAGAAATCGAAAAAAAGGAAGAATATGGAGTTAATTCAACAATATGGACTCGAGAATATACATTACGCATACGCCCAAGGATTGCGGTCTGAAGGAGAATTGGAAGAAGCTTTTATTGTTACAATGATGCGGAATTGTGATAGAGATGAAAAAAAGATCATAGAGGAAAAATTGTTGCAAGAAATTCGCAATGCAACATATTTTTTACGACGGATGAAGCTTTAAGTCTTTTTGCTGATTTAGATCTTTCGAAATCACAATACAGATTACTTCGAGCAAGTCTGATTAACAAAAACTTCGATATATTGCCGTCATATAATATATTAACAAACGCAAAAAAACTGTGTTATCCTCCACCCTCCAGCATTGAAATAACCGATACAAGCGCTAAAGTAAATCTACAAGATTTGCTGGATCACACTACTGCCCCCGTATCTTAAAAATTGAAAATATTTACAACCCAACAAGAAGAAATCTTAAATTGTTTACCAAATGGGAATGAGATGGTTCATCGGGACAAAGTAAATATAAACAAATCTTAACAGATGAAAGTAACTTGGTCTCAGATGCAAACTTATTTATAGCGTCTTTGGTACCAATAAAGCTGATTGATACAGAAACAAAAAAGGTTCTTTGGCAAAATCCGGCAATTCTGATGGAATTTGCAAAAGAAACGCCCGAGAAAACTCGTTCGGTGGTCGGTGATATTCGGGGTCAAATTAATAATTTGAAAATTTCTGAGATACACATGGGGGACCAGCTAATTGAAATAAGTCACGAGCTGTTCTTAACTATGGTGGATGGAAAGGTTACACAAGTTCTAACTGACACAAGTTCTAGAGCTGTGTGTACGGTGTGTGGGGCTAAACCAAGCGATATGAATAATTTGGGGAAGATTGAATCAAAGCCAGATAATATGAATGCTTACGAATACGGTTTGTCGACGTTACATACATGGATTAGGTGCATGGAGTTAGTTTTACATATTTCATATAATCTTTCGTTTAAAAAATGGGCTGCGAGAACTCCGGAAGATAAAAAAAAGTAGAGAAAACAAGAAAAAACTTGTACAAAGTCTATTTCGAAGCCGAATGGGATTGCATGTTGATAAACCCCGGCAAGGAAGTGGAAATAGCAATAACGGCAATACAGCTCGACGTTTTTTTGAGAACTACTACTGCTCTTCAGAAATAACAGGAGTTAATGAGGATCTTATTAAAAGGTTTTATGTTATTCTTCAGACTTTGGCATGCGGTATTGCTGTAAATCCAAAAAAATTTGGTGAATATACTCGCGCTACTGCACAATTGTACGTTACACAATATATGTGGTATAACATGCCTTCTTCAGTACATAAGATCTTAATACATGGGGAAAGTATAATTAGACATTTTGCTGTTCTGCCTATTGGTAATTTATCTGAGGATGCCCAAGAATCTCGTAATAAAGATTACAAAAATATCAGATTATGTCACGCTAGAAAGTGCTCTAGGTCCGCAACGAATGAAGACGTATTTCATGGTTTTTTATTTACATCAGACCCATACATATCAAGTATCAGAAAACCATCAGTCACTGTTGCCAAGGAACTGTTAGACGAAGCCAAGAACTTCTTAGATATTTAAATTGTAGTTTGTATATTAATTTTTTTTTTTCTATTTTATGTAGTGGATTAATAGATGTTTGTCATTTATTATATGCTATTTTCATATGTAATATTAACAAAAATACGAAATAATAGTGTATATCATTAAACTGTATAATTATCATTCAATAAGTTAAATAAACTATGTTTTTGTATGAAAAAGTGTCATTTTCTTTTTGTATTATTTTTTTATATATTTTAAATAAAATTATTCTCGCAAAAAAGAAAACCGACTTCCTCCTTCCAATTTTCATAAATTTTCAATAGAGTTATCTAAAAATCAATATTTTGGACGGATAAAATATCCGTCCGATTTCCGAAATTTTTTTATGTGTTCAGCCTGTTGACAAATTCTTTCAAAAAGAAGAAAGAATTTTGAAAATCGGTTTATAAATGGCCGAGATATTCAAAAATTAATTTTTCGGACGGACATTTTGTCCGTCCGATTTCCACAAAAAAAAATTATGAGACCCACCTGCAAGCAATACCTTTCAAACAAAAAAAGAATTTTTAAAATCGGTTCACAAATGGCGGAGTAATATTGGAACAAACGTTAAAAAAAAAACAAAAAAAAATGGAACAAAAAAAAATGCACACGTGAAGTCGGTTAAAAATTAACAACGAATGTACCATTATTTGATAGTATATAGATTAGAGATACTACGTACCAAATTTCAGCTATTTGCTTCAATCAACGACAAAGTTACAGATTTTTGAGACGGTACGCACGATTCTGTCCAATAGTGCTCCGTGGAGAATATTTCAGAATTTTTTCAAAATTTTTTGATCAGTACTCTTCGAGATAGAGAGGGGGGACAGTGATTTTTCGGGATTTTTTAAAAATAATACATAGAAAAGTACTCACAAGTATTAAATTATATATGTATATATATATATATATATATATATATATATATATATTTGAAGTCGTGTTTTGACAAGCTTTCATTTGACATCCCACTTGATAACCTAGTAAAAAAAATTTTTTTTATTTACGATTTCACCCCCCAAAACTAACCTCATAAGTCCAAATTTAACTTTCAAAACTACACGGCTCTGATGAGGCCATCAATTCCTATATTAGTTCCAAATTTCAACTTTCTATGGCACATAATCTCGGAGAAAATCGGGTATAACAGACGGACACACAGACATACAGACGGACAGGCACCGAAGTGATCTTATAAGTGTTCCGTATGGAACACTAAACAAATAAAATAAAATTACAAACTCAAATACAATTTAAGAAGTAACCATTAGTACTTAAACTCTACTAACTCTAAACTAAAAAAGGAAATCATTGTAATTCTACATGAATTGATATTGATATCCATATACCAACCATGGTCCCCACTTTACCCATAAAAGAAACATAATAATCAGTCAATAAGTCAAATAAAATCTCCTTTAGCTACCTTCTGAAAGATAGTTCACACAGAGCAAGCAAACCTTCAGAAATTTCGTTCAGAAGTTTAATAGATATATAGCCGAAGGACTGTTTAAACATACTTGTACGACGCATAGGTATTTGAAAGCGGTCGTTGTACCTAGTTTTACGCTGATGTACCGAACTTCGATGATGCAGCTTTACACACAGATACTGAGGCACTGCGATCCTCAACAGTCTATGCAGAAAGCAACCCGGATGTAGCCTTTCTCTATTCTTAATAGGCAACCATTTGAACACACACTGAAACTAAGCTGCCTCAAAGGTTTCAGCCTGTATCTAATTTTTTCCATGTTGAATGTCTAATTTTCCAGGACTATTAGGCTTATTAAGCTTTCTTAAGCTTTCAATTGTCAACCTTTTAGTATGAACGTAACATTTTTCCTATTTAATGCCAACTTAGACCTTCAATAGCGCCATTGTGAAGTAGTTAAAATATTAACTCTAGAATCATTCCAGCTTGTTTTTTCGATAAAATCATTTTAAAGGGATCGATTTTACGTCGTCCTCAAACGCCTCACAATCATTTGACATAAACCACTCATTAACTTTAGCATGGGATAATGATTTATTACCGAATACTTATTGAAGCGAAGAATTTGTTAAAGTTGCCATATTTAACCCCAAAATCAATCGCAGTTTTTTGTTTAAAACTCGTTATCTAACTGTTAGTTAAAATACACTGTCACTCTTGCCACTAAAGCTAAGCATTTAAATGAAACCAATTTCATAAAATATGCTTCTCTCATGTGGTTCTAATCAAATTTATTATTAAATTCTAATATATACCATATAACGACAATAATAATACAAGTTGTTATCTTTTAGCTTGAAGACCAAGTGCATAACATTCTGCCAAGGATCCCAATACCTCTACAAGAAGCGACGGTGAGATTGTTGAGTAAAGATACACGACAACGACCTACGGCTCAACTCCTGGTACTCATCAAATTTTTTGAGTAAGTTGAAGTGGTTTTTAGACCCATCTGTAGCTTTACTTCCGCTCTTTGCCCTTGATATTATCAAGGTAAAGAACAGTTACATGAATAATTTTTGAAAATAAAATTTTCAACACAAAATTTTCGAAAACAATATTGACTTGATAAATTTTCTGAAAACAAATTATTTAGTTTAGGACGGTTGGTTTACTTTTAACTAGTGGATGTTTTATTATTATTAACGATAACGAACCCTAGTATTTTCTTTTCATTTATGGATGTTTTCTTGGGATTTATACCCAGCTCTGGCTCAGAGTATGAGAGAAACACAATATATATTTCTAATAATATTTCCTTATATTTATTAATAAACGTTAGATCAGGGGTTCCCAATCTTTTTTTTTACTGCGACTCCCTTTACAGGTTGCAATTTTTATGCGACGCCCTTCTAAAAGAAGATACCTGTGTGGAGCTCTAGCAGAAAAGAAAATTAATTTATTATTCAAAAACCCCAAAGAATATAGAGTCTTAATTATTATTGATTAGAAAATATAAAAAAAACTACAAACAATACAATTAATGAGAAAGACGACCTTGCTTTTCTGAGCATAACTTCTCAAATCCGGGCTGAAGTTTTGAAATTGATACTCTCATTTCTTTTTCTAAATTTATTTGTGACCTGTACTTCGATTTGATCGCTGCAACTGCAGAAAAGCCGGCTTCACCCAAGTACGACGTAGCAAATGTTAAAAGAATCCTCAAAGCCGTAGTACTGACAGTAGGATATTCTTGGGATGCATTGCTCCAAAATTGAAACAGTTTGTCTTTATCGAATCGTAGTTTTTTAGGCTCGTATCACAAGATAGTTCTGACAGCTGTTCTTCCTCGACTGTTCAAAGTGTAGATGGTGGTGGGGTCGATTGGAATGTGTTTCTAATCCAGTCGTATTGATTCAGATTCTCTGGAAAATATTTATTAAAATGGGTGCTTAATGTTGGTAAGTGTTGGATGAATATCAATTGCACACTTGGCTCCAGATTTTGAATAGATTTTTCTTTCAGAATGCCTTTCAAAACAGGAAAACAGTCAGTATTTCCTTGCTCCTCTTCTATATTTCTTTTCCACAACAGCAACTTCTTTTGAAACGCTGCAATTTTGTTAAGAAGTCAGTATTTTTAAACTTTTCTGCGTCACGATGAGATTCTGTCAATAAATCTGTGTACAACTCATTTTTTAATTCGTGTACATGTGAGAGTACGTTACCTCTCGACAATTAAAGACAGTAATAAAGTAAAGATGTACGCTCGGCACTCAAATCTTCACAAAGCCATTTGATAGTTATATCCATCGCAAAATTTAATTCTGGTGAAATATTTTTTTGCAGCCGGTGCCTCTGTATGTGTGACGCAATATGTCCATTTTACATTTGGAGCCTTGGTTTTAATGAGGGCGGAAGTCCTCCATACTGCCATGACATCGCGCGAGCTCCATCGGTACACACACCCACACACTTCTCCCATTGGATGTTATTATCTTCCATGTAAGAATCTGTGATTTCAAACAAATCACTAGCCTTACCAGTATCAGTCATTATTTTGTAAAATAACAAATCCTCACGTACATTCGTTTCTGTACCGCACGTAACATATTAATTGAGCGTCGTTATTACTGTCTGTCGTTTCATCCAGTTGAATGGCAAATAAACCAGAAAGATTTTCCACAATTTGCACATTAATGTTTTCAGCTATGTCATGAATGCAACGACTAATCATATTGTTAGAAAAAGGAATATGTGGTTTCTTACATTTGACAATACGGTGAGCGACCTTGTAAGAGGCGCGCAGCGCTTTGGAAGGAATAGATGCTCTGAAAAACAAGGATGTTGACTGATGCTTCAGTTCTCGCAATTTTCTTGCAAAAAAAATCCTCGCTTTTCTTGTAAATTACTGTGAGTTGTTTCTAAATAACGTTTCAATTTATTAGAAAACATACTCTCAGCTGTCAGCACCTTATGACAAACAACACATTGGGGAAGTTCCATATTTCCTTTGCTAACGTAGGTAAATCTAAAATCTAAATATTGGTTTTCTGTACTTTTTTTCGTTTTTCTACAGTTTCTTTTCTATTCTCTCCTGCGTCTTCAACACGTTTTCTATCTATTTGAATAAACTTATCCATTTTAAGTAATGAATACGCGCGAGTAAATTAAATACAACACACTTGAAATTAAAACACTGCATTCATCAACACTTGTAATCGACGTATAAATAAAGCGCCGGAATAAAAGACCGAACGATAAACGAACGAAAGCGCGGGGAAATGGAGGGGCGGACTTACTCATAGATATTAGATTAGATGAGCGTAGTGCTCATAGAAAGAGAAAGAAATAATATAAAAGTCATCCTGTTTCTCTTACTCGGCGCCGAAAATCAGCTCTCAAGCGCAGAGTAAGAGAAATAGAATTGTCTCATATTATTTCATTTTCTTTTTAACGACTATACGCTTTCGCTTACAGCAGGCTATATAGTTTCTCTCCTCTCTTCTAATACCTCTATGGGCTTACTGAGTCGCTGATGAGACGCGCGCCGCGCCGCGCCGCGCATTAGCTCATTACGTCACGTGCAGGTGACCTGTGCGTATCGTCTCGCGACTCCCATAGGATATATTATTGAAAGCAGTGCGACTGGTCGGTAATTATATGGCAAGGTCTTCTTACCTTTTTTAGGTATCGGCTGAACCGTGGCACATTTCCAGCAGGACGGAAATATTCCCTTTCTGTAGGATAGGTTAAAAAGTTTACAGAAAACTGGTGTTAGTTCCCTTGCACAGTTTTTGAGAACTATGGCAGGTATTCCGTCAGCGCCAGAAGCCTTCTTGGTGTCTAGCTTCATTAAAATACGCTTTACGATG
Organism: Pachyrhynchus sulphureomaculatus; assembly: GCA_019049505.1. Taxonomy (NCBI): domain Eukaryota; kingdom Metazoa; phylum Arthropoda; class Insecta; order Coleoptera; family Curculionidae; genus Pachyrhynchus; species Pachyrhynchus sulphureomaculatus. The sequence continues at coordinate 100,341,624 of CM032451.1, forward strand.
CGCTGTCTGAAGACAACATCGGGCATCCTTGACTGCAATATGGGAATAGTAGGTGGTGTTTTTCCTTGGAAATCGACAGTAGAATGTGAAGTGTCAGATGGGTTGTCGGATCGAAAACATACATCCATCCAAGGGTAAGTTCGAAAATATTCAATGAGATCTTCCTATTTGGCAGATTTGTAGTGCCAATTCTTGCGCGGCCTAGGCGCCTCTCTGTCACTGATTGGCAGGATACTCGATGTCGAAAGCAGTTTATGGTCGAAAGAACCCCACGGCGGATTTACGGTGACCGCGTAAATCTCCGGATTGGTGGTTAAAAACAGATCAAGAAGACTGGCGAACTTCCCGTCTCGATCAGGGATCCGTGTTGGTTCGTCAATAAGCTGAGTTGAGCCACAACTGATTGAGAATGATTCAGCTTCACGACCTTGTGTGTAAATAATCGTTGGTGTTTGCAAAAGAAGCGAAAAGTGTTCGAAAATTGGTATTACTTGGTGGCCGATACAGGATACAGATGAACCTTGTGGTTTGTTGAGTCGTTATTTTTAACCACATAACATCAAAGTTTAGGGGCTCCAGAGTCTCTTCTCGTTGGCAAGAGAGGTCGCTTCTGACAAAAAGACAGATTCCAAAGTTACGCCTAAATCGGGAATAGAAGTCGTATCTCACTCGAGAACCACTTGTCCGATTTACGTGCTTTTTTTTTAAACATACATATGTTCTCTGGCCACGTTATAGGATATATTTTATTACGTTAGGTAACATCTATAATATATATAAAATGCAACGTCTCTCTGTCTGTCCGTCCGTTGGTGCGCTTATCACTGGATAACCACTTATTCAATTTAGGTGCTTTCTTTTAAAACATACATATGTTTTCTAGCCAGGTTATAGGATATATTTTATTACTTTAGGTAACATCTATAATATATATAAAATGCGTCTCTCTGTCTGTCTGTCGGTTTTCACTCGAGAACCACTTATCCGATTTACGTTTTTTTTTTTTAATTCATACATTTATTCTCTGGCCAGGTTATCTATAATCTTCTATAATATATATATATATATATATATATATATATATATATATATATATATATATATATATATATATATATATATATAAATACAACGCCTCTCAGTTTATCTGTTTGTCTGGCTGTCTGCCTGTCCGTTAGTGCGCCTATAACTCGAGAACTACTTATCCGATTCACGTGCTTTTTTTTAAAACATACAGGCCAGGTTATAGGATATATTTTTATTCCGTTAGGTAATACGAGTATAAGGAATAAACAGTGACGATAATAGCGAATCAAGTCGGATAAAAGTTTCTCTCTTGCAACACGCTGCCTAAACTATTAAATATGGAACAATATCACTTAACAAAGAATATAATATATATAAAATATATCTCTGCCTGTCTATCTGTCTGTCCGTTAATGCGCTTATTACTCGAGAACTATTATCCAATTTACGTGTGTGTTTTTTTTAATTTATACATATGTTCTCTGGCTAGGTTATAGAATAGATTTTATTATGTTAGGTAATGTAAGGAATGAGCAGTGACGATAATAGTGAATGAAGTAATACATCATCATCAGTCATGAATACATATATTGGGGGAAGACGAGGCACAGAAGTGTGGAGATTTATTAGGGCGAACAGAACGGAAGAGTGGAAAACAGTACCAATTCAGATAATATCACAGAATGAATGGATAACACACTACAAGAACCTAGTATCTGAAACCAAAGAAGAATACAAAACAGAACCACAACCACAGATATAAATACAGGGAGAAGAAATAACAGTGAAAATAGAAAGCATAAAAAAATCGGTCAGGCTTCTGAGGAACAGAAGAGCATGAGGACCACAAGACATATATTCTGAACTCATTAAATGTGGAACGGAAAAACTTTATCGAATGTTGAGAAATATAATGAACCAATGCCTAAATGGTCGCCCCGTACCGCAAGAATGGAAACAGGCCTACATTTTCTCTGTACATAAAAAGGGATCCAAAAAATACCCTAATATCTACCGAAGAATCTCCGTAACTGGCACAATCAGTAGGATATATGGAACGATCTTAAGGGACCTTATTGAAGAAGAGTACAGTAGACATGAGGAGGAAGAACAGAGCGGATTTCGAGCCGAAAGGTCATGTACGGATAATATGTTTTCTAAAACAGATAATTGAAAAAGACCTCTATTAATCAAGAAGTACTTATAACATTCCTAGACCTCCAAAAAGCCTATGATACTGTGCAAACTATAAAGTTATGGGAAGCCTTACAAGAATTAAATATCAACCACACCATAATAAAGGCATTACAAAATCTTCCTTATCCTTACACGTAGGATATTAAAAAAGGGTAAAATCCCTACTCGGGCGGAGAGGTAAACCATAAAAAAAAATAATTAAACTGGATTTTATTTTGGATTACCTAAAATACAGATTTTTTTTCATAGTTAGGAAGATAACTTTAAAAAACCCATATTTCCCTAAATTTCTCTTATTTTCTAGAGACAAATATTCCTAATGGCTAGTTACGGTTATTATAAAGGGTGTTTTTTATAGAGGTATAAAACTTTAAATTGGCAACACTTTTTTAACTGGCGGCCATTTTGTCAGCTTTCCAGTGATTTATGTTTAGTTTGGTTTGGCATTTCAACATGAATAGACTGACGCCTGAACAACGCTTCCAAATTGTGCAAATTCATTTTGAAAATCATGGTTCTGTTCGAAATACGTATCACGCACTATGTCCATTTTACGGTCAACATAATCGTCCATCAGAGCAATTAATTCGATTAACTATGGAACGTTTTCACACCACGTTTACTCTTAATGATAATACGCATCCTCAGAGACGTCGTACAGTGCGTACAGAAGAAGTCATTGCTGCTGTAGTGCGTAGCGTAGAGGAAGACCCGAATCAGTCTATCCGCCATCGTGCACAGGAATTGAATATGTGTCCATCCACTTTATGGAGAATTTTGCGGAAAGATCTTGGTTTGCGTGCTTACAAAATCCAACTCGTGCAACAATTGAAGCCACACGATCACCTAACAAGGCGTAGATTCGGTGAATGGGCCCAAAACAAGATTGCCGTTGATCCCGATTTTCATAAACGAATTTTGTTTAGCGATGAAGCTCACTTTTGTTTGAATGGATACGTCAATAAACAAAACTGCCGTATTTGGAGTGATGATAATCCTCGAGTGTATGTTGAGACACCGTTACATCCAGAAAAACTGACTGTTTGGTGTGCTTTATGGGCTGGTGGAATCATTGGTCCGTACTTCTTTAAAAACGATGCTGGTCAGAACGTTACAGTCAATGGTGACCGCTATAGATCCATGATTACTGACTTTTTCGTTCATCAATTGAACAACCATGATGTGCAGGAGCTGTGGTTTCAACAGGACGGCGCAACATGTCACACAGCTCGTGCCACAATTGATTTATTAAAGGAAACGTTTGGTAACCGCATAGTTTCACGTTTCGGACCCGTGAATTGGCCTCCAAGATCGTGCGATTTAATGCCGCTAGACTATTTTCTGTGGGGATATGTGAAGTCGCTAGTCTACGCCGATAAGCCCGAAACGATTGACCACTTGGAGGACAACATTCCCCGCGTTATTGCCGATATACGGCCACAAATGTTGGAAAAAGTCATCGAAAATTGGACCTCCAGATTAGACTACGTCCAAGCCAACCATGGCGGTCATATGCCAGAAGTCATATTTAAATTATAATGCCAGAAGATTATCTTTCGAATAAAGTAAATTTCATGTCAATTTAAAAAATTCATCTTTGTTTTATTCCATTTCAAAGTTCTATACCTCCATAAAAAAACACCCTATATATATGGTTAATGGTTATGTTATATTGTTATTAGATAGATCTGATGCTTTCTATTTTTCCTAGCTTTGACGAGGTTTTGTTAAAAAATTTATTGCTTTTTTCGATGTTTTTTTTTTTAAAGAGATGTTATGCCTTTCCTTCTATATACATTATCTGTGTTTAATAGGCATTCGTAAAAGATGCCAAGAATCGTTCTAAATATATTTTTTTTTTATTTCTGTTGTTGCCTATCTGTACTCCAGACCGGATATGCATAGTTTATTATAGGCCGTCAATCTGAGTTTTTGTTTGCCTGCTCAACTTGTTTACTTTATAAATGAATGGATAAATGGAACATCCTACTAATCCGGCTTCTCTTCCGCACGTTTCCACTTACTTCTTGAATGTTATTTTTTGTCTAGTGTTACTTGGGGATATTTTATATCGTCACTTTCATCAATTACGGTTCAAATTAAACTTGATTTATTGTTGGGTTGTTTTACGGTTTTTTCTAGATGAGAATGAATTGCGTTTTGTTTGTATTTAAGTTTCCGTTTATTTTATATATGAGACGATGAGAGCAAGAGTGGCCTAACCCACCAGCATACCTAATGGAGTTATTATTAAGATTTTCTTTACTTTTTTTGTAATTTTTTTATTCGCAATGTTATTTACTTTTTCTATATTTGTTTTTTAGTGGTCAATAATAAGTTTGGCTGTTAATTTAAGAGGCTTAAACCTGGAAAATTCTCATAAAATAAAAGGAAAAATGTGGGTTAGGCCACTGTTGCACTGTGCAGTAATTTAAAATAGATTTTTGCAATATACGAGGTTTAAACTCGAACATAAATTCAGTGCAATCAAATAAACCTCATGTACTCGCTCTATGTGAAACCAAGGTCAGTCCATCGACCAGTACAGTCAACTATCTTTATCCTGGGTATGACTTCCATTCCCGATTTAGGCGTTAATTTGGAATCTGTCTTTTTGTCAGAAGCGACCTCTCTTGCCAACGAGAAGAGGCTCTGGAGCCCCTAAACTTTGATGTTATGTGGTTAAAAATAACGACTCAACAAACCACAAGGTTCATCTATATCCTGTATCGACCACCAAGTGATACCAATTTTCGAACACTTTTCGCTTCTCTTGCAGACACCATCGATCATTTACAAATTAACTATCCAAGTGCCGAAATTGCCATCCTGGGCGCAATATCAACTGGCTTAAATATTCAAATACTACCGACGAACACAAGGTCGTGAACGCTGAATCATTCTCAATTAGTTGTGGCTTAACTCAGCTTATTGACGAACCAACACGGATCCCTGATCGAGACGGGGAGTTCGCCAGTCTTCTTGATCTGTTTCTAACCACCAATCCGGAGATTTACACGGTTACCGTAAATCCGCCGTTAGGTTCTTCCGACCATAAACTGCTTTCGACATCGAGTATCCTGCCAGTCAGTGACAGAGAGGCGCCTAGGCTGCGCAAGATTTGGCACTGCAAATCTACTAAATGGGAAAATCTCATGTAATATTTTCCAACTTTCCCTTGGATGGACGTTTGTTTTCGATCCGACAACCCATCTGACTTCGCCAGGGAGGTCTCCGATGTTATTTTGGCTGGTATGGAAGCTTACATTCCTTTTTCGAAGAAATGCCTCTCCAACGGCAAGCCTTGGTTTGACCGAAAATGCAAAGAAGTTGTTGCTTCTAAACATATTGCCTACCGACGATGCCGTGAAAACCCTAACACCATAAATCGTAACACCTTTGTTCGTGCCCGGAACAGATGCAAAGGAATTATGGACGAAACCAAGGAGGCACACAATCAATGAATTAGAAACAAACTTCTCGCTTGTCCCAACAATTCCAGGTCATTTTGGGTAGTCGCTAAGACAGTTAGTCAAAATTTCACCAAATCCACCATACCACCACTCACACGCCAGATAATTTCATTGCAACCACACCTGTTGAGAGAGCGAACTTGTCGGCTGAACTCTTTGCTTCACATTCTACTGTCGATTTCCAAGGAAAAACACCACCTACTATTCCCATATTGCAATCAAAGATGCCCGATGTGGTCTTCAGACAGTGTATCATAAAGCGTATTTTAATGAAGCTAGACACCAAAAAAACTTGTGGCGCTGACGGAATACCTGCCATAGTTCTCAAAAACTGTGCAAGGGAACTAACACCAGTTTTCTGTAGACTTTTCAACCTATCCTAGAGAAAGGGAATATTTCCATCCTGCTGGAAATGTGCCACAGTTCAGCCGATACCTAAAAAAGGCAAGAAGACCTTACCAAATAATTACCGACCAGTCGCACTGCTTTCAATAATATCAAAAGTCATGGAAAAGGTTATCAATCAGAATCTTCTAAAATATCTTGAACGATTCAATATTATTAGCGATCACCAATATGGCTTTCGTAAACATAGATTAACAGGAGATCTTCTGACTTATGTAACACATGTTTGGAACAATACAATTGAACACTTTGGAGACTCTCGAGCGGTTGCTCTTGACATATCCAAGGCATTCGACCGTGTTTGGCACGATGGACTGTTGGCTAAGCTACGCTCTTGTGATATGTCTGAAAAGTTCTGTTTGCGGCTCTCATGTTTCCTCTGAGAGCGTTCTTTACGAGTGGCGGTCGGCGGATTTCTTTCTAACACCTTCACTATCAACGCCGATGTGCCCCAAGGCTCCATACTGTCTCCTACTCTCTTTCTCATTTATATTAACGATCTGCTGGAAAAGACCGGGAATCCAATCTACAGCTTTGCAGATGACAGTACGCTTGTCTCTTCATTCACTTTGAACGCTCGGACATCGGCTGCTCAGTCGAATATCCGCAGGCAGCAGGAGGTCGTTCAACTTAACAAAGACCTGGAAGAAATTCTATCTTGAGGTGACAGTAACCAAGTAGAATATAACGCTACAAAAACTCAGGCGGCAGTTTTTTCTAAAAAAGTTAACGTTGCTGAACCCGCCATAGTTATGTCGGAGCACTCCATTCCCCTAGCATCGTCGCTCAATTTGTTGGGCGTTAATTTGGAAGCAAATATGTCCTGGCATGAGCATGTTGCAGGCATAGCAAGGAGAGTTCCTCAAAAGTTGGGAATACTATTTCGAACCAGAAAGCTTTACACTCCACAACAACTGTTAATTCTTTACAAAGCTCAAATTCGACCAACTATGGAATACTGCCCCCATGTTTGGGCTTCCAAACATACACTGCATTTGTTGGATTCTGTTCAGAGAAGAGCTGTTCGTCTGATTGGAGACCTGGAACTGACCGGCGGCCTTGATTCGCTGGAACATCGAAGAACGGTTGGCGACTTGAATCTGTTCTACAAGTATTTTCATGGAAAGTGTTCGAAGGACGTAAATTTTTAATAGGATAGCTTAATTCCTCCCAAAGCAGTGCATGTTAGAAATACACGGCGCTGGTGCTTCACAACCGTATGAGGTTCAGCTTGTTACTCCGCGTACAACGCTTTTCAAGCAGTCTTTTATATAGAAAACATCATCCCTTTGGAATAATTTGCCCAGCGCTGTGTTTCCCACAGAGTACAATTTGCTGCGATTAGAGAACAACGTGAATCGCTTTTTCCGCACGCGTGCCGCTCCTGGAGCGTGTGCTAGACCCATAAAAAAAAATAAACTGGTGATACTTTTTGGCTGTTGTAATCAACCCAAAATCTTGGTCACAGGGCAAGTAGGAATGTCCATCACACATAAATTTGTGGTCAGTTTGTGTGACATTAAAATCAGAACCTGTAACAATATAATTGCACATCAAGGCATGATCCGATTTCCTGGGGACCTCTGGAGGCAACAAGTGTACATAATCGCCTCATTCGGTGCAAGGTTATGGACTCCAAAGCAGTACGTCTACAGCTGCCGCTTATAATAACATATATCTGTCGAAAGCTCTGGAGTAGGCAAGATTTTCATTAGATCAAATGCAATTGCTATAATTTCTTGGTTCTGTTGTTTGGCCAATTCCGCATCATCATGCATTCCCTGCCTAGCTTTCTCTGCCTTTCCGAGATGCAACTCTTTCTGAACTTTAAGCTCTTGTTTTTTTGCTTCATCAGTACATGCTTTTTTTTATTCTCAAATTCGTCACATCTTTTACAGAAGTCCGTAATGGGGGGATGGAAGTATAAATCAAAATTTTCATTAAAAATTTTCCTAAACATATTAGAAGGAACAGTTTCATTAGAATCTAACATCTGCTGCTTGTACAGGTTATACAATTTATGTTTAGGCTTGGTGAAACGTACTGCCTGTCAAGGCTTTTGTGCCTTGCGTAGAGGCTTTCATATTTTTGAAATTTGTCTATAAAATTTTTCACTGCGGTAATTTTATATTCTGGTGTTTTGTTCCATGATGTTTGTCAATCACGTTGGTCTTTAGGGGGTGTGTCCCCTTTAGGCTTATTAACTAAAGCCACTGAAATTCGCCCATCAGAAACTCTTTACAGACCTGTTGGGATTTTCCTGATGAATGGGGACAGTGATAGGATCTAGATTTATTTCGACGGAAGTCTTCTTTGTTTATGTAGCACCTTTTTTTATCAATTACATTGATTAGTTCACACAAGTAAGCTGTTTGCAAATCAAAATTTCCTATCTCGTAAAATGGAGTATCTATACCAAAATTTTGCTATCAATCTTTGTTGCGGCATTTATCAACAAATTCATATTTTTTCGCTTCAACTAAAACATTTTTTGTATTCAAATATGCCCTTCCAAAGTTTCAGTTAGTTTTTCTAATATTACGAGCCCAGTTGCCCTCATTGCGTTTTCTTTTTCTACTTGTTATTTTAGGTGATTCGGTTGAGTTAATTGGCCGATTATTATTTGTATCATTGCCAGTAACCGAAAAAGCACCATCGTTACCTGCATTCTCAAAATCGATGCGCATAAAATCTTCATTAAAATCATCATTTTCCTCCGGCGTAGCAATAAATTCTGAATCACTATTAGAAATGAAGTCACCATTATCTGACGATTCACTCTCCAATAGATCTGAAAATGTATTATTCTATAAGTTCCTTTATACTTCAATTAGATAAAAATATTTAATTATTTATTTAAAGTTATTATTTAATTTTATTTATTAAGAATGCTACTTACCACTTAATAATCTGTTAAGGGCCATATCCATTTATGTAAATTAATTTAAATTAGATAATTTATTCCTTGCACAAATTCAAATAACACTATGTCTGTAACTAAGTACAACAAACAACTAAAAAAAAATGTAACAAGGGAGGGAACGGGCGCGGGCGGGAATAATATCAGCTTATTGCCGCAAGAAGGCGCCATAATGATATCAGTAGCTATGTGGCTTAGGCCAGTGTTGCATTAATACAAATTTAATTTACAGAGTTTTTTGATGGGTCAAGGTGCTGCTATCTATCAATCGATTTGACAACCAATATTCTAATACTGCTAGATGTCAATAGAGTGCAGTTGGAATGCTAAATCTACATTTATTGACATTTTCATGTTTTTGTGGGTTAGGCCACTCATCGCCTCATAATATCTATATATGAAATATTATTTTCTGTTCTTGTTCTAGCAGTTTTTTCTATTTTCAATCGTATTTACATTAAATCATCATTAAGAAATGTTGCTAATTTGATGGTATTAATTTTTAAAATGTCGTTGACGAAAAGGTTAAAAATATCGAGGTAGGTAAAGACCTCAACAAGTCAAACAAAGGTCTGGTTTCTTTATTTATGATATTTGAACCCCAGTTCTTACTGAAAATTCCCTATTTTCTAAGAAGTTTTGTGTCATCAAAGTTTTAGGTTTTCCATTTTTACGCTTTTCTTTACACTGCGTTATAAGCTTTTTGTAGATTTAATGTTGCTATCGTCATCATCATCATCATTGTCATCATCAGTAGCTTATTCCATCCACAGTCGGATGTAAGCCTCCCCAAGTTGTTTCCACTGAACTCTGTTGTTTGCCTTTTGCATCTAATCGTGTCCTGATAATCTTTTTATGTCGTCCGTCCATCTTGCCTGTGGTCTACATCTGCATCTTTTATGTTCTCTAGACTTCAATTCAACCATACGACGTATCTATCTGTTATCATTCAACCTTGCATTATGCCCAGCCCAATTCTACCTTAATATACATATTAGTTTGATTACATCTGTCACTTCTAATCTTCTTTGTATCTCGATGTTAAAAATACGATCTTGCAGTCTAATATTTAGCATTCTCCTCTCCGTTGCTCTTAGGGTACTGAAGTTTATATATTACACTTTTATTTAGAGCCGACGTTTCGGTGCCATATGTTAATACCGGCAGTACATATCGATTGAACATTCTGGCCTTTATTGTATTTTGAATGTCCAATTTAAATGTAGATTGTAACTTTCCGAACGCAGACCCAGCTAACGAGACTCTCCTGTCCAAGTCAGCCTTTAAGTTATTTTTTGATATTTCGATTTTTTGTGCTAAATATATGAATGTTTGTACCTATCCTATTCTTTCACCTTCTATTAACAGTTCCTGGCTGTTATTTTCAGTTTCAATTCTATCAGCATTTCTTGTAATTCTTCTTTGGTGTTGGAGCTCAGAGTGACATCATCTGCGAACCTTAAGTGATTTAATCGTTCACCATCTATTAGTATTTTTTTTATTTTCCCATGTCTTCTAGAGTCAACGTGAACAACTTTGAGAATATTGAGTTACCTTGTCTAATTCCTCTGTTAATTTTGACTTCATTTGTTTTTTCTTCAAGCATGTGTATCTTTCGTCGACTCTGCTATTATTTAAGGCGTTAAGGACTGCCCATATCTCTGTCGTATCAAATGCATTTTCGTAGTCAAGCATTGCTGTCCACAAGATTACCCTATTTTCTTTTTTTTTTTACTAGTAATTTAATTATTTGAAGATGGTCCAAAGTGCTGTATCCCCGTCTAAATCCCGCTTGTTGACGTGGTTGATAACTGTCTAATTTGTTAGTTAATATATACGTTATGATTCTAGTAAGGATTTTCTACAGTACCGATAAAAGGCTGACGTAATTCTCCAATTGAAATTTGTTTCCCTTTTTAAATATAAGCACAATCAAGGCGTTTACCCAAGGTGTTGATATTGTACTCTCTATGAGGTACCTGTTAACTGGAGCTTGAAGAGATTGTATTATCGATGTCCCTCCATACTTTATCATTTCTATAGTTACTTTATCGTCCCCTGGTTCTTTGTTGTTGTGCACATATTGGAGGGCGTTCATCATTTTTTACTATTACTCTATGTCCTTCTTCTTTCCCAGGAGGTAGCGAAATTTTCGTGTCATATATTATTTGATAATATTTCTCTGTAGCTTCCTTTATCTCTTTGATTTGTGCGATCTCTTGGTTATCGTTATTTACAAGTTTCATTATCCTGTCTCCCTTCATTCATTTGTTTGTTTAGGTGTTTCAAACTTTTCTCCCTGTTTCAAAGTTTCCTCTATTTTCGTGTTTCTGTACTGTCTGACGTCTTTTCTGATCTTTTTCTTATAAATTTCTTTAACATATATATATATATATATATATATATATATATATATATATATATATATATATATATATATATATATAATTTCCTATAGGATATACATGGGAAGGCCAAAAATTAAAAGCCTAAAAGTTTGTTCGAAAAATTTCTTGTGTCAAAAACGTACTCACCCATTACAAATTGTTCTATTTACTTTAATAACATGTTAGCATGGACCACTTTCCATTGTCAAAAACAAATACGATTACCTGTTTGAAGTTGGTCCAAAGTATTGTATCCCCATCTAAATCCCGCTTTTGTTACTATAATCATAGTTAAATATTAGTTGAAGTTAGTTCAGGGAGTGGCTTAATACATTCAAGTTAAGGGGAGCAGATGAATGCAAATAGATTTTTTTTAAGGAAAAAAGATAACAGTAAAGTCGAAGCAGCTTGTAGAGTGCTACGACATTGGATAACAAGCGGCAGAGCCTCTCGAAGGGAAAAACCATCTTTTGTAATGAGACTCCCAATATTTATATATTTCCCAACACAGTAAAATCAGAATCGATTACTGGGAGAAGAAACAAAAAAAGCGGTTCAAACAGCACAAATTTAATAGCTTAAAATCGATGACTTGGGAGGGAGATGAGACTTTTCTCAAGACAGACTCTTTTTCATACATTAGACCAGAGGTGCTCAAACGGTCGATCGCGATCGACAAGTCGATCGCGAGTGCTTTTTAAGTCGATCTCGAGAAAAAAATTCCGATATAGAACTATTCACAGATTTTGTTTTAGGTAACTAAAATAAAATGTAATGAATAAACTACTAAAATTTATTCGATCCACAATTAGGCCAGAATAACCCCCTCATCACTTTCTTTTATCTAATAACCCCCTGCTAGCGGCAAAAGGCGGCTTTATCAAAGGAACGCGCGGTACTTGTCAAAGAAAAGCCGCGTTTTTGATTCATGCCGATTTTTCTAGAAACTTCGGGGAGCGGGTTTGACGGGAACATTCGAGACTTCGTTCGCGCCGATATAAATGTTGCGCCTGCAGGAATAGGAGTCAGTCTGAGTTGTAACTTGAAGGCGATACATCGATACAAAGTTTATTAATAAAGAGTCCAAAATGAGTGCGGCGAAGAAAAGTAAAACTTATCATTTTAATAACGATTGGGAGGAAGAATTTTTCTTTTATATGGTAAAGGATAAGTGCATTTGTCTCATTTGCCGTGCGTCAGTTGCAATACCTAAGCGTGGGAACTTAGAGAGGCATCATAAAACCGTTCATAAAAACTATGAAAAGGATTTTCCGTCATAGAGTGAATTAAGAAAACGAAAAGTACGTGATTTGATAACTTGTTTGAAAAAAGAACAAACCATGTTCACAAGACCAGCCAAACAATCAAAAGCTGCAACGATCGCGTCCTTTAAAATATCTCATATATTGGCGAAACACAAGAAACCATTTGATGATGGATTGGTTGTGAAGGAAGCATTTATTGAAGCTGGTGAGACTTTATTTGGAGATTATGTCTACTATTAGAGAACTTCAGTTATCTCGTCCGACTGTCACAAGGCGTGTTGAAGTCATGAGTCAGGACATGGCAGATAAACTAAAACATGATATCATGGAATGTACATACTTTTCTTTACAGTTCGACGAATCCACCGATATGACAGACACTGCCCAGCTGTGTATTTTTATTCGAATGGTATTCAATGACATGTCGGCTAAGGAAGAGTTTTTGACAATGATTCCTCTGAAAGGAAAGACCCGTGGCGAAGATATATATGACGTTTTCTTCAATTTTGTAACAAACTACAAGCTACCAATATATAAACTACATTACAACCGATGGAGCACCAGCAATGACTGGAAACAAAAACGGTTTTGTGGCATTGTGTCGAGCTAATGATGTTTTCCCTTCATTTTTCTCCTTCCATTGCATTATACATCAACAAGTTTTTTGTTCAAAAGTTCTAAACATGGTGGAGATTATGGGCATTGCAATAAAAATTGTGAATTCTATCCGTGCACGTAGCTTGCAACGACGGCTCTTTAAATTGCAGTTGGAAGATAGTGAGTCAGCTGAACACACTGATTTAGTTCTTCACACGGACGTCAGGTGGTTGAGTCGCAGAAAATTCCTAGAAAGGTTTCAAGAATTATTGCCCGTGCTTTTCTGGACGAAAGAGGTGATGACACTCAGATGCTGAAAAACGGAAAATGGCTGACTGATTTGGCATTTTTGACAGACATCACAATGCATTTAAACACCATTAATTTGGAGCTTCAAGATAAAGGAAAAACTATTATTGAGATGATTAGCGCAATAAACGCATTCAAAAGTAAATTGCAACTTATGATAGATCAACTGAAAAGAAAAGATCTGAAAAATTTTTCGTCTTTGAAAGCAAGGATTCCTCAGTTGAATTATGATATTTATGAGGCAGAATTATCAAATATTTTGGGCCAATTCAAAATACATTTTTATGATTTCAGTAAATTGGCAAATATCGCATCATTTATGAGTTATCCTTTTTCGTGTAAAAACATTGAGGTATTAGCTACTGAAATAGCAAGTCAGTTTAACATGGACTCATGTTCTGTTGAAAATGAGTTAGTGCAGATTATATCAGATATACATCTCAAAGCCACAGCATCTGATACAAAATTCTGGTGTTTTATATCTGAAGATAAATATCCGAATCTAAGGCAAATCGCACTTCAACTGACGGCAATGTTGGGGTTAACTTACTTGTGCGAGTCTGCATTTTCTGAAATGAAGATAATTAAGTCAAAATATCGCAATCGACTAACTGACGAACATATGTCATCATGCTTGCGATTAGCACTCGGTAATTACGTACCATCTTATGAAAAGTATGCTGAGGACATGCAGTGCCACGCTTCAACATCCAAAGTCACTCTTTAGTTAAGTTTAGACACTAGAACTCGTTTGTTTTGTAAGAACCAATAAACTCGCAATTTTGAATAATTATGAGTTTTTTCATTGACATTTTAGAGCAGACCTACACTTACCTTGACTAAAAAAATACATATGTGCGGAAAACTAATATCTATGTCACGATACACCCTACCTAGACGACAATCCTGCATCACACTTACTTGCAGCCTCTCAGAGTCGATCGATCGTAGTCTAACAATATTGAGGTAGATCGCCAGCAGTTCCAGTTTGAGCACCCCTGCATTAGACCTTTAATAACTTAGACCTTAATTAAAACATCGATCACCGGGTGGAGAAAAACGCTTTCAAGAAAGAATCCTTACTTTCAGTAGAAAATTAATAACCTAAACCTAATTTAAAAAATCGGTGACCGGAGAGGGGAAACTTTTCACAAAATGGAACCGTTTTATACTGACGCTTTTTCCCTCGTTTCTAGAATGGCGTCATTTTCTATCTTTATAAGGACCAGGTAACATATGCCCTTCTACTCTCCTTGACAATGAAACTGAGCTCAGTTAATAATAAATTAATTAAACTGGAGTTTATTTTGCATTACCTAAAATAACCGCCGTCCATAAATAACAAAACTGACCCTATATATATATATTACGACTAAATTAATTAACTCATTCTTAAATTAATTTAATCTTTATTTACCTGAACTAGCATCTGTTCAGGTCATTTAAAGCGCTTAGAATTTTATATCAAAAATTCATTCAGAAATGCTTGCCTGCCATTATTTATTTTCGAGAGGTTGGTCGTCAAAAATTTAGTTACTGGTAAAATTTATCCATTCGAAAGTCATGCTTCAGAGAATCTTATGTTCATAAAATTAAGCTTTTTGAATTTTTTTTACGGATCAGTATTAGCCAACGACAGACACGGAGCTACGAATTCAATTGCCAAACTTAAAAACTGGAAATTTTCATAAATAGACTTCAACACGACTTGAAATTGATATTAAATTTTTGGTGTTTATCAACTGCCCCTCCGAGACAATGACTTGTTACCATACTGTGACACAGCCAACCAGCAAACTTTCAAATCCGTTAAAAACGACAACCCTCCTCGTCGTTCATTACGCTTCAACAAACCGCCGATAGCATGTTGTTGATGGAGTGCCACTTAGACCAGAGAATAGCAACAATGTAAACAGTGTCCTTCGTTCTCTCAAGGAGGATTCATATTTGAAGTCGATCTATGAATAGGTCGGCGTTATGCTGCGATGATCTTCATAGTTCTCCGTCAATATCTGTGATAAACCAAAAATGAACACCAGGAACGTGAAGAGCTAGCTACCTATCCACCCACCTATGTAAATAACTGACGTTAGAGTAATGATCAGGATTTTTTTTTATAGGGTCTAGCACACGTGCTACAGGGAAGTCCCTAAACCGCTACAGGAGCGACACGTGTGAGGAGAAAGCGATTCACGTTGTTCTTGAATCGCTGTAGATTGTACTCGGTGGGAAACACAGTCCTGGGCAAATTATTGCAAAGGGATGATGTTCTCCATATAAAAGACTGCTTGAAAAGCATTGGACGAGGAGTAACAAGCTAAACCTCATACGGATGTGAAGAATTAGCGCGACGTGTACTTCTGACATGCACCGCTCTGGGAGGAATTAAGCGGGCCACATCCTTCGAACACTTTCGATGAAAGTACTTGTAGAATAGGCTCAAGTCGCCAACCGTTCTTCGATGTTCCAGCGAATCAAGGCCAACGGTCAGTTCCGGGTCTCCAATCAGACGAACAGCTCTTCTCTAAATAGAATCCAACAAATGTAGTGTATGTTTGGGAGCGGAGCTCCAAACATGGGAGCAGTATTCCATAGTTGGTCGAATTTGAGCTTTGTAAAGAATTAACTGTTGTTGTGGAGTGTAAAGCTTTCTGGTTCGAAATAATATTCCCAACTTTTGAGAAGCTCTGCTTTCTATGCCTGCAACAGGTTCATGCCAGGACATACTTGCTACCAAATTAACGCTCAACAAATTAAGTGACGATGTTAGAGGAATGGAGTGCCCCGACATAACTATGTCGGGTTCAGCAACGTTAACTTTTTTAGAAAAAAGTGTCGCCTGGGTTTTTGTAGCGTTAAATTCCATTTGGTTACTGTCACCCCAAGATAGAATTTCTTCCAGGTCTGGATTCTCGGTCTTTTCCAGCAGATCGTTAATGTAAATGAGAAAGAGAGTAGGAGACAGTATGGAGCCTTGGGGTACACCGGCGTTGATAGTGAAGGTGTAAAGAACGCTCTCTGAGGAAACATGAAAACCACAAACAGAACTTTTCCGACATACATAAGAACGTAGCTTAGCCAACAGCCCATCGTGCCAACCACGGTCAAATGCCTTGGATATGTCAAGAGCAACCGCTCGAGATTCTCCAAAGTGTTCAATTGCGTTGTTCCAAACATGTGTTACATAAGTCAGAAGATCTCCTGTTGATCTATTTTTACGAAAGCCATATTGGTGATCGCTAATAATGTTGAATCCTTGAAGATATTTTAGAAAATGCTGATTGATAGCCTTTTCCATGACTTTCGATATTATTGAAAGCAGTGCGATTGGTCGGTAGTTATTTGGCAAGGTCTTGGTTGGTACATTCATTGACGTTTTTGTACAAAATAGGAATATATTTGAAGCTAATCTCACAGTCAATTCTGAGCATCAGCCGTTATCCAAAAATTGCAAAAAGACCTTACCACATAAACTGATTGTGAGGGCTACTGTAGCGATTTTCACCCAACAAAAGTTTCTTCAACTTACTTCAGAATTTCACATCATGAGCATGAAGATGTTGTCGAATGGTCTCATGGGACACATTTAAACCTAATTTTCTTAATTTTGCCGGTCCTTGACGCAGCGCCAATTTCGAACTCTGTAGAAATAGAGACACGATTCATTTTTCGACTTTCGGAGTGACTTTGCCTACCAAGCCACGTTTTAGCAATTTTACCCACTTCTCAACGATACCGACTTTGTAATATATTTAGCGGTCGCGGAATGTGTCATTTTAGGTCCCTTTGGATAGGAACAAAGAAAGACTGCCTAGAACCGACGCGCAAACATGTAGATTTTTCATGAATTCGACGAAAGTTTGGAATCGACTGATACTTCTACTAAAATATGTCGTAGACAAAGGTTCCATCCACTGATTTTTTGTTGAATCGCTAGAATCTCATCTACCAAAAATGAATTATCGTGGACACGTTCTTACTTGCGTATTACGAAGTTTATGGAAAAAGCTATCGATCAGCATTTTTAAATATCTGGAAGAATTCATTGTTATTAACGACCATTAATATGGCTTTCGTAAGCAAAGATCAACAGAAGTTCTCCTAATCTATGTCATATAGAGCTACGTAATTGAATATTTTGAAGAATCCCAAGCGGTTGCCCTTGATATATCTAAGGCATTCGACCGCGAATGTCATAACGGAATGTTGGCTAATCTGCGCTCTTATAATATGTCTATGAACGCCGATTTACTCCATGGTGGTTAACTGTCTCCTACTCCCTTTCTCCTTTACATTAACAATCTGCTGAAAAGGACCAGTAATACAATCTATAGCTTAGATAATGATCATATACTTGTTTCCTCATTTTTTTTATGCTCAAGTACCATCCATGCATGCAAATATCAGAGACAATAAGAAGTTGTTGAAATTATCACAAACCTGAAAGAAATTCTACTTTAGGGTGATAGTAACCAAATGGAATTTAACGCTATAAAAACCTAGGCAACAGTAATATCGGGCGTCGTTTTCACTACCAAATATCAAATACATCAGTATCTTCCTTGACACTTAACATTTCTTCATTTTAAAAAAAAATAAATATCCAACAATTTTCCATACATCGGGATCGGGCATCTAAAAGGGATCATCTTGTACTCAGTAGGAAACACAGTCCTGGGCAAATCATTCCAAAAAATGTATTAGGGTGACGTGTATTTCTGATAATGTACAGTAATGTAGTCGCCAACCGTTCTTTGATGTTCCAAGGAACCAAGGTTGTTGGTGAGTTCTGGGTTTCAAATTAGGCGAGTTGAATAAAATCGAATAAATGCAATGTATGTTTGAGAGCAGACCCCAAACATGGAAGCAGTAATCCATCATTGGGTGAATTTAAGCTTAAATAAAATTAAAAGTTGTTGTGAAGTGTAATAAATAAATAGCTTAGGAGCTTCTAAGCTATTTATAACATCCTCTAGAAGGCGTATTTTGCCAAATAGATTGGACAAAGAAGGGCCTAAAGATAGATGGTTTGTACCTAAATCACTTCAGGTTCGCAGACGATATTGTAGTCACCAATAGTAATCTACATGAGTTACAAGAAATTATGAGTTAAATTACCACTTAAAGACAATTGGTCTTAAAATGAGTAAAAGTAAGACAAAAATATTAACCAGCACAACATAGTTATAAATTTATAAGGAACGCTCTCGGGATTTTTAAAAATTATGTGTATCTGGGGCAAAAAATTACTACGTCGAGAGACGTTGGCTCGGATGAAATTTCAAGAATTTCAGGCTTGGTTGGTGCCCATTCGGGAAATTAAGTTATATATTCAAAGATAAAGCCATCCCAAATAAGTTAAAGGCCAAAGTTTACGATCAGTGCATCCTACCCGTAATTACATATGGTGCTGGAACTTTGACACTGAATAAAGCCGATATACAAAATCTAACTCGGACCCAAAGAGCACACGAAAGACAAATGATCGGGATAAAACTTAAAGATAGAAAACGAAACAAGTGGATACGTGAACAAACGAAATTAAAGGATATTATTGAGTACGTTGCAAATAGAAAGTGGCAATGGACTGGACATGTATCACGCACGACCGATGATCGATGGACCAAGCGAACATTAGAATGGAGATCACGAGAACATAAAAGTAGCGTAGGATGTTCCAAAGCAGGATGGCTGGTTAATGTACGGAAGGTTGCGGGCATTGGATGGATGACAACAGCTCCAAATAAATTGAGATGGAAATTCAGGGGGAAGGCCTACATCTAACATTCGATAGAACTAAGCTTATAGTGATATAGTGTGAGAAGTGTAAGGCTTTCTGGTTCGAAATAGTATTTCCAGTTTTTCTATTCATGCAACATATTCATGCCAAAACAATTTTTTTTCTCAAGTTAACGTCCAGCAAATGTAGTGACGATGCAAAGGAATGGAGTGTCCAGACATAACTATGTTGGATTCCGCAACGTTAACTTTTTTACAAAAAACGGCTGCCTAGGTTTTTGTAACATTAAATTCTACTTGGTTGCTCTCACTCCAAGATAGAATATATTTCTGGTATTTGTGTAGTGGAATGACGTCCTGCTCTCTGCAGATATTTGCATGAGTAGCCAATGTTCAAGCGCAAAGCAGTAGATTGGATGTTTGGTTCTTTCCAGCAAATGGTTAATGTACAGAAAAAAGAAAGTAGGAGACAGTATGGAGCTATGGGGCACACCAGCCTTGATAGTAGAAAGAAACCCTTCAACTGCCACTCGTAAAAAAACATTTTCTGAGGAAACACAGTGCCATAAACAAAACCGTTCAGACATACCATAAGAACGTAGCTTAGCCAACAATCCATCGTGCCAAACGCGGTCGAATGCCTTGGATATATCAAGAGCAATCGCTCGAGACTCTCCAAAGTATTCAGTTGTGTTGTTTCATGCATGTGTTACATAAGTTAGAAGATCTCCTGTTGATCGTTGATTACGAAAGCCATATTGATGGCTGGTCATAATATTAAATTACTCTAGATATTCTAAAGAATGCTCATTGATAGATTTCTTGGTATCTAGCTTCATTACAATACGTTTTATGACACGCTTTCTGAAGATAATATCGGGCATCCTTAACTGCACTGGGTGATGTTTTCCCTTGAAAATCGATAATAGAATGTGAAGCACAGTTTAATTGTTCAGCTAACCAGTTGATATTGTCTGGTCCAATACTTAAAAAAAATTTTCTCCTTGGTTTTTGGCTTTTGTGCACAATCGTAAAAACTACTGTTTTGTTTAACAAGCACTGGGATCTTTATTCATCGCGCTGACAGCAGGAAATCCTCAACCAGCCCGAAACAAGTTAAACCAATATTTTATTTGACAATAGGGTACGCCATCTTTATCGTACATTTTGGATATTCTTTCATGAATTTCCTTTTCATATCCATTTTTACGGAGAAACTGTATCACCATAAGATGGTCCAATTTTCGCTGATTTTTTAAAAACAAGAACGTTGTAAAAACTACAAAACGCAACAAAGTTGTACAAAATTTCGTTCAAGTACTTAGAAGATTAACAGTAATTTGATAAGCAAGCACTTTTTTATGTATGACATCATTCTCTATACTACTGATAATTTAAATTAAGAAGATACCACTTGGCAACGCCGTCAGCAAAGTAAAGAAGCTCCTTATGGCTTTAAAATTTACGAACTGATGCTCTGTCTGCACAAATAAAGAAAAGCCTATTACGTATTTGCATAAGGCGCCTTCGTTCCCTTTAGACTTTAGGCGTTTTGCACACGGGGCGTCTCGTTATATGCACGTACGCGATGCGGCTTACAGCGACGAAGACGAGACGCCAAAAAATCTCTACCTGTAGCGTACTGGCAGCGTACGATATGTTTCAGTTAATAATGGCTTCAGATTGTTTAGTTGCGAAGGGTGTCTTACGACGAAGAAAAGTTTTACTATATTAATGCTTATTCGTTGCTGCAAATGTGAAATTATTAAATCAGTGGTACAGTAGCCTTTCAGACAAGATACTGACTAGAGGAGACAATTCAAAAATAAAAAATTGATAAATTTATTTACCAATTAATTCCTTTGCAAATGCAAGTTGTAAAATAAAAACAGAATTTGAGTTTCTCACACTAAAAAATACCATACTTTTTAAAAGAACGGTATAATACCTTATGGTAGGATATCAGTCATAAAATATTAGTTCCTTTCATATAAAGGAAGGATTCCATTTAAAATTAGCTCTTTTTCTAACTATAAACAAGTAAAAAGAGGAATGATACTGATGATTTTTTTAACTCACTTGTAATCACATATCGGTACCATCTACATACCCATTAAAATTGAAAATATTGAAAAAATAACACAATTTTCAGATTCCGTAAATCTGAGAACTCGGGAAAGAATATGTAACATGAAATATACGAAGCAACCCTTCTTTTTCCCCATCCCATTAACCCTTTATATGTTTGACTTTCAGCAACTAAAAATACTGAAAAAAATTTTTTCGACTTCCCTGAAAACGAAAAGGTCCTATAATATGATATATAATATATATATATATATATATATATATATATATACATATATATATATATATATATATATATATATATATGTATATATATATATATATATATATATATATATATATATATATATACATATATATATATATATATATATACATATATATATATATATATATATATATATATATATATATATATATATATATATATATATATATATATACATATATATATATATATATATACATATATATATATATATATATATATATATATATATATATATATATATATATATATATATATATATATGTATATATATATATATATATATATATATATATATATATATATATATATATATATATATATATATATATATATATATATAATATATATATATATATATATATATATATATATATATGTATATATATATATATATATATATATATATATATATATATATATATATATATATATATATATATATATATATATTTATATATATATATATATATATGTATATACATATATATATATATATATATATATATATATATATATATATATATATATATATATATATATATATATATATATATATATATATGTATATACATATATATATATATATATATATATATATATATATATAAATATGTATATATATATATATATATATATATATATATATATATATATATATATATATATATATATATATATATATATATATATACTAGCCGGGCCCGCGGCTCCGCTCGCGTGGACTTGATTCACTATTATCGTCACTGCTTATTCCTTATGTTACCCAACGTAATAAAATATCTCCCATTATTTC